>CM034151.1:43087928-43751280 GCA_019776745.2 Taxus chinensis
CACTAATCCTTGTTATACAATCAAGCTTAGGAGTTCCTTCCAGGTAAAAAACTCATTGTCACAATCTTCAATTACTCCATCATTTTCATTTAAGAGACTTTTGAGATCCTCATATCTTTCCTTGCTTCAGTAGAGATTTCCTCCTTTCCCGGTCAGTTGCTCAAGCCCAGTAATATACCGCATGTACCTTCTTTAAAAAACATATTTATTTTGTAACATAACGTCAGGGTGTTCATAGAGGCACTTGTTGGCCTGACTGGTTGTCTTGTTATTGTTTGCAAACATGAACTTAAGGCCCTAAACTTGATCCTTAAGTTACTTCTTTTTTGTCCAATCTTCATCTACCTTATGTTAGAAGGACCGCGTCACAGCTTCAAACTCCCTGCTTTAGTTGATCCCTTTATGGTTTAACCAAGGGATGACTTGAATAACTGTAGTTCATTGTTAGTTATATCTTTTCCTTTCTTCCCCTCAAAAAGGAACTAATATTTCCAAAGTATGCCCAGATGCATCAGTAAGAGTTCTTGTGATGGTTCTGGCCTTTATTTAGGCGCTCTCATAGTCTTTGGAAAATATAAAGTAGTAATTTCTCAACTGCTTTTACAGGAAGGGTCTTTCTTCACTTGACATTAATTCACTAATCAAACCCTTTTTCAAACTTGTTTCAACCTTGTTTCTTGCAATCTCTACTAAGAGCTCTCGGGGACAACTACAAATCTGTGGACATTTCTAGATCCTTTGTCAAAATGAATCTATCTTTACAGGAGAACTTAATCTCAATCTAGGCTGTTGATTCCTCTGGACGACTTCTTTTATTTTGTCACTTTAGATTTTATCATTGTCTTAATCTGATCTGCATTAATTTTAAGGAAGCTCTTTTGCTGTTTTCATCAGCTGAAACAATTAGTTGGCATGAATTTCTGCCCTTTCGCCCCTTGTGTATTATAGTTTGAACAATGGCTCCTTCTCTCCAAACTGGCTAAGGTTAACAATTACTATCTGTCTTTCCAAGTGATACCTAAGGCATGTTATAGGTTGGTGGTTTTACTTTAGAAGTGGATTCACACTTCCTATTGCAATGTTTGTGGTTCTTCACCAACCTGAATAACCTCATATTGAGTTAATATTGTGCCATTTTTCAGTCTTTCTTAAAAAGAAAAATTTCATTCTTGAATAAGGTCATCGCTTCCAATAATCTCAACAGGACTGGGAACAACATCATCAATCACTAACTAAGCATCAACATATTTTTCCACCATATTTGTTTGCTAATCTATTACTTTATTTGTTATTATATGAGGATATCTTTTTTATTCCTTATCTATGTGGATGTTATTTTCTAGTGTCAAAAATGGTTCCTCCATAGATAACTTGAGCTTATCCAACATAGAAAATCCCTCAGTAGCATCTAATCATTACAATCAGTTGCATACCTTCAGAATTAAGTGGCACTGCTTCCACTAGAGGTTTGTTGATATCTCTAACAAGTAGAGCCTCAGGAATGTTCATACCCAGAGTAAAAAATCTACTTTCCAATGGATCAACTATAGTTTTCCCCTGAGTAACTGAGCTCGGAGTGCGTTCCAACTTTTTTTCCATGAAGAATGAATGAGGAATCATAGGAGTTATTTGCCCCATACCTGGCAAAGATGTAACTTGCTGCTTCAGGACATTATCAATTCTTTCCATTTCAGGGGCATCAATTACCCCATCTCTATGCTTAAATTTATTTGGTGTATGGGCACCTACCCTTACCAGGACTGGCTAGTGAAGAATTTTGGGTTTCTTGTGTGCCCTCTCAAACATCATCAACTCCGGTGGTCCTCTCTTTTCCTCTTTGTGTTTCCTGGGCTGAATGTGACCACTTTTAATGGTAGCACTTATTAAATTTTCAGTACTATGTTACTCTGGCACAACATTTGGGAGGACCACATGTGAAGCTAAACCCTTTCCCTTTACATGGAGTGGCACTGTAGGAGTAATTGTGGCATTTTCCATGGACTTCAAGAGCATTTTTTCAATTTTCTACCTGAGTGTAGACATGAAAGTACCTATCTCACTAGTGGTTGTTGTCCATTCATCAATGAGCCCATCAGTAGGCCTCTTGGATGGAAATAAAGGATATCTTCCTCCTAATGGATCAATCTTATCAGAACCCTCCTTCAAAGTTGGGAGATCATCATCCAAGTTCCCTAGATTTCTGAATATATTTAGAACTTTTGTGTTTTGTATTGATAGGTCAATGTTCATCTGGGCCAACCAATCCACCGTTCTCCTCATGAAATCAGTTATTCTTATGTATGGATCATTAGAATCTTCCTCATCCTAATTTGGGGAAGCTATAGGTTGACCTTCTACTTTCTGATCAATATAAAATTTACTCACCATGTTTAAATCATCCACCACTCCTTCTGGAATGACTCCAAATTTGAAATCTACAACTTGTGAAAAAGTCATTCTTAAAAAATCCCTCAACTGGACTTCTTCTTCATCTCTTAAATTCATCTAGTAATCCTCAAAGTGAGGCTCATGCTCAAAAGTATTAGCAACATTGTTAAACACCCACCGAATGTCATAATCGGCTCTAGCTTGAAATGTCTCCATTGCTAAACTTTTCATTTCTTCCTTAATCAATCTAGGTTTTACAATGGAAGGGAAAGAAAACCTTTCAATTCTGATAGGGAATTTGACATTAGTTTTGTGCCTCCCAGCAATCAACTTGTGCACATGCACCAATTGCCTTACTAATTCACATAAATAAAGATTTTCGTCCACATGCCTTGGTAATTTAAAAGGCTTTCCTTGAAAACCTCTAACTCTAATATAAGTGAACTTCTTGTACTAAATGAAGTAACACCCATACTCCATGATTACTTGCCTTGCATGCTCAGAAATTCTAAATTGCCCCCATTCTGGTTTAAACAGACAAATTATTGGTGCAAGGAAAGCATCATTTACCAATCTAACATTTCCACTCAAGTAGGTTAACTACAATTGAGGGAAAATTTCATGCATTGGGCACTTTTTAACATCAGCCTATGGTGACAAAGTTGGGAAATTCCTATGTGTTGCAACGTTATAAACCAGATATGTCATCATATAAAAATCTAAATCTATAGTTTACCCCCTCTCAATTCTCACTTCCAGAGTAGCCATATGACCATGAATTACCTCTGTAAAAAAATTTCCCCAATAGATATTCCCCTTTCTCTCTAGAATAATCCATATCTAAATGGCCATCCACTCCTTAAATTCATTTGTAGTCTCCAGACCGGCCATTCGACTCAGAAGCATAATGATTTCCTCAACCTCTTTGACGAATTTATCCCTAACCAATCTCTTGGGGATTTTAGTAGATGCCTTTCTATCTGTAAGGATCTATTTTTTGTTTATCATCTTTGTAAACTCCTTCTTTACTTCATAATCCTCCAAGGCTAATTTGATACCAAAAGTAATGGGGTCTACAAATATGGGTAACTTTAAAATTACTTTGATAGCTGCCGGTGTTAAATTTAACATTGCATATCCACTTCTGTCTAATACTTCTCTCCTCTTAGAGTCATAATTGATTGCGCAATACCATACTAATTTAGGGCATTGAATAGAAAGTGGGATGGCACCCGCTGATGCAATACAGATATCATGAATTGCCTTCAAGGATTAACTCATATGGGCACTACTTAACCATTGAGGGAAATCATTCAAGTCAACACTCATCAAATCTATATCTGTAATTCTGTCGAGGTCACTCGTGACCCCCAATGTACTCGAGGAAGAAAATGACATAGTCTTCATCTCAAAAACCCTAACTTTTCTTTAACTGGTTTGCCAATGGAAAAGACACAAAATACATGATTTTCAAACTCTTACCCATTTTCTCCAGGTGCCCGAGCAATTTTGTTTCAAAATAGCAACTTTCGCACTTCTTAGGTTCACAAATCGAGCTCCACAACAATTTTGATTGCACTTCATTGATAAAAATGACAAGAGATCATAAAATTAGCAAAAAAGGATGAAAGTATTCGCATCCCCAAAAGTATTTTATTTGCATAGGAACATTAATGGCAACATAATTAAATGTGTCATATCATAGCCGTTAAATTTACTTTTTATAACTTTGAATTTGAGTTGTCCATGTGGAAAAGATTTGAGTTGAAGCGGGCCTAGGGGTGCTTTTCACATTTTGTATCACTTAAAGAAATTGTGCATTTTTGGAAAATTTTGCCCACCCATCCGCTTTTGATATAGGATTTACACATGGCTTTCCTGGGTGTCAACGGGGTTGTGGATTACTTTATGACTTTCATTCTTTTTCAAAACAAAACCGAGAATCTCAAAATGCCATGGTGACCTGCCTCCCCACTTTCAATATAGGTTTAACACGTGGCTTTCCTAGGGAGATGGCGGATTCGTGGATTATTTTTACACCTTTTTATCTTTTCAAAATAAAGTAAAAAATTCCAAAATACCTCTGGAAACCTGTCTTCCTGACTTTGATGCAAACTCAACACGTGGCTTTATCTAGGCACTTGCAGGGTCGCGCTTCATTTTTATACCTTACTCACTTTTTCAAAACAAGACTAAAAGTTCCAAAGTCCTTTGGTGTCCCACCTCCCTGATTTTAACTTAAAAAGTGTCCACGTGTCCATTTGCGGGAACCAGGCATTCATTTTACACTTTTACGCCTTTCATCATAATGTCTCAAAATTCCAATAGGGCCCACCTTCCCGCAACCGCTCGTTTTACGAAAAGTGTACATCTTCTGGGGCCTAAGTAATATATTACTCCGCCACATCACAATTTTGACTATCTAATTAGAAAACATCGGAGCCACGAGACCAACTTGAAATTTTTTGTAAAAGTGACAAAAAGTGACAAGTTCACCAAATAGACCCACCATGACGTGTCCAATCAAAGAAAAACACCTATCCACAGGCGTTTGGACAAATTTTGACAGGGAAAACATGACTGTGTAAATATAAAAAAGAAGGGGAAACCCCAACATTCATGCCCAAATAACAAACTAGTCTGCATGGAAAGAGAAACTATAAACAACACAAAGATCAAAGTGTTTCATGACCATAGAAAGTGATTTGATGACAATAACCTGATAAAGATAAAACTTCAATCATCCACATAGGGAGAAAAAAAATATTTTAAACCATGCAGAATGAATTTTTTTTTAACAAACAGGGCAAGATTGAATTGAGCACCAACACACTGACCATGAGCTCAACTTTTTCCATCACCTCAAAACCACTTCCCAGCTTGAACAAAGCATGGATCACCATTATAAATTATTTCTAATCACTTAAAAATCTTCAACAAGTATAAAAAACACATAATTATCAATTTATTGTATGAAGCTACTTAACACCCTGCTAGAACAAGAATCCTCCATATTTGACCCTCAAAGATCAGGTCCTAACCATATAAAAAACAAGTTTGATATACCATTGGAAATATCTTTGAACCATCATCACAAAAAATATTTAATGGAGTCATTCTCATCTTGTAGCTCCTACAATGTCAATTTTACCAAAAGATGATCTAAACTTTCCCAAATACTAGTCTTCATAAATACGGTACACTTTAGCATTTTTCACTTCAACCATGACATGAAAATATCATGTACATGTATAACAATGTAAGAGCTAAAAATGTAAATTTATTATTTACCTTCTTTGGATAACTTTTCCATAAACTTAACTTCTTCATAAACAAGCATTTTTATGCAGGGCCCACATTCATTCACAGCTCTACTATGCCTTTCCAAAAACATGGAAGAGTCCTTTATAACATATAATTATCACTTTTGCAAAACCAATCAAGATAAACTCAAAATTATCACTTTCTCCCAAGTCACTTTGAGATAGGGTTTAGCTAGGGTTTCAAAACACTTTACCTTCTTAACAATCATTAATAAAAACCAAATAATCAAACCACATTAGTATTTTTGCAAAAAAATCATAATTTCCCTAAGATAATATGCCAAATAGATCACATCCCAATGCAAAGCATACAGTTCACAAAAAACATCAGAAGGTTCACATATTCCTTAAAATACACTTTAATTTACCCGAATTCACCAAAACTGATATATCTTGCAAATTATTCTTTTGAATGACTTGAAACTTGTCATGAAACATCATGAAAATATCTTATAACTATTCATACCCACCATATATTCCAAATATCTCTCAAAATCTCCATCCATAGGACTTACATGTGCTAAACTACCTATTCTCACCTGCTTTCTTCCCAAGGAAGTCATAAATTCAATAAACCCCTGAGTAATGGCCTGAAACTTAGCACACACCTCATGTACACTACCACCATGCTTATAAAATACTCATCATCTCCAAATCTCATACCTCCATCTCATTCTTTATGCTTCAGGACTAGGAATAAGCATCGAATGAATTGAATCAACCATGAAACCTCATGAACTGGCCAGGATGACTCCTTAAAAATTAATTAACACCTGAAATACACCTCTGTGATCTTGTGTGACCTAATGAAAACAAGCAACTAACTTGGGAGATCTCAAACCATGACTATACTCACTGAACCATACTCCAGGACTACATAGAACTCACCAAACTCAGTCACTACCAATCAAATTCAAATTATAAGAGATACAAACTCTATAATAATTGAAAAAGGAAATTACAATAATTGAGAAAGGAAACCTCATGGAGATGCACATGATATCATTACACCCTTTTCCATCAAAGTAATTTATATCAATGACAACACTAACACATAATGGAAAAAAATATGCCCCTTTTTCATTGATGATAACCATCTTCGAAAACATTGATGGCAACCAACTGTAGACAGCAAATTTAGGTCACAGTCCACCTTTACCCCACATGTATATTCATTTAATTACCTACAATTAAATTAATCAACATTCTCACAATATTCATTATTTAATTACCTTAAACTAATTTCCACCTCACCCCACCACATCACCTAGACACCTCATCACAGACCTATTCTTAGCATGTTTCCTTTTAACTAAGACTTAGTTCAACCCTAAAATCACATGCTCATTCTTCATGTAACCGCATGCCTCCTTATCTAAGCACAACATTCTATTTTGATCGATGACAATGGATAGAGATGGAAAAAAATGTTGCCTCTATGTCTATTAAACCTGCATATAACAACAACCCCATAACACTTACCTAAACAAACCAAATCACCTAAAGCTTGACCCTGACCTATCCCAACCACATTATTTACGTGTCTCACTTCTAGATCTGATCATAACCTAGATTGTTAGATTATATTTTCTTATTGTGCTTGAATGAGACACCTAAATCATATCAACTGCACTAGGACATTAATTGTTCACATCATTTCTTGCATTAAGTTGTTTTAAACAGCGGATTGACAGCCATCTAGGAAGTATCACACTTCTCGGATCTAACATATGCTAGGAAATCCACTAACATATATTGTTTAATATTTCTATTATGGTCTTGTTTTGTATTCATAGGTAGTTCCTCATAGAAAAAAGGAAGCTCTCGCAATCGAAATTGGATCATAAAAGTAGAACGCGCACACTCTACCTTCCGCCTTCATTCATAGGTATTCCTCCTCACCCTTACCTTATATGTTTTTCTCTTACGTAACATACTATTTGGAGAAACATTTTGACATGCTTGGTGGGACCCTCTCTTGGGTTCATTGCATTTTCTTCATATAGGGAAACATTTTTTGTGTTTCTTTCCTTTTGAAAAATACACATTTAATCTTCTCCCTAGTAATATTCTTTTCTTCTATTTGTCTAAAATGGCATTTGTCATTTGGTGCTTAAAACAAACCAATTATTCCTTCTTGCATTGGCATAGTAGTGAAAGAGCATGTTATTGACCTATTCATCATTTTCTTCATTGAATATAATTGTCAATTTGGGTTATAAAATTTGTTGCATTTCATCCTTGTATGCTACATTATTAGTTCACATTTAAAAATGAGGGCAACCTATATGCTGGAATTCATACCCAGTTTATGGTTGACACAATTGAACCGTAGAAAGAACATTTCTCTCTTCTCTCTCTTTACTGCACAAATTTGAATTTACACATATTCTTAAACAACATCCCACCCGGAAGAAGCTGTCAATGATCACATGATTAGAGGATTGATAGTGGGCACCCATTTGATTATCTCTTTCCAGACATTACCTCCGAGAAAGGACTGCCCCCACCATAACATAACCTAAAACCTCACATTTAGATTTCCTTCTTCGTAGGATGCCTTCCCAATAAAAATTTGTTCTGAAATCACAAGTCAGTATTAATAGCATAAGCTAAAAAAAACATAAATTCATGTTTAGGATTACATGTTTTTCTTATCTTTGTTCTTGACTTGCGTTTTGAGGTGTCAGTTACGATTCTCTATTTTTCTTCTTCCTTTTACACTCCCCATCATAGTTGGAGTATTTTGGTTGTTTCTGATTATGTCACGACCTCATATTATCATTCTAAGATTTCTAGGTTGATCCTTCATCTAGTTTAATTCACCAAAATCCATTTTTTCTTAATTTCTTCTAATTTCACAGTAACCAGCATTGGTCCAATGACCATCATCGATTTACCTAACAGGTGTCAACTTCTGGCTCTTTTAGTTATTTTACCTGAAACATCCTTAATCACCTATTCTTTTATATTTTTGGGTCCTCAGGACACCATCATATCCCACAACATTCTGATAGATATAGTTTCCCCAGATCATATCCATCAATTTTATTTCATTTACTAAAACTAGTACTTTCCATTGTGACCGGTATCAGTTATCATAACCGTCATCGGTTCCCCTGTAACCTTCATCAATCACACTAACCATTGTCAATTTCTATGTTTTATTTTTACTCAAAACACTAACCAAATTTACCCCATGGACTTTATCCTTCTCTGCTTTTGTTGTTTTCTGTGTCATTTACATAATACAGTCTTACCAAGTCAACACTATTTCACATGATCTTGACTCGCAGAAAAACTAACGCCCTTGTATTTCATGCTAGCCGTTAGCCACTCCCACCTAGTCCATCGCTACCATCCATCTTGTCACCTATGGATCTAAATCAGCTTATCCCTAATCAGAAGAATCCTTAATCAGAATCACCCTGCCCAAAAATACTATCTCTCCCACACATCTACACGGTACTCCTTAGGAAAGTTAATATACGACATGCCTATATCTATCCCTCTTGCCCTCGTACCCACTTTTGCGCTAGCTACTAGTAGCTCAGCACTACCCTCATCTGCATTACCCCTTGTTGTCTCTCAGTTAGGTTCCACCTATGTCATAACTGTTACTCTAACAATGCCTATTGCACCTATGGTGTCAATCGTTCTTTCACTAATTGCCTTGAGCATAGCCCTATCTACCCCTTTTTCTTTATATATACCAATTGTGTCACAAACACCCTCAGTGTCGGAAACCCACATCCCTTTCCAAAATTTGGTTCTTTCCATCACTTATTCTCTACCACCCATTACAACGAGACTCACTGTGACCATCCCACCTTTTTACAAGCATCATCAGTAGCCCCCAATTTCATCTGTCGCTTATTCATGGTACATTCCACCAATGTCTATCCCCCTTCATAGTTTTCATATTTAGAAACCCCATGTACTGGGATTCCATCGACATCATACACCCATCACCAACCTCCCTTTACTCAAGGAGGCACCCATTCCTTATAAACCACCAATGACATCATTGAGATGATGATGGAAAAGATGAGGACATTAGAAGCATCAGTTTTCAGCTCTCGTAACTCCTTGACCTATGAAGAAATATATGATGAGCCTATTCATCCATCCATTCCTATTCGCTCGTATCATGTGCATTGGGAAATTCCTAAGGTCATCCATTTCAACAATAAAGATGACCCGCAACAACACTTGTAGTCATTTAAGCATGGATGCTACCTAATTTCCCATGATGATGCTTTTCTCTTACGAACATTTCTCATCTCCCTAACAGGAACCACCTTAGATTGGTACAACAGTTTACCTAGATGTTCCATCTACTTCTTCAATCAAGTGGCTTAGGAATTCCTGGACCATTTCTTGATCAATGTATTCAAGTAGGTTACCATGACCGACTTCTGTTCGAAACGACAATATGAAGATGAATCTATCGCAATTTCGTTGCCCACTGGCAGAGTCTAATCAACTAATCAACATTCCAGTTACCTCAGACTAAAGTTATTGAGTTGTTCACTAGAGCTTATGCTAGAAAAATCTCACCAACATTGTAGGTACAAACCTTCTAAACCTTTGAAAAAGCATTCACCGTGGCCCAAAAATTGGAAATTCATGCCATTAAAGAAAAGAAAAACCAATTACGAAACAAGAACACCCCGTTCAAACCAAATGATTTTCCTTCATCTTCAAAACCTTAAAATAATTATTCAAAATCCAAAGGATCTACCAATGTGATAGTTCTCAAAGTGGGTCCATCTCATCCTTCTAATCAAGCCTAACCTTCTTCCAATATTTCCCTTATCCAGGCCTTTCAGTTCTGGCGTGAGCAAAATAAGTACACTTGAATTGGAGAGCCCTACTCTTCAATCTTGGAAAATATTCTTAAAGTTGGGGCCATTACACTTCCTCCCATAAACCCTCATACTAGTTTTGATCTTGTTCTTCCTATGCCCATATGGTATAAGGAAAAACAACAACCGAACACAAGAATACCATCGACTATGATAAGACGGAATGATGAAAAATCTGAAATATCAAAGTAAATTATAATATTAACATGAAATTGTTACAATCTCACCCATGAGGTACTTCAACAAGACTATGGGAGAAACTTTACAATTACACCTCTCGATGGCTTCTTCAACACACCTTTAACTGATGGCTTCCTTTGCACACTTCCTACAATATTTCTCACTACTTCTTTCTATGCTAAATGAGGGGGGTGGCCTCTCTATTTATAGAACTTCCAGGCTTATCCATCCTATCTCTAAGATAGGATAAGAAATCCACTCTGACGAATCATATTCCATACCTTAACTCTTATCTGTACATGTAAGCTTATCTCTTAAGATAAGATAAACCTTATCATTTTACATGGGTTCCACATTTTTAGACTTTTTACAAATAAAATACACAAAATATTTATGACCTCACTCCTTGTCCTTATTACCAATATAATATTTCTAATTCCTAATCATGTAGACCCTACTTCTCTAATTACCCAAACTTTGACATTTTAACATTACCGGACCACTTACGACAAATATTTACTTTTTACAACATTCCTATTGTACTTTGACTGTTACCGTACTCCACATTATTGGCGACACCGTACTGACGGCGCCGTTATCTTCTATCAGACGCTACTACTAATTATACTTAACAACATCCTATTCCTAATACATACATTAATGAAATAGAAATTATGGAGGAAAATTTTAGTGTCGACATCTTCCCCCTTCCTAGCTTCTACTCCGTCCTCGGAGTAGACTATTCTGGTGCTTGGAAAATCTTCAACTTGTCGTGGTTGACCCATTTCGTAATGGGAGTGCCATCCAATTCCTCCAGTCGGTACGTACCATTTTCATGCACAGCTGCTATTTTGTAGGGCCCCATCCATTTTGGAAGAAATTTTCTCTGTCTTCTTTTTTTGTATCTGGAATCATATACTAGGACCAAGTCATTCACATGAAATGGAGACCACTGGATCTTTTGATCAAAGTATTCCTTCTGCTTCATTTTCTTCTTATGGCTTGTATCCTTTGCTATTTCCCTCATTTCCTCTAGCAAATGAAGATGTACCAACCTTTCTTTTACTGAATCACTTTCATCCATCCTTTCATTTTTCATAACTCTCACAGTGGGAATATCAAACTCAATAGGAAGAACTGGATCAATGCCATAGGCCAACTGAAATGGGGAGTATCCTGTTGCTGACTTTGATGTTGCCCTATATGCCCACAATGCTGCATGAATCCTTTTATCCCATTTATGTACCTGCAAGGCTGCATCTTTTGCTAGAATTTGACACAGCACAAAATTTGTTCGTTCCACCTGTCCATTTGTGCTTGGCTTGTATGTTGTTGCCTTCCTGTGCTTAATAGAAAACTTATTGACTAGGGCTTCTACCACCTCATTAATGAAGTGGCTTCCTTGATCTGTTACAATTTCTAATGGACAACCAAATCTGGTGACAATGCGTTCATATATGAACCTTGCCACTTCATCCATGGAAGCTGTTTTCAATGGCCTAGCTTCAACCCACTTGGTTAAATAATCTGTGGCAACTACAATATACTTATTTTGGCATGATGTAGTTGGAAGTGGACCTACAATGTCTATTCCCCACTTTTCAAAGGGACCAAGTGGAAGAATAGGACATAATGGAGCTGATGAAGTCTTACGGTTACCATGTGTTTGACAAATATCACATGTCTTACAATAATTATAACAATCTTTAAAAAGAGTGGGCCAGTGATAACCTGCATCCAAGATCCTTCTTGCTGTAAGTTGTCCAGAGAAGTGCCCTCCACATGTACCATTGTGGAATTCTTCTAGCAGCTCCTTTCCTTGATCACGTCCAACTGCCCTCTTGTACTGTCCATCAGGTCCTATTCGAAATAATGCTCCATGCAGAATAGAATATGGACGACTGGCTTGAGTAATCTTTCTCTTAGTCTTTGCATTGGCACCATCAGGAAACTTGAATTCATTCAGATAATTCCAAATATCTATGTATTCACTAGGGATTGTGTCAAGGGAGAACAATGCTGCATCGGGAAAATCATCATCATCACAAGATGATCCTAAACCATCATAGGCTCGAGAGAGTGCATCTGCATTGACATGCTTCTTTCCTGGCCTATCTATAATATCAAATTCAAATTCTTGTAGCAAAATTATCCATCTTGCTATCCTCCCTGATGGGTTAGGCTTATTGACAATATATTTCAGAGCCTGATGATCTGTTACAACTATAAATTTCTGCCCTAGCAAGTAATTTCTAAACTTCTTTACAGCAAAAATGATAGCCAGAGCCTCTTTTTCAGTTACAGTATAGTTTACCTCAGCACTGCTCATTTGTCTGCTCCCAAAGTAAATTGGATGTTCATTCCCATTTTCATCCTTTTGGCTCAAAGTACTTCCTAGTGCTGCATCTGAGGCATCAGTGTACACAATGAATGGCTTGCTCCAATCTGGATTCTTCAAAACAGGTGAAGACACCAGGGCTTCCTTCAATTGTCCAAAAGCTTCATGCGCCTTATTTCCTGGTTCATAAGTAACATCCTTCTTCAAGAACTGGGTTAGTGGCTGTGCAATCTTTGAGAAATTCTTGATGAACCTTCTATAGTAACCCACATGGCCTAAAAATGATCTCAACTTACTTCTATTAATAGGAAATGGTAAATCTTTGATTTTTGAAACTTTATCAGGATCAGTACCAATACCATCTCTGGATACAACATGCCCTAACAAAATGCCTTTAGAACATCCAAAGACACACTTTGTAGGGTTTAGTGAGGCTTGTGCTTCATCTAACCTTTGAAATGTTGTCTCCATTTGGTGCAGGTGGTCCAACTTGCTCCCATAGATGCAAAAATCATCCAGAAATACTCTGATGAAGGTCCCAATGTAGGGTTCGAACACCCTATTCATCAAACGCTGGAATGTTGCTGGAGCATTACACAACCCAAAAGGCATAACTCTATAAGCAAACGTTCCCCAAGGAGTGGTGAACGTGGTCTTCAGCTGATCTTTCTCTGCTATACGAACTTGGTTGTAGCCGCTATATCCATCAGCAAAACTATAGCACTCCTGGCCAGCTACTTCGTCCAAGATCTGATCTGAAAATGGAAGAGGGTAATGATCCTTCTTTGTTGCCTTATTGAGCTTCCTGTAATCAACACAAATGCGTAGCTTCCCATTCTTTTTTATTGAGATCACAATGGGAGAAACCCATTCTGAATTCTCCACAGCAAATATGAATCCTGCATCAAGCAACTTATCTATTTCTTCTTTTACAGTCTTGGAAAAATTAGGATTCATTCTATATGGCATTTGCTTTATGGGCTTAGCACCATCTACCAGCTCAATACAATGTTCTACCCAACTTACTTGACGGAGTTCCTTGTAATCAAAAGTGAATAGGTGTATGTACCTTCGAAAGAGCTGGAGGTAGGATTCCTTCTCACTCTCCATCACAGCATCACCAATCTTTATTTGTTGGAGACGATCATCAACTTCTTCTTCAGATAATTTTATGGGGTCATGAGTTGGTGTGACTGGAAGAATATCCATGACTGAAACATCCACCTCACTTTCTTCATCTTCAGTGTCCACTTCACTGGTACTAGAGTAATCAGAGGATGTCCAATCATCAGTTTCATCACTTGAATCCACAGGTTCTGCTTTATGATGTCGAGGGATCACGTTTATCTTCACCCTCTCTCTACCACGTCCAAGTGTCATGAAACCTTCATTCCAGTAGTTTCTTGCATGAACTCTCCTTAGCCATGGTCTTCCCAGCAGCATTGGGTACGCAACAGTACCATTTTTCATCACCTGAAAGTCTACCACACATACAACACCCATAACAGATATTGCCACATTTGAAACTACACCTTCTGGTTTAGTTTTTCCCTTATTTAATGACCTTAACATAAGTGTTGAAGGGCGATCAATTTTTAAACCCAACATATTCATTACAGACTCGGTCATTACATTAACTGCAGCACCTCCATCAACTAAGACATCATGAATTGAAATACCATTACATAATACCTCAGCTTGTGGAGCATAGGGATCTGCCTCTGCCTCCAAAACAGGGACCTCAACCTCCTTCCTTCTTCGAGCATTGAGTCCACCTCGCAACTCCCGCCTCTTCTCAGAAGACATAGCCAAGAGTTGACCATATGTAATATTTGCAGGCCTTTTGGACAGATCTTCCAAGATGGAGTATGGTCCTTGCCCCTGTGAAATCAGAAAATCCTGCACACCCAACTTTCTTCTCCTATGTTTCTTACTAGTTTCTCCTTTCATCTTCTTAGGATCAGTTCCATCTTGATTATCTTTTTCTTTCTTTCTTTTTGTTACAAACACATCTACTTCATTATTTCTACTCTTATCTACTACATCAAGAGAATTCACAGGTGCTTTTCCTTTATCATTATCTCTTGTACCAGATGTAGAAGCTCTATCTGGACAATTATACTTATAATGACCCTTTTTATAACAACCATAACAAACAACTTCAGAAATATTTCTTTTTGGACCTCTATCTCCTCCCTGAGAACTAAATTCCTTTCCTTGAAGAAGATTAATAGTTAACTGGCCCATCTTCCTAAGCAGATCTTCATACTCAGTAGATGTACTAGGAGAAATATTTGTGCTCACCGGGAGTGGTTGTGGATTCTGGACCAAAGGTGCTGGTGTAGGCTCTACTTTAACAACAATTTCTTTGGGCTCCTCTTCCATGCTTTCTTCTTGCCTTCTTGCAATCTCCTTTGCTTGTTCAATGGTAGCTGGGCGGTCATACTTCACTCGTTGTCTGATCTCTGGCTTCATCCCAAGAATGAAGTGCTTACAGAGGAGATTATCCACGCCATTCATCAACCCATCCGCTAATCCTTCCTTCCGGATCTGGGCATCGAGCTTCCTCCTTAGCTCTAGAACACGAGCATGATAATCCCTTATCTTCTCCTTCTCTCCTTGGGATAGCTTTGTGATCTCGATCATGAGATCTGCATATTTCTGTTGTTCACCAAATTCTTCAAGAAAACTTTCAGTTAATAAATCCCATGAGTTTTTCACATTATCACCTAGTGTTTCAAACCACCTAAGTGCGGAACCATCCAAAAAGGTAGGAAAAAATTCAGTCCATTGTTCCCTTCTTATAAGGCCATTACAAATACAAGATCGCTTAAACTCTTGAATGAAAGAAGAAGCATCTTCATTAGATTGAGCTGAAAAAATAGGAATCTTTCCCATTTTCAAAAGTAACCACCGTGAAATACCAACCCACAAGTACAATCAACAAGACTTATGTGCACAAATAATTGGAATTACTATAGAAATGACCACGGTAAACTATGGTAAAACTTGACTTACTGCGGTAAAAACTGATTTTACTGTGGTAAACACTATTCACGGTAAAAAGTGAAGTTACTGCGGTAAATACTATTCACGGTAAAAAGTGACTTTACTGTGATAAATACTATTCACAGCAAAAATGACTTTATCATGGTAACTACTATTCACGGTAAAAATGACTTTACCATGGTAACTACTATGCACAGTAAAAACAAGGTTACCCTCCAATTGATTTTTGACTAAGTGGGAATATCTCTCCAGAAAATCCACCAACGAGGAATGGTCCCGGCAACGGAACCAAAATGTCATCACCAATCTGGCACTATGATAATTCTTCACCGGGAACTCCTCGTGCTATGATTATTTACTAATGCACAGCCTTTAGTTTGGTGGATGTAATCTGGAAACAAAACAACAACCGAACACAAGAATACCATCGACTATGATAAGACGGAATGATGACAAATCTGAAATATCAAAGTAAATTATAATATTAACATGAAATTGTTACAATCTCACCCATGAGGTACTTCAACAAGACTATGGGAGAAACTTTACAATTACACCTCTCGATGGCTTCTTCTATTCCATACCTTAACTCTTATCTGTACATGTAAGCTTTTCTCTTAAGATAAGATAAACCTTATCATTTTACATGGGTTCCACATTTTTAGACTTTTTACAAATAAAATACACAAAATATTTATGACCTCACTCCTTGTCCTTATTACCAATATAATATTTCTAATTCCTAATCATGTAGACCCTACTTCTCTAATTACCCAAACTTTGACATTTTAACATTACCGGACCACTTACGACAAATATTTACTTTTTACAACATTCATATTGTACTTTGACTATTATAGTACTCCACATTATTGGCGACACCATACTAACGGTGCCGTTATCTTCTATCAGACGCTACTACTAATTATACTTAACAACATCCTATTCCTAATACATACATTAATGAAATAGAAATTATGGAGGAAAATTTTAGTGTCGACAATTCCTCAAATTCCACCTATTTCATCTATTGAAGAAATTCTGGCATGAGCTCCTCTACCCATAGAGGAACATACATATTCTACTCCTCCACCCACAAAGGAGTCCCCTTCATCTCCCCTTTCTCTCACGGAGGAACTCATGCTTTCTTCTAATGTCATTTCATTGTCTACCTCACAACCTACCGAATAATCAACAGTTTTAATTCTCCCATCCATAGAAGGATCGTCATCACCTTCTTCTCCACCAAGGGATAAGTCTACCGCACCCCACCTACCATATCTCCTACCCATGGGAGACTTGTCAAACATGCCACTACCTTTTGGGGGAAATTTTCCCTCGACATCATGTTAGGAAATAAATGATAAAATATGTAGAATAATCCTTCATAGAATCACAACAGTAGAAACTAATATGTAGAAAATATTATAGATCTCAAATAAAATTTTAGAATAAAATAACACAACACAAAGAGACAGTATTTAACGTGGTTCACCCAATTTGGGCTATGTCCACAAAGAATCACTTGCTCAGATTTTATTACAAGCCACTGCTCTCTCAATATAATACCTAGATCTGTTTGGAGCTATGCTCAACGAACTCTATAGAATTCACACCAGAATTCAAAACACATTTGCAATGTTTTTATATATTACCTACCATATGCACAAAACAATATAAATAGAAAACTACTTAAGTATTTTTACAAAACTGTGGGTATCACAACCATGGGCCAAAATCATCCCATAAACCTATGAGTAAAAATCCCACACATATGAGAAAAGTATGTTTCCTGGTATATTGGGCATGTTTTAAGGCCAAAAACATTTCTTGGGGGATGCACCCCCAAACACGGAAAGACAACTATGGAAAGTGTACAATACTCTTAGTGTATAGTCTTAAACACTTTCTCACATGAAAATAGGCTCCACAACCTAAAAATCTCCCACTTGGAGACTATTTTTCCTCTGAGCAAGCTTCTCAACCCTTCACTAGTTTCTCTGAAGACCAACCAAAGTTGAATATAGCTCCATTTTTTCCCTTGTGACCACCTTGGTCATCATGTATGCAGGATTCTAACTGGTATGAATCTTCTCTAGCTTGAACTTATCTTCCTCAAAATATTTCCTGATGAAATGGTACCTTAACTATATATGCTTCATCCTAGAGTGGAAAGCGGAGTTCTTAGCTAGGTGTATAACACTCTAACTATTAGTATGGAAATTTCCTTCCTCCTGCTTATGCCCCAATTGCTCAAGCAATTGTTGTATCCAAATCATTTATTTTCTTGCCTCTGTGGCAGCAACATACTCATCCTCTATTTTTGACAAAGCCACCAACTTCTGTAGTCATGAAATCCAGCTCACTGCTATCCCACCTACATTGTAAACATAACCTGTCGTGTTCCTCCTGCTGTCTACATCTCCAGCCATATCTGAATCTACATAACCACAAAAAGTGGTGTTTAAGCCACTGTAGCATAAAAATGTCCCCATGGTCCCTCTCAAATATTGAAGGATCGAATTTAGTTCCTACCAGTGATCTCTACCTGGATCACTCATTAATCTACTCATTGCTCCCATTGCAGGGGACAAATCAGGCTTGGTGCACACCATGGCATACATCAAACTTCTAATTGCTGATGAGTAAGGTACCTTAGATATCTTGTTTCTTTTCTTCTCTATCTTGGGACACTACTCCTTTGATAACTTGAAATGGCCTGCCAAAGGAGTCCCAACCAATTTATCATCCTACATGTTAAACCTCTCCAAGACCTTCTTAATGTACTCTTCCTAAGATAAAGTCATTTTCTATCCCTTCATATCTTGATATATCCTCATACAAAGGATTTGTTTGGCTGCCCCCTAATCCTACATAGGAAAGGATTCACTTCGCTTCTTCTTGAGTACTTTTATTTCCTGCATGTTTTTACCTGTAACCAACATGTCATCCACATACAGGCAAAGGATAATATAACTGCCATCCTCAAATTTCTTTGTATACACGCAATGGTCAGAATGAAATCTTCTCTTTGCAATGCAAGCATTGACATGTGATTTTTCCCAAGAAGGTGTATTCTTTTGACTGTTTAAATCATGCTTTCTATGGATAAATTATTTCTTTTCTTGGATTCAATTGCTGAAATATTGTTGCTTGCAAGGAATCCATTTTGTTGGAGGTTGTAGACTAGTAAAGTGGATTGAAAATTTATTTCTATATAATAATGAGACCTTGGATCAATTCCATTGATACAAGGTATGTTTTAATTTGTCTTACTTGATCTAAATGACAAACTAACATTTAGAGGTTGAAGGAAATAAAAGACTAACCTTTGTAGGTTTACAATTTCATTGATTTTCTTAGAAGTTCATGTTGTGCATTCTGCTTTAAGTTGTGTGCTCAGATCTTCTTGTCAACTTCTCCAGAACACTGAATGGTGTAAGTTGGAAAGAGGTCTACTTTATGACTATTGAGGGTAAAGCCTATTTCCTAGATCTACAAGATCTATCCTAATGGGATTCTAACCTAAGGTAAACTAGACCCACCTTATGTCTATGCCTACACTAATCTTGTTGCAATCTAACCTAAGTTGCATGTTTTCTAGGTTTAGGATTTGAAAACAACCTAAGATGATAATAGGGATATTTCTAACCTATTACCTAATATTACATTAGTAGAAAGAATGACCTATCCTAACGTGGCAAATAACATAAGGTAAATATTTTCTAAACTAACCTAAGGTCATACCCTAAGCTAAGATATCTATCCTAAACTAATGTGGGGATAAAAGGGGACCTAAGGGGTCGTATGGAAAGTTGAAGGCATGGCGATGGTTCCTAAGTCATTTATTTTATTTGATTTTTGAAGTCAATGGACATAATACTGTGAGTTTAGAAAGAGGCAAGAAAATTTGGTAGAATCCTATGTGGAATTGTCAATAGAGATAAGTGATGCATGTAGAAGTTGAAATTGGACTCGCCAACTTTAATTGGTGGTGGTGTGGAGAAATAGGTGGGATATTGGAAATTAATGACATTTATGATCATCAATTTTGGCAAAAAAACCGCCTTGGAAACCATGCAAGTGGATTTGTTGGGGGTTGTTTGGTCTTTCAAGCATTTTGATTTTTGCTCTGCGTGGAGCTATCTGGTTCTTTGAACCAACAATTCTACTTTCAGTTTATTGTTATTTTTAACTCTCTTGGATTATTTTCGATCCAATGGAAGTATAAGAGGAATTTGAGAAGGAATTTTTTGGTTGTTGACTTCATTTGGAGAAGAAAGAGTTTTGGAGGATCGGCTAGAAATATTCTTTGAATCGACAGAAGCACTATAATTAATTATAGGCTCTATCCATTAAGATGTTCTTCTTTTCTCTAAATGTCTTCTTTAAAATAAATCTGATCTTGTAAAACAAGTCGGTTTTTTATTTTGCTATGGTTACTTGATTTCTTGCTTGAAAGAATCTCTTTTTTCTTGATTAGGGAACTTCTGCATGAAAATAGTGTCAGTGGGTTGTTTCCCTGAGTGAGTTAATGGTGATTCACACTTTAGAACTATTCATGACTTGAATAATGTTGATAAAGTTTGTATTCTTACTTACCTACTAAAAAGGGGTTTAAGGAAATTTTTTGTTACTTTGAGCTTTGAAATGGTTGTCTCTAATTGTTTATAGAAGGTAAAAGGTTACCCTTCTCTATTGCCTCTTGTTTTGTTGAAGCTTTAATACACCTTCTGAGACTATATCAATATATTTTGGTTTATAATTGTGTGATTTTGAACATGTGTGGAAAAAGTGAATGGGTAATTGTTTTTAACTTGTACTGTGTAAACCTTCATTTCTTTGAACCTCGTATTCGATGCAAGCTGAGTATCTAATGGTGTTTCGATTTATTGTTTTATGGTTCCAGTTTGTGTGGAAACAAGGAGGATGTATTGACTCAAAAACCTTGTTGTTTGGATTTGGTGCTCTCTCTTCTGAAACTCTGTGAAATGGCTTCTGGGTTTATTTGGTTTTAGAATTATTTGTTGAATACAGCAGGGGATGAAGTCTTCTCTTTTGAATAATTATGTTTGAGTCTTCCTTTAATATTTGGGGAGATTGAGCTATAGATAAATAGTTGAAGTTATTTTTGTTTGAAGAAATTTTGGGTATTGGATTTATCCGATTATATATTTTAATTATAATTAAGTAGCTCAATTGAGCTTACTTGAGGTCAAATATTCTTTTCTATTTTTCTTTTAGACTTAGATGTTATTGATATGAACCTACCCATTCTTGATCTGGGTAGACCACTTGTTAACCTTGTTAGAGAGACTTGTGAAATTCAGAGTGTTGTAACTTCTTGAAGATACGTTGAATGGATATTTAACTTTTGAATTGGTAGTTATGTTTCTTTGAAGCTAACCAAATCGATGAAGTTGTTAGATTATTGATTCCTATGTAAGTTGGAAGAAACCGAATGTCTCGTGGATTTTGTAGGAGTGTTCAGCTGAGCCTTCCCGTGGTAAAATGAAAGGAAAAATTAATCATTTTTTAAGCTAATTAGGCACCTTCAGCTAATTCATGTAGTCCTTTCATTTACATCTTTTGGAATTGATTCATGATGAATCCTTCTCTTTCCATTCAAGGATGTGTTCACTCACCTCTGTGAGGATGTGACTGTAAGTCCTCCTTTTCTATTTTTGTGCTATCGTCTTGTAGGAATGGACAGGTTATGATTTCTTGATTGAAACTTTGATGTTCTTGGATTATTTTTGAAGGCTGTTATTTTTCCTGTATGATGTTTTGCTACTTTGTTGTTGCATTTATAGATGTGGAAAACGTTACTGAACTACTTTTGTTTGGTGATGAGTGAGCCTTAATTTTCTATCCCAACTTGAATTTGTAGTAGCATGAGTAGTGTAACAACTCTGAGCACGATGTATACATTTTTAATATTTAAGGGATGTTATGACTAGGTCGGTACCATTCCTCTTTCAAATTTATTTACTTGTGAAATTGTAAGAGTTAAGTGTTGAATTCTCTTTTATGAGTTGTGAATGGGAATTCAGGTTAAACCGAATGGGAAAGGAAGTTTTAAATTGTTTATTTTTAGTCATTCATTCTTATTTTGTGTAAGCTTGTAGTGGATTTATTTGGCTAAGTTACATTATGTAATTATGTAGTTGTTATTACTACTTGATTATTCACTTAACTTTTATTAAGGGTGTTTAATATCTGTTATAGTGATTAGGGTGAGATGTTGTTTATTGAATGAATACTTTTCTAATGTTAAAGTGAGGCCTAACTTGAGAACTTAGGATATGTCTTGGTTTTGGAATTAGGATGTCACATCTGAAATGTGAAACTCTTATTTATTTCATTTGTTAAATGATTCATCCTAAAATCCTTATGATGATTGAATGATCTTGACTATACATGTCTTTTTATGAAACTTGTAAAGCTGAGTAAGAAGATGCTTGCTTCTGAAAGTAACTCTGTTTGGATAAATAGTAAAGTTAGTTCTATATTTCAAATTTAGATTAAATTATGAAGGAAATAATTATTAGTTACTTTTATTTGATATAGATAAGTAATTAGTTGGAACATTACTTATTTGATATTAAATTGTAGATTAATGAATATATCATGATATTTTCTTAAATGTTAATTCAGGTTGATTAATTGTTCTTCTTTTATGGTTGTTTATAACTTATGATTTATTGTCTGCTCAGCCTTTCTATTTCATAAAAGTAGAGTTGGTTTTATGAAACATTAAGTTGAAGACACTTCGTTTTAATGCTTAGTGCTTAACATGCTCAGTTCAATGAATTGACCCGTATTAGCAATTTTTGCAGATGGACTTCGTAAGTGATAAAGGAAGGCAATAAATTGTATGATGTATTGGTTGATTTAAATTTTGGATATTTTATAGAGAATTTTGATTCATTATTGAGATGTATTGAAGGAAGGAAAGTTATAATTTTTAATGATCTTTATGTTGTTTGACATGCAACATGTCTGAAATGCATAGTCTTGTAAAATGTGTATTTATTGTAATGAATGGAAAAAATATGGAAGTTACTTTAACTTGTTGTGTAAATTCTCTTGTGCATTATATGAAGGAAATTTGTAGTCCTATCTTATTATTATCATTCATATCTGATTGGATCCTTATTTTTGTTGTCATTTAATGAACTGGATGAATGGGAAATAGTACAATTTCCCTTGAATGAAACTTACTAAGTTGCATGTATTAATTTTCTTTTACCTAAACTAGTATGGTTTATTAAGGGATGTTAAATGAACATAAAATTAAACTATAAGGAAGTGTGAAAGGTAAAAGGGTATAATAAACCCTAACACTTAACCATGAAGAGGAAGGTTCTTCTCCTCTCAAAAGGATGTAAAACAAATGAATGGTGTTTGTGTTCGTAAATCATTTAGAATTCATCTCTATGAAGTCCACTCTTACTAAAATAGGTGAGGTTCTTACACATCCTATGAAGGGTTGAGTTACTTAAGAAAATATTATGATGGTTGTTGGTTCAATTTAAAAAAAAAAAATGCTACGTAAAAAAGTTAATTGAACATAAAACAATCATTAGTCTTGAAGTTCAGTATTAGTTAACTAAATCAAATGGGAATGGAAACCTTTAAGGTTGTTGGAATTAGGGTTATGTAAGGTTGCTGTAATATGATTCTTAATCCTAAACTAATTAAGTGGAAATGATCTCTTGAGGTGTATACGTTAATATGAATTGGTTCTTCTAGATGTTGGCACATGCCAACTACAGATCTATACCTTTGTGAAGACTTGGGTCTTCACATGGATACATGGTTGTAGTTTACATGTTGCAACAACATTTAGCATTGGTTCATCTAGACCTACCAAAACTTGGACTTGAACTTAGTTTCTCTCTAGGAAAATTTAGAGATATGATCTAGAATAGGAAATGACTCACAATGATTTAGGATAACTAGGCACTATTATCCAAATTCACCCCCCAGGGTTAATTTGATAACATGCATCAGAATTCTCAAGTCCCAGGAAAACGGATCGATTCAGGGCAAAAAATCATGTTTCCAGGGTCCCCTCATATTTTTCCTAACTCCCCTGGCCGAAGGAGAAAAGAGCAAGCTCTGAGAAGATGCAAAAAAGCTGCAAAAACAAGCTTGGGCTAGAAACAATCATGAAAATTGGCTAAGTCCTAGTCCTCGCAACAGTTGGAACGTGAGGGACATCAAGACGCGGATCGGCCGAAAAGCCTCCAGGTGGCCCGCGAAGCATAGGGACATCTGGGATAGAAGGACGCGAACCGCCCGGATCGGCCGAAACAGAGAACTTTAGCACAGGGACAATCAGGCCAGAGGTACGCGGCAGACGTGGAAAGTCAGTTCGGCCGAAGGAGAAGAGAATCGACTAACTACTTTGGGACATGTGGGAAAAAGGGACACAAACCGGCCGAACCGGGTGAATCGGAAGATTTTGTCCCAGACAGTCCGGGAGCATCTGGGCCGTGAGTACGTGAAGGATGCGAACTGGCCGGTTCGCCTGAAGCAGAGAAATTTTGTATTGGGACAGTTGGGACAAAGGGACGCGTAGGATGCGGATAGCCGAAAAAGCCGAGAGCCAATCATATTGTGCCACGTGTCATTGGTAGATAAGGGACAAGGAAGCCCATTTCGGGTGGATCGGAGGATTTTATCCCAAACAGCACTGGGACATTTGGGACAAAAAGATGCGAAGGGCGCAAAAAGCCAGTAGACCCGCAGACCAATCAAATCGTGACACGTGTCACAAGGGAGAAAGTCCAAAAGTCAAAGGGTGAGGTTTCAAGCACTGACCCGAGCCAATCAAAAGAGGACACGTGTCCAATGAAGTAGGAAAACCCACGGGATAGAGAGGAGAGATAATTACATATCCAATCAGTGCGTGCCACGTGTCATCCAGGTGGCAGAGCGCGGGAAAAAATTTCAAAACGCATTTTGGCCTGTTTTGTGCCCTAAATCTTCAGATCGACATATCTTTCGATCCAGAGCTTAGATTTGCACTTTCTTTATATCAACGGAAAGATTGTGAAATTCTCTACATGATTTCAGGTTTAATCTTGAGTTTTGGTGTAGTTTGGAGAGAGAAAATTGAGAAACGGCTCTGACGTGTGTTCATAGCCAAAAGTGACATTCCAGCGACCAGATTTAATGCAGAATGGGTTGCATTCTCTTGTAATCCAGTCAAAATGATAGGGTATGGGTTTTTAAGGTCCCCCATGCCGTTTTAATGCACCTGTAGTCAAGAAGGGATGGGCTCCCATGCTTTTGTACGTTTTCTGTCCCCTAGGCTCGACCCATGCATGTAAAAGCCATATTTGGCTCATTTATGAGGGGGGAACAATTTTTGACATAGCAACTTCTTCTTTCACCTCCAGCAAGTGATTTTTTTGAAGAATCAGACCTCTCCAAAGGCTGTAATAGTTTTTACCTCTTTGAGGGTGTAATGCAGTGATTTTGACACTGAAAATGATAATGCAAGCTTTGTGAATGGTTTACAGTCCTTTGTTTGTATTATTTGCTTTATTTCAGATCCTAAGTTATACCTTATCAGTCTATGTATGTTTTATGTTGTGAAATTTGGTCTGTGTCTATTTGCATGACAAATATGTTTCACCACTCCTTTTTGTGCATCAACATCTTTAGTTAGTTTCAATTTTTGCACTTCTACCCCTGTCTCCTTACAAGTTAGAGTAGGATTAGGATCCGAACCTCTGTAGTTGTGCAAGCATTAGATCTAAATCAGAGGAGTTTGAGGAACCAGCCTCTAATATGGAGATTCCTCTCTTAGTTTCACAAGTCCCACACTTGGAGAGAGGTTTCCATGTTGTGCAATCACACTGGATGCTAGAGTGATCAACCTAGAAGCCTGATCTGCATCCAGGGGTGCTGTGAGTGTGTAACAACAGTATGGACAAAAAAAAAACTAGTATATCTACTCACTTAGAGTAATATTTGGTAATCACTGCATCCCAATTGTTCAAACTCAAGAAAATGTGAGAAAACAAATACGTATTCAACCAGATTATTTTTGGTGAACCTTGTCAACAAAAAAGTTTTAAGATTTTAAATGACACACTTTCAAACCTAAGAACAACTATACTAAAATCAGGAAAGTAAAATGTCTTAGAAAAAGTCATTTTTTGATGCATTTTCAAATCTAGATCCTAATAAGAAAAACTCCATGGTTTCCCCTCAAGTTTCCATGGCCTGATACCTCCTTCTGCTAACAATATGCAAATAGAATTTCAATAGGATGATTATCCTGAACCTAGATTAACGCAATGGAGATTGAGGAATAAAGTCATCACAATATTTTTTTATTTCCCAAGATTTTCCTAGAATGGGCTCAAAATCCAAGGGCCCATAAGGGTTGATCTAATCCTATGGGTCTTATATATGTTACTCATAGTCAAAATTCATTATCATAGTTGTTGGAATGACCCTGGGAATGAGAATTTTTAAATTAATGTGTATGGGTATTTTACTAATTGGGCCTACCTAGGGTATTGATGGGACTTGGGTGTTAGTGGCTATGAAAGATAAATACAATCCTTTGATTAAACATATAGCACTTGGATTACTAGTCCCTCAAACTTCTAGGAGCATGAATGTCTTAGGATCCAATGTGGTAAAAGGATTAAATTACTTAAAAGCAAAATGTAAAGTTAAATAATGGGAATGGATGCTAGGATTTATTTTGGAAAAACTTATCAAAGTCAACTTAGGAACTGACCCTTATTAAATTTAAAGGAAAACTAATAGGATTCAAATAACCTGGAATTAAATTGACAAAATGTTTAGACTAAAGTAATTTCTCCTGGTAGCTAAGGATTTTAACACTGCTAGAACTATTCTTTCTGGGGGCTAAATTAATAATATGGTTGGAAGATTCACCAAATGGATGTTAATGAATAAATTTCTAATGTGTAGATCTTATTTAACATAAATTAACGGATCTACAACTAATGTCAACCTCGAAAGGTTTTTAAAAACTTGGAAAGAGACATACATGGGTTCTGTATGAACGTTTGAAACAGGGATTCAAAAGTCCTTACTCTAAACTGGTCTTAAGCATGTAGCCCTAGAGCTTGGTATGCTGTAAGTTAATAGTTCCCACCGCTATCATACATTTTTTGATCACATCCTACACTGCATCATTCAAAATAATGATAAGACTCACATATAGTTATGAACATAATCATTATAAATAATAAATTTTTTAGAGGAAAATAATGTTGATGATCTATTGATTACTAGCACTCCACCCCAAGAAACCATTAATTGTTATTATTTTTTAAAATAAGAATCTTAGACAACAAAATTTGATTTAAATATACTGATTTAGGTCCATTGGTAAATAATTTTCTAGGAATGGTTATCTTTACCCTTCCCTTAGATCATAACATCTATTTATGACCTTCGTTCATCAAGGAGAACATGAAAATAATTATGTGAGAAAGGGAAAACCGTAACCGATAAAATATTTGACATAGACTGACTATAAGTTATGTTGTCACTCCTATTGAAGTTTGATTGTAAATGAAAATTAGATCCTCTTTCTCTGCACCCCCTTGACTGCTAACATTTAAATCCTACTCACAATAGCATGGCGTAAATGAATTTCCTGTAGTATAATTCAATACCATTTGCAATACCATATCTGGAACATTATTATTTAGCTCATCACATTGCCATTTATAGGTTCTGATAATTCTATATTCTACATCACCAAAACCCTTTCTCCATTATGATGAATCATCCCCAAACATGAACGAAAAAAAACTACATCGCTTACACATATGTGTAATTAGGGAACAATTAAGGAGTGAATATGGTTAACAACCCTTACTACTTGTACTTTCTGCAAAGTTATGTTGGTATATTATGATTTTGAGCCAAAGAAATGCATGGTGGGGGAACGTGTTTCTAGATAGAATGTGTCCCATTCTCTATGACAATATATTTGTCAAGTTAAAACATAGGTTTGCCATCACATATGAGTGTCATGTTAATTCAATGCAACCAACGTTGTCTATCTCTACTATTCTGAATTGACAGATGGTTATATTCACAGTACTATGGAAGTTGCAAAGGAATTTATGTGGCTGACAACATATTCAGGATGAATGAACTTGTATCAATATATACCCTGACCTAGGAATTTGAAATAAGATCTTACTCACACATATGGCCACTTTATAAGCATTTATTTTCATTTATCTTGCAAAACAATCATGCACTTTAAACATCATCAAAGTCCTGGACTCATGCATATCTAAATTTATATGCACTTTGTTGGTACCCAAATTTGTTCTACTTTTCATTCTGAGCAAGAATCAAAAATATGGCATGAAGCTTGAAGATAGATGGATCATGGTGTGTGTCATTTTTTAATTAGAGATAAGATCTAACTATCACTCATATTTTTGGAGAGATGGAAAACACTAAAAAAGGACTTGATCTTGTCCTAACTGTTTTAGGTTGTGCCTTTCAACCAAGGTAACAAAACCTGTTTTATAACCCTCAAATGGTGAAGGAGATGAAGATATCCATTAATTTGTGAAAATAGTATGAAAAGGGCCTTGGGAAAATATGATCAACACTCTAAATCTGGACTTTCACAAGTTGTCAATTCCATATTATGGAGATACTTTCAATGTAAGGACAATGTTTAATGAAGACATTTGGAAATCCTGATCTATGTTCTAAATACTTTAGGACAACTGGATTTTGATCGTGTATGCGTATAAAAGGTTAAAAAAAGGGTAAAATAGGGTAGGATTAGTTGTTTTGAATGATTTTTTGGGTGGGAGTTTAGACAAGACAAACCAAGATCTACCAGACTCTTTAAGGATTTCCACAAAATATGGAGAAACTTAACAGCAGAAAGTATCAAAATGATTAATAATCCCTTCAACCAGGATATGTGCATCAAATGGAGGTCCATATTTACACTTATCCACACAATATTTGATCATCGATCATAAAATCTTAAGTTATAATGAACCAATGAAGAATTTAGAAACCACTATTTAATCATGACCTAAGGTGCACCCAAAGGTTTACAAACGATCTCTGAAGTCCAGGAAGGTAAAGTGAATTTAAATTTGTTTATCTCTTTATCAGATGAAAGCTCTTTTGAATGTGAGATTGAAAATTCCACTAAACTTATCACAAGAAATGAGGCCATGTATGATCAAGAGAGATTTTAAACACAAGACTACAATAGGAAACAAGAAACAAGAAACACAAATTTTAAATGCATTCTTAAATGTAAGCATTCACAGATTTTTCCCAAAGACAACACAGAGTAACTCAAAACTTGATTAGATTTATCAGCATGGGAATGTTTTGAAAAACAATATCAGAGCATGTTAATGGATATACATGTGTAACCAACTTAACATGATTTGAAATCTGATACAAGAGAGAGTTACATGAGTTTCTCAATTGGTCACTCAGAGAGTGGGCTTCTTCCCAGATTTTCCCATGAAATTTTTAGTTTTCCAGGGATTTTTTAAATTCTTCCAACACTTTGCATGCACAAATTCATGCAATATATAGCATTCAGTATCCTTCAAGCCTTCGTTCCCAAGAAAATAATATTCCAACGGATCAAATTTGTTACAAAAATTTCTCATGATTAGCAGATAGGGATGTTTAATAGAACATGCCTCCAAAAAGTTGTCAGTTGTCTCAAAAAGATATGAGTCATTGCAAAATTTCACATCTTTATCCATTATGGAGGCACATTTTTCATCTTCAAAGCATGTATACCCCCTTCCATTTCGTTATTCCATCCATTATCCCTATAAAATTTGAGTCTGCATGACTTCTAGATTTGATATTTTACGTTTTTAGACGAGCTAGGGTAAAATTTTCACTTGAAAAACATATATGATCTCAAATGATCCTCAAAACCAATTACATTGGTACTTGGAGACACAAATGACATGAATTTTTCAAAAAATTGATGGAATTTGACTTCAAAAATCTGCGTCTCCAAAGCTTTCTGGATCATTATATGGGAAAAAATGATGGTAGAGCAAAAACGATGCACAGTTAGCATAGATCTTCAACTTTCAATTCTTTAATCTACGCCCTCGATGTGTCAGAAAAACCATTGGAGACATGGCCTTTGGAGGCACCTCTTTGATATTTTAACACTTTTGGAAAAATGTAAAAATGTGAGATTTTTCTCCGCACATCCGTCCTTTGAGAATGAGCTTGACACGTGTGACAACGTGGGTCCCATTGGAATCGCGAACCGATTCAACACATTTTTACCTTTTTTGGAAAAATGAATTTTTTTCAGTTTTTATCCAGTGGCTCTGCCCCTTCGATTCTATCCATTTCATGTGGTGAGTGATGGATTCGCTAGGAGCTTCATTTTGCCTTTTAAATTCTTTGTGAAAAATTGGAAAATTTTGATATTTTTGCCCACACCTCTGCCTCATGAAAACAGACCTGACACATGTCCCAAAGTGATCCCCATTGGGAATTACGGAATCGATTCTACACATTTACCACTTTTTTGGAAAAAGGAAAATTTTCTAACTGCCTCTCCACGGGCTCACACCTCTGATTCTATGACAGACACGTTTCGGTCACCTGTGAATAAGTTGTGGGATTTTGCTCCTCCTTTTATATTGTCATACCTTTATGCCAAAAAATGGGAAAATCTCATCTTTTCCCCCAAGGCCCGAAGTTCCACCTCTGACCCTAAAACGTGTCTCTCTGTGATTCATTGTAGGCCCTAGGAATTTTATTTTAACTTTAACTCTTTTTCCAAAATGCCTTAAGGCACATGAAGGACGCCACTGCTTCTCATCCAATCAAAAGAGAACACATCATCATTTTTGGGAAAAATTTAGAAATTTTCTTTCCACCGCTTTGAACTCCTTAGGCAGATTAGCACTTAAGGCACAAAATGGCCACGCTCATGTAGTTTGAAACTCTGTCTAGCCACAAGTAGGTACCTCCTCTGAAGAAGTTCTGTGGAGAAACCCGCCGCTCCTCCTGCACATTTTTCTAAAACACACCACGTAAGCAACATTAGAAACAATCAGAGTAAAGTGGAGCCATGGGACCAAATTCACACATTTTCCAAAAAAGCAAAAAGTGATAAGTTAACTTAATTTTCCACCGTCCCTTTTCCAATTAGATCAAGCCACTTTGCCAATGAATGATGAAGAAGAAATTGATGGGTAAATGATGCACATCTGACCGTTAAAACACATAAAATGCCAAGGATGCCTTAGAATTCAATTTTTTCACTAAGGATGACAAATTTCTCGAAATTAAACCAATTGAAACATGTTTTTAATGCTTTTTTGATCAAGGAATTGGATTTTCAATGGAATACAAGTGTAAATCGATCAATTTTAAACTTCCACGATCAGGCAAAAAGAAAAAAATGGAAAGACCCACAAATTTTGGAAAAATTAGGGCACAAAATTGGGCACACATGCAGATTTCTTTCAAATTGGGGAAAAACAACAAGTTTGTGAGCATTTCGAAGAATCCAAGCAAGAGGGGAAAAGTTGCAGACCACTAAATTGAGAGAAAAATGTTCCAGAGCATGCAAACCAAATGAAAATTTAGGGAAAATAGTGCAAGCTCAAAAATGTCACCAACATCGGCTCTTACTTGGGGATGGGCACTCCCAGTGAGTGTCACAAGAATAAAAGAAGTAGACCAAGTGCCAAAAAAACCATTGGGCAATGGAGTCAAAAATGGAGTGCACAAAAATTAGACCCAATCAACAAAAAATGGCTGCCAAGAACAGGGCAAACCACAAACCGACAAAAACAACAAAAACAGAGCCAAAAAACAAATACTATACACTATACAAGTAGTGCATACATCAAATTTGGGGATTAATCCAAGAAATGATTCAGATGCCTGCCATTAATAGGTAGTTCAAGAAATTCCCCATCTAAGTCCTTGTGAAAAAATGTATTCTCACCAATTCTGATATCAATGGAGTAAGGGCCCATCCACAATGCATCAAATTTACCATGTTTGCCCTTATCTTCATTTTTGCTATCTTGAAAGCCCTAGGAGTGACCTTCTTGTTAAACAACCTCTTCAACTTCTCTCTAAATCTAACATGCCTTTGGTGGGATACTCTTCTTGCTTCATCTAGCTCAACAATATGATTAATCCTTGCTTCATATGGGCTGACCTCTTGATCTTCAAGTTGTTGAACAAACTAAAATGAAGATAATTGCAGATGTAAGGGAAGAAGAGCTTAAGTTCCATACACCAAATCAAATGGGCTCTTACTGGTAGCTCTTTTGGCAGTGATTCTATCATCCCAAACTACAAATTTCAGTTGTTCACCCCATTTTCTCTTGTTCAACTCCAAGGTTCTCCTAATGATCTTCAACAAGTTCTTATTATTGAACTCATCTTGTCCATTCCCTTGAGGGTTATAGTTTGAAGCATAAGTCAGATTGGTTCCATACTCCTTGCACATTACCATCAAGGGTTTAACTCTGAAACACATGGCATTATCAGCAATAATCTCGACTAGCACACCAAATCTGCATATGATATGATTCAACAATAAGTCCATAACAACTTGGTGTGTTGCTTTCTTAGTGGGGATTGCTTCTACCCACTTGGTAAATTAATATGTGGCTACAAGGATCCACTTATGTCCAGCACTAGAAGGGTCTGAGATCTCACCAATGAAGTATATTCCCCATTGTTTGAAAGGGACTTCAATTGATATAGGCTGTAAAGGAAGGGAGCCTGAAGCTTTCATTCTTCTAGAGAAACGCTGACAAATTTCACATTTTCTAACCAACAGGGTTGTATCTTTGAAGAGAGTAGGCCACCAATAACCAACTCTCAAAATTTTGTGTGCTGTAACCCTTCTAGCAAAGTTTCCTCCACAAACTTCCCCATGGAAATCAACAACTATTTTGGGAGCTTCATCTTCAGTTATAGATTTCAAGAGGATACCTTGAGGGTTCTTCCAAGCTAGCCAAAAGTTAGTAATGATGTATTTTTGAAAAGCTAGCTTTAGGGCTCTTTTTTTATTTTTATTCAAATGATCAGGGCAGCATAGGCATCTGAGATAAAAGATTACATACTTGTACCACTCAGATCTTACCAATTTCTCAAGAACATCTACCCTTTCTTCCTCTACTTCATTCACTTCCATAGTCTGCAGGTTGCTCTCAGCCATGAGCTTAGCAAGATCCAAACCTTTTACCAACTTTGTGGTTTGGATATCCATGTCATATTCCTGCAGTTTGTTCACCCATCTACATATTTTGCTTGAGATCTCCATCTCTAATGAGATCTCTTTTACCATGGTGTGGGGAACATAAGAAACAACTTTTGAACTTAATATATAAGGCCTAAAAACCTTTGTTTCTTTCACCAAGGAAAATGCTTTTTTTTCCATGATTGTGTACTTTAACTCAGCAACTTGTAAAGCCTTGCTAAAGAAGGCAATAGGCCTCTTAGCCACATCTTCATCCTTTTGTAGTAAAATAGATGCAATGGTATTTTCAGAAGCAAAGGAGAAGATTTTGAAAGGCTTCTTGTAATTTAGAGCTGCTCAGATAGGTGCATGTTTCAATGCTTCTTTGATTCCTTCAAAATCCTGGATAACAGCCTCCTCTCATTTGATAACTTGGTCTTTCTTTAACATGCATGTAATAGGAATATTTAATTCAGCAAAATTAGATACAAACCTTCTTATGAAATTGATCTGCCCAAAGAAGGATTGGATGCCCTTATTTGTTCTTGGAATTGGAACCTTCCTGATTGCTTCTACCCTCTCAGGGTCAATCATGAAACCAGCCTTTAAAACAATATGACCAAGCAACTTGGCCTTTTGCACCCCAAAATGGCACTTCTTTGCATTGAGATAAATGTCGTATTCTCTACAGCTGATCAACACTCTTTCCAAGTGTTGTAAGTGATCTTTTTTGCTCCTTGAAAACACAGTCACATGATCCTGATAAATTGCAATGAAGTCATTTATGTAACTAGCAAAAGTGACATCCATTGCTCTTTAGAAGGTACCTCCAACATTCATGAGACCAAAAGGCATTCTTACATAGACATATGTTCCCCAAGGAGTGGTAAAGGGAGTTTTAAATATTTATGAATCCTTGAAGACAACTTGATTGTAGCCAAAGAAACCATCCAAGGTGGATAACAATTCGGATCCAATCACTAACTGCAACATGTTTTCCATGTTTGGCAAAGGATAATTGTCTTTCAATGAAGTTCTATTTAGATTTCTGAAGTCTACACAAAGTTTGATATCTCCATTTTTCTTTCTAACTGGCACAAGGTTTGTAACCAAAGATGAATACCTTGTGCACTGAATGATCCCTCCCTCTTTCAGTTTCTTCAATTCATCTTGCATTTTCATGGAGAGGAGTGGATTAATTGGCCTTTGCTTTTGTCTGAAGGGCTTGACATTTGTTTCAAGAGGAATATCATGTTGAAACAAGTCCTCTCTATATGCTTTCAGCTCTGAATAAGACCAATTAAGATAGTCCTGATATTTCTTCAATAGTTGAACATAGGACTGTTTTTCTTCTTTGTTTAGATTGCTGCCCAACCAAAATTTTCTTGGTTTATCATTAGTACCCAAGTTATGCTCTTCCACATCCCTTGATTTAGACATGTTTCTATTGATGATGTAATCAACATTGTTAAAATTTGACTCAAGAGCAACCAACCCTTTAGGAATGGTGTTAGTTTTCAATTGGATAATATCCCTTCCAAACAAAGTCTCTCTTCCTTCAGTCACACAAACCATTGGTTCCCAATCAATAATCTGATCTGAAAACTCACCTTGATTTTTTAAGAACCTTTGCACTTGAGCATCATCATTAAACACTTGCCAATGATTGATGTTTTCAGGGACAACTGACCTTATTAACACTTCAATATTGTACTCACAATAAGGTGAAACAATGTGTAACATCTCCATTTTAGTACAATAGAACAAGAATTTTTTTTTATTTGATAAATGCTTCCTAGTTCTAAATACATAATTTAGAACTCACAAATCAAAACAACCATTCTTATAATAGATAACCATATGCTGCTGTAATGACTCGGAGTACCTCCGATCTATTCATTCCATGACTCGGTAATCTACCGATCTATTCATGAGTATCAAGAGTTGGCGTTTTTATTTTAACACATCACTCTTGCGGTTCTCTTCCCTAATCTGGGATTCAGAATGCTCTGTCCAAGGAACCTATCTGAATAATTGTTACCATTATTCATCGGCATCTCATCCCTTAGACTAGGTGACATAGGACAACGCAATCAGCAGCTTGCGATACTTTGGCCAAAGATTTGAAACATACTGCTTATGTCTCGTATCCCTTGATGGCATACTCGTCAATCTGGAATACGTCCTTCACCCCATTCCTATGTTATGTAGAATGTCTTATACTGACTTCTGTCAGTCTCTCCTACCCCAAGTTATTCACTCAGGAATGGATTAGTAATATGACAACGTTATAGGGATGCTCCCGAGGACTAGGGATACGCTGACATACTGGGTCAACCCTAGTTAACCCAGTGTGTCAAGATACCCCGAGTCTCTTGGGGCAGCCTTATAACATGACCATGTTCCTAATCAGTCCCAGAGTAAAACTTGTTCGAGTTTAAGGTGTAAATCTTAACGATCAATGCAAAGGGTGTCACCATAAGTCACCTGCATTGTTGTATCTTCGAGAAGATCCTAATCTTCTCGAAGGTACAACCCTGCAGTTGACTTATGCCATCAACCTACAAATCCACCTTGAAAAGATCTACTTATTTTTAAGGTGTTACATATGTTGAGTTAAAGTTATACTTTAAGACGCTCCTTTTAGGGTAGTCTTTTCCCAACCCCTGGGTTCCTCACCTTAGAATTACCTTTCTTAATAAAACCCATTTCACAAAGAGAAGTTATTAAGACTTGAGGTCCCATCAAGGAGTTCATTGAAAAACAGAAATCTAAATCAACGAAACTGGGCAATAGCCCTTAATCTTCACATAAGGTTGCTAACCATACCCTTTTTGGTTTATATCAGTTCTCATAACTGAAATATATCTTACTTATTAGTATTTAGATATAGTGATTAAAAATCCAATTAAACGTTGTCTTGACTTAGATCAAGACTAGGAAGTAATAATTTATTCAGCCCGTTTAGCTTCCTGTTGAGGTTTATTTTAACCTTAGCTTCTCGAAAGACAGTGATCTAAATTCCAATTTAGCTTTAGATAGAACATAACAGAACTACTAAACATACACAAGTATTCAGTCACATAATCTTTGCAAAGCTTACTTAGAGAATCCCAAATGTCTCCAAGGTATACAATAATAACAATGCTCTTAAAATCATTTGAACCGAAGAAGTTCAATCCATCAAGATACGAATGCAAACACATACGTAACAAATACCTCATTTCATTCATTTCTAAGCTAATCAAATACATTTTATGCATTCAACATATTTGATACAATACTCAATAGCAAAAGAACATCTTTCTTCAAGTAGTACATTTAGAGAATCAAATTGGAATTCATCATAAAACCAAATTAAACAATCTGAACATCACATCAGATCTGTGTGTCTTTACCACTTACGGCAACCATCTGCAAAAATTGTCAACACGGGTCAGTTCGGTGAACTGAGCATGATAAGCACTAATTCTTAAAACAATTGCAATCCACCAATTGTTCTCATTAAACAACCTGTTTATATGAAATCATTTCTTCACATACCAAACTTAAATCAGGCTAATCATCCTATATGTTAGAGACTAAGAACATATGAATACAACCATTCTAAAGACAACAAAACTCCTACAAGATTGTTTCTAACAATTTCTCAAAGGCAGTTAAAACATTCAACAAGCTCACTGTCTTAATTCTTTTATCATCATAACACATTTCAATGGTATTGACAAGTATACCCATTTATACAGCAACACACATTTTATACCAGTCTCTCCATACAATACCATAGTTTATTCTTGTTATGCCCTTACCGTAGAGATCGCAAAAGGATGCAAGAAGAAAGCACACAAGGTTTCCTGACTAGGAGAGAGAGAATTTTCCTATTCAACTTATTTATACATCAACATATAAATTACAGTCTAGAAGAAAGAAACAGAGTCCATCAGAATCCTAAGTCAATAACATTCTGAACTGTACCGATTCCTTTAGATTAATGCAAATACATTTACGCATGTGACTAAACAGTCGAGATTACAAGAAGAACTACAGTTCCATCTAAATCCAAATATAAAAGTCACCTGTAGCTACTAAGCGATTCAAGAGCTCTCGCGCCAAGCAACAGTAAGTAATCCATAACAGACTCAACAATTCTTTTTTTTATAACATTCAACAACATGAATATACCCATCGCCATTGTTTAACAGAGCACAACTAGGAGCTTTTTATCACAGTCAGCCACGAGACTAGATAACACTTAAAACAAATGACGTTCCATATGTAAATACAGCGATATTCATACTACGTCTAAACACAAACATGCACAGCTTCATTCAACTGAATCTAATCTCTATGAATGTACAACAAGGACTTTACAGAAGTCGCATCCATTACATAAGCTCATCCAAGTTTTAACCTAAGTAGAGCCATCCCGCAAACACATCAGGGCTACAACAGGAGTCGAGCTCACATGGAATTACTGTAAGGGCTCCAACGGAGTCGTATCCCACAAGAACTCATAGCCCGGGTTAAGATTAAAGTCGAATTCGTACGAAAACATTCAAGACTCCAACTGAATCAAACCAACAGTCTACACAACTAAACTTCTTCAGAATTCATATACAAGATACATATTAAGGATTCCACAGAATCAATATCAATAAGTATTCACAACTGAGCTTATACAGAAGTTGAAAACACTATTTACATTTCAAGGACTCCAACTGTACCAACCGTCAATACCAACCGTATTCACAACTAAGCAAAAATATTCACAACCAGGGCTTTGATTGAAGTTGAATTCATACGAAAACAATTCAAGGACTCCAACAGACTCAAAACCAATGAGTATCCACAACAAGCTTCCGCAGAAGTCAATAACATACTACCCATTTCAAGGATTCCAACAGTATGCACAAAGAAACTACTACAGAAGTTAAAAACATAAGTTACGTTTCAAGGATTCAAAAGGAGTTGAAACCATATAGCATTCTCAACTAAACTTCTACAGAAGTCGTAACATACTATCAATTTCAAGAGTTCCAACCATATCATGCTAAAAGTATCCTCTACAAAACTTCAACAGAAGTCGAAACATACGAAACATTACAAAGACTCTCACTGAGTCATTTTCGTATTTAATCCTTGCTACTTTCAACAGATTCTAACCCAAAATCACAAACTCAGTAAGGACTTCTACAATAGTCACAATCAAGTAGAATAATCACAGCAAGCATTCCCAACAGAAGAACTTCAAGTATTCACAGCAAGAATAAACAGGGTTCAATCAACAATAAGAGCACAGCCGGTCTTTAATCCAAATGAATCCAAAAGGAAGAATAAATACAGTAACCATTCCATCAAGGTCTTCGAAAAACCTGAGATTCATAATTCCACAGGAAAAGAAGAACCAAAACATTGCTTCAAACCAACTGAACTGAAATCACCTGAACAGAGTTGTTTTAATGAAAGCATTTGAAGTAAAGCAAGATTTTTAAAAGTCAGGGCCTATCATGCCTGGTAATGTCACTTTAAAAATCTGAAGAAGACCTCTGAATGAGCTCGAGCCTTCTCCTCTTCTTCCACGATAGATTCAGCAACAATAATTTGTTACCCTCATGCCTTATAAACTTTCCTCGACAGAGAAAAGAGCTAGTTATTCTCATAGTTGCCATGCAACACCAAGTAGACTGGTTCAAAGAACCAGTGATCAAACAGAGAGAAAACCGGAGCGTATGGAAAACCAAACAACCAACTAGTTTTCCATTTTGCATGCCTTCCCGAGCAATCCGTGCTCGGGAACAAGTTCATTAATGACATTAACTCCAAAATTCCCGCCCAAACTCCATTGCCACCGACCACCATAGTTGGCGATTGACAAATGCAAACAAAAGACCATTTCCAGATTTGGCGACTCTGCCACGTCGGTCCCAATAGATATTTACAACCTCTGCCAAATCCCAAGTCCTTCATACTTATCCATCTCATAAATGCCATAGAAACTACCGCCCATGGCTCGCACCCCTTCATAGGTCCCCCTTCATCCACTATCATTAGTTAGGTTAGAAACATAGGTTAGATCTTAAGGTGATACTTTAGTCTAACTTCCTTAGTGCTAGGTCGCTAACCTTAGGAACATTTAGCTTATAGTTTAGGGCTAGGTTAGATTAGCACTAATCCAACCCATAGGTTATAGTTTAGGTTTAGGTTATTAACCTTAATAAATCCAGTCTAGGTCTAACAAATAGAATCGTTCAGTATAAGAACCAACAGATATACATTCCCGAAATGGATTCTATCCAGCATTGATAATAAGCTAGCAGTATATACCAGAATTTATTACCTGGCTCAAGGTCTAGGCCTTCCTGATATTACGATATCGGGAACCAATTCATTTAACATGATCAACCTGAGTTAGACTCCGGAATTGCTTATTCAACACATTCAGACCTTACAACCTTCGTAAGGTCTATAATTTTTGTTCATCCAGAATAAACTTAAAACATCTCTTGGATCAATGCCACTGATCCAAGGCTGAGTCATAAAGATGGGTAAATCCACAATTCATCCCGAAATCAGATTGAACTCAGGTGCTAAAAATGAAAGAAATAAAAGAGTCCAAGCATATCCTGACTCAGTCAAAGATCTTCAAGAGCAAAGAAGATACAATCAATATCAAGCATGACTTCACAATCAAAGGAACACATCCTTATACAGAAGAAATCATATATCAACACTTGAATGCTCAGGAGGAAGTAACAATAGTTCAGAGTGTTACATGCTTCCCTCCTAAAAGATTCATCGTCCCGATGATTACATATTTGATTTACCTTTAGGTCAACCAATTTATTAGTTCACAATACAATGTGACTATTTCCAACTTGAATAGTTCCAGAAATCAATGTCACGATACATTTTATTCAGCCTGAATAATGTTTGCCTCAATCTGGCTTTCATGTAGACATGAAAAAGATAAGTTCATAAAAAAAATGTTTTGTCAACAGATTTCATTCTGTTGAAAAAGAAAAGGAAAAGCAATTTTCATCTCTTCCAGATTTTCCCAAGTTGCACTTTCTTCGTTAAACTGGTCCCACTGGACCTTACATTGCTGTATTTCATGATTTCTCAAATGCAATTGGTGAGTTTCCAGCACTCGTGTGGGTTTAACCACGATTATTCCTGGGTCTTGGACCTGCAAGGAATTCCAATTTAAGACATGTGACAAATCTGAAACGTATTTCTTAAGCAAAGAAATATGGAAAACATCATGCATGCGAGACAAAGCAGGTGGTAATGCTAATCGGTAAGCTACAGGATTGATTATTTCGACAATTTCGAAAGGTCCCACGTAACGAGGTGACAACTTGGCAGCCTTGCCAAAAGTTATAGAACTCTTTCTGGGTTTAACACGAAGAAAAACCTTCTCACCAAGCTCAAACCTTCGATCAACCCACTTAAGGTCAGCATAGCTCTTCTGCCTATCTGCTGCTTCCTTTAATCGTTCACGAATCAACTTTACTTGCTGTTCCATTTCAGTGAGGATATCTGGTCCAATTACCACTCTATCCTCAACACTATCCCAACTAACAGGGGTTCTGCACTTCCTTCCATAAAGTGCTTCAAAAGGTGCCATTTTAAGAGATGAGTGATAAGTGTTGTTGTATGCGAATTCAACTAGTGGAAGATACTCTTCCCATTTATACTGTTGATCCATGCAATACATTCGCAACATATCTTCCAACACTTGATTTACTCTCTCTGTTTGTCCATCCGTTTCCAGATGATATGCAGAACTGAAGTTTAGTTTCATTCCAAGAGCTGTATTAAGCGTTTGCCAAAATCTTGACGTCATTCTAGGATCCCTGTCAGATATAATCAATTCCGGTACACCATGTAACCTGAAAATTTCGTGCACGAATCTTTTTGCCAACACTGGTGAATCATCCTTTAGATTTCCAGCGATGAAATGAGCTACCTTAGTTAGTTTATCTACAACTACCAGGATAACATCATGTTTATTCCTGGACATAGGTAACCCTTGTACAAAGTCCATGCTTATTACTTGCCATTTGTACTGCGGTATGCTATGGGGATATAATAGTCCAGCAGGGTGCATGTGTTCTGCCTTAACCCGCTGACATTCCAGACAATGAGTCACAAAATCAATAACATCCTTTTTCATACCTTTCCAAAAGTATTGCTGTTTTAGATCAGCAAGCATTTTTGTGATACCCGGGTGTCCAGAGAAGGGCGAATTATGAAATTCAACTAACAACTTCCTTCTCAAATCGTTCAGCATAGGTACGTATACCCTATTTTCATAACGTAAGATTCCTTCATTATCAAAATGAAAACCCTTATACCTTTCATCATTAGGTTCTGCAGCAAGCGCTACTTTTACTTGCTGAAAGTATATATCAGATTCTGAGGCACTTTTTACCTCATCCTTAAACTGAGTTCTTAATGTTATAAGAGCAGAAATGTGCTTCCTATGACTTAGAGCATCTGCTACCCTATTCTCTTTCCCTTTGATGTAGCTAATATCAAAATCATATTGAGATAAAAATTCTAACCACCTTCTCTGTCTAGCATTTAGATTAGGCTGAGTGAAAATATATTTCAGTCCTAAGTGATCAGTTTTCAACTCAAAAGGTTTCCCAAGTAAATAGTGTCTCCAGACTTGAAGCGCATGAACAATGGCAGCAAGCTCCAAATCATGAGGAGCATAATTCAGCTCATGTAACTTAAGTTTTCTACTTTCATATGCTATGACTTGATCATTTTGTAACAAAACACCTCCAAGGCCTTCCCCAGAAGCATCCGTTACAACAGTAAAGCTCCCATTAGGGTCTGGTACAGCTAAAATAGGTGCGGAAGTCAACTGACTTTTCAGACTTTTGAAAGTAGTTTCGCACTTATCATTCCAAATAAATTTCTTATCCTTCTTCTGCAATGAAGTTATCGGTGCAGCCACTTTAGAAAAATCCTTAACAAATTTTCTATAATAACCAGCAAGACCCATGAAGCTTCTTACTTCGTGCACATTCTTTGGTGCAGGCCACTCAGTTATTGCCACTATTTTTGAAGGATCTACAGCAATTCCTTCTTTACTAATGACATGACCCAAATAGTGAACTTCTGAATCAAAGAAAGAACATTTGGATAACTTACCATACAAATTTATTTTTCTCAAAATTCCCAAAACTATCTTCAAATGCTCATTGTGCTCCTCAACACTTTTAGAATAAATGAGAATATCATCCAAGAATACAAGTACAAACTTGTCCAAATATTCTTGAAAGATATTATTCATTAAGTTCATAAAAGCTACGGGTGCATTAGTTAATCCAAAGGGTAGAACCGTGAATTCATAATGTCCGTACCTTGTTCGGAAAGCTGTTTTATGAATATCTTCCTCTCTAATCCTTAACTGATGATAACTAGATCGAAGATCTATCTTAGAATAAACCGCTGCCCCACGCATCTGATCAAATAGATCGTCGATCCTTGGAAGTGGGTATCTGTTCTTGATTGTTTCTTTGTTCAACATCCGATAATCAATACACAGCCTAAGTGTTCCATCCTTCTTTTTCACAAATATTACTGGCGCTCCCCAAGGTGAAACACTTGGTCTAATCAAACCTTTAGACAAAAGTTCTTGCAATTGTGCCTTAAGCTCGACTAACTCTGTAGTAGTCATCTGATAAGGTGCTTTGGAAATAGGTTCTGTTCCTGGTTTGATTTCGATGGTGAAGTCAAATTCCCTCTTGGGTGGTAAACCTGGTAATTCCTCCGGAAAAACATCCTTGAAACTTTGCAACAGTGGAAATCGTTTCATGGAATCACCATCTTCTTCTGAAAATTTAGATATCTTTACTGCATAAAGGGTACATCCTTTGTTTTTAGCCTTTTTAAGCTGCATAGCTGACAGTTTTCTAACTGAAATCTCCCGTTTCACACCTTGAATCTCTGCTGCTTTCAGCCGATCATCTAAACATTTTATATTCTTTTCATAGCAATCTACTTTTGCTTTATGGTCAGCTAACCAATTGACACCGATGACAATGTCATACGATCCCAAAGGTGTAACATAGAGGTCAACTTCAGTGGAAAAGTTAGGTAAGTCAAGGACTGCCCCAAAAAGACACATACTCACTGTATGAACAGAATTATTACCATACTGTACAGTCCAAGATTTATCCATTTTTCCAGCCTTTCTTTTAAGTTTAGAAGCAAGTTTACTAGAAATAAAACATTCAGTAGCTCCTGTATCAAAAAGAATAGTGACAGGTATGCCAAATAACTTACCCAGAACTTCTATAGGTGTCACCTGCTTTTCAGCTTGCTTGTCTGCTACTGCAGCATGTATCTTATGCTGCTGATTACGATCATCCTTCTTCAAAGGGCACTGATTCACGTAGTGGTCTTTGCCACAATTGTAGCAGCCTCCTACAGGTCCCTTTTTAGGCTCAAAATTACCTCCAACCTTGTAATTATCACGTTGTCCTCCATAGGGCTTCTGCCCATTGTTATAATTTTTGGCAAAATTATCCCTTACATTTCCAGCAGGCTTATTTGCTACTGCTTTCTTACTATTATCCCCTGGAAACTTACTTCTGTTTCCAAACTTTTTCCATGGTCCCTTTTTGGGTGCAAGTGAAGTTGAAGAAGGGTTTGCAATCTTCTTCCGCACTTCCTCTTTATGAGCAGAAATAGCCTTTAATTTCTGTTCTTGTCTTATGGCCTTTTCAACAACTCCTTCCATAGTGGTTGGACTGTGAACATCGACCTCTCCCCCTATCATGGGATTCAGTCCCATGATGAATTTCCGTATTCTGAACTTCTCGTCAGTTTGATACTGCGGTACATACTTGAGGAGTTTTGTAAACCGCTCCCAGTATTCAGTTACCGTTAGCTTCCCTTGAGCTAAATTCTAGAATTCTGTCATTTTCTGATCATAGAAAAGTTGTGGCAGCCAACGTTGCCTAAAATAGCCCTTAAATTGATCCCAAGTAATATTGGTCTCATCAATATTTAGCTCAGCTTTACGGCTATCCCACCACGAAGATGCTTCGTGGGAAAGCTGATAGGCTCCCCAAATAGCTTTGGTTTCCTCTGAGAAGTTTCTTATTGCAAAGTACTTCTCCATTTCGCTGAGCCAGTTCTCAGCTCCATCTCCTAATGTGGTGCCATCATATTTAGGTGGGCTTATCCTTTTTATATCATTAGTGAGTTCTGCTGCCAACCTGGCCTTTTTGTTTTCTGGTTGGACAGGTGCATTTCCAGCATTATTATCAACACCCATATCGGGGTTGTCCTCAGGAGGTTGCTGATTGTTATTACCAGCTTCATCTTCCTCCTCATTTCCCATTACTTGCTGTTCAAGTACAGCTAAATGATCTCTTGTGTCCAATAGGGCAGCAAGGATCTCATCAAGCTTTTGGGTTGTTGCTGCCCCTCCATCTGGTGGAGCATTATTCGCAACGTTCCCCCTTGTTCTAACCATTTTCTGTTACAAGAAAATTCAGGTTTTTATCATATTATGGACACAATAGGTCCAAGAGCTGCAACCTTCAGCTCTGATACCAAGATGTAACATCTCCATTTTAGTACAATAGAACAAGAATTTTTTTTTTTGATAAATGCTTCCTAGTTCTAAATACATAATTTAGAACTCACAAATCAAAACAACCATTCTTATAACAGATAACCATATGCTGCTGTAATGACTCGGAGTACCTCCGATCTATTCATTCCATGACTCGGTAATCTACCGATCTATTCATGAGTATCAAGAGTTGGCATTTTTATTTTAACACATCACTCTTGCGGTTCTCTTCCCTAATCTGGGATTCAGAATGCTCTGTCCAAGGAACCTATCTGAATAATTGTTACCATTATTCATCGGCATCTCGTCCCTTAGACTAGGTGACATAGGACAACGCAATCAGCAGCTTGCGATACTTTGGCCAAAGATTTGAAACATACTGCTTATGTCTCGTATCCCTTGATGGCATACTCGTCAATCTGGAATACGTCCTTCACCCCATTCCTATGTTATGTAGAATGTCTTATACTGACTTCTGTCAGTCTCTCCTTCCCCAAGTTATTCACTCAGGAACGGATTAGTAATATGACAACGTTATAGGGATGCTCCCGAGGACTAGGGATACGCTGACATACTGGGTCAACCCTAGTTAACCCAGTGTGTCAAGATACCCCGAGTCTCCTGGGGCAGCCTTATAACATGACCACGTTCCTAATCAGTCCCAGAGTAAAACTTGTTCGAGTTTAAGGTGTAAATCTTAACGATCAATGCAAAGGGTGTCGCCATAAGTCACCTGCATTGTTGTATCTTCGAGAAGATCCTAATCTTCTCGAAGGTACAACCCTGCAGTTGACTTGTGCCATCAACCTTCAAATCCACCTCGAAAAGATCTACTTATTTTTAAGGTGTTACATACGTTGAGTTAAAGTTATACTTTAAGACGCTCCTTTTAGGGTAGTCTTTTCCCAACCCCTGGGTTCCTCACCTTAGAATTACCTTTCTTAATAAAACCCATTTCACAAAGAGAAGTTATTAAGACTTGAGGTCCCATCAAGGAGTTAATTGAAAAACAGAAATCTAAATCAACGAAACTGGGCAATAGCCCTTAATCTTCACATAAGGTTGCTAACCATACCCTTTTTGGTTTATATCAGTTCTCATAACTGAAATATATCTTACTTATTAGTATTGAGATATAGTGATTAAAAATCCAATTAAACGTTGTCTTGACTTAGATCAAGACTAGGAAGTAATAATTTATTCAGCCCGTTTAGCTTCCTGTTGAGGTTTATTTTAACCTTAGCTTCTCGAAAGACAGTGATCTAAATTCCAATTTAGCTTTAGATAGAACATAACAGAACTACTAAACATACACAAGTATTCAGTCACATAATCTTTGCAAAGCTTACTTAGAGAATCCCAAATGTCTCCAAGGTATACAATAATAACAATGCTCTTAAAATCATTCGAACCGAAGAAGTTCAATCCATCAAGATACGAATGCAAACACATACGTAACAAATACCTCATTTCATTCATTTCTAAGCTAATCAAATACATTTTATGCATTCAGCATATTTGATACAATACTCAATAGCAAAAGAACATCTTTCTTCAAGTAGTACATTTAGAGAATCAAATTGGAATTCATCATAAAACCAAATTAAACAATCTGAACATCACATCAGATCTGCGTGTCTTTACCACTTACGGCAACCATCTGCAAAAATTGTCAACACGGGTCAGTTCGGTGAACTGAGCATGATAAGCACTAATTCTTAAAACAATTGCAATCCACCAATTGTTCTCATTAAACAACCTGTTTATATGAAATCATTTCTTCACATTCCAAACTTAAATCAGGCTAATCATCCTATATGTTAGAGACTAAGAACATATGAATACAACCATTCTAAAGACAACAAAACTCCTACAAGATTGTTTCTAACAATTTCTCAAAGGCAGTTAAAACATTCAACAAGCTCACTGTCTTAATTCTTTTATCATCATAACACATTTCAATGGTATTGACAAGTATACCCATTTATACAGCAACACACATTTTATACCAGTCTCTCCATACAATACCACAGTTTATTCTTGTTATGCCCTTACCGTAGAGATCGCAAAAGGATGCAAGAAGAAAGCACACAAGGTTTCCTGACTAGGAGAGAGAGAGAATTTTCCTATTCAACTTATTTATACATCAACATATAAATTACAGTCTAGAAGAAAGAAACAGAGTCCATCAGAATCCTAAGTCAATAACATTCTGGACTGTACCGATTCCTTTAGATTAATGCAAATACATTTACGCATGCGACTAAACAGTCGAGATTACAAGAAGAACTACAGTTCCATCTAAATCCAATTATAAAAGTCACCTGTAGCTACTAAGCAATTCAAGAGCTCTCGCGCCAAGCAACAGTAAGTAATCCAACCATAACAGACTCAACAATTCTTTTTTTTTATAACATTCAACAACATGAATATACCCATCGCCATTGTTTAACAGAGCACAGCTAGGAGCTTTTTATCACAGTCAGCCACGAGACTAGATAACACTTAAAACAAATGACGTTCCATATGCAAATACAACGATATTCATACTACGTCTAAACACAAACATGCACAGCTTCATTCAACTGAATCTAATCTCTATGAATGTACAACAAGGACTTTACAGAAGTCGCATCCATTACATAAGCTCATCCAAGTTTTAACCTAAGTAGAGCCATCCCGCAAACACATCAGGGCTACAACAGGAGTCGAGTTCACATGGAATTACTGTAAGGGCTCCAACGGAGTCGTATCCCACAAGAACTCACAGCCTGGGTTAAGATTAAAGTCGAATTCGTACGAAAACATTCAAGACTCCAACTGAATCAAACCAACAGTCTACACAACTAAACTTCTTCAGAAGTCGTATACAAGATACATATTAAGGATTCCACAGAATCAATATCAATAAGTATTCACAACTGAGCTTATACAGAAGTCGAAAACACTAGTTACATTTCAAGGACTCCAACTGTGTCAATACCAACCGTATTCACAACTAAGCAACAGTATTCACAACCAGGGCTTTGATTGAAGTTGAATTCATACGACAACAATTCAAGGACTCCAACAGACTCAAAACCAATGAGTATCCACAACAAGCTTCCGCAGAAGTCAATAACATACTACCCATTTCAAGGATTCCAACAGTATGCACAAAGAAACTACTACAGAAGTTAAAAACATAAGTTACGTTTCAAGGATTCAAAAGGAGTCGAAACCATATAGCATTCTCAACTAAACTTCTACAGAAGTCATAACATACTATCAATTTCAAGAATTCCAACCATATCATGCTAAAAGTATCCACTACAAAACTTCAACAGAAGTCGAAACATACGAAACATTACAAAGACTCTCACTGAGTCATTTTCGTATTTAATCCTTGCTACTTTCAACAGATTCTAACCCAAAATCGCAAACTCAGTAAGGACTTCTACAATAGTCACAATCAAGTAGAATAATCACAGCAAGCATTCCCAACAGAAGAACTTCAAGTATTCACAGCAAGAATAAACAGGGTTCAATCAACAATAAGAGCACAACCGGTCTTTAATCCAAATGAATCCAAAAGGAAGAATAAATATAGTAACCATTCCATCAAGGTCTTCGAAAAACCCGAGATTCATAATTCCACAGGAAAAGAAGAACCAAAACATTGCTTCAAACCAACTGAACTGAAATCACCTGAACAGAGTTGTTTTAATGAAAGCATTTGAAGTAAAGCAAGATTTTTAAAAGTCAGGGCCTATCATGCCTGGTAATGTCACTTTAAAAATCTGAAGAAGACCTCTGAATGAGCTCGAGCCTTCTCCTCTTCTTCCACGATAGATTCAGCAACAATAATTTGTTACCCTCATGCCTTATAAACTTTCCTCGACAGAGAAAAGAGCTAGTTATTCTCATAGTTGCCATGCAACACCAAGTAGACTGGTTCGAAGAACCACTGATCAAACAGAGAGAAAACCGGAGCGTATGGAAAACCAAACAACCAACTAGTTTTCCATTTTGCATGCCTTCCCGAGCAATCCGTGCTCGGGAACCGAGTTCATTAATGACATTAACTCCAAAATTCCCGCCCAAACTCCATTGCCACCGACCGCCATAGTTGGCGATTGACAAATGCAAACCAAAGACCATTTCCAGATTTGGCGACTCTGCCACGTCGGTCCCAACAGATATTTACAACCTCCGCCAAATCCCAAGTCCTTCATACTTATCCATCTCATAAATGCCATAGAAACTACCGCCCATGGCTCGCACCCCTTCATAGGTCCCCCCTTCATCCACTATCATTAGTTAGGTTAGAAACATAGGTTAGATCTTAAGGTGATACTTTAGTCTAACTTCCATAGTGCTAGGTCGCTAACCTTAGGAACATTTAGCTTATAGTTTAGGGCTAGGTTAGATTAGCACTAATCCAACCCATAGGTTATAGTTTAGGTTTAGGTTATTAACCTTAATAAATCCAGTCTAGGTCTAACAAATAGAATCGTTCAGTATAAGAACCAACAGATATACATTCCCAAAATGGATTCTATCCAGCATTGATAATAAGCTAGCAGTATATACCAGAATTTATTACCTGGCTCAAGGTCTAGGCCTTCCTGATATTATGATATCGGGAACCAATTCATTTAACACGATCAACCTGAGTTAGACTCCAGAATTGCTTATTCAACACATTCAGACCTTGCAACCTTCGTAAGGTCTATAATTTTTGTTCATCCAGAATAAACTTAAAACATCTCTTGGATCAATGCCACTGATCCAAGGCTGAGTCATAAAGATGGGTAAATCCACAATTCATCCCGAAATCAGATTGAACTCAGGTGCTAAAAATGAAAGAAATAAAAGAGTCCAAGCATATCCTGACTCAGTCAAATATCTTCAAGAGCAAAGAAGATACAATCAATATCAAGCATGACTTCACAATCAAAGGAACACATCCTTATACAGAAGAAATCATATATCAACACTTGAATGCTCAGGAGGAAGTAACAATAGTTCAGAGTGTTATCCCAAACTGCATGTTTGTACTATTTCATCAGCTGATTTTTTGTAGTATACAGTTTTATTATTTGTTTGAAAACTAGCTCTGAATATCCTTTTGCAATGATTTCCTTAACACCATACTTCCATGTAATTCTCATACCCAACAACAAGGCTTCATACTCAACAATGTTGTTAGTACATTCAAAATTAAGCTTGAAGGAAAAAAAAACTTTTCCAAGCTAGGAGAAATCATAATTATACTAGCACCATTTCAAAATTTGAAGCAAGCTCCAACAAATATCAAGGTCCAAGGAGAACCTACCTATTCAAGGCACTTTGACTGATCCATCTTGTTCTCTTTTCCATCAGAAAACCCAACAAAGTTATCAACATAAACATCAGCAAACAACACCTCATAGGAAGCATTGTTGGGATCTTCAATAAGGTGTAAAATCTTCTTTTCTCGATAGAGCTTGAAAATGCTACCTTCAATGAGAATAGTGGAAAAAGACATGTCCATTTGAATAGTCCCACCAACACTTGTAGCCCACTTTCTTGACAAAAGCATAACCCATTTGGCAGGGAAATCAACAATCACAACATCAAGTTTTAAATTCTTACCCAGATAGGCTGCAAGTTGTAGCACCAAACCCTTCACACAACCAACTACCGGAACTTCTCTTGAGTCCATGGCAATACACTTCCCATAGGCTGATCTCACTTTGATATCCAAATCATTCATGACTTCTAGAGGCATGACATTGCATGATGCACCAAAATTAAACATATAATTGTGAAGTAGTCTATCCTTTATAATCAAAGTTGTAAAGAATGGATCAACATTCAATTGGGAATCAACCAAGGATGTCCCCAAGTATACCTCAGGTGTTTCTCCAATATCCTCTAATATTGGTGGTGTTTCAAGGTCTACAATGATTTGAGGAGGAGTTTCAACAACGTTTACATTTTTTCTTGGGGTACTCTTCTCCTCTTTCAATCCCAAGTACTCAAATGCTCTCTTCTTGTGCTCAGGAATCCAAAGCAACTCAGTGATTGAAACACTCACTTTGATTTGGCTCAATAATTGGGCTATGTTATAGGGAACATTCTTTGGCAAGGCAACATTGGAAGGGAAACAAGTAGATTCATTAGATGGCATGGGATTCTTGGCAGTTTGGGCATGAGGAGAACTGTAAATTTTTCTTGGGACAACAAAGATTTTGGTAGGTGTTTCTCTTTTAGGAGATTCTTTGGGAATACTTGTAAGAAAGGGTATTTTAGGTTTGGCTTGAGGCCTAACTCCCTTAACAACCTTGCTCCTAGTGTTATACTCTTTATCTTGAGCCACAACAACATTCATTAACAATTGTCTATCTTCCTCCGAAGGGATACCACCATCATACTTCTTAATCATCAAAGCTCTTAAGTATTCAAAGTCATTGTTAGGAATTTAAAAAGCTTCCACTACATCAACTTCAAGAGTGTGAGAGGGAAGAAGGATTTGTACCCGTTTAATGCAATCCCAAAAAGTTACAGTTGTCCTTGCAATTATTACCTTAGTTGATGTCACTCCTTCTTGTGAGCTTGAAGAAAATCCCACCATGTATATATCATCATCAGTACCATCATCATTATTAGCTTCACCGTCTTGCTGGTCCATTTCACATGGAGGATGGGGTAGAAAACACCTATCACACAAATCAATATCAACAACTTCCTCAACAACAACAACCCTAGCAGTTAGGGGATCAGGTAATACTCTTCCTTCATGTGCTTGAGGATATCTATTTACAGACTCCATGGGTCCTTTCCCTCTATCATTAGATCTCTAATCACCCCTATGATGATTGGAAAATATGTCATGGTTTTGTGCTTTTTTCTGACCTTGTGAAGTCTACCCAATTCCCTTCTCAGCTCTTGCCAACTTGTATGAAATCTCTTTGACAACCCATGCCAAATTTTTCACCACTTCCTCTAAGTCTACACTCTTGCTAACCTGAGGTTTTTTAGGATTTATCATCTTTACACCATCCCTCTTGAGAGGTTTGCCAATAGCCTTAATATTATTTTTAATTTGCAGTGCCATGGTAAAGGCCTGCCTTAAATTGGTAGGGTTCTTATCTCTTAAGTAATAGGCTGCCTTCTTATCAAATGCATCTACATATTTTATCAAGCATGACTGATCACATGGCCTCAAATTAACAGGTAGCCTTCTCAAATTTTTGTTAAAAATTTTGTTGAAGTCATGAACTGATTCATTGGGGTTCCTCTTGATATTTTCAAACTCAGACAATATAAACCTAGGATCAGTCTTATCACCATATTGCAACCTAAATGCATTGTTCATTTCAGTCCAAGAGTCAATAAAATTATTAGGAAGAGCCTTGTACCAATCCCTAGCATCCTCTTCTAGTGTATGAATGAAAAATTTAATATACACATCTTCATGCTCAATCTCAAAGTCTTCCATTATGTTAACAAAAAGTTTTAGGTGCTGATCAACAATTATTACATTGTTACCTTAGAATTTTGGCAATCTATTTCTGACATCTTAAGGCACAACATTAGGATAACCAACCATTCCCCTAAAATTTATTGGGCCAAAGGTATTGACCACAAATGGACGCCTAGGTGGAGGATGAGCCATGTTGTCTAGTGGAGGTGATCTTGGGGGTGACACAAGCTGATGAGGAGTGCGAGGTCTTTGGGGATCAAGAATGTGGTTCACAAGATTGGTATTCTCTAGGTGTTGATTTTCTTGGAAAGTTCTACTAGAATAGAAACGCAGGTGCAGATTGAAGAAGGAACTCACCAGGTATAGTAGAAGGACCTTTACTAGTTGAAGTAAACAAGTTTATGAGAAGATTACTTGAATCAGAATCACTGGAAGAAGAGTGATAATCCTTTATTAAAGGCTGATCTCTCTCACCAATGGACATTCCTTTGCTTGATGTCTAACCTTCAACAACCTTCCAAAATTTTCTCTCCTCTAAAACTGTCTTTCCAAATTCTTGATATAACTTTCTACTTGGGTCCCTCCTGAAGAGATATCTTCTTCCTTCCAGGTTTGCAGAGATTAGCAATACCAAATAAAAAATGACAGAAAGCTAAGACATTGGTATTTATCAAAATCAAAACAACATGGAGTTGCCACTAAGGAATTTCACCCTAGTTGTGCAAATGCACTAAAATACTCTGTCAAATACTTATCAGCACTGAAAATCTTGGAAAAATTTATAGATCATATCTTCCTTCACTTGAATCTATCAACCAAAAATGCAAATGAAGTGCAACTACTGTTGGAAACTGATAAAATTACAAATAGAATTTTAAACCTTTAAATACACCTTAAAAATCCAAGTATAGAATGATGATTTAACAATATATTTGTAGCATAAATTACAAGAGACACTACCAGGGTTTGATATGCATTCAAATATTTCAAATAGGTATGCACATGGATCAGATTGAACTAAGAATGTCCCCAGAAACGACGCCACTGGTGTTGGTACCCAAATTTGTTCTCTTTTTCAGTCTGAGAAGAATCAAAGATATGGCATGAAGCTTGAAGATAGATAGATCATGATGTATGCCATTTTGTAGCCGGGGATGTGATCTAACTGGCACTCAGATTTGTGGAGAGATGGATAGCACTCAAATAGGACTTGATCTTGTCCTAACTGTTTTAGGTTGTGCCTTTCAACAAAGGTAAGAGAACCTATTTTGTAACCCTTAAATGGTAAAGGAGATGAATATGTCCCTTAATTTGTGCAAATAGTATGAAAAGGCCTTGGGAAAATATGATCAACACTCCAAATTTGACTTTCACAAGTTGTCACTTCTAGATTATGAAGATACTTTCAATGCAAGGCAAGGATTACTGAAGCCATTTTGAAATATTGATCTATTCTGCATCCTTTAACAAATGAATTTTGATCTTCTGTGGGTATACAAGTCAAAACAGGGTAGGATTAGTTGTTTTCGAATGATTTTTTTGGTGAGAGTTTAGATAAGACAAACCAAGGTCCGCCAGACTCTTTAAGGATTTCAACAAAATATGGAGAAACTTAACAACAAAAAGTATCAAAATGGTTAATCATCCCTTCAACCAAGATATGTGCATTAAATGAAGGCCTAGATCTGCACTTTTCCACACAATATTAGATCATCTATAACAAAATCTTGAGTTAGAATGAACTAATGAAGCATTTAGCAATCACTATTCAATCATGATCTAAGGTGCACCCAAAGGTTTATAAAAAAACTCTGAAATCAAGGAAAGTAAAGTGATTTTAAATTTGTTTATCACTTTATCAGATGAAAGCTCTTCTGAATGTGAGATTGCAAATGCCATTAAACTAATCACAAGAAATGAGACCATTTATGATCAAGAGAATTTTCAACACAAGACTGTAATAGGAAACAAGAAACACAAATTTGAAATGCATTCTGAAACATAAGTGTATGAAAATTTTGCCAAGAGACAACACAAAATAATCCAGAAATGATCAAATTTATTAGCAGGGGAATGTTTCAAGAACAATCTCAAAGCTTGTTGATGGCTTTAAAACTGAAACCAACTTAACATGATACAAATATGATGTAAGAAAGGAATTATAAGTGGTTCTCAGGTGGTTTCTCAGAGAACGGGCTTCTTCCTATATTTTCCCGTGAAATTTTTAGTTTTCTAGGGCTTTTTAAAACTCTTCCAACCATTTACATGAAAAATTCATGCAATATATAGCTTTCAATCTCCTTTGAGCCTTCTTTCCCAAGAAAAAAATATGCTAAAGGATCAAATTTGTTACAAAAAGTCCTCATGATTTGTAGACATGGATGTTTAACAGAACATGTCCAAAAAGTTACCAGTTGTCTCAAAAAGAGATGAATCATTGCAAAATTCACACCATTATCCATTATGGAGGCACACTTTTCATCTTCAAAGCATGCAGACCTCCTTCCTTTCATTATTTCATCCTTATCCCTCCAAAATTTGACTCTGCAACTTTTGGATTTGATATTTCACGTTTTTGAACGGGTTAGGGAAAAAAATCATTTCAAAAACATCTCTGATCTTCAAATTGATCCTAAAAACTGATTGCATTGGTCCTTACAGGCATGAACAACATGAATTTGTCAAAATTTTGATCAAAATCGATGCAAAAAACACATTTCCACACTTCCTGGAGCTCAAATGGCGGCCAAACTGAAAAATGCATAGTTACTATTGATTTTCCTTTCTCCCTTCAATCTGAGCCCTCCTCATGTCACAATGTGATTGGAAATGGGCTTGGGATAATTTTTTGGCATTTTAACACTTTTGGAAAAAATCTAAAAATTTGACATTTTTCTCCGCCCCTCCGCCCTTTGAAAATGAGCTTGACACGTGTCCTAGTGTTGGTCCCACTGGAATCGCGGCTCGATTCTACACATTTCCACCTTTTTTGGAAAAAGGAAATCTTTCCAAATTATCCCCGTGGATCCGCACCTCTGATTCTGTCCCTTACACATGGTGAAATATGACTGGATACGAAGTCATGGTTTAATTTTAAACATTTTGCCTCTTTTTGACTCCACCCTCCCGCAGGACATGTGTCCTCACTTGATTGGCTGCGGTGCAGCGCTCTTATTTATTTTTTAATCATATTCTGTGAAGGAAAATTTTTAACATTTCCTCTGCCATCCCACACCTCCACCTTTCCCTGATATGTTGCGATTACTGATTCACTATGGGCTTGTGGTCCTCCTTTCATACTTTAACTCCTTTTCACCAAAGGAAAATTTTCCACCGTGCCTCCGCATCTCCGCCCCTCCACTGTTTTTAATTTTCTTACTGCCACATGTCATGCTTTGATTAGCTTGGTAGAGCCGTGGCCCTTCTCACAACTTTTGTTCCCTTTCACCAAAAAGTGAAATTTTTCTAAGTCTTCCGCCAGCCTCCATTCCCGCCTTTGATGCAAACGTGACACGTGTCCACTTGTGATTCACTACAGGCCCTAGGCATTTTCTTTGCACTTTAACTCTTTTTCCAAAATGCCTTAAGGCACAAAAAGACCCACCTGTCCATCTTCACTCTGTCTACGACACGTGTACCTCCTCTAGGGCCTGTGGAGCTGCGGGGGCAACTTGCACTTTTTTCCAAAAACAAAAAACGTTAAGTTTTTAGAAATGACCAGCTGATCCTTGTCCAATTGGAACAAACCACGTAGGAGAAGATTTATGAGCTAAAATTTGACAGGAAAAGGATGCCCGTATGACTGTCAAAAGACGCAGAAATTTCCAGCGATGCCCATGAATGCTAAAGATGACATTAACGGGAAAATGATGCCCGTTTGACTGTCAAAACACAAAAAATGCCATGGATGCCCTAGAATTTGATTTTTTCCCTAAGGATGACAAATTTCTCAAAATTGAACCAACTGAAAAAAGTTTTCAAAGCATTTTTTATTATGGAATTAGATTTTTAGTGGCATACAAGTGCAAATCGATCAATTTTAAACTTCCATGATCAGGAAAAAAGGAAAAATGGCAAAGACCACAGATTTTGGAAAAATTAGGGCACAAAATTGGGCACACATGTAGATTTCTTTCAAATTGGGGCAAAACAACAAGTTTGTGAGCATTTAGAAGCATCCAAGAAAGAGGGGAAAAGTTGTATACCACTAAATTGAGAGAAAAATGTTCCAGATCATGCAAACCAAAGGAAAATTTAGGGAAAAATGGTGCAAGCTCAAAAATGGCATCAACAGGAGTTACATTCCTTAGTTGGAATTGTAATTCCTCCTTTAGTGGTGTCATATGTGTCAATCACGTCATATGTGTCAGTGGTGTCATTGATATTATTTCCTTGTTTAGGCATGGGGGTTACATAACACCCCTATTTGTACTTCCTTTTTTCGATCTATGAGTATGAGCAAACCTATTTTATTACTTGCATTTTCTTTCCATTGATTCGAATCTTACTTATTGCGTTGGAGCTTGACGTTACCATCGGAGTGTAACTTTGTTGTGGTGCATTGTTTTCGACATCGGTTCTCATTTTTTCCCTCTTTCATGGTATCAGAGCTGGTTTCGGTAAAATGTGCACTCTTCGTTTATCAAGTTGTTTATTACTTTTGATTTCTTTGTATTTCCTTGTGTAATTTTTTATTATTATTTTGGAATTGTATTGCTCACCTCATATTAAGGTTTCGACAGTTGCAAGTTTGAGGTATTTGGTCTGTTTGCTTTATCATATTGCTGAGTTCATGATTACCTCTATTCTTGTGAGCTCATTTTTTTCCTTGGCATGGACCTATGGTTCATTCTTGGTTCATGGTTCATGCATTCGAGTTATTTGGGTGTTCCAGATTTTACAGGAGTGTTTTTTTCAGGTCTATTACAGTTTAAGGCTACATTTCAAAGGCTGTAATTCAACGTTGACTTGGTGAGTTATTTGGATTGGCTCATATTTTGGCTCAAAGTGACTTAGCCTCTCCCACTTATTTGTGGCTCAGTCTACTCTAGTTCACTCGGGTCTATGCACTCTACCTTGTTATCTCACCACTTGCATTATGTTTTGGGCTTGAGATCGCATGCTCTACTCTCACCATTGGCTTTGTTCTTCACTGGTAAATCTTAGCTCTGTAACTGTACATGCTCCATGGTTGTTATTTAGGCCTTTCTTGATACCACTACTTTGCAAGGATTTGTGTCATTACCTAGAGATTCCCCTTGGAATGTGGGACTTACTCCACAATTTTTACTCTGCTCTGGCATTTCAGACATTGTTTCTGTGACTCCCTACCACGTGGAGGTCTGCTCCTTTCAACCGTTACTCCTGCAGAATGTTTTTGGTCAACCCGTACCTTCATTTCTCCACGTGGCTTCAACTTGTATCTGTTCTCTGTGTTCCGGTAAACAACACCTTGCCACATTGCGTTCCTCAGACCATTCTCTCTGTCGACTTGACTGTTCATTGGACATTTCAACCCCTAGCAACTTGTGCACACTTTTGGTCTTTATAAAGCTCCGTCAACACATTCATTTTTAGGGATGACTATTGGTAAATCAATCTCACCTTTTAATATTTTAAGGTGATAAACCATTTAATTGAAATTGTATTTTTTAAGATTTTTTTTGGTTGTATAAATATCCTTCCTTCGAGTGTTGAAGATGGAGGGCGAGGTCTGGGGTTGGTAGGAGGCTAATCCCCCATCGTAATTAAAAGAAACCCTAGCTAAAATTCTATGCCATTTCTAATGAGCATACATATGACACCCTTTGCATGCATTTAGGGAACTTTTTTAATCTGTTTGCAGGCTTATTTACATTTTCCATTAGTTGCGGGAATTGTTTTTTGCTATAACTTTTGACTCATTCCTCGGTTTTAAGAACTTATTTAGTCAAATTTGCATGTTTTTTCACACTCTAGTTGATGGGATTATCAATTTTGTAAATGCACTATTTTATAAAGTTCTGCATTCTGGGTGGTGTCTTTGTATTGCTTGTATCGGCTCATTTCGAATCATCTTGAGCTTTTTTTACCCCTTTCATTGCTTATGGACTTGTGGGCATGTCCACCACAATCTTACAGTAAAGGGATCCTTTTGTGTGATGTGAGATGCTATTTATCACAAGGATTTCTCTTCCCCTTCTTGTTTTCACTCATTATTGTGCTTGTTTACGGTGTCGAATTGTTGTGCCCAATGAACCTTGATTGTTATCTCCACTATTGTGCATTATTATGCTGATTGCAAGGTGAGTGATAGACTGGTTCTCGACACACAGTCACATCTGATTGTAATCAATGCACTATACTATAAAGTGCCACAAAAGGGGGGGTTAATCTTATATTCCTTGGAGGCTCCTCTCATCATGGACATTGAATTTCATCACTCCATTATTCAACTAGGACCAAGAAAATACCTAAAATGGAAGGATGGGATACTCGATCATTGTATTATGTACAACTTATTACCACATCTTCTTGGGTTGGCACCTAAACCTATTGACCGCATTCATCACCAAAATTGGTTAAACGAGAATGATATGGCATATGCGCTTCTTTGTCTTACTAAACCAGAGGACCTTCAACGTCGATTAGAATTCACCGAGTATGCGCACCGAGCTTGGACCTTCATTCAAAATTTTCATGAAGAATTTGATCCTCCTTCATCTGGTTATGGATCTTATGATGATCTTACATCCATGGAGAAAAGTGAGTTCACCGATAATTTTTCTTACGAAGGGCCACCCACACACATTTATGTGCATGCTCCTTCAGAAATTAGTATTGCTCCTATCACAGTTCCTAGTGACTCTCCTCCATAGGACTCTTCAGTTAAATTCTCACCTACACACCATGCTACCTTGGATCTTAGCTTTTCCCTTCACAAGCATCTACTGATTCTATTGATTATAGCCTGGACATTATACCATCCCCTATTGCTTCCACAGACCTTGAGATTGCTTCTTCAAAGGGTTCATATAATATTCCAGAACAGGACATTGATTTCCTTGACTCGAACTTGGTTGATATGCTCAAGGATACTGACATCACAGTGTAACATCTTCTTCCACCTACTGCCTCTTCACAGATCAGAGTTGCCATCACACCAGCTTCCACTGACTCTCCACCATAATAGGTTCCTTTTCCCCTTTAGGGCTCTCCTTCATCTCAACTCAACTCTCTTGATGATATATCTATATTTGTAGACTCCCACCTTATAGAGATTGATAGGATTATCACTACTTCTCTTGATATAATATCTCCTTCCCATATTGGGCCACCATCCGGCACACTCCATGCTCCTCCTCATTCCTCCACTGATCATAGACCTTTGGTCCCTTCAGATTCATTAGTAGTCCATTGGAAATCATCTTCCAGAGGAGCTGGATAGCTCTCTTTACTTCTTCTCCTCTTCTTTCTAGAAAGATGTTGTTTGTATATGGGCACCTTATTAGGCGTTTAGTTGCCGGGCCTTGTTGACACATCTTTCTTAGTTGTCTAGGGGAGTCTTTTTTTTTATGTTCTGGCTTACCATGACCTCTTCCTTAGCTTTGATGAAGGGGGGGTGTTGGTGTGTGTGACATGCCTAGTCATCATCCACATCACCTGGTGAGTCATCTCTCCTTGCAAGAGTCATAGGTCTTAGGAAGTCAAATGACAAGTGTTAGACTCTGTCATAGAATCTATCATTATCATTTGCGTCAGTGCATCATAAGAGTTACATTCCTTATTTTGAATTGTAACTCCCCCTTTAGTGGCATCATATGTGTTATTCATGTCATATGCATCAATGGCATCATTGATATTGTTTCCTTATTTAGGCATGGGGGTTACACAACACCCCTATTTTTACTTCCTTTTTTTGATCTATGAGTATGAGCAGACCTATTTTCTTACTTGCATTTTGTTTCCATTGATTCAAATCTTGCTTATTACGGTGGAGCTTGATGTTACCATCAGAGTAAAACTTTTTTGTGGTGCATTATTTTCGACATCGGTTCTTGTTTTTTCCCTCTTTCAATTTAACATGCCTGTAACTATTCTTTTCAATATGGGAGCTACTAAATATTTTACTTCTAGTAAATTAGCATCTAAATTAAAAATAAAAGATGGAAAAATGGATAAATTATGGACGGTACATTATGGGAATAATGTAGTTCATATAGTTAGTATGTGTCTTTTTGGATCAGTCCTTGACTTACGTAGTTTTTCCACAGAAGTTGATCTTTATGTTGCTCCTTTGGGGTATTATGATGTCATCATAAGTGTTAATTGGATAGCTGAGAATAAAGCAAAAGTGGAATATTTTGAAAAAAATTAGTTGTTTAGATGGCCTGTAGAAAATAATAGAGATTCAAGGTGTTAATCGTGAAATTTCAGTTAGGAAAATATCATCTATGTAACTTAAAAAGGTCAAAATAAGGGCTATACCTTATATGCAGTAAAAATTACAGAATCTACTAAAGAAAATAGTGATCTCTTAGAATGTTACCCGCTGTTACGAAATTACAGTGATGTGTTTCTAGAGGAATTATTGGGTCTTCCACCCAAAAGGGAGTTTGAATTTACAATTGAAATCAAACCTAGAATCGATCCTATTTCTAAGGCACCTTATTAGATGAATACTATTGAATTGGTAGAGCTTAAGGAACAGTTGTAAGAAATTTTATCTAAAGGATTGATTAGACTGAGTGTTTCACCTTGGGGAGCACCGGTAGTTTTTGTGAAAAATAAATATGGAACACTTAGATTGTGTATTGATTACAGAATGTTAAACAAGGAAACAATTAAGAACAAATATCCACTTCCTAGAATTGATGATCTATTTGATCATATTTGTGGGGCATCGATATACTCTAAGATAGATCTTCGATCAGGATATCATCAGTTATGAATTAAGGATAAGAAAATTCATAAAACAACTTTTAGAACAAGGTATGGACATTATGAGTTCATAGTTTTACCTTTTATATTAAAAAATGCACCTACAACTTTTATGAATTTAATGAACAATATTTTTCAAGAATACTTGGACAAATTTGATATTCTCATATGGTCTAAAACTATTGAGGAACACCATGAGAATTTTAATATATTTTTAGAAATATTGAGAAAAATACAGTTATTTAGTAAGTTATCTAAATGTTCATTCTATGACATATAAGTGCACTATTTGGGTCATGTTATAAGTAAGAATGGAATAGTTCTAGATCCTTCTAAAATTGTAGCTATAAGTGAGTGGCCTACACCAAAGAATGTACATGAAGTTAGAAGCTTCATGGGTCTTTTTGGTTACTATAGGAAATTTGTTAAAGATTTCTTCGAAATTGTTGTACCCCTAACTTCTTTGCAGAAAAAGGATAATAAATTTGTGTGGAATGAGAAATGTGAATCTGCATTTAAAAATTTGAAGGATTGGTTAACTTCACACCTATTTTGGCTATACTTGACCCTAATGGAGAGTTTACTGTGGTAACGGATATGTCGGAGGAAGGTCTTGGAGGTATTCTGTTACAAAATGAACATGTCATAGCTAGAACACTTAAGTTACATGAGCTAAATTATGATCCACATGATCTAGAGCTTGCTACCATTATTTATGCACTTCAATTTTGGAGGCATTACCTACTTGGTAAACCTTTTGAATTAAAAAAGATCATCTTGGACTAAAGTATATTTTTACTTAGCCAAATCTGAATGCAAGACAATGAAGATGGTTAGAGTTTTTATCTCAATATGAATTTTACATAAGATACATTAAAGGAAAGGATAATAGGGTAGCTGATGCTATAAGTCATAGGAAGCACATTTCTTCTCTTATAACAGTGAGAACTCAGTTCAAAGATGAAGTAAGGATCGTTATGGAATCTGATTCTTATTTTTAGCAAGTAAGAACAACACTTACTGCAGATCCAAATGATGAGAGATATAAAGGTTTTCACTTTAATAATGAAGGGATCTTACGATTTGAAAATAGGGTTGATGTAACTTTGCTAAAGGATTTAAGAAATAAATTATTATTTGAATTTCACAATCACATTTTTTTGGACACCTAGGTATCACAAAGAAGATTGCTGATATAAAACAACAATATTTTTGGAAGGGGATGAAAAAGGACGTAATTGAGTTTGTGACACATTGCTTAGAATGTCAACGTGTTAAAGCTGAACATATGCATCGAGTTGGTTTATTGTATCCTCACAGCATACCGCAGTACAAATGGCAAATGATAAGCATGAATTTTGTACAAGGGATGCCTATCTCAAGAAATAAACATGATGTTATTTTGGTTGTTGATAAACTAACAAAAGTAGCACATTTTATTGTTGGTAATATTAAGGATGATTCACTTGTTGTAGCAATAAGGTTATACATGAGATTTTAATATTACATGGAGTACCTGAAAAAGTATCCACTTCAGAGGAAGGAAGGAGAGAGTTGAGAAGAGATGGGGGGCAATAGATTACTCGGACGAGATAAGAGAAGATAGAGAGTAGACAGGATATCATCAGGAGTATGAATTAAGGAGAAGAAAATTGCATTTTTTTTTAAAACAAACTTTTGTTTTTTAGAACAAGGTATGGGACTTATGATCATGTTGAACGTCATAGTTTACCTTTATATTAAAACAATGCACCTACAACTTTTATGAATTTAATGAACAATTTTTCAAGATAGGGACACAATTGATATTATCCTATGGTCTTAAAAACTTATTGAGGAAAAGGGACACCATGAGAATTTTACTATATTTTAGAAATATTGAGAAAAAATACAGTTATTAGTAAAGTTAATAAAAATGTTACTTATATGGACATATAAAGTGCATATTAGGGCATGTTTTATAAGTAAGGAATGGAATAGTCTAGATCCTTCTTAAAAATTGCAGCCTATAAAGTGAGTGGGCCTACACCAAGAATGTACATGCAGTAGAAGCTTCATGGGTTTTTTGGTTACGATAGCGAAATTTGTTTAAAGATTTCTTCGAAATTGTTGTACCCCTAACTTTTGGCCAGGAAAAAGAAAAAATTGTGTGGATAGAATGTGAATCTGCATTTACAAATTGAAGAATGGTTAAACTTCCACACCTTATTTTTGCGCTATTATACTTGCCACCCTAATGGAGAGTATTACTGTTGGTAAACGGATATGTCGGCAGGAAGGTCTTGGAGCGATATATGCTTACAAATATGAAACTGTATAGCCGAGAAACACTAAGTTACATGAGCCTAAATTATGGATCCACATGATCGAGAGAGGGAACTAACTTTTGATGCACTGCAAGTGTGGGAACCGGCATACCTACTTGCGTTAAATAAAAATTTGAATTAAAAATGATTCATCTTGGACTAAAGAGATTTTTACTTAGACCCAAATCTGAATGACAAGACAATGAAGATGGTTGAGTTTTTATCCTCAATATGAATTTTACCACTAAGATACATTAAAGCGAAAGGATAATAGGGTAGCTGATGCTATAAGTCTAGGAAGCCCACATTTCTTCTCTTATACAAAGTGTGGTTGATCATCTCCCCTGGTGGAGAATGAGTGAGACTACAGGTCAAAGATGAAGTAAGCGATTCGTTTGCCGAATCTGTATTCTTAGTGTTAGCAAGTAAGAACAAACACTATGCCAGATCAATGAGGAGAGATATAAAGGTGTTCATTTAATAATGACAGGGATTTTACGATTTGAAAAAAATAGGTGTTGATGGAAAGTAAGCACAAACTACAGGGATTGGTAAGAAAGATCAACCCCTTCCCTCATGAAGAATATAAATTATTATTTGAATTTCACAATCCACATTTTTTTGAGACACTAGGTTACAAAAGAAGATTGTTGATTATTAAGAAAACAACAATATTGTTGGAAAGGGCGATGACTGAAAAGGACGTATAATTGCGTTTGTGACACATTGTCTAGAATGTCAACGGTTAAAGCTGAACATTATGCCATCGAGTTGGTGGTTATTGCTATATCAACAGCCGCATACCGAGCAGCTACAAATGGCAATGATAAGCATGAATTTTGTTTACAGGGATGCCGATCTCAAGAAATAACATGATGTTTTTTGGTTGTTGATAAACTAACAAAGGTAAGCACATTTTAGTGTTGGGGATATAGGATGAGTCAACTTTTGCTAGCCAATAAGGTTATACATGAGATTTTAATATTACATGGAGTACCTGAAATAATCATATCTGATAGAGATATAAGAATTACTTCAAGGTTCTGGAAAAGATTTAATGCAACTCTAGGAACTATTATCCCAAATGTGCCCCCTGCTCATTTTGTGGCTAACTCTTTACATCTTTTTCTCTCGTTGACCTCAGCTCAAAATATTTTGTTTCCAGGCCCACTCAAAACCTTCTAGAAATGGAAACCATTGCGATTAGAGCTCTTTTCAGATTTCCAGAAAGCCGTAATAATAGAAAGGTAAATGTTGCTTCAATACTAAATCCACGTATTTTTCAAAGTATGGACTTCAGCCGGGAGTACGAGTTTGGTGCGGGAAATTTTTCCCCTCGAAGGGCCGCCAGCCAATTAGGAGTTGTCACGTGGCCAAGGGCCCAAAAAAACCCAAGCGCGGATCCTTCTACGGGGAAGGTACTACAACATCAGGTAAGGAAGGGGAAGGCAAATAAAAATCAAAAGGTGCACATGTGGCCCAACGGGAGTGGGGGAGCGCGGGGAGAGGAAAGGAAAATTTGAAAAAAAATGCTCAAAGACCAAACGGGTAAAAATTCAAACTTTGTGCCCGCCGATCTGATTTTGGCCTTGTTTTTGCCCTAAAACTTCACTCGCCATAACTTTCGATCCAGAGCTCATATTTCACGTTCTTTATATCAATGGAAAGCTGGTGAAATTATCTACAATATTTCATGTATTTTGAATTTTGGTTTAGTTTAGAGGGAGAAAATCAAAAAATTCTTCTTGTATGCGCCCATGGACAGAACTAACGTTTCAACAACCATTTTTAATGCGAAATGGGTCGCATTCTTCTCCAGCATTGTCAAAAATGTCGAGGAATGGGTCTATCAGGTCACCCATGCTATTTTTTTTAAGCATTTTCCATTAATGGGAATGGGGCTTTCCCATGTTTTTACATTTCTTACTGGGCTCGAGCGACCCATGCCCAATGTTTTGTATGTATGTTGTTAAAAGCCAGCATTTGGCTATTTCTTCAGGGTTGATTTGAACACTTTTTGGCCTTGAAAAACGTTTCTTTCACCTCAACAAGTGTGATTGATAGTTGACTAAGCAATCAGAAAGTGTAAAAGGGTGGAAAAGGTTTATACATCTTTGATGGTGGAATAAAAGAGTAGATTTTTACATGGAATTGACAGTGACCAAACTATTGTGAAGCTTCAGTCTCTGTTTGTATTGTTTTACTTCATTTTAAGACCTCCTAATAGATTATATCAGCTGTGTATGTGTGCCGTGTTGCCAATTTCATGAATTTGTGTCTATTTTTACATGGATTTTTTTTTTTAAGGAAAATGTTTCACCACTCATTTTGGTGCAATCACCATCTTTAGTTTAGTTTCATTTTTTGCATTTTATCCCTGTCTCCTTGTAATCTAGGGTAGAATTAGGATTAGAACCTCTGTAGTTGTGCACAATATAGATCTTAAATCAGAGGAGTTTGAGGAACCAGCCTCTATTATGGAGATTCCTCTCTCATTTTCACAAGTCCCACACTTGGAGAGAGGTTTCCATGTTGTGCAATCACACTAGATGCTCTAAACATCATTTAGAACCTTGATTTGCATCCAGGGGTGCTGCTGATTTGCAACAACAATTTTGGCACGCCCGGTGGGACCTTAGAGGTCTCATTTTTATTACATCAAAGTTGATGTGCATCTGCTGCAATTTTCTTGCTTGAAAAGAGCTATAATTTTCATATCTGGCGACTCTAAGGGGAAGAATCAACTGGTTTCAGCAGTGCAGGCCTGAAAACTCATGAGAAGAATCACCACAAGGTCAAGAGCTGGAGAAGAAGAGGTGCTGTTTGAATATCTGCAATTATCTCCAAGAGTAAGGCAAATTGGGAGGAGAATCCAAAGGTCTCCATCTCCACCAAACAAAACTCTCTCAACTCTTCCACCTGGTAGGCCTTTCATTCAATCAACAAGGGTTCTAAGACTAATTAGAATGGCACAAAACAACCCCTATGTCAACTTCACAGGCAGTAGCCCACTTGCCCTCAATGCACAACATCTAATTCCAATTGTAGCATTGAAGAACATTCCCTACTTCACTAGAGAAAATCAGACTACTCCAGGTGATCATGTTAAATACATTGCCAATCTTTGTGCAATTCATGAAATCAATGAGATGCAAGTGGCTGTCAAATTGCTGGCATCTTCATTCAAGGGGAAAGCATTGCAATGGTTTAGAAGCCTTGGAGTTGGTTCTATCAAAAATTGGAATCAACTATGTATAGCACTTCATGAGCAATTTGGAGAGAAGGGAGACAACTTGTCTCTTTTGGAGCAGCTGATAACCATCAAGAGAGCTCCCAATGAATAATTGACCGATTTCAACTTCAGATTTCAAAATACTTGGGAGAGAATTCCAGTGGCAGTCAAGCCAACAGTAGAAGGTGCTTTTCTCTATTATCTCAAAGCTCTAAATTCTGATATTTCTATGTTGAGTCAGTCCATGGGAGGCATAACTGTCCCTATGGCTTATAGCATTGCCATTAGAGCTGAAAATTATTTGATCCAAGTTGGCAAACTAGCCCCTAGACCTCCCATGCCATTGTTTCCAAGTTTAGAGAGTCCAAATACCAATCAAGCACCTAATTTGGCTCCTTCTCCCACTCCTAGAAATCAGAGTTCAAATGAAGCTTCTACTTCATCTCCAAGTGCCCCAAATGAGCTTCAAGAAGTCATGAAGCAACTGCAAAACCTAGGAAATGAGCTGGTTACTCTCAAGAGGCAACAAGCCCAAGGTTTTAGACCTTCTTACCAGCCCCAAGCTCAGCCTAACAGGCAGCCATACCAACCACAAAGACCTATTAATCCAGCTGTAAATGTAAATCAAACAAGGCCTCCTGCCAATAGACCATTTCAGCCCTACAATCCAAATGCCATATCTGCCTCTAAGGCATTGGTGCCAACACAAAACAACATTGCTCAGGAGTATGACTAGTGTTTTCCATACAATGAACCTCATAACCAATCCATGTGCTTCAATGGTGCTTTGAATCAAGCATTAATGGTGACAACTACTGGTGTGGAGGGTGAGGGAAGTCAAGGAAACAACCAAAAACAAGAAACATTCCAACAGCAATCAGCCCCAAATGACACCACGTTGGTAAATTGGCAAGCAGAGGATTTTTTTGGCGTGAATAAGGTAGTTTCCCAAGGCGTTGCAACCAACAAAAGGTCAAAAAGAAGGAATTTGGGTGAAGAACAGCCATTATCTCTAACCAATCTCCAACCTTCTATGGCTCCACAAATGGTTGGCAAGCAAAATACAATTTCAAATGCACAAGGGCAGCCAAGAACAGCTCCTAGACCAACTCAAATACTAGTTGTTGCTACCCACATGTAAGGAGTGAATGTGCCAGCCAAGGGACAACAAAGAGATCCTCCATCACCATTCAGTATCATTGATCAGATGAAGAAGACAAATGTAAATATATCAATGTGGGAATCCCTATCTATCCCAGGCTAAAGAGATTTGCTATAACCTGCCATGAAGGACTGGCCAAATTTGAATCAGCAAGTTCAGATGCAAGAGAAAGTGCTTAGAAATGTTGCCCAGCCTGAAGGGAATCATGGAGGACAGCAAAGTAAAATTTCGAAGCCCCCTCCTTTCTATGTTTCATTAATCATTGGAAATCAGTTAGTGCACAATTGCATGATAGATTCCAGGGCAAGTAGCTCAGTGATGCCTAAACAAATAGCTGATCAGCTAGGGCTCTAGTATGAAACCATATCCAAAGGAGTAGTGCAGCTGGATGGGACAACAGTAACAATAGTTGGAGTGATTAGAAACTTGAGTCTTACCTTGCATGCATGTCCAAATGTTGTTGTTTTACAAGATGTATCAGTTATAGAACTTCCACCACTCTTTGCCCTATGCTTGTCAAGGGACTTCACAACCAAGATTGGAGGATATTTGTCTGCTGATTGGTCACACATGCTGTTCAGAACGAGTTATGGAACCAAAGCTACAATCAGGTCTGAACCTATTGCAAACTTCCACATTGAGCCCTACACTCCAAGTCAGATCAGTGCCAACTATTCGGCATTTGATCAAGAAGATCACCCAAGCACTGATGAAGCTGACACCAAGGTTGGAAGCATCCTAGATCTAACTCTTGATGAATGGGAAAACAAGGTGCATGATTTTGATCCTTATCAAGAAGTAGAAGAATCTGAGCTAGGGGTCTATTGCATACATCAAGAAGATCAGCCCATTCCTAGCGTCACCAAGCCAAACCATAAGGATGGCAATGAGGTATGCCACCTATTTTTTGATGGATCAAGGAGTAGACAAGGTGCAGGAGGTGGAGCTATGCTTGTTTCACCTCAAGGAGTAAATTACTATTCAGCTTTTAGATTTCAGTTTTCATGCTCCAATAACACTATTGAATATGAAGCCTTGGTGCAAGGGATGCATTGGGAAATCAAGAATAAAATAAAGAACTTGAAATTCTTTGGTGACAGTGAATTGATTGTAAATCAGGTCAAGGGACAGCATGCTGCCAAGAATGATGTACTCAGGTGCTACAAGAACAGGGTGTGGGACCTCATGGAAGATTTTGAGAGTTTTGGCATCAAATCCATTCCTAGGAAAGAGAATCAAGCTGCTGATAGGCTTGCAGCAGTAGGGGCAGCCTTTGACATTGTGGAAAGTGTTCAAAAATACAAGGTACAGCCAAACATCGACATGATTGTGAGGCCTTTAGTGCCGGATAACAATGTTAGTTGGGAAGTATTTGAGAATGACCAGCAAATCATCCATTTCTTGCAAGAGGAAGCTGAGTTCTCAGCTAAGAATCAAGAAAAACTAGAACAACAATATGGTGACCAAGTGGTACAGCTGAGAACTAACAAGCTGCCCAAGGGACTTATCACTTTGGAGTCCATTTTTTATCCCAATGATCAGTTTAGGAAAGAGAAAGAAAACATTCAGGTCAAGAGACAAGATTCAGTATCCATCTTGGTAGAAGAGAATAAACCATTACAAATTGGAAATATGACAAATGAATAAGAAAGGTATGAATTCATGTAGCTGTGTCAAGAATTCCCAGATATGTTTTCTTGGAGCTACGTAGATTTGAAAGGTTTCAATCTCAACTTAGCTCATCATACCATTGAATTGGATCCAAATACTAAGCTTGTCAGGCAGAAACAAAGACCAGTCAATCCACACATGGAGCCTCTCATGAGGAAAGAATTAGACAAGTTGATTGAGTCAAGAATCATATTCCCAATCAAGCATTCTAGTTGGGTTGCCAACTTGGTTCCAGTCAAAAAGAAGAGTGGGTTTATCAGATTGTGTGTTGATTTCAGAGACTTAAATAGAGCATCTCTCAGGGACCATTACCCACTCCCTTCCATGGAGAAAATCTTATAAGTTGTGGCTGGCTCCGAGAGGTTTTCACCACTTGATGGACAACTCAGGCTATAATCAGATTATAGTAAAGGAAGAACACCAGTTCAAGATAGCCTTCACAACCAAATGGGGAACTTATGCATACAAGAAAATGCCATTTGGGCTGTCCAACGCTGGTGCTACTTTCCAAAGAGAAATGGACATGGCGTTCAAAGGTTTGATTAATAATGTGGTGCTAATTTACCTTGATGATATCACTATTTTTTCCAAGAATGCAGTAGACCACCTCTCTCATTTGAGACAAGTCTTCACGAGGTGCAGGAGATTTGGAGTGTCTTTGAATCCTAAGAAGTGTATCTTTCTTGCACATGAAGGAAAGCTCCTTGGCCATATTGTCTCCAAAGAAGGATTATCAATTGATCCAGAGAGGGTTGAAGCCATAAGAGCACTACCATTGCCAAGCCACAAGAAAGCCCTTCAGAGTTTCTTGGGGAGGATAAACTTTGTTCGGAGGTTTGTCCCAGATTTTGCAGCCCTTGTCAAGCCCATCACCAAAATGTTAAAGAAGAGCATGGCTTTCAAGTGGACAGTAGAAGGCAAGGAGAGTTTTGAAGCAATCAAAGAAGCTATCTCTCAAGCACCAACTCTCATCAACCCAGATTTCTCCAAGGATTTCATCCTCTATGCATTTGGAGGTAATGATACTATTTCTGCCATTTTGGTACAGCAGAACAAGGACAACGATGAGCAGCCAATTGCTTTCTTCAGCCAGAGCCTAGATGACTATGAGGTGAGGTATTCTTTTATTGAGAAGCATGTGCTGGAAGTAATCAGAAGCTTGAAGAAATTCAAGCATTTAGTCTCAAACAACAAGGTCCAGTTGCTGGTCTCACATGTTGGGGTTAAGGACTTCCTCCTCAACAAAGATTTGAATGAGAAAAGGGCAGGTTGGATCACCCGTGTCATGGAGTATGACATTGAGATCAAAATCACCAAGCTGGTAAGAGGAAAAGGATTGTGTGAGCAGCTGGTTTTGGGGAAGACAAAAGAAGCATGCAATGAAGGAGAGGCTGTTTTGACAGTTCAAGACAGCCATGAGCCATGTGGCACTCAAGAAGAAAACAATGCTGCCCCCACTCCTTGCTGGACCCAAGGTATAATGCACTTCCTAAGCATAGGCCTATGCCCTCTGGAGATGAACAAGACCCAAAGAAGACACTTCAGATTGCAGGCTATCCCATATGCCATTGTTGATGGAGTTTTGTTCAAGAAAGATGTGAATGGAGTGCTGCTGAGATGCATTAGCACAAATCAGATTCAGAGGGTATTGGAAGAGTTCCATGGTGGACCAGCTGGTGGTCATTTTGCACCAAGAGTGACAGCTCTAAAAATCATGAAGGCTAGTTATTATTGGCCTAAAATTTTCAGTGATTGCTATGCATGGATCAAGAGGTGTAAGAATTGTGCATTCTTCACAGGAAAAGAGAGACTTTCTGCCCTTCCATTGCATCCAATCTCAGTTGACCAGCCATTCATGGAATGGGGTTTGGACTTCATTGGAGTCATTAATCCCAATTTAAGTCAAGGGCAAAAATGGATTTTGACAACCACAGACTACTTCACCAAGTGGACTGAAGTAGTAGCACTCAAAGAGGCAAATGAGTCCAGCATCTTAGACTTTTATGAGGGGATAACAACCAGATTTGGTATACCTACTACAATAATCTCAGATAATGCATTGGCATTCATTGGATCTAAGGTGACTGAGTGGGTTGTTAAGAATGGGATCTACCTAAGCACTTCATCAAACTATTACCCTCAAGGTAATGTCCAGGCCGAGTCTACAAACAAGAACTTGTTGAGGATCATTAGGAGGACTCTTGATGAGAATCAGAGGTCTTGGCATACCAAACTGAAATCAGCCTTATGGGCTGATAGGATAACTCCCAAGAGATCCACAGGAAACTCTCCATTCAGGCTTGTTTATAGAAGAGAGGCAATCTTGTCAATGTCACTTGAGTTGCCAACATTGGAACTCATGAAGTAGTTAGAGTTGTTAGAGTTTGGGCCCATGAAGGTGAGATATGCAGAGTTGATGGAGCTCCAAGAGATCAGAGATCAGGCATCCCAAGCAATGGAGAAGGATCAAGCTTTGATCAAGAAGACCTTTGATAGGAAGGCCAAGAGTATATCTTTCCAAGTTGGAGATCTAGTGTTAAAATGGGATGCAGATAGAGCAAAAACCGGGAAGGCATTCAAAATTTGATGCCATTTGGAGTGGCCCATACATGGTCATGAAGTGCAAGAACAACAATGCCTTCCAATTGGCTTCATTGGATGGTGAAGAACTGCAGATTCCAGTCAATGGAATCTATCTAAAGCATTGCTTCTAAAGGGAAATTCTCCACCTTGTAAATATTAGCTTAGGTTTCCATTCCTTCAAGTGCTTGTGCACATTGTTTTGCTATAGGTTAGTTTTGCTTTCCCTAAGTGCTTTGGCACAACTTGCTGTCCCTGGAGATGTTTTGCAGTCCTTGCTTCCATCAGGTGATATTCCATCTTCCTCCTTGCAACATTCTAAGTCAGTTGGGGTTCCAACAGAAAATTTGATGACTCCATGCCTAATGGACTGCTTTAGGCAACTGGTATTTTCATCTAGCAGGTAGATGACCCCTCTGAGTTGCCAAAATTGTTATCCAAAATGTGCCCCCTGCTCATTTTGTGGCTAACTCCTTTACATCTTTCCTTCTCTCGTGCTTCAGTCAGAATATTTTGTTTTCTAGGCACTCAAAACCTTCTGGAAATGGCACCATTTGGATAGAGATCTTTCTCAGCTTTCCAGAAAGGTAAATTTTTCCTCCTGACTCCACATATTTTTCAAGTTATGGCTCAGCGGAGTTTTGGTGGGAAATTTTCCCCTTAGAAGGGCCGCAACCAATTAGGAGCTGTCACGTGTCCAAGGGCAAAAAACACCAAGCGACTCGAAGGAAAAAATGGTCAGGAAGGGCCCATGCCCAATCAGAATGTGCCATGTGGCACTTGGAGTGGCAGAGCGTGGGGAAAATTTGAAAAATGTTCCAAAGACCAAATGGGTAAAAATTCAAACTTTTTGCCCGCCGATCCGATTTTGGCCTATTTTTGCCCTAAAACTTCAAATCGACCATAACTTTCAATCCAGAGCTCATATTTTCACGTTCTTTATATCAATGGAAATCTGGTGAAATTATCTACAATATTCCATGGTCAATTTTGAATTTTAGTTCATTTTGGAGGGAGAAAATTAAAAAACACTTCTTGGTATGTGCCCATGGACAGAACTGACGTTTCAACAACCATTTTTAATGCGAAATGGGTCGCATTCTTCTCCAGCATTGTCAAAAATGTCGAGGAATGGGTCTATCAGGTCACCCATGCTATTTTTAATGCATTTTCCATCAATGAGGAATGGGTTCCCATGTTTTTTACATTTTCTCTCTCCTGGGCTCGACCCATGCACTGTAAAAGCCAGATTTGGCTCATTTCTTCAGGGTTGAACACTTTTTGGCATTGAAAACTTCTTCTTTCACCTCCAGCAAGTGATATTTGTAAGAATCAGACCTTTTTCAGAGTTTGTAACAGGTTTATACCTCTTTGATGGTGGAATGCAAGAGATTTTTACATGGAATTGATAGTGTGAACTCTGTGAATGCTTTCAGTCCTCTGTTTGTATTGTTTTACTTCATTTTAAGACCTCTAATTACATCTATCAGCTTGTGTATGTTTTCCCTTGTTGCATTTCATGAATTTGTGTCTATTTACATGGCAAAAAATGTTTCACCACTCCTTTTGGTGCATCACCATCTTTAGTTTAGTTTCATTTTTGCATTTTTATCCTTTTCTCCTTGCAATCTAGGGTAGAATTAGGATTAAAACCTCTGTAGTTGTGCAAAATATAGATCTAAATCAGAGGAGTTTGAGGAACCAACCTCTATTCTGGATATTCCTCTCTCATTTTCACAAGTCCCACACTTGGAGAGAGGTTTCCATGTTGTGTAATCACATTGGATGCTCTAAAAATCATTTAGAACCTTGATTTGCATCCAGGGGTGCTGTTGATTTGCAACAACGGGAACTAAGCTGAATTTCATTTCTACGTATCATCCAGAAATGGATGGATAGACTGAAAGAGTTAATCAAGGTTTAGAGGATATGTTGTAACATCCCCATTTTAAAACACCAGAACAAGGGAAATTTTTTTTTTATATAACGTTCTCTGTTATGAATTATAAAATTCAAACACACGTTCAAGTTTTAATAATTGTTCTCTGCCCAAACAACACAGTTTGGATCATACAATTTCTTTTAAAACGAATGTTCCCTGTTCACATATTTACAATATGGAACACACATTCAATGCCATTCAATCTTATAACAGATTCTATATGCTGCTGTAAATGACTCGATGAACTACCGATCTTCCACTTTCATGGCTCGGAGTTTCAACGATCCTTCATTTCATGACTCGGCAACAACCGATCCTTCATGTTCATGACTCGGCAAAACCCGATCCTTCATGTTTGTTTATGCATAGTATATTATATTTACCTGTTCTCATAACCTTCCCCGGTTATCGAAGTGATCCATTTAAGAATCCTATCTGAATATCTGTTACTGATATTCATCTGACATCCTGCATCTTAAATTAAGTGATAAGGACAACGCAACCAGCAATTGCGATACTTTGGCCAAAGATTTTCACATGCTTTACATGATCATATTCCTGGATGTGATACACATCTACGGAATACGTCCTTCACTTCACTTCACCTGTTATCTAGAATGGTCTTTCCTGGTTCCTACCAGTCCTCAACGTTTAAGTTCAGTTTTAAACTTTCAGCTCCAGCTAGAAACATGAACGGGTATAGGAAGGCACTCCTGGTAACTAAAGATACGCAGACATACGGTGTCGTTACCCCACGACTCCATGTGTCTGATTATCTTTAGTATTCCGGAGTCACTCCGTATACTAGATCATACCCTATCCCCACCCCAGCTAAGATCTACACATTCAGCCTATGTATTCTAAATGTTTTAATTCGGGAGGGCATTGCGATATGTCAGCTACAACATTGTGTCATCATGAAGACCCCGCCTTCATGAAGACACCTTGCTGTAGCTGGCGTATGCCAATGTCCTGCAGAATCCACCCATCGAGAATACACATCCTGCTTAAGTGCCTTAGCCACGAGTTAATAAGTAAGAACAACTTTCAGCATTCACGTTGATCCCTTGATCCTCGTTTCCATCGCAGTTGTATATAACTAAGAGGGACTAAACTGTCCATTAGTTTACTATGTATCGTCTCCTTCATATCGAAGGGCTACATTTCCTTACTTGGTTTATTTCTTAATCATTGGATTAAGTAGTCCGTACTGACGGACGTAATAAGTTTAACCTATTAAACTTAGCCAAGATGTTTCCAACTGCAACTAATTTTAGAATATTAACTTATTAGACGTCATCCAAACAAGGTCTAAAATTCGAGAAATGTATTCATTCATTCTCCTTAACGTTATATAGTTAAGGTCCATTAGTTATGGATATATTTATCCTATATCCTTTATTCTGAATTTTACCAAACGGGATCACTAATGGAGTTCGAGAACAAAGTTCGATTACTCCGAAATTGAATTGATATTCCTTAGCTCCTAAGCTAATCCTTAATACCTTCTGATTATGAAATCATATTCTTCTTAATCCTTTTTAATGTCAATTTAAAATTTCATCTTTACCCAAGTATGAACTAATTGCATTGTTCAACTTAAAAGTTGTATTTAAGTAAGAATAGATATCAGTTTCAATTCAACATCCATCCAAGGATAATGAAACAATTCCAAATCAGGAAATAACATCATATTTCCTATTTAAACAGCAATATCAACTGATATAATTATTGAAAATATCACACTTGTAACTGTATTCAATATTGTAAGTCATAATTTGTACATTTGCCAATCCAGCTGATTGGGTATAGTTTATACAAAGCATCCATACAACTCATGGACAGAAGAATATATTTTCTTCTTTCACAATTCCTCAAAGAGGAATAAAAGCAACAGTTACAATATAATTTACATCTAATCAAGAGGCATCAAAAGACAGCCACGTCTTCATTCTAATCAAATTCCATCTGTAAAATGAATTGCACGGGTCAGTTCAATGAACTGAGCACATTAAGCACTTATCCTTAAAATAAGATGCTTCAATTAACTGTTTCAATAAAAGAACCCTGCTTTTATGAAACGACAACAAAACATCAATCTCAAAATAGGCACAAAGGAGAGATCAGCATAACAATTGAACTATCAGAAAAATATCATCACAATCAGCCAAGGGACTGCTGTCCCGTTTCCACATAATCATTGCAAGTATCAATTTACAATATTTGTAAAGTTAGGAATACAAGTAGTTTGCTGCCTATATAGCATACAGTTATCCTTTCCACGCATTTCATTAATAACAAATGCAAAGGATGAAACTAACTGAATATAAATCCATTACTTTCCTTTCCGTTCATGAAGCATGTTAAATTTAAAGCATTCAAGTACAAACAAGAAAGCGAACAACAATGCATATAGTAGCTCCCATCTAAGCACTATAAAATTCATCATTCACGAATTCCAGATTTCCAACTGAATGAAAGAAGAAAGATCATTTTTCTAAAACATTCATTCATATCTCTATTTCCTTCCACATGACTGTCCTAACAGTGGAATCCAAACGAAAATCAATTCAATGATAGCAGTTCAGAGTGAAACTTACAAAATCCACTCGGAATTCACTTTCCAGCAGCAAGAATAATTTCATTTTATTCCAGTTCATATGAATACCAACCAGGTTAGTAAGACATTATATTCATCGTTTGAGCAAGCCATATCAATATGCATACTTTGTATTTACTATACTAGAAGATTCCCTACTTCTTACACTGTATAGCTAATCAACAACAATTATGCAACCACACAAGTATATATTCATATGATCTTTTATACCTCTGAACGCATATAGTTCTTAATAACAAGTGGTACATTGCTGTTACCTACAGCAAGATCGAGTCATATGCACTATAATTCCAATGTCACTTTCAGAGTCCCAAATAACAAAAAGAGAAGAATTCATTCTCTATGATTTCATTAAGAAACAATCATTGTATTCAGAATGAAGTAAAAACATTCAAATCATGTTTTTCTTAGCATGACAACTCAACTTAGAAAGATAACAAAGTAAACTTTCTCATTGATAAGCATCTCACATAGCCAGTACAGCTGCAATCCAACGAGCTACAACAATGAACATTCCAGCCAAGTTCGCATTCACAAGATAGTAAAAAAAAATATCAGAAGGTCAAACCACGACTGCTAGACGCAATGGGGTCAACCTTCATTACAGCAAGAAGAAATTATAATCATTCATTGCACAGAATACAAAACCAGTTTATAATTGCGTCAATAGTCTGATTAAGAAGACCGAACAGTATCAAGAAAACACAATGAAACCATCTTATCCACACCGTAAGAAGAGACATACTTCATTAAGGAATTTAGAAGGAAAACGATTCTCTTTTCCTACTTCACGAATACCCAATACGTGTTCGTCTATATCCAATCCAAGGAAAGGCACAACAATGTAATACTACTATTACATTATTAAAATCGAGTTCGATTACCCAAAGAAACCCCGAATGCCATTTCCATTAAGATCCCAAAACTGGAGAAGGGAAAGGATCTATATCCTTGAAACTTTCAATAAGAAACAATTTCAAACACTAATGCTTCTTTTATTTTAGTCCATCAGCAAAAGGACGTATAGTTTCAATGCCAAAAACAACTCAAGTAACCTGTACAGTTTACCTTCCATTCCACAAGAATAACTAATTAAAATTTTCATATAATACCCATAACCAGCACCTCATGGAGGTAAATCCATTCGAGAAGAACAAAACAGTTAAACACAGCAACGGAGAAACAATTTTCTTAACATTTCCAAAAGAAAAGACAGCAAGGGTCGACGAACCCAATTCATAGAAATATACACGGCTGTATCTCCACTTCTCTCTTTTTGTTTACATGCAAGGACAGTTCTTAATATGACAGCAAGAAAAGATTATACTTAAAGAAACAATTTCACTATAAGGAGCGATTGCACAGCCTATTCCAATTTCGAGCAACACGAACAGTCAAGGGAATATCCATTTCAAACCATTTATACAGTCAACAACCAATACTGTAAATCATTTCCAACATGATTCGAGCAAAGACAAATCAAGGCCGAGCAACCAGAAGCAAATCTTCTTATCATTTTCCAAAGAAAAGAAGCAAGAACCAACAATATCCATTTCCAAATCAACTCAACAACAATCATGCAATCCCAACCCAAGAGCAGGGTTGTTTTAATGAAACATTTAATTAGAGCAAAGATTTTTAAAGAGAAGGGCTTAACATGCCTGAAATCTCTTTTCTAGAGCTCGATGAAAACCTTATTTGCCGCGTTTTCCTTCCAAAACGACAACACAAAATTCCCAGCACTCCTTTCTTCTTCAGGGTTATCAACAGCCTCAAAACTTCCAAGAAAATGTCAAATGCCAAGAGCTGGTTCGACTGAACCAGGTCAGAAAAACCAAATGCAGAGCAACTTTACAAAAGGCTCGAACCAACAAAAATGAAAATCAATTTTTCCTCATGCTGTTTCCAAGGCGAACTGGTGGCGAGGACCGAAAACCATCAATGCATTAAAGGCTTTGCCTTTTTCCTCACTTTCCGCGCCACCGCCAATTGGGTTGGCGAGTTCTAAGTTTCAAATTTTCCAAGCAAAACTGAACTTGGCTCTATTTCAAAATAGATGCCCCTAAATTCCTTACCTGCCCCGCCAAAACTGGCGTCGTCCACGAAGGGACAGTTCATTTAATACCAATGAATGCCTCCTTCCCATCCTTATCCCTTTCCTCCCAAGGGTCTGGGTACCCGTTAGTTTAGGATTAGTTTAGGTTGCAAGTAGTATTCAACCTAGGTCCTAATTCAACCTTAGGTTTAGAATTTAGGTTTATTTTCCCCCCCTTTTTTTTGTAATTTAAAAATCCACTTAGGATAGTAGTGTAGGATGTATGTTAGACCTTAGGGTTAGTTTAGGTTTAATTCACACTAACCACTAACACTAAACACCCTCCATCCAGCATCCTTACTAACATTCACGTTAACGCAGAGCAGGGCGTTACGTCCTTCGGATTACGTGCCAAGGTCACCCGTGTCCAGGCGCTTCTCACCTTATGAGGTCCCAAGTTCGACAGTACAGGGTTCAAGAATCGAACCCCTGTCGTTGGCATCTGCGTGCTAGCTGTTCACACCTGCAATCAGGCGCTGCACGCTCATACTAATTTCTGGTTCGGTTCAAGTGTGGATCGACACATAAATCACAAGCAAACCCCAGCATACTTGAATCAATAGAATTGATTCAGGGTATGCTGTCAATCAGCAATAAGAGCAAGCAAGTATACGACAATCTGTCGTCACATCAGCAAACACACAAGTACAATATTTGCTGTCCCATGTAATAAATCACAGTATGCAAGAATCCAAATTAGCAACACATTCTCTTACGATCAAAACATATCTTAACATGTTTGCTTTCATTCCAACAGCTATAACAGTATGTAAAACATTCACCAAGTTAACATACAAAATCAGAGTGTTACATTCTTCCCTCCTTAAAGAATCATCGTCCCGATGATCAGATTAACAAGTCAAGGAGTTCCTAGGACAAAGTTCAGTTATTGTCCTTTCCTTCATAAGTTCATACCAAAAACAGATTCTCTCTTAAAAACAATGTTTTAAGACAACTGTACAACAGACTAATAATTGTCTAAATTTGGTAGAATTTTCAGTTCTCTGAATTTCAAATTCAGTTAAAAAGGTGTGGGAAAGTAGATCTCATTTCTTCGAGATTCTCCCAAGTTGCACTTTCTTCGCTGAACTGGTCCCACTAGACCTTACATTGGTTCACTTCGCGATTTCTCAAGTACAACTAGCGAGTTTCCAAGACTCGAATGGGCTTAACCACGATTATTCCTGGGTCTTGGACCTACAAGGAATTCCAATTTAACACATGTGATAAATCTGTCACGTATTTCTTAAGTAAAGAAATATGAAAAACATCATGCATTTGAGACAAAGCAGGAGGTAATGCTAGACGATAAGCTACAGGGTTGATTATTTCAATAATTTCAAAAGGTCCCACGTAATGTGGCGACAACTTGGCAGCCTTGCCAAAAGTTATGGAGCTCTTTTTCGGCTTCACCCAAAGAAAGACCTTCTCTCCAAGTTTATAATGCCTGTCAACCCGCTTCAAGTCTGCATAGCTCTTCTGCCTATTGGCAGCCTCCTTTAGATGTTCTCGAATCATTTTGATTTGCTGTTCCATTTCCATAAGGATTTCTGGCCCAATTACCTCTCTGTCCTCAACGCTGTCCCAGCTGACAGGGGTTCTGCATTTTCTACCATACAATGCTTCAAAGGGCGCCATTTTTAAAGAGGCATGATAGGTGTTATTGTAAGCAAATTCTACCAGCGGAAGGTATTCCTCCCATTTATACTGCTAGTCCATGCAATACATCCTTAGCATGTCCTCTACAACTTGATTAACTCTCTCAGTCTGTCCATCCGTTTCAGGATGATATGTAGAACTGAAGTTTAATTTAGTTCCCAAGGCTGCATTAAGCGTTTGCCAAAACCTTGATGTCATCCTCGGATCTCTGTCCGATATGATTAATTCCGGTATTCCATGCAACCTGAAGATTTCATGCACAAATCTTCTTGCTAAAACTGGTGCATCATCCTTCAAATTACCAGCAATGAAGTGTGCCACTTTGGTCAATTTGTCGACTACAACCAGGATAATGTCATGTTTATTTCTTGACATAGGCAATCCTTGAATGAAATCCATCGTTATCACTTGCCACTTATACTGCGGAATGCTGTGGGGATACAATAATCCAAAAAGGTGCATATGTTCCGCTTTAACACGTTGACATTCCAAGCAGTGTGTTACAAAATCTACCACCTCCTTTTTCATTCCCTTCCAAAAATATTGCTGCTTAAGATCAGCGAGCATTTTTGTAATGCCAGGGTGCCCAGAAAAAGGTGAATTATGGAATTCAGTTAGCAATTTCCCTCTTAAGTCATTTGCCACAGGTACATATACCCTGTTTTCGAACCTCAGAACTCCTTCGTTATCAAAACGAAATCCTTTATACCTGCTGTCCTGCGGGTCTGCAGCAAGTGCTGATTTGACTTGCTGGAAATAAGGATCCGATTCCAAGGCATCTTTTACCTCATCCTTAAACTGAGTTCTTATCATTATAAGAGCAGAGATATGCTTACTTCGACTCAGAGCATCTGCTACTCTATTTTCCTTGCCCTTAATGTAGCTTATATCAAAATCATACTGAGACAGAAATTCTAACCATCTTCGCTGCCTTGCATTCAGATTTGGCTGAGTGAAAATATACTTCAGCCCCAGATGGTCTGTTTTTAATTCAAAGGGCTTGCCTAGAAGGTAATGCCTCCATATTTGAAGCGCATGTACAATGGCAGCGAGCTCAAGATCGTGTGGAGCATAGTTCTGTTCATGTAACTTAAGCTTTCTGCTTTCATAAGCGATAACATGGTTATTCTGTAACAGAATACCTCCAAGGCCTTCTCCTGAGGCGTCCGTTACAACCATAAAATCTCCATTTGGATCAGGTACAGTCAAAATAGGTTCTGTAGTTAACTGTTCCTTTAACTTTTTAAAGGCAGATTCACATTTGTCTGTCTAGACAAATTTCTTTTCTTTCTTTTGCAATGAAGTGATTGGGGCAGCAATTTTTGAAAAGTCCTTAACGAACTTTCTATAATATCCAGCCAAGCCCATGAAGCTCCTCACTTCGTGCATGTTCTTAGGCGCAGGCCACTCAGTTATAGCTGTGATCTTTGAAGGGTCAACAGCTATCCCATCTTTGCTTATAACGTGTCCCAAATAATGCACCTCTGCATCATAAAAGGAACATTTGGACAGTTTGCCATACAACTTCCTCTTTCTTAAGATTTCCAGCACTATCCTGAGATGTTCTTGGTGCTCTTCGACATTTTTAGAGTATATAAGAATGTCGTTTAAGAATACAAGCACAAACTTGTCTAAGTATTCTTGAAAAATGTTATTCATTAGATTCATGAAGGCGACAGGTGCATTAGTCAGCCCAAAAGGCAACACCGTGAACTCATAATGCCCATACCTCGTTCTAAAAGTTGTTTTATGAATATCTTCCTCTTTTATTCTTAGTTGATGGTACCCTGACCGCAGATCTATTTTTGAATAGACTGATGCTCCTTGCATCTGATCAAATAGATCATCGATTCTCGGAAGTGGGTATCAATTTTTAATGGTTTCTTTATTCAGCATTCTGTAATCAATGCACAGCCTCAAGGTGCCATCCTTTTTCTTTACAAAGATTACCGGTGCTCCCCAAGGTGAGACACTCGGTCTGATCAGTCCTTTTATCAGAAGTTCTTGTAACTGAGCCTTCAGTTCTACCAACTCAAGGGTAGTCATTCTATAAGGTGCCTTAGATATGGGTTCCGTTCCTGGTTTGATCTCTATAGTGAAGTCAAACTCACGTTTGGGTAGAAGACCTGGCAATTCCTCCGGAAAAACATCACGGAAATCCCTCAACAATGGATATCTTTCCATGAAATCATTATCTTCCTCTTCATTTTCTGTCATTTTTACCGCATACAAGGTGCAGCCTCTGTTTTTAGCCCTCTTTAGTTGCATAGCCGTCAGTTTCCTAACTGCAACTTCCCATTTTACACCTTGAATGATTGCTGCTTTCTGCGGGTCATCAAGGCAACTGATTTGTTTTTCATAACAGTCAACCTTTGCCTTATGTTCAGCCAACCATTTAACTCCAATAATGATATCATATGATCCTAGAGGAGTGACATACAAGTCAACTTCGGTGGAGAACCCAGGCAGATCAAGAATTGCGCCAAAAAGGCACATTTCGACTATATGGATAGCATTATTCCCATAATGTACTGTCCATGTTTTATCCATTCTCGCAGCCTTTCTTTTTAATTTCATAGCAAGTTCAGTAGAAATAAAACATTCTGTAGCTCCAGTATCAAAAAGTACAACTACAGGTTTACCGAATAACTTACCCGTAACTTCTATGGGCGTCACTTGCTTTTCAGCTTGTCTGTTAGCCACTGCAGCATGTATCTTATGCTGCTGTCCGCGATCATCCTTCTTCAGAGGACAGTGATTCGCATAGTGGTCCTTTCCACAGTTGAAGCATCCTCCAGCTGGCCCTTTTCTAGGTTCAAATTTATTACCAGCCTTAAAGTTATCGTTCTGGCTTCCATAGGACTTCTGTCCAATACCATTAACTTTTGGAAAGCTGTTCCACACACTATTTACAGGTCTGTTCATCACAGGTTTCTTGTTGTTATCAACAAAAATTTTATTTTTCACACCAAACCTTTTCCAAGGTCCCCTTTTTGGTGCAAGAGACGAAGAAAGATTGGGAATCTTCTTCCTTATCTCTTCCCTATGAGAAGATATTGCTCTCAATTTCTGTTCCTGTCTGATTGCCTTTTCGACAACTCCATCCATGGTGGTTGGGCCGTGGACATCCACTTCGCCACCAATGATGGGATTCAATCCCATTATGAATTTCCGTATTCTGAACTTCTCGTCAGCTTGGTACTGCGGTACATACTTAAGGAGTTTAGTAAATCCTTCCCAGTATTCCGTCACCGACAGCCTTCCTTGCGACCAGTTCTGAAATTCAGTCATTTTCCTATCAAAATAGAGTTGAGGCAACCATCTTTTCCTAAAATAACCCTTAAATTGATCCCAAGTTATGTCTGATTCGACAATATTCAGCTCAACCTTACGGTTGTCCCACCAGGATGATGCTTCATGAGAAAGCTAATATGCTCCCCATATCGCTTTAGTCTCTTCGGAGAAGTTTCTTATTGCAAAGTATTTCTCCATTTCACTGAGCCAGTTCTCAGCTCCGTCCCCAAGAGTTGTTCCATCAAACTTTGGAGGACTTATTCTCTTTATATCATTTGTAAGTTTAGCTACTAATCTTGCCCTTTTTTTTTTCAGGGGGATTAGGAGCAATTACATTATTATCATCAACACCCGGATTCCCTCCATTGATGTTGTCCACATGAGGTAGCTGATCATTTATTTCAGCTTCATTCCCCTCCTCTTCATTGCCCATTGACTGTTGTTCCAGTACAGTCAAACGATCCCTCGTATCAAGTAGGGCAGCAAGGATTTCATCCAGCTTTTGGGCAGTTGCTGCTTCTCCACCCTGCAACGGGTTATTCGCAGCATTCCCTCTTGTCCTGACCATTTTCTGTTCAATAAGAAAATGTAAACTTTATTAATAACGTGGACTCATTAGGTCCAAGAGTTGCAACCTTCAGCTCTGATACCAAGATGTAACATCCCCATTTTAAAACACCAGAACAAGGGAAATTTCTTTTTATATAACGTTCTCTGTTATGAATTATAAAATTCAAACACACGTTCAAGTTTTAATAATTGTTCTCTGCCCAAACAACACAGTTTGGATCATACAATTTCTTTTTAAAACGAATGTTCCCTATTCACATATTTACAATATGGAACACACATTCAATGCCATTCAATCTTATAACAGATTCTATATGCTGCTGTAAATGACTCGATGAACTGCCGATCTTCCATTTTCATGGCTCGGAGTTTCAACGATCCTTCATTTCATGACTCGGCAACAACTGATCCTTCATGTTCATGACTCGGCAACAACCGATCCTTCATGTTTGTTTATGCATAGTATATTATATTTACCTGTTCTCATAACCTTCCCCGGTTATCGAAGTGATCCATTTAAGAAGCCTATCTGAATATCTGTTACTGATATTCATCTGACATCCTGCATCTTAAATTAAGTGATAAGGACAACGCAACCAGCAATTGCGATACTTTGGCCAAAGATTTTCACATGCTTTGCATGATCATATTCCTGGATGTGATACACATCTACGGAATACGTCCTTCACTTCACTTCACCTGTTATCTAGAATGGTCTTTCCTGGTTCCTACCAGTCCTCAACGTTTAAGTTCAGTTTTAAACTTTCAGCTCCAGCTAGAAACATGAACGGGTATAGGAAGGCACTCCTGGTAACTAAAGATACGCAGACATACGGTGTCGTTACCCCACGACTCCGTGTGTCTGATTATCTTTAGTATTCCAGAGTCACTCCGTATACCAGATCATACCCTATCCCCAACCCAGCTAAGATCTACACATTCAGCCTATGTATTCTAAATGTTTTAATTCGGGAGGGCATTGCGATATGTCAGCTGCAACATTGTGTCGTCATGAAGACCCCACCTTCATGAAGACACCTTGCTGTAGCTGGCGTATGCCAATGTCCTGCAGAATCCACCCATTGAGAATACACATCCTGCTCAAGTGACTTAGCCACGAGTTAATAAGTAAGAACAACTTTCAGCATTCTCGCTGATCCCTTGATCCTCGTTTCCGTTGCAGTTGTATATAACTAAGAGGGACTAAACTATCCATTAGTTTTACTATGTATCGTCTCCTTCGTATCGAAGGGCTACATTTCCTTACTTGGTTTATTTCTTAATCATTGGATTAAGCAGTCCGTACCGACGGACGTAATAAGTTTAACCTATTAAACTTAGCCAAGATGTTTCCAACTGCAACTAATTTCATAATATTAACTTATTAGGCGTCATCCAAACGAGGTCTAAACTTCGAGAAATATATTCATTTATTCTCCTTAACGTTATATAGTTAAGGTCCATTAGTTATGGATATATTTATCCTATATCCTTTATTCTGAATTTTACCAAACGGGATCACTAATGGAGTTCGAGAACAAAGTTCTATTACTCCGAAATTGAGTTGATATTCCTTAGCTCCTAAGCTAATCCTGAATACCTTCTGATTATGATATCATATTCTTCTTAATCCTTTTTAAATGTCAATTTAAAATTTCATCTTTACCCAAGTATGAACTAATTGCATTGTTCAACTTAAAAGTTGTATTTAAGTAAGAATAGATATCAGTTTCAATTCAACACCCATCCAAGGATAATGAAACAATTCCAAATCAGGAAATAACATCATATTTCCAATTTAAACAACAATATCAACTGATATAATTATTGAAAATATCACACTTGTAACTGTATTCAATATTGTAAGTCATAATTTGTACATTTGCCAATCCAGCTGATTGGGGTATAGTTTATACAAAGCATCCATACAACTCATGGATAGAAGAAATATATTTTCTTCTTTCACAATTCCTCAAAGAGGAATAAAAGCAACAGTTAAAATATAATTTACATCTAATCAAGAGGCATCAGAAGACAGCCACGTCTTCATTCTAATCAAATTCCATCTGCAAAATGAATTGCACGGGTCAGTTCAATGAACTGAGCACATTAAGCACTTATCCTTAAAATAAGATGCTTCAACTAACTGTTTCAATAAAAGAACCCTGCTTTTATGAAACGACAGCAAAACATCAATCTCAAAAATAGGCACAAAGGAGAGATCAGCATAACAACTGAACTATCAGAAAAATATCATCACAATCAGCCAAGGGACTGCAGTCCCGTTTCTACCTAATCATTGCAAGTATCAATTTACAATATTTGTAAAGTTAGGAATACAAGTAGTTTGCTGCCTATACAGCATACAGTTATCCTTTCCACGCCTTTCATTAATAACAAATGCAAAGGATGAAACTAACTGAATATAAATCCATTACTTTCCCTTTCCGTTCATGAAGCATGTTAAATTTAAAGCATTCAAGTACAAACAAGAAAGCGAACAGCAATGCATATAGTAGCTCCCATCTAAGCACTATAAAATTCATCATTCACGAATTCCAGATTTCCAACTGAATGAAAGAAGAAAGATCATTTTTTCTAAAACATTCATTCATATCTCTATTTCCTTCCACATGACTGTCCTAACAGTGGAATCCAAACGAAAATCAATTCAAGATAGTAGTTCAGAGTGAAACTTACAAAATCCACTCGGAATTCACTTTCCGGCAGCAAGAATAATTTCATTTTATTCCAGTTCATATGAATACCAAACAGGTTTTGTAAGACATTATATTCATCGTTGAGCAAGCCATATCAATATGCATACTAGGTATTTGCTATACTAGAAGATTCCCTACTTCTTACACTGTATAGCTAACCAACAACAATTATGCAACCACGCAAGTATATTCATATGATCTTTTATACATCTGAACGCATTATAGTTCTTAATAACAAGTGGTACATTGCTGTTACCTACAGCAAGATCGAGTCATTATGCACTATAATTCCAATGTCACTTTCAGAGGTCCCAAATAGCAAAAAGATAAGAATTCATTCTCTATGAATTTCATTAAGAAACAATCATTGTATTCAGAATGAAGTAAAAACATTCAAATCATGTTTTTCTTATCATGACAACTCAACTTAGAAAGATAACAGAGTAAACGTTTCTCATTGATAAGCATCTCTCATAGCCAGTACAGCTGCAATCCAACGAGCTACAGCAATGAAACATTCCAGCCAAGTTCGCATTCACAAGATAGTAAAAAAATATATCAGAAGGTCAAACCACGACTGCTAGACGCAATGGGGTCAACCTTCATTACAGCAAGAAGAAATTATAATCATTCATTGCACAGAAATACAAAACCAGTTTATAATTGCGTCAATAGTCTGATTAAGAAGACCGAACAATATCAAGAAAACACAATGAAACCATCTTATCCACACCGTAAGAAGAGACATACTTCATTAAGGAGTTCAGAAGGAAAACGATTCACTTTTCCTACTTCACGAATACCCAATATGTGTTCGTCTATATCCAATCCAAGGAAAGGCACAGCAATGTAATACTACTATTACTTTATTAAAAATCGAGTTCGATTACCCAAAGAAACCCCGAATGCCATTTCCATTAAGATCCCAAAACTGGAGAAGGGAAAGGATCTATATCCTTGAAACTTTCAATAAGAAACAATTTTCAAACACTAATGCTTCTTTTATTTTAGTCCATCAGCAAAAGGACGTATAGTTTCAATGCCAAAAACAACTCAAGTAACCTGTACAGTTTTACCTTCCATTCCACAAGAATAACCAATTAAAATTTTCATATAATACCCATAACCAGCACCTCATGGAGGTAAATCCATTCGAGAAGAACAAAAACAATTAAACACAGCAACGGAGAAACAATTTTCTTAACATTTCCAAAAGAAAAGACAGCAAGGGTCGACAAACCCAATTCATAGAAATATACACGGCTGTATCTCCACTTCTCTCTTTTTGTTTACATGCAAGGACAGTTCTTAATATGACAGCAAGAAAATATTATACTTAAATAAACAATTCCACTATAAGGAGCGATTGCACAGCCTTATTCCAATTTCGAGCAACACGAACAGTCAAGGGAATATCCATTTCAAACCATTTATACAGTCAACAACCAATACTGTAAATCATTTCCAACATGATTCGAGCAAAGGACAAATCAAGGGCCGAGCAACCAGAAGCAAATCTTCTTATCATTTTCCAAAGAAAAGAAGCAAGAACCAACAAAATCCATTTCCAAATCAACTCAACAACAATCATGCAATCCCAACCCAAGAGCAGGGTTGTTTATAATGAAACATTTAATTAGAGCAAAGATTTTTAAAGAGAAGGGCTTAACATGCCTGAAATCTCTTTTCCAGAGCTCGATGAAAACCTTATTTGCCGCGTTTTCCTTCCACAACGACAACACAAAATTCCCAGCACTCCTTTCTTCTTCAGGCTTATCAACAGCCTCAAAACATCCAAGAAAAATGTCAAATGCCAAGAGCTGGTTCGACCGAACCAGGTCAGAAAAACCAAATGCAGAGCAACTTTACAAAAGGCTCGAACCAACAAAAATGAAAATCAATTTTTCCTCATGCTGTTTCCAAGGCGAACTGGTCGCGAGGACCGAAAACCATCAATGCATTAAAGGCTTTTCCTTTTTTCCTCACTTTCCGCGCCACCGCCACTTGGGTTGGCGAGTTCTAAGTTTCAAATTTTCCAAGCAAAAACTGAACTTGGCTCTATTTCAAAATAGATGCCCCTAAATTCCTTACCTGCCCCGCCAAAACTGGCACCGTCCACGAAGGGACAGTTCATTTAATACCAATGAATGCCTCCTTCCCATCCTTATCCCTTTCCTCCCAAGGGTCTGCGTACCCCTTAGTTTAGGATTAGTTTAGGTTGCAAGTAGTAATCAACCTAGGTCCTAATTCAACCTTAGGTTTTAGAATTTAGGTTTATTTTCCCCTTTTTTTTTTGTAATTTAAAAATCCACTTAGGATAGTAGTGTAGGATGTACGTTAGACCTTAGGGTTAGTTTAGGTTTAATTCACACTAACCACTATCACTAAACACCCTCCATCCAGCCTCCTTACTAACATTCGCGTTAACGCAGAGCAGGGCGTTACGTCCTTCGGATTACGTGCCAAGGTCACCCGTGTCCAGGCGTTTCTCGCCTTATGAGGGTCCCAAGTTCGACAGTACAGGGTTTTAAGAATCGAAACCCCTGTCGTTGGCATCTGGGTGCTAGCTGTTCACACCTGCAATCAGGCGCTGCACGCTCGTAATAATTTCGGGTTCGGTTCAAGTGTGGATCGACATAGAAATCACAAGCGAACCCCAGCATACTTGAATCAATAGAATTGATTCAGGGGTATGCTGTCAATCAGCAATAAGAGCAAGCAAGTATACGACAATCTGTCGTCACATCAGCAACACACAAGTACAAATATGTTGTATGTCCCATGCAATTAAATCACAGTATGCAAGAATCCAAATTAGCAACACATTCTCTTACGATCAAAACATATCTTAACATGTTTGCTTTCATTCCAACAGCTATAACAGTATGTAAAACATTCACCAAGTTAACATACAAAATCAGAGTGTTACATATGTTATGAATGTATTGCATGGATCAACAGTATAAGTGGGAAGAGTACCTTCCATTAGTTGAGTTTGCATACAATAACACATATCATGCCTCTCTAAAGATGGCACCTTTCGAAGCATTATACTGAAGAAAATGTAGAACCCCTGTTAGCTAGGAAAATATTGATGATAGAGAGGTAATTGGACCTGAAATCCTTACGGAAATGGAACAACAAGTTAAGATGATTCATGAACGCTTGAAAGAGACAGCAGATAGGCTAAAGAGTTATGCTGACTTGAAGTGGGTTGATAGAAAATTTGAACTTGGTGAGAAGGTCTTTCTTCGGGTAAAACCAAAAAAGAGTTCTATAACTTTTGGTAAGGCTACCAAGTTATCACCTCATATGCCATGAATGCAGAACTCTTTCATCCCCTGCATCTTATCATTTAACATTACCCCCTGCTTTGTCATGAATGCATGATGTTTTCCATATTTCTTTGCTTAAGAAATACGTTTCATATTTATCACATGTGTTGAATTGGAATTCCTTGTAAGTCCAATACCTAGGAATAATCATGGTTAAACCCATCCGAGTGTTGGAAACTCACCATTTGCACTTAAGAAATCATGAAATAAGTCAATGTAAGGTCCAGTCAGACCAGTTTAACGAGGAAAGTGCAACCTAGGAAAATATGGAAGATATGAAAAATGTTTTTATATTTATTTGAACAAAATTGATTCTGTTGATTGATAAAATTTGTGATTTTAGTCTTTTATGACGATAAATCTACCAATTGTGGACAGATATTTCATTGTTTAAAATAAAAAGCTACGTAAATGTTGATTTTTAGAAATTTTAAATCTAGAAATGTTATGAACATGTGAAAATAAAGTTAATAAATAGATTGTCCTTGATGCAAATTTGTATACATAAGTTAATCATCAGGATGAAGATTCTTTTTAGGAGGGAAGTATGTAACACCTATGCTAAACTGTTAACTTCTCCTCTTTGTAATGCAGGCATTGACATGTGATTTGTCCCAAGAAGGTGTATTATTTTGACTATTGAAATCATGCTTGCCATGGATAAATGATTTCTTTTCTTGGATTCAATTGCTGAAATACTGTTGCTTGCAAGGAATCCATTTTGTTGGAGGTTGTAGAATGGTAAAGTGGTTTGCAAATTCATTTCTATTTAATAATGAGATCTTGGATCAATTTCATCGATCCAAGGTATGTTTTAATTCTTCTTACTTGATCTGAATGAAAAAATGACATTCAGAGGTTGAAGGAAATAAAAGACTAACCTTTGTAGGTTTACAATTTCATTGATCTTCTTGGAAGTTCATGATGTGCATTCTACTTTAATTTGTGTGCTCAGATATTCTTGTCAAATTATCCAGAATGCTGAATGGTGTTAGTTGGAAAGAGGTTTACTTCAAGACTATTAAGGGTAAAGCCTAAGTCCTAGATCTATAAGATCTATCCTAACGGGATTCTAACCTAAGGTAAACTAGACCTACCTTATGTCTATGCCTATGCTAATCTTGTTGCAATCTAACCTAAGTTGCATGTTTTCTAAGTTTGGGATTTGAAAACAACCTAAGGTGATAATAGGGATATTTATAACCTATTAACTAATACTACATTAGTAGAAAGAATGACCTATCCTAAGGTGGAAAAATAACCTAAGGTAAATATTTTGTAAACTACCCTAAGGTCATACCCTAAGCTAAGATATCTATCCTAAACTAATGTGGGGATATAAGAGGACCTAATGGGTCGTATGGAAAGTTGAAGGCATGGTGACGGTTCCTCAATCATTTATTTGATTTTAATTTTGAATTCAATGGAAAAAGTACCACTAGTTTAGGTAGAGGCAAGAAAATTTGGCAGAATCCTATGTGGAATCAGCACTAGAGATAAGTGATGCATGTAGAAGTTGAAATTGGACTCTCCAATTTTAATTGGCTGCGGCGTGGAGAAATAGGTGGGAGATTGGAAATTAATGACATTTATGGTAATCGGTTTTCACAAATAAACCACCTTGGAAACCATGTGAGTGGATTTGTTGGGGTTTGTTTGTTCTTTCAAGAATTTCTATTTTTCTCAGCATGGAGCTATCTTGTTCTTTAAACCAACAGTTCTACTTTTAGTTTATTTCTATTTTTAACTCTCTTGGACTATTTTTGATCTAATGGAAGTATAAAGGCATTTGAGAACAAAGTTTTTGGTTGTTGACTTCATTTGGAGAAGAAAGAGTTTTAGAGGCTCGAATGGATATCTTCTTCGAATCGACAAAAGCACTATCAGATATGATAGGCTCTATCCATTAAGTTGTTCTTCTTTTCTCTAAATGTCTTCATTAAAACAACTATGCTCTTGTAAAACAAGTTGGATTTTATTTTTCTATGGTTACTTGATTTATTTCTTGAAATAATCTCCGTGTTCTTGATTAGGGAACTTCTGCATGAAAATATTGTCAGTGGGTTGTTTCCCTAAGTTAGTTAATGGTGATTCACACTTTAGAATTGTTCGTGACTTAAATAATGTTGATAAATTTTATATTCTTGCTTACCTACTCAAAAAGGGTTTAAGGAAATATGTTGTTGCTTTGAGCTTCAAACTGGCTATATCTGATTTTTTATAGAAGGTAAAAGGTTACCCTTCTCTGTTGCATCTTGTTTTGTTGAATTTTTAATACACCTTCTGAGACTGTATCAATATACTTTGGTTTATAATTGTGTGATTTCGAACATGTGTGGAAAATAGTGACTGGGTAATTGTTTTTAACCTGTACTGTGTAAAGTTCCTTTACTTCAAACCTCATATTCGATGGAAGCTAGGTATGTAATGGCGTTTGGATTTACTATTTTGTGGTTCTAGTCTGTGTGGAAACAAGAAGGAGGTATTGAATCAAAAAACTTGTTGTTTGGATTTTGTGCTCTCTCTTCTGAAACTCTGTGAAATGGCTTCTAGGTTTATTTGGTTTTGAAATTATTTGTTGAATACAGCAGGGGATGAAGTCTTTTCTTCTGAATAATTATGTTTGAGTCTTCCTTTAAGATTTGGGGAGATTTAGCTATAGGTAAATAGTTGAAGTTAATTTTTTTAAAGATATTTTGGGTACTGGTTTTATCCGATTCAATATTTTGATTATAATTTCGTAGCTATGTTGAGCTTACTTGAGGTAAAATCTTCCTATCTATTTTGATTTTGGACTTAGATGTTGTTGATATGAACCTACCCATTCCTGATCTGGGTAGACCATTTGTTAAACTTGTTAGAGAGACTTGTGAAATTCTGACTGTTGTAACTTCTTGAAGATACGTTGAATGGATATTCGACTTTTGAATTGGTTGTTATGTTTCTTTGAAGCTAACAAAATCAGTGCAGTTGTTAGATTATTGATTCCTATGTAAGTTGGAAGAAATCAAATGTCTCGTAGATTTTGTAGGAGTGTTCAGTTGAACCTGCCTATGGTAAAACAAAAGGAAAAATTAATCATTTTTTAAAGCTGACTGGGCACCTTTAGCTAAGTCATGTAGTCCTTTCATTTGCATCTTCTGGAATTGATTCTTGATGAATCCTTCTCTATCCATTCAAGTATGTGTTCACTCACCTCTATGAGGATGCGACTGTAAGTCCTCCTTATCTATTGTTGTGCTATCATCTTGTAGGAATGGATAGGTTATGATTTCTTGATTGAAACTTTGACATTTTTGGATGATTTTTGAAGGCTGTTATTTTTCCTGTATGATGTTTTGCTACTTTTTTTTTAAATTTCGAGATGTGGAAAATCATACTGAACTAGTTTTGTTTGGTGATGGGTGAGCCTTAATTTTCTATCCTGACTTGAATTTGTAGTAGCATGAGTAGTGTAAAATCTCTTAGCATGATGTCTATGTTTTTAAGATTTAAGGGATGTTATGACTGGGTCAGTACCATTCCTCTTTTGAATTTCTTTACTTGTGAAAATTTAAGAGTTAAGTGTTGAATTCCCTTTTATGAGTTGTGAATGGGAATTCTGGTTAAACCAAATGGGAAAGGAAGTTGTAAATTATTTATTTTTAGTCATTCATTCTTCTTTAGTGTAATCTTGTAGTGGATTTATTTGGCTTAGTTGCATTAATTTTATGAATGCAATTATGTATTTGTTGTTACTACTTGCTTGTTCACTTAACTTGTATTAAGGGTGTTTAATATCTGTTATAGTGATTAGTGCGAGATGTTGTTTATTGAATGAATACTTTTCTAATGTTAATGTGAGGCATAACTTGAGAGTTTAGGCTATGTCTTGGTTTTTGAATTAGGATGTCACATCTAAAATGTGAAACCCTTATTTATTTCATTTTTTAAATGATTCATCCTAAAATCCTTATGATGCTGGAATGAGCTTGACTGTACATGCCTTTATATGAAACTTGTAAAGTTGAGTAAGAAGACCCTTGCTTCTGAAAGTAACTATGTTTGGATAAATAGTAAAGTTAGTTCTATATTTCAAATTCAGATTGAATTATGAAGGACATAATTATTAGTTACTTTTATTTGATATAGATAAGTAATTGGTTGGAACATTACTTATCTCATATTATGTTGTAGATTAATGAATATATCATGATCTTTTCTTAAATTTTAATTCAAGTTAATTAATTGTTCTTCTTTTATGGTTGTTATAACTTATGATTTATTGTCTTCTCAGCATTTCTATTTCATAAAAGTAGAGTTGGTTTTATGAAATAATTAGTTGAAGACACTTTGTTTTAATTCTTAGTGCTTATCATGATCAGTTCAATGAACTGGCTTTGTGCTAGCAATTTTTGTAGATGGATTTTGTAAGCGATAAAGGAAGGAAATAAATTGTATGATGTATTGGTTGATTTAAAGTTTGAATCTTTTATAGAGAATTCTGATTCATTATTGAGATGTATAAAAGGAAGGAAAGTTGTAATTTATAATGATCTTGATGTTGTTTGGCATGCAACATGTCTGAAATGCATAGTCTTGTAAAATGTGTATTTATCATAATGAATGGAAAAATTCTGGAAGTTACTTTAACTTATTGTGTAAATTATCTTGTGCATTATATGAAGGAAATTTGTAATCCTATCTTGTTATTATCATTCATATCTGATTGGATCCTTATTTATGTTGTCATTTAATGAATTGGATGAATGGGAAATAGTACAATTTCACTTACTTGAATGCAACTTACTAAGCTGTGTGTATTGATGTTCTTTTAACTAAACTAGTATGGTTTATTAAGGGATATTAAATGAACATACAATTAAACTATAAGGAAGTGTGAAAGGTAAAAGGGTATAATAAACCCTAACACTTAACCATAAAGAGGAAGGTTCTTCTCCTCTCAAAAGGAAGTAAAACAAATGAATGGTCTTTGTGTTCATAAATCATTTAGACTTCATCTCTATGAAGTCCACTCTTATCGAACCTGGTGAGGTTCTTACACCTCCTATGAAGGGTTGAGTTACTTAAGAAAATATTATGATGGATGTTGTTTCTATTTTCAAAAAAAAAAATGTTAAGTGAAAAATTTAATTGAACATAAAACAATCATTAGTCTTAAAGTTAAATATTAATTAAAAAACTCAAATGGGAATGGAAATTTTTAAGGTTGTTAGAATTAGGGTTATGTAAGATTGTTGTAATCCGATTCTTAATCCTAAACTAATTAAGTGGAAATGATCTCTTGAGGTGTGTACGTCAAGATGAAGTGGTTCTGCTAGATTTTGGCACATGCCAACTACAGATCTATACATTTGTGAAGATTTGGGTCTTCACAAGGATATAGGGTTGTAGTTGACATGTTGTAACACCCTTTAGCATTGGTTCATCTCGACCTACCCAAACTTGGACTTGAACTAATTTTCTCTCTAGGACATTTTTTAGAGATATGATATAGAATAGGAAATGACTCACAATGATTTAGGATAACTAGGCACATCCAATTGACTTAGGACGAAAGGGTATGTATATATATCCTAGGTCATCTATAGTGACTCCCTATTCTAAATTATATCACTAACCTGTGTTAGGGTTAAACCTTGCCCAAGTGGACTGAATGAAGTCGGTGAAGACCATTCTAGATAACAAAGGAGTGGGGTGATAGACGTATTCTGTTTAGACAAGTATGTCATCTAGGAATAGTAACATGAACAATATGTTTGAAATATTTGGCCAAAGTATCGCAAGCTGTTGGTTGCATTTTCCTATGTCACCTAGTTTAAGGAATGTGATTTTAGATGAATATTGGTAATAAATATTTAGATAGGTTTCTTAAACAGAACACTCAGTACCCAGAACAAGGTAAGAGAACCAAATATACTTGGTATACATAAAGTATTCAATACTTATGTAACATGAGAGATCGATAGCTCCTTGATTCATTTACAGCTAGATATAGTTATCTGTTATGAGATTGGTTGGCATGGAATGTGTGTTCTAAGTTATGATTATTTAGAAGAGAGATCATTATGTATAAAAAATTCCCTTGTTTCTAAAATCTTAAATTAGGAACGTTACACATGTAATGGTCAGAATGCCATCTAATATAACCTTGCTCCATCATAAAGCTATCAAATTTCTTATACCATTTACGTGGAGCTTGTTTTAATCCATACAAGCTCTTCTTCATTTTGCACACCATCTGCTCTTTACCTTTGACCTCATAGCCCTCTGGTTGCTACATATATAGATCCTCCTCCAAATCACTACGGAGAAATGTAGTCTTTACATTAAGTTGTTCTAAGTGCAAGTGTTCTGCTGGAACTATTCCTAGAATATGTCTAATAGAAGTCATTTTTACTACAGGAGAAAAAATCTCATCAAAATCTATACCCTTTTTATGTGTAAAATCCATAACCACCAATCAAGCCTTGTATCTTTTCTTGCCTTCTTCTTCCTCTTTGACTCTGAACACCCACTTGTTCTGTAATGCTCTTTTTCTTTCAGGTAGCTTCACCAGATCCCATGTCTAGTTCTCTATGAGAGCTTGATGCTCCTCATCCATGGCTTACTCCTATTTCTTCCTGACATTTACCTGCATTGCTTCATCAAATCTCTCTGGCTCTCCACTATCAGTGAGTAATAAATAATAAAGAGAAGAAGAAAAACATTCAGGTTCTCTTCTTACCCTAGAAGACATCTTGAATATAGGAGTTTGGGGTTCTTGTTGAGGAGGTTCCTGGATTGATTCATGTGTCACTTTCCCATCTGGAAGATCCTCTACTACTGCATATTATTTCTTGGATTCTTCCCTTTTTTCCTGCAACTACTGCTTATACATGACTTTCTCATTAAAGGCCTCATTCCTATATCGAATGATTTTCTTGTCCTTAATAATCCAACATTTATATCCAAAGTCATCACCACCATAACCAATGAAAGTACATTTTTCTAATTTAGCCTCTAGTTTGGGCCCATCATCCTTGTATATATGGACAAACACCTCACATCCATAGACTCTAAGAAATGAATAATCAAATTTCTTACCATAACAAGCCCCATTAGGTATGTCTCCATCCAAGGAACTTGAGAGTCATCTGTTTATCAAGTACACAGCTATGCTCACCTCTTCTACCCAAAAAGAAAGATGTAGTCCATCATGTAACATCATGCTCCTAGCACATTCCATTATTGTTTTGTTCATCCTTTCTGACACCCCATTTTGCTGTGGAGTTTATAGAACTGTCTTTTTCCTGTGAATTCCATTCTTAGAACAATAATCATCAAATTCATTGTTACAATACTCCCCTCCATTATCTGACCTGAGACATTTTAGCTTAAGACCTGTTTCATTCTCTACTAAGGCTTTCCATTCAACAAATGTGTCAAATACATTAGATTTGTTTCTAATACAATAAACCCAAACTTCCTTGTTGCATCAATAAAAGTAACATAATCACTTGAACCCCCAAGAGATGATACCTGAGCCGCCCCTCATACATCAAAATGCACCAGCTCTAACTTACTTTCTTTTTTGTAGGGATAACCTTGAGAAACCTTACTCACTTTTGTTTCCCATATATCTCATAGAACTCCAAACCTATTTCTGTATATCCAGGAAAATCCTTCTTTATGATCTCAATGCCCTTATGTCTCATATGACCAATCCTATAGTGCCACAATGTTGTATCTAGTTTTGAATCCACAAGATTACAAACATTAGTGCTATAAGTGGTTAAATACAAGGTTCCAACCTTCTTACCTCTTTCCACCACAAGAGTGCCCTTGGTAAACTTCCAAGAGTCTGCTGTAAATATCATAGTACAACCACCACTTCCCAACTGCCCTGTTGATATGAAATTTCATCTTAATGTAGGCACATGTCTAACATCCTTCAATAGCCAAGTATTCCCATTATGCATCTTAACTTGAACATAACCTTTTCCAACTATGCTGCAAGGCTCTTCATCACCAATAAAAACATGCCCAAAATTTCCTTGAACATAATCAACATAATATTGCCTATGTGGAGTAGCATGGAAAGAAGCCCCTGAATCTAAAACCCAAGATTCAAGTATATTGTGAAAATAAAGAATCAAAGCATCTTGACATACATTACCCATTGCCACATTTGCATCCTTGTTTTCTTCATGTTGTTTCTTCTTGTCTCGAAGCTCCCAAAAATCCTTCTTTGCATGCCTAGACTTTCCACAGTGCTAGCATATTATCTTGATTTTGGATTTTGACCTTTCTCGATCCTTTGATTTTCCACGGCTTCCTCTATTCTTCTGTCTCCCTCTAGATTCTTATTAGAGTAGGTATTTACCTTAGCTCATGTTCACCTAGGTACATTATTTACCTTTATTGTATTTATCCTTACCCACTTATGTGTGTGGATATTTCTTTTTTTTATTTAGATATTAGGTGATATTATCTAGTTGTTAGGTATAGTTCTTTCCTTGATCTATGGTATTGACTAGATCTTTCCTAGATCTATGGTATTAATTAGATCCTTGATGTTTAGTTCTCTCATAAATCTATGGACTTGACTAGTTCTTTGATGACTAGTTCTTTCCATGATTTATGGCTTGATCTACGACCTTGACTGGTTCTTAGATTGTTATTCCTTACCTATATAAGCAAGGCCCATTCTCATTGTATTTCATTGAGTTCCATAATAATATATGATATTGCTGCTCATTTGTTTGCAAAGGTTTTGTGTAAAGTTATTCTGGTGAATTGCTTTCATCTTATTGATCATGGTGTTTGATTAGAATCTATGTTCTTGGCTTAGTACAATTTGGTTATCATTCCTTTTATGATATAAGAGCTACACGATTTTCCGTCACACCAAAAGCTCGAACTGATGGTGGAGAGGGATCTTGTTGTGTTAATCAGTTGCTACGCCAATAACCCTCCCGCACGATGGAGTTGGGTATATACCTAATTAGGCCCAACAACATTAGGAGGAAGTGACACTAGAAATTTCTCAGGAGGTCACCCATCCCAGAACTACTCTGGGGGTTGGTGCGCTTAACTGGATGGTATTAGAGATGCATGACTTGCCGTCACACCAAAAGCTCAAACTAATGGTGGAGAGGGATCTCATCGTGTTAATCAGCTGCTATGCCAACACTCTCCTGCACGATGGATCTGGGTATACACCCAATAGGCCCAAAAAAAGCTCCCCCAGACTTCACCAAGAGCCCCCCAGATTTTGGCACTTTATAATGAGTGCGTGTTACACTATGGCACTTTATAATTATAGTGAAATTCTCAAAATAAATATTTCTAATGGAAATAGCATGGAAAAACAAATGCTTTTGCAAAAAATAGCACTCAAAATTGAGTTACCGATCAAAAGTTACAAGCTTTTCAATATTATGCTCTACTATTTATTTTAGTTTCCACTAAAACAGAATAAAATGCTCTTGCTTTCACAACACAAATAAAATGAAAGGGGGCTGGAGTTAAGCACCTACTAGTAGGAATCACAAGCTTAATCCCTCATACAATCATACCATATGACCAAGGGCTAAGGATTTTTATGGGTATTCTAGGGGGTGTCGCTGGTTTTCGAGAAAGTGTAGACAGTGACCTACACTTTCCAAAAATAGCAGGATACACACATTCCCGAAATAGTAAAATCCGATCTCGGTCGTCCTGGTACCCTGCCAAAAGAGGAAAGTTTTTTCCTTCCAAAAACATCTTTTGTATGCAACCCAAGAATACTATGTAGCAACAGAAAAATGCCCTACGCAAATCTCAAGAAACCTAGCCAAACCAAATAAATAAAATCATGTTTTTTTCCCCTTGGCTCATGGGATACCAGAGTGGGATGATGTGATGACAGCTGAGTATTCTTCTTTGATAAAGAATCATACTTGGGATTTGGTATCTCTTGCTAAAGGAAGAAATATGGTTAGGTGTAAGTGGGTATATCGAACCAAATACACAGCTGATGGGTCCATTGACAAGTATAAGGCTTGTCTTGTTACAAAGGGTTTTTCACAAGTCGAAGGTATTGATTACTCTGAGACATTTGCACCCATTGCCAAGATGGATTCTATACGCCTTGTACTTGCTATTGCTACATCATAGGGGTGGCCCATATATCAGATGGACGTTAAGAGTGCCTTCTTACATGGAGATCTGTAAGAGGAAATATATATGGAGCAGCTGGCTGGATTTTTTTAGGATTCTTCTCTTGTTTGTCGGCTCCGAAGGTCTCTCTACAGTCTCAAACAAACCCCTCATGCTTGGTATGAGAAGATGGATTATTTTCTTCTATCTACTAGTTTTTTTCATTGCCACTCTGATCATACAATGTATCTCTAGCATGTTGGTGAGGATATTGTGATACTTGTCTTGTATGTTGATGATCTGTTGCTTACTGGAAGCTCTTCTTCCCACATTTAGAGTATTTATAGGGATCGTTCTACATATTTTGACATGACATATCTTGGGCTATTGCATTATTTCCTTGGTTTGCAAATTTCTCAGAAAGATTCAGGGATTCATTTGAGTCAGCAAAAGTACACCCATGATCTTCTTAGGTGCTTTGATATGGCTGATTACAAGCAAAGTCCATCTCCTTTTCAGTTAAGGGTTACTCTTACATCCACATGTACCACACCACTTTGTGATCCTACGTTGTATAGGTAGTTGGTTGGGAGTCTCATGTACTTGATCCATACTCACCCTGATATTTCATTTGTAGTAGGGCTTGTATCTCGTTTTACTCATTATCCTCATAGTAGTCATTGGTAGGTTGCTAAAAGGATTTTTTTCTATTTACAGGGAAATTCCCACTTTGGCGTACACTACACTAGGGGTTCTACTCAGTTGGTTGGGTATACAGATTCAGATTGGGTAGGTTCTATTGATGATAGGAATTCTTAATCTGGCTATCTTTTCTGTCTTGGTTCTTCTCCAGTTGTTTAGGCGTGCAAAAAGAATTAAGCTATTACACTCTCATCTTCAGAGGTAGAGTACAGGGAAGCAATTATAGTGAGTCAGTAGATTCTTTGGCTTCACCAACTATTGACAGAGTTTGGATTCCCATAGGATTCACTGAATGTACTTTGGTGTGACAACCAAAGTGCAATTCACATTTCTCGCAACCCAGTTGAGCACTAGCGGACCAAGCATATCAAGATACACATCCACTTCATTCGGTAGCACATTTAGGATGGAGTTCTTTTCTTGGAGTACCTTCTGACTCAACAACAAGTTGTAGACATCCTTACGAAGCCTTTTACATCACCTCGCTACCTTGAGTTGCGTGGAATGCTTGGGGTTTCAGAAGTTGTTCTTGGGGGGTGTTTGTGAGAACATCTTCCTTCTTCTTCTTCTCTTTCCTTATAGTAGGATTCTTTCCTTCTTTTGGTTTGAGATTTCTTCATGGATATATTGTACATGAGTACCTCATCAGGCCTAGTTGCCGGGACTCATACTGTGGACATGCCACTTCTATTTTGGCCCCCAGCTTCACTTGAGGGGGGTGTTAGAGTAGGTATTTACCTTAGCTCATGTTCACCTAGGTACATTATTTACCTTTATTGTATTTATCCTCACCCACTTATGTGTATGGATATTTCTTTTTATTTATTTAGATATTAGGTGATATTATCTAGTTGTTAGGTATAGTTCTTTCCTTGATCTATGGTATTGACTAGTTCTTTCCTAGATCTATGGTATTGATTAGATCCTTGATTTCTAGTTCTCTCATAAATCTATGGACTTGACTAGTTCTTTGATGACTAGTTCTTTCCATGATTTATGGCTTGATCTACAACCTTGACTAGTTCTTAGATTGGTATTCCTTGCCTATATAAGCAAGGCCCATTCTCATTATATTTCATTGAGTTCCATAATAATATATGATATTGTTGCTCATTTGTTTGCAAAGGTTTTGTGTAAATTTATTTTGGTGAATTACTTTCATCTTATTGATCGTGGTGTTTGATTAACATATGTGTTCTTGGCTTGGTATGATCTGGTTATTGTTCCTTTTAATTCCATTATCAAAGCATTCCTTGAAGTAGAAGATTCACTAGAACTTTTTATTTGCATTTACTTGCTTAGAATCACCCCTATAACATCCTCAAACTTCAACTTTGAGTTAGCTAGAACTGATTTGCTTACCACCATTACCAGGCTATTCCAACTCTCAAGTAAAGAGCACAAAACTAATAAAGCCCTAACTTCTTCATCAAATTCTATTATAACCGAAGCTATCATATTTACAGCCATATTAAAATCATTTAGATGATATGCTACTGAACCATTCTCAAACATCTTCATATTAAACAAATTTTTCATTGAAAATATCTTATTAGAGGCAGAGGGTTTTTCATACAACTTCCCTAATGCATCCATCAGTTTTTTGTAGTCTTTTCCTTTGAAACATTAAATAATACTGAAGATGTAAGACACAGCTGAATTTTCCAAACTACCTTCCTATCTAACAAATCACATTCTACATCCGTCATGATCGAGGGTTTGTTCACCTTCTCAGACAGTGGAATATAAAGATCCTTATGATAAAGGTAATCTTCCATCTACATCTTCCAAAGACTAAAATTCTGCCCATTGAATTTATCAACCCTAGATATTCCATAATCTGTCATAGCTCCCACTCAAGATAAAAAATTTCCTGTGATTCAACACTTCAGTAAACAAAACCAGGTCTTGATACCAATTGTTAGGAAATAAAGGATAAAATATGTGGAATAATCCCTCATAGAATTGCAATAGTAGAAAATAATATCCAAAAAATATTACAGATCTCAAATAAAATTGTAGAATAAAATAACACAACACAAAGAAACAATATTTAACGTGGTTCACCCAATTGGGGCTACGTCCACCAAGAATCACTTGCTCAAATTTTATTACAAGTCAGCACTCTCTTAATACAATACCCAAATCTGTTTGGAGCTATGCTAAAAAAACTCTATAGAATTCACACCAGAATTCAAAACACATTTGAAATGTTTTTATATATTACCTACCATATGCACAAAACCATATAAATAGACAACTACTTAAGTAGTTTTAAAAACCTATGGGTATCAAAAACATGAGCCAAAACCGTCCCATAAACCTATGGGTCAAAATCCCACCCATATGAGAAAAAAAAGTTTCCTGGTATATCGGGTACCTATGGAAAGTGTACAATACTCTTAGTGTACAATATTCAACACTTTCTCACATGAAAACAAGCTCCACAACCTAACACATCCCAGGACCCCATTGATACGATCTCAACTCTTTTACCCATAGAGTCTAAGGCTAGCCAATTCCCTGTCTCAGAGAAACATTTTATGGGGATTCCACCAAACCAAATACATCTCTTCCAACAGTAGTCCCATTTTCACGGCTGGCTGATCACTTGGATTACATTGATAAATCCATGCTCTAGGGATGTCTTCGGCTCAAATTTTTGACTCAAATACAAATGTTGCATGAAGATACTTACATGATCTACCCAAAGGTATTTCCAGCAACTAGATCAACCTTGAAAATACCTATTGAAAAGGATTCTTCTTCATCCCATCTACATACATCTGAATCTTTACCCACGACTAAAACCATTGCAAAACCTAAAAACCTACCCAAAACTATATCTTCGCCTATATCTAGGCCCGTCAATACCTTGGGTGCTATGCTAACATCAATCCTTACTCACCCACCTGTCAAATTGGACTTAGCCATGTCTTCCTAAACCCACACCAACATTATTCCTCTGCCTAAAAGGCAAACCTAACCTTCTAGGCCACATACACCGGTCTCACCTACCAAACCTTTGTCACCTTCACCCCTTCCTAGGGCCCCATCCACTAACCCTGACCAAACAATATCCTACCTAAGGCCAGTCGAAACCTAATTAACCTATTTCTTCATCAAGACCCTATGTTGCACATAATTCACCCAAATACTAAACACCCTCACTTTCATCAGTGCACTTTTTACCACCCATACCTACACCAGTTACTATAACCCCAAATTTGCCTATACGGCTTCAACCCATAGCATCCAACCAACCTCTATCAACCATTTCCAGTGAAAATCATTTTACCCATGGGTAAATCATCCTCTTCCACCATCTGTTTTCCTTTCTTCATCCCGTACTCACGTTCCACCTTTACCCAAGAAGATGCAACCCAAAGATAAGAAATCACTACCCTCCAATAAGGGAGTTAAACCAACAAAACCTTCCATTGCTAGCTCTTCTAACAAACCTTTACCCAAGCATATGCCATCAAAACCTAAGACAATACCACTTACCAAACCAGTGGTCCAACCCATTCCCTCTCCTATAAATCCTCTTCCCTCACAATCAACCTTTACCCAAACCCACACTCACTTCCCATTGTGATCCGTTAGGAGGGTCCTATGCCAAAATTTTAACCAATCTCTTAGATAATTTTTTCATCACATTACCACCACTTTGACCTTACAATCCTCTCAAACCCAAACCAAAAGGGTTTTATGAAACCAAGATTTGTGCCTAGCATCGTGTGCCAGGACATGATGTAGAAAATTATAAGACTCTAAAAACCATTCTTCTCCAACTTTGTCCTCCTGAATTTTTTTTTGACGATGATGACCTTCTTGATGAGGACCGTGTTCCACCTTCACCTGTCACCACACATCATCATCCTTTACTCCTTTGATGACCCTCATCTCCACCCCCACAACCCCTTTTAACACCTCCAAATTCGAGATCAACATGGTCTATATCAGAGAGTTGTCCAAATCACCACCCAAATGCCAGTGTGCCATACGCACTTCACAAAGATTCCCCCCCTCCCATTAGGTTTTTTACCATGATGGCATTACACAACTCATCCTACACCTTCTCCATTTACCACCTCCCCTTAAATTAACATGGTTCAAGTTTCCACCCATGCTTAGAAAGACAAAGGAAAAGAAAAAGCAACTAGCCCATCAACAAACCTCATGCCCAATATACCATCTGCACCCATGCCTAAAATAACTATTCGAGGACCTACATACCCTATCTCTAATGGGGTCACCCATCGCATAATGATAAAACAATTACATCATCCTCTAAAGATGTCCTTGTACAATCTTGCCCAAACTTATGAATCTCATTGTTTCACTCGGAAATGTTTCGTTCCTTTTAGAAACAGATAAGGTTAGGGGCTAGGAGGAATACCTATAGAATGTCGAGATGGTGTGCACGTACCCTAGAGAAAGATCAGGCTGAATGCGAAGAACTCCTTTTTGTCTTGGAAGGACTACCTGCAAATAAGAACACAAGACCACAAGATTTTAATTAGACAATAAATGAGGGAACTGCCTTGGGCCCAGGAAATATAAAAATTCCTTTCAAAGGTGGTCAGTTCCGCTGCTAATATGAATTAACACAAAAGACTTTAAGATATCAATTAAGTTGTTTCATTGAACTGGGTAGGGGAAAGGCTGGTTTTCTGGTTTTGATCAGAGTAACCGATGCCGGTTACTGATAACCGATGCCGGTTACTGATAACCGATACCGGTGGGTTCTAGGATCTTCTTGGTAGCTATGGTGTTTGTAAGGCTAGTTTATGGATGATATTAGGAAATGAGATGATGAGAGGTAAAAGAATGATGGTTAGATGCAATGGTACATTGGGTAGTGGATTCAGAGACGGATTTGGGAGGACTGTGATTCAAAGAGCATAAGAAATGTTATAACAGAGGACATGCAAGATGTGACTTACTAATTTTGACAAAGATGTAAGGTGATCTCCTTTGCTGTAAAAACTTCTGGTTTCTTCACTCGTCTCTGCTCGGTCAAGTGAAGATCTGGACTCTGTTTCTCGCTCCTAATGATATCTGTTGATTCAAAAATCCTTTCCTCTGATCCCAAAATGAAATTTCGGTCCATTGTTTTGGTTTGGGGAGCCCATTTACAGGGAACCGATGGCGGTTGCGTAACCGATGGTGGTCGAGTAGGAACCGGCATCGGTAAGGAAAAAGTAGGCTATTTTTAGTAAAATAGCCCACCTTCCCTGCTTTTCTCCTGAGAGATCAGTTGCGGGCTCGGTCAAGTGACTAGAAGGTCAGTTTTGGGTGCGAGAAAGGGGTCATTAGTTATGGGTGTAGGTGTGGACCAAGTTATGGGTCTTAATTAGGTTAGTTTTAGGGTTAGGCCTAGGTCATGATGAAGTGGTAAAGTGAGGTGGTAGGTAGGGTGATGTGGATTTATCAATTAGAAGGCAATTAATAAATAATTGTGTAAGGTTTAGGTGATGAGGTTATATTGCGAGATGAGATGCGGGTCACAAGGGGTCATAAGACACGAATTTGGTGTCTACATTAGCCCCTTATTGTCGTGTAGCTTGTTTTGTAAAGCTGCGCGGACAATAATATGAAGTGGTTTCTCCTGTTAAGGATATAGGTAATCCCCCTCAAATCTATCATAGATTGAGTGAACGGGAAATCAGGGATAGGGTTGATAAAGGGTGAATGTTGTAGAGAGGATGGTAAGGTGGTGGGGTAGGTCCAAGGAAGCAGATGCATGTTGAAATGCAATAGTATGACTAGGGTACATGATTTGACGAGCAAAACAACAATGTATAGGCAAAGGTCGATAGTTTATCCAAACAAGGGTGATATAATCCTGGTATCCAAGGCATAGGAAGTAGCTCCAGGGTATATAACAGGTAAGGTATAGGAACATTTAGGCATGTTTGGCAGTACCAAATGGTTGGAATGGTTGAGATAAACGTCACGGTCTAGGTCTAGGCACAGTTGGTCGACAGATCAAGTCAAGGACCCTAATCATGCTAAAACATGAACAGGTGAGCTCGATTGAACAAAAGGTACATGATGGATGGATAAAATAAAAAGTTGATTGTGGGTATGGTATTGAAGTGATACGGCCTTGGGTCGGGCCAAGTTGTTGGGTTGTGGCCTGTGGTCAGGCCATAAAGGTAGAGTGAGGCCTTGGGTCGGGCCAAATTGTTAGGGCGAGGCCTTGGGTGGGGCCGGATAGGTAGGTTGAGGCCTTGGGTCGGGCCAAATGGTTAGGGTGAGGCCTTGGGTCGGGCCGGATAGGTAGGTTGAGGCCTTGGGTCGGGCCAAATGGGTAGGTTGAGGCCTTGGGTCGGGCCAAATAGATAGGTTGAGGCCTTGGTTCGGGCCAAATGGGTAGGTTGAGGCCTTGGGTCGGGCCAAATAGATAGGTGGAGGCCTTGGGTTGGGCCAAATGGGTAGGTTGAGGCCTTGGGTCGGGCCAAATAGGTAGGTTGAGGCCTTGGGTCGGGCCAAATTGTTAGGGTGAGGCCTTGGGTCGGGCCAAATGGGTAAACAAATGGTGTTCAGCAAAGGTGGATATAGGCGATATGTGGTTAAAAAGGGGCAAATGGTAAATAGGGGCAAAAAATATTGGGGGAAAGTTGGCAGAAAAACCGATGTCGATTCTACATGACCGATATCGGTCAAGGGACCGATACCGGTTCATTAGGGCAAAATGAAACCAATATCGGTTATGGGCGAAAAACCTATAAAAAGAAAAATACGGCTTGTCATTGTCACTTTGTTATTTTGAAAAACAAATTGACTTGTCTAACGTGGAGAGTTGAGATTGGAGGTTTATTGAGTGAGGTGGAGCTATTTTGGTGGAGGAGTGAGTTGTTTGCGGGCCCGAGTGAGGAGGAGGCAACAGTTGATTGGCCGGGGACCTAGTAGATCAGAATTGGAGCTATGGCACAGGCAGGAGGAGTAGGAGGGGCTAGACCAGCTGGACCACCACCACCTATCCCACCACGACGACGTGTCGTCGTACGGGTAAGTTCGAAACTCCTCATTTTGTGCATTTTATTGCATTATGTTGTTTTTGGGATTTGGGTAGGAATATAATGTTTTGTAGAAAATAATGAATAAATGGAAATGATTTGAAAAAGGGAGAGGGTAGATAGGTGAAATAGGCCAAGGCAGCAGGGTGGGTAGGTTTTTAGGGTGTTTAGGTGGGTAGAGAGGTAGAAATAGGGAAAAAGAAGAAAGGGGTAGCCGCGTCGGGTTCAGCGCGGCAAATTTCCAGTGACCGATGCCGGTCACTAAGCGACCGACATCGGTCGCGAATTCTTAGGGCAGGGTGGGTCTGTGGGTTACCGATGCCGGTTGATCGTTGACCGGCGTTGGTGGGAGGGGGACCGGGGTCGGTTATGGGTGAGTGTGGGTTGGGTTGGGTTTTGGTTGAGTGTGGGTTGGGTTGGGTTTTGGGTGCAGTGTGGGTTGGGTTGGTTTGGGTGAGTGTGGGTTGGGTTTGTTTTGTTTTGGGGTTGGGTGGTAGAGAGTCAGGGTGTGGTTGGGGGGATAAAAGGGGGTTTAGAGGGTAAAGTAGATGTTGTGATAAAAAGTAGGTCTAAGGATGTGGGTTAGTTTTGTAGGCACGTCAGCAGTTGATGATACGGGATAGGATGCCCCCGCTATTGGTGCGGATGCGGCCACACATATCTGTGGCTCATTGGGTGATCATGCGCGAGGTGGGACTTGGTGGAGTCCAGAGGTATAGAGCGATAGAGAGAGATCACAGCCTGATGGTCGCCCTCATCGAGAGATGGAATCCGGCGACCAATGTGTTCCATCTCCCGACTGGGGAGATGACTATCACGTTGGAGGATGTGTATCGCATCCTTCGACTACCTATCGAGGGAGAGGCAGTCTTCTAGGTAGATTCAGAGACTGCCATGGACAGCATATTACAGGTTTTTGGAGATGCAGCCGCGCTACTTACCTATCACAGCGCGAGCATTGGGTATGGTGACATGTACCGTGCGCATCGACACGAGACATGGCTGGCTGTGCTGATGATGATTGGGATCACCTGCTTTGCCCTTCTGGACTCAGAGGGAGGCCGCTTTCCATGGGCATTGATGGGGGTGCTTCGTGAGATGGTGGAGGAGCACACCTGTTATGCTTGGGCACCAGTGTATCTGGTGCAGCTATACAGAGAGCTCTGGGGTTATCGCCGGATGAGGCGATTCGATATCTGTTCGACATTTTTGCTGCATTGTTGGGCATATGAGCACATCATATGCATCAGGCCAGTAGGGTTACCTCAGCAGCCAGGGCCACAGGTTATATACAGATATGGCTTTCAGAGATGGTTGGGAGTCATGGGGCAGCCACGAGCAGTGCTTGCGGGGAGAGACATTGCCTACTATAGGCATTTATTAGAGGGCTTGACAGTAGTAGATATCGTATGGAGACCTTACAGAGGCCATCACCCACATAGAGGAGGCCGAGTACAGTTACGCTGGATCCAGTACACGTTCTGGATAGCAGGACGGAGGCCGGGAGAGTACGAGAGGATACCCCTAGAGAGGGTACGCAGGCAGATGGGGCTGCGACAGGATGAGCCACCTCCCTTCCCTCAGTACAGGAGGGATGATGTAGAGGCCCCACTGCCTGCACCACAGCCATTAGATCCACATTGGGTTGCTGAGAGGCTAGCATATGACACAGTAGATGATGCTGGGTGTACAGGAGCATACAGGGTGTGGTGGGCTGGTCAGAGAGCGGCGAGGGTAGCACAGCCCACACAGCCAGACTTGGCAGCTGTGACGGCAGAGAGAGATCAGCTTAGGGGTCAGGTGTAGCTATTACAGGGACAGTTGGCTGCTGCACAGGCACAGATAGGTGTCCTACAGGGGCAGCTAGCCCAGGCGCAGGTACAGGTACAAGCACAGGCACCACCACCAGCAGCAGCGCAGCCATAGGTGCAGGTACACGTATAGGCATCAGTACCAGCAGCAGCACAGGTACCGGCACCATCACCAGCACAGGCATATGGGGTACTAGTATTAGGTGTCAGGGGACTAGCCCCAGCTCCTTCAGTGGCTCGAGGGTGCTATATGGAGGTTAGAGCGGAGGCCCGATACTATCAGGATATTCTTGATGGTATCGGAGCTGAGTATCAGCCTTATGCAGCTCATAGAGCAGAGACCTCTCACAGCCAGAGATCTCAGGGAGGTGCAACCATAGCCGGCGTGTCCGTTACAGGCAGGAGGCGAGAGGCGCCACAGGGACCAGTAGGGAGAGGTGCTGAGGGCGGTGGGGAGAGCTGAGGGATCCCTGTATTGTTTTTGTATATAGGCATGGGCACCGGTCTATGAACCGGTTGTGTTGATAGAGGCCTGCGTGCCTACATTTATTCATGGATGGATTCATTTATTCATTATATACCGGCCTGCGAGTCGAGTATGGGTTGTATATTTGATACCGGTCTGCGAGCCGAGTATTTTTTTTTGATATGAGGGACCGGCCTGCGAGCTGAGTCGAGATTTTGGATAGTTATTGCGGTCTGCGTGCCGGCTTAGTTGTATGATGAGATCACAGAGGCCCCGATGCAGGGCACATTGTATATTTGAAAATTTGTATATATATATAGAGATGATGTTTTGATCCACATGCAGTGTTCAAAAATGTGTTTAAGTATTTTGTCGATGGTTTGTGATATAGAATGTAGGATGAGTTTAGTGGACATGTTGATATATGGATGATATTGATGTTTTTGTTTTTGCACGTATATATGGATGACATGTTATATGAGGAAATGTTGCATGTTTTGGGCTGGTTTTGTGACATTGTGATATATGTATCTGATGAGTTGGATCCAAATGTTGTATAGATAGATAGTTTTTTGTTTTGTTGTGGTATCTTTAGTTGATGACTTGTTTGTTTTTGTAAAATAGATGATGTTAATGAAATTGTAATGATATGTGTGGTGGATAGAAAAATATGGATAATGGTGTTGTGATGCAGGAAAAGAGGCGGGCGCGACAAAAATTTGATAAAAAAATGAAGAAAAGACCATGTTTCAAAAGGCCAGGTGTGTAACCGATATTGGTTAGATAACCGACGCCGGTAGGTAGTAGACCGATATCGGTTACATAACCGATACCGGTTATTTAGGTATGAGCTTTTCTAAAAATAAAAAAGCTAGGGTGACAACTTAAGTTCTAATTTTGAGAGCCATGCAAGAAGTTAAATACGCAAACGCGATGCTTTTTGACGACTGAGACAGGTAATGGCATGAGAAATTTGAGTGATTAGGATTAAAGAGACAGGGAAAGTGATTGTGATCTGAGATTCAGAAGACAGAAAGGCAGGTTTGAAAAAGGTGGTGATAATGGCAGGACAAAGAGAAACATCTAGCAGGCAGGGACAAGAGGGAAGACAAGGGCCACCTCAAGCTACTGCAACCCAAGAGGTAAACGTTTTGGTTATGATTTGACTTTTGCATGTGTTATGAATAAGAGATTAAGTGGGTAGATATGAAAAAGAAAACATGATAGCAGGGTTATAAGTGTTACGGGGTAGGTAATCAGGGGTTTCAGGTATGTTTGTAGGTATAGAAGGGAATAGACGCTCAAATTATTGTTGTAGGTGGTTGTTTAGGCAAGGTGTATGAAAGTAACAGGGACCGATATCGGTTAGGGATAACCGGTATCGGTTACTCAACCGGTACCGGTTATCTGTAAACGATACCGGTTGCTGTAGGAATTTCCAGAATTTGAGAAAAAACCTAGGGGAATTGGAGGAATTAAATGGTTTTTTTTTTATTCGGATGTATGCAGGCAGAGGTAGGGTTGAGGATGAATGATAGTGTACCAGCACTGTTGTCACGAATCCGAGCGGATGTAACGCCGGCTGAATGGAAATTGATAAATCGTTTGGGGTTAAGTGGAATCCGCTATTATTCACGAATCGTACGTAACCATGCTATGGTACAGGCATTGATTGAGAGATGGAATCCCGAGACAAATACCTTTTATTTGCCAACAGGGGAGATGACAGTAACATTGGAAGATGTGTTCCGTATTTTGAGACTCCCTATTACAGGAGAACCAGTATATCAGGCACTACCTAGTGCAGCACGGGGAGCGATAACAGTAGTATTTGGTCCATACGCATGAGATTTGACACAGTGAGGTTTATCATTTACGTATGGGGTAATGTATGCAGAAATCCCTGAGGAGACAAGGTTAGCAGTGATATTAATGATAGCGGTAGGGTATTATGCATTACCGAGGGCAGAAGGGGGAAGATTTCCAAAGGCATTGATGTGTCTTATCTGGGAGATGATAGAAAGGAACGTGACTTTTGCATGGGCACCTGCATATTTGGCGGAGCTATACAGGGGTTTATGGGCTTGTAGGTGAAATCACAGAACGAAACTGGATTGTTCAGACTTATTACACTGTTGGGCCTATGAGCACATTGTTTGTGTGCGACCAATAGGCCGATCCATCCAGGTAGGAGAGACCGGAGTACAGAGGTTGGGATTCAGACGCTGGGTCCAGACAGAACAAGAGGCAAGATCTCAGGCCATGACGGGTGACATTGAGTATTACAGGCAGGTATGGGAGAGGGTGACGATTGCTGATATCTGTTGGTGGCCTTACGGGAACTATATGGTAACAGAGAATATAGCTGAGGAGTTGAGGGGTGTAGAGAGATTGAGGTGGATCGCAAGGCACAGGCCAGGTGAGTATGAGAGGATTCCTCTAGATTGCATGCGGCGACAATTTGGATTTGTGCAGGATATACCCCAGGCTTATAGACCATATATGAGGATCGACGCCGAGGCAGCATTCTCACCTCCCCGGCCAACACCTCAAGAAGGGCCCAAGGAGATAGCATCCGATCGCAGTGTAATGGATGCTAGAATGACAGATGCCTATAGTTTATGGTGGGTAGCAGAGTTGCGAGGTGTACGCGATCGCCTTGACATAGCTGTGATTACAACAGAGAGGGATCGGCTGCAGCGTTTGGTTCAGCAGCTCCAAACGCAGGTGAATGAGACAAGAGGATTGTTAGCGGTTGCAGAGTCACGAGCAGCAAGACTAAAGGATAGATTCCTCCATGCGAGAGGGCGTATTCATATATTACAGGAGAGATTGGCAGATCAGTGGGCGGTACCAATATCTGTGGTACCTTTGAGGACAGAGAGGCCTGGCGAGAGGGGTCGACGATCACGATCATCACCTAGTTCGGGATGAGGTGTGAGGGTCTAAATAAATGTTAGCAAGGTATAAGAATAAGAGTACCGACCTACGTGTCGATGATAGAGAAGATGTATTGGTTTAACATCTAAATAAAACAAGATATGTATGTTGATTTGAGTTATAATAATAAGAATGTTTGCGTTGTGATTTTTGGTGTTTTGAAAAAGGATAAAGAGGAATGTGATTAAATAGAAATACACAAAAATATTTATATTTACCACACATGATAAGTTCTGGTAGGGGATGGTCGAGCTAACCTTGGGAGACCCCATGTCTCCGAAGTGCTGCCTACATAGCCCATTGCACAAAGCAAGGAGGGACCTCAGACCGATGTAGTTCTCCCTTAGGACCAGGGAGAGGTGAATTTAGGCAATTTGGTTGTGGTTAGGAAATTTGTCGTTTGGTAAAAATTTGATGTTGGTATGGTAATGTTGTTGGTGTTGGTAGGATAATGTTGTTGGTGTAGGTATAGGTGAAGCAAAAGTTAGCATACCCAAGTAGTAGGGAAGCGTGTCCTGATTAAGATCAACACACAATCCTAGATGCAAGGCAAAGCAGAAAGAGTGCTCCGTGGGTGAAAAGAGCTAAACAAACCACACAACGTAGAACGAGCTTGAAGCCCTAGGTACCGTGCATAGATGAGAAGTCAATAGGTGAAAAGAGTTGTATGACCACAATATATCAGGTGTACGTTATGTCCCTTGAGTTGAAACAAACGGTGAGGTAAGGTGGATGATATAGTTGAGGTACAGAGAACTTGTTACAGAGTGAGTGTTTTGACGAAAGAGAACCTACCCTAAATAGAAGAGTCCATGACCCAAAAAGTTCTTTTGAATGAGGCTTTTATTTGACTGAATATAGACTGATCGATGCGGGAAGTCTACAAGGGATATTGATTGTACTATTCTGGAGGTCTTTACAAAGCTGATCAATGCGAGAAGCTGCTGAGAAAAGGCTGACTGTGTATAGCTGTCCTTCGGGGGAGCAGTCTATTTATAGTAGCAGATATGATTTTAGTGCATAGCTGTCCTTCGGGGGAGCAGTCTATTTGTAGTAGCAGCAATAGTTCGACATATAGCTGTCCTTCAAGGGAGCAGTCTATATTTAATTTAGATGACTAGATGTTCTTTTAGCGTGAAGCATCTAGTTTAGTAGGAAGTTTGACTCAAGAAAATCCCATAAGAATACGGCTTATTTTAAAACTTTGAAGTCATGGACTAGACTAAAAAGGGGAAGACATCATCAAGGGGAGGTGAGGAGTGATTTTGATTTTATTTTGAGATATAGAAAACAAAGTGTATGTAGCGGTAAATGAGCTCAAGGGACGAGCAGTAGGTAGATAAGAAGTGATATAACACTAGATTCAACAGTAGAATGGTCGAAGATGTAAGGCATTAAGGGGTTCAGGCTCAGGTTTACCGTTAAGTGAAGCTAAACGATAAGTGCCTGATCCATAGGTGTGAGTGATTATATAAGGCCCAATCCAATTGGGAGCAAATTTTCCACGTTTGCTCTTTTCTAGTTTGGTGACATGTTGATTCTCTTTGAGGACAAGATCACCAACCTTAAAGATACGCTCATGAAGTCTCTTATCATAAGCACGCTTGATGTGTTTTTGATAGATTTGGAGGTGATCAAGAGCTGTAAGACGACGTTCGTCAAGAAGCTCCAATTGGGCTAACCGTTCTTGGCGGAAATCATCGTTGGTGAGAATATCCTGAAGGGATATTCTGAGGGAGGGTATTTGTATTTCGAGAGGCAAGACGGCCTCGGTACCATATACCAAAGAAAAAGGTGTAGCGTTAGTAGAGGTACGAATGCTAGTACGATAAGTCCAAAGGGCAAAGGGAATGTGATCGTGCCAATTTCTTCCGGATTCATTGACAACTTTCATGAGGATTTTGGTTAGGGTCTTATTAGAAGATTCAGCCTGACCATTGGCCTGCGGATAGTAAGGCGATGAGAAAATAAGTTTGATACCAAAGTTGTCGCAAAGGTCTTGTAACAACTTGTTTTTAAAAGATTTACCATTATCTGTTATTAGGCGATGAGGAATACCAAAACGACAGATAATGTGATGGTTAATGAATTCAACAATTTTTTCTTTTTTGATTGAAATGAGTGGAATGGCCTCCACCCATTTTGTGTGATATTCGGTTGCTGTGATTATCCAACGGCGACGTTGTGAAGAGGTCGGGTGAATCTCACCAATAAGGTCTAAACCCCATTGTGAGAAAGGCCAAAGATCTCGTGTGACCTGCAGCGGATGGCTAGGAGTATGTTGAAGGTTGGCATGTTGTTGACACATAACACAACGCTTAACATATTCGTAGCAGTCATTATTGAGAGTAGGCCAATAATAACCTAGGCGAAGGATTCATTTAGCCACGGCAAGGCCACTAAAATGTCCACCACAAATACCGTCATGGACTTGTTGGATGGTATGGGTGATCTCCGCACCGGTGAGACATCGAAGGAGGATGCCATCAAATCCATGTTTATAAAGGAGTCCCCCCATAACTACATAACGAGAAACGCGTTTAAGAAAAACACGTTTACCAGTACTAGTAAGGTCAGAAGGGAGAACAGAGGTTGTAAGGTAGTCATGGAATTGGTGATACCAGGTATCCTGCGAGTTAGCAGACACAGTATTTATCGTACAAACAACTGGGGCTGAATAAGATGGGGCAAAGAGTTGTTGGACCAAGACAAAAATGTCAGAGTCAGTTGATGAGGCTGGAATTTGCGAGGCCAAGCAAGCCATAGTATCCGCAAATTTGTTAGTGGAGCGGGGAACGGTTTGGATAGAATAGTGAGTAAATAAGGCCAGAAGTGAATCCACGTAGCGTTTGTACTTCTGAAGTTCCTCATTTTTACATTGGTAGATGCCCATAACTTGATTGACTACCAATTGAGAGTCACCAAAGATATTGATAGATTTGATACCTAAGTGTATCGCAACTTGGAGACCCAGAACAAGGGCCTCGTATTCCGCTGTATTATTAGTGCAGGGGAAATCAAGCTGGAATGAAAGAGACATAGGTTCAGCGTCAAGAGGGATGAGAACATCGCCGACTCCTCCTCCGTGCTGGCATTTAGATCCATCGAAGAAGAGGGTCATTTGATACGACTCTTCCCCAAGTGAAAGAGTGGCGATGAGTTCGTCGGGGAATGTAAAATTGGTAAATTGTTCCCCAGGTAAAGGGGCCTCCGCAAGTTGGTCTGCAAGAGTTTGTCCTTTGATTGACTTCTGTTGTAGAAACTCAAGGTCGAGGTCGACGAGGAGCATGAGCCATCGAGCGATGCGTTGGTTTAGATGTGGTTTGGCGTACATATAATGAATGGGGTCCGTGTTGGTGATGACAAAAGTTTTGTGATTCAGGAGGTAATGTCGGAGTTTGGTAGCTACGAATGATAGGGCTAGGCACAATTTTTCTACATGTGTATACCTAGTCTCGTAATCCACAAGGGTACGACTTATATAATAAATGGCCTGTTCTCGACGCGCCGAGTCCCGATGTGCAAGCATAGCTCCTATAGCATGGTCAGTGGCGGAAAGATAAAGGTAGAAAGGGCGGTCGTCCTGGGGTGGGATAAGCACGGGTGGCTGCAAGAGATAAGTTTTGAGAGCTTCGAAGGCTTGGTGACACTCCTCACTCCATTGACAGGCAACGTCCTTTTTAAGAAGGTGATGAAAAGGGTGACATCGATCTGAGAGTTAGGAGATGAAATGCTAGATGGATTGAAGTTTACCCTGCAAACTATGCAATTGTTTGAGGTTTTTGGGTGGAGGCATTTCTAGGATAGCTTTTACTTTAGATGGATCGACCTCAATGCCACGCAAAGAGACGATAAAACCAAGAAGTTTCCCCGAAAGGACACCAAAGACACATTTCTTTGGTTGAAGACGAACAGAATATTGCAACAGGCGATCGAAAATAATGGTTAAAACATCGAGATGTTCACTGCGATGTTTAGACTTGCCAAGAAGATCGTCGACGTAATCTTCAAGGATAGTGTGCATAATGTCATGAAAAATGCAGGTCATAGCCCGCTGATAGGTAGCACTAGCATTCTTAAGGCCAAACGGAATGACACGATAACAGAAGGTTCCCCAAGGAGTTATGAAAGCGGTCTTATGTTGATCGGCGGGTGCGACCAAAATTTGATTGTATCCTGAAAAGCCATCCATGAGAGAAAGCATTTCATGGCCCGCAGTGAGATCAACAAGTTGATCAATACTTGGGAGGGGAAAGTCATCCTTAGGGAAAGCGAGGTTAAGATCCCAGAAATCCGTGCATATTCGAAGTCCCCCCGTCGCTTTAGTGACAGGTACGATCTTAGAAATCCATTGAGGATAGTCAATAGGCAAGATGAAGGAAACAGAAAGAAGTCGTTGAAGCTCTTCTTTGACCAAGAGGGCAATGCGTGGATGCATTTTTCTCAGTTTTTGTTTGACTGGTTTGGAATCAGGATTTAGGGTGATGTTATGGATGGCAATGGTAGGATCAATTCCTGGCATGTCCGCGTAGGACCAAGCGAAAGCTTGGTTGCGGGTACGGAGGAAGGTAGTAAAGGCAGCTTGTTCTGATGTGTTAAGGGATTGTCCGATCTTCACAATGTGAGGATCTTCCTCCGTGTGGATGTTGATTTCAATATTAGATTCGTTCACCATGGTTTGGGTTTCAGATGGTAAGGCTCGTTGAATATAAGAATCATCTGCGCCAAGGTAAGTGAGGATGGATTCTTCATCCTGACACTCAACAACATTAATCAAAGGTGAATCCTCTTCGATCATGTCTGGATACAGAAGGGGAAAAGAAGATGGGTCCTCATTATCGCGTTGATAAGTGAGAGGACCTATGAAGATGGAATTTATGAAAAAAAAAAGTTAGGAGGGATAGATTCAGGGTCTATAGATTCTGTGGGTGATGATGGCAAAGTGGGTGATGATGGTTTGGTAGGGGTGACGTCGTCTTCTTCCAGAATACAGCTGACACGAGGTGTCTCCTGTGTAGGTGTTTCAGGAAAACCGAGACCACTGTGATCATTATGTTTGCGGGTAGTCACGGGAATGAGTGTATGTCGGCCTTGTTCATAAAGACCATAACCAAAGCCTTTCCAAGCACAGTGAGTCAAGAAGGTGAGGGCGAAACGATGATTTGTCAAATATTGAAAATCGGATTGGAAGGGGACCACACCAAGAGGAGGTTCAGGTGTAATGGAGGATGCGTCAACACCCCCATACGTTAGGTTGGTGCGGCAATGGGGTGGTCCGTAAGAGATTACCTCCCCCACGCGACGGTCGTAGGTGGGATGTGCATGTAATTGTCCGTACTCTTGCGGGGTAGGGAAAGAACTAACGTTATATAGGCGGTACTCCCCCAGTGTAAGGCGTTGAAAAAAATCTACTAAGGGGTCGGAGGTTGGGATGTTAGCTGCGGGAAGGGAAGTGGTTTTTGCGACGGTGGTTTCATCAGTTGAAGGCGTAGGCGCGGTTGAGGTGGATGGTTGAGGTACATTTGAAGAGGATGGTTGGGTTGAATGTATGGGTGTCTTGATTGGTATAAGCACATCGTTAGGGCGGTATAACATATTGCAAGTTTTAAAGGGGGGAGGATCAGCTTTTACGGTGTAGGACTTCCCCTCGTACTCAAATTTTATGCATCTATGTAATGTTGAGGGAACGCATCCCATGGCCCGGATCCAAGGACGACCTAGCAATATATTATATTGGAACTCTCCCTCAAGGAAATAGAAGAGTTCGGGTAAAGTACGTGGTCCTACCCGAATGTTGAGGATCACGGTGCCTAAGGTAGAGGTAATAGCATCATTGAATGACCGCAACATGATGGGGTTGGCACACATGTAGCTAGAAGGGATATTCATTTGTTGAAAATCTTTTGAAGAGATGATGTTTAGGCTGGCGCCCCCGTCAATCATAACACGACGTACCCGGATATCTCGGACGTAAGCTGAGATGAAAAGGGCCGGGTCAGGATCTTCGGTACCAAAGTCGATAATTTCATCTTCGGTGAAACTGACAGAAGTGGCTTGCTGTACAGAGCCCGAAGTGGTTGGGGCAGTGGGTTGGTTGGTGAGAGAAGCAATGTGATTGGGTGTTAGAATGGAGGCAACAGGCATGGTTTCATTAGGTAAAACTTCTATCCCTTGAAGGATCTCAACGAGAGCTTGTCGATGAGATTCAGAAGTCTGAATGAGATCATACAGTGTCATTTTTATGGGTGATTGGTGAAGCTGTTTGATCATGGCTCGATGGGCAGCTCCACTAGAGACGGGGTAAGCGGGTCCACGAATAACTACTTTAGGTGGTGGTGCAATCAGGATGTTTGACGGAGAAAGAGATGCTGTAGGTGTGTTTTCTTTTGCTTTCCCATTGTTTTTCTGCCCTTGAGTAGCGACACTAATCATATTAATCTCGTAAACCTGAAATGAGGAAGATGGTTGGGATAAATCATGGTTTTCAAGAGGTGGGGTTGTAATAATGATAGATCTTGGTGAGGCAGGGACAGATGGTAGAGGAGAGGGAATTGAAGCTAAAGGTCTCTCCCTTCGTAAGTTGTCTTTCTTAACCTTTCTATCTGGGAGAGGTGACTGACGAAGGATGGTTTTTAAAGCTTTGCATCCCTCCACATCATGTCCTGGTGTGCGGTGATAGGCACAGATTTTAGACTCATCATAACTTATCGGTCGAGGTTTAGACGGGTCATAAGGTCTAAGTGGGGGTAGGGAAATGGTCGCATTCTCCACCAACATAGCAAGAATTTTTGCGTAAGATCCTTTGAGTGGGTCAAAATCGGAGGAGGATGAGGGTATTGGTTGTGCGGGTTTTGGTAATGTTTGGGCGTGGTTGGTTTGTATAGGTTTTGGTAATGTTTGGGCGTGGTTGGTTTGTACGGGTGGTGGTTTAGCCGAGGGGTGTTGACACGTGGTTTTCACTAAACGTGGTTTCTTTGGTGCAGAAGCTATGTTGGATGATGAGGCCGCAGATGATGTGGTATCAGAAAACAACCACAGGGAAATAGGAGTGACAGAAAACAAATCTTTTGATGATGGAATTTGTTTAGGGTTGATAGGTGGACAGGATACGCGGAGTGACGGTGTTGCTATACCCTGGGATCTCTGTATAGGTGCAGAAGGTGTAAGTTGTTTTGAAGAAAACACAGGAGGTATGATATATTGATGTAAGGTGGAGGGATGAGGTCCCAATATGGAAGGTGGGTGTGACGATGAGGGTTTTGATTATGAGAGAGGCATGGATTGAGTTCGTCTCCTAGGTGGCGGGGTGGATTTATTTTTGGATAAATCAAGCCGCTTAGGTGGGTGTGTTAGACTGGGTATGGGCAAGGTCCCAAGCATAGGGGAAGATTTGGCTAAGTTAATAGAAGTGGACGGGGCATTTGGTAGAGGTGATGGGGGTGAAGGTGAGAACATGGGCATTTTAAGCTTCTGTAAGCACTTCGGGTATATGGTGGAGGCCTCAGAATCGGTCATTTGCATTTGAGTAGAATATGGCATACTCAAATGTTCCCATAGGATTCGTCTATCTTCTGGAGAATGACAGTCTTCAGGTTTGAATTGTAAATTTGGTACGGAAGAGAGGTAGGTTGTGATTCTAGTCCACTGTGGGCATGATACAGGGGGTAGATGAGGTACTGTATCAATAGATATTAAAAGGTCGACCGGTTGTTGAAAAGATTTAGGCAATGAAGGACTAATAGGCAGGAGGGCATGTTTGAGAGGGTCTGTCATGGTTAAAGAATTTGGTGATGTCGGTGCAAGAGATTTTTCGTCTAAGGATGTCAAAAGGAGTGGCGTACCCTCCTCTTGTGCAACAAGAGCGGTAGAGGGAGACGTCTGGGAAATAGATAAATTAGATAACATTCGTTCGCAGTCTTGTAGGGATGTGGTATAAGAAGACTCATTGATAAGAAGAGAAGTCTGGGCAGTTAACTCCTTTATAGGTAAAGGAATGATTTCGCTTTGGCTTGATGGTGGTAAAGGAGGTTCGGGCTCCCGTGTTAGTGAAGAGGCTTGATTCAAAATTTTCTCGATAGAGGCTTTTGGCTAGGTATCGAAGACTGCATGGATCTCATGAACACTCTCCTCGGCTAGGATATCCTGGTTTGTGTTACTGTTGGGAGAGTGATTCGGGAATGGCTTGTTGAAGATTTTCAAATTTCGGTTGGCAGGGGCGTTAGGATTATCGAGGGCTATATCCCGTGCATCAACCATTTCCTGCACTATGTTTTTCAACATCTTGCAGTTCTCATGACTGTGTCCTTTCACGCAGTGGAAGTTACAAAAGTCATTTTCTTTGTACCAGGAAGGTATGACGCGAGTGGAATCAAACCCGGAATGAGGTTTAACAAGAGGTAAGGTGATGGCTCCTGCTTTAAGCAATTTTTCCAATATCACACCATATGTCTCCCCCAAGGGAGTGTAGTTGATGGGTTCCGCTTTATATTTATAAGTGGTTTTTGGCGGGGTATTGGACGGTGGTTGGGATTTGACCATCACCGCATGGATAGCTCCTTTTGATTTCGAAGCGGTCGATGGGTGAGGATTGGTGGTGTTAGGTTTGTTGGTGGAATCTGAAGTTCAGAAAGTGGAGTTTTTGTTGCGCAACCACAATTTCTCTTCCTCTAAGGCTCGAATTTCTAATTTTCGAGCCATAGTAAAGGCCTCGTTGAATGTACGGAAAGTTTGAATTTGGAGGGTAGGGGAGATGTGCTTAGCACAGGCCCGCGTAAATAGTTCGATAAGTTTGGTTTAAGGCAAGGCATACGTAAGTTGGTTGATAAGGCCCCGCCAACGTCCAATGAAATCTGCGATAGATTCGTCTTCAAATTTTCGGATGGCATAGAGGTCGGTAATAGATACTTTCTTGGCAATGTTAATGGAGAAATGATCCAAGAAAGATTGGGCTAGTTGGTTAAAAGAGAAGATTGAGTGTTGGGTTAAAGCACTGTACCACTCCAAGGCAGGTCTTGATAAGGACATGGGAAAGGTGAGGAGTAACAAGGCATCATCATGAGTAATCAAATAACAAGCATGTCTAAATGATCGCAAGTGTTGTTGAGGATCCTCTTTACTGTTAAAACGGGTAAATTTTGGCAACTCCCATTGAGGAGGATATGAATGAAGGGGGACAGACGGGTGAATGGGCTCCCGAAAAACTTGCTCGTATGTCAAGGCGCTACGACTTCCTGAAACAGAAGCCTCCAGGTTTTGCATTTTGTCCATCATTTGTTCAATTAGATCAGTAGTTGGATGAGATGATGGTGTGGTTGTGGTAAACGGAAGCAAATTGGACCAAGGACCACCATTAGACACTGGTGGGGTTAAGTGTTGATAAGGTATGGAGGATGAATATGTTGAGGCGACCGAATAGGGATGTCCCATATAGGATGTTGAGGTCACTGGATACGTGTATGGGAATGAAAAGGTAGGCAGAGCTTGAGAAGGAAAGCTCGTGTGGATAGGTGGCAGAGAGCAAGTCATGAATGGAGCAGTCTGCAAGAGAGATGAGGTAGGGGTGGTCGGTGGTAGTGATATGTGGGGTCCAAGATTAACCAAAGGAAAGCTAATCGGGGTCGTATGAACCTCTGAAGCCGTCGGATTGGGAGACGGGGCTAGAGATGCAAGAAGCAAGGCGGTATTATCAGGTGGAGTGGGAGCTAAATGAGCAGCTATACTGATAGGCATACCGACAAGAAGCTGACCATCAGGCGTACGGTCAGGGGTATGAGACAAATATTATTGTACAGCGCTAGAATTAGCATCCAGAAACTTGGCAAAGTCCTTATCTCCCACAGGAATTTTAGGAACCTCGCTGGTATCCATAGGATTTCCCACAGAATGTGAAGGGGGTGATTCAGGAAAAGAAACAGAGCAAGCATGTGAAACCATAGCGGCGGCTTGCTTTCGAGTGATAAAAACCATGGACAGAAGTTCACAGTAGGGTTTCAATCTATCAGGAATAGAAACAAACTCAGACCGGTAAAATTGGTAGGTTGCTGGTTTGTCAGGAATTGGAAAAGACAGTAACCGATATCGGTCTAGTAACCGATGTCGGTTATACCATAGCCGACGTCGGTTAGGTAACTGATGTCGGTGTAAGAAGTCTGGGCTAACAAGATATAAAAAGGCTGCTGATTTGATTTTTAACAACGTTTAGTATACTTGTCCAATTATTGATCACAGAAGACAGGGTATGAGAAAGAAAACAGAACTACAAACAAGCAAGATGCACATGCAAATCCAGAGACTAACCCTAGGGTTAATTTTAATTATCGTGGGCTTATGCCTTTAGACGTAGAATGATGTCGGAATCCTAAACAAGAGACTTAGGGGAAATGTCAAGTTGTTTTGGCTTATAAGGTTACCTCAATCGGGCGGAGGAATACCGCGGAAAAGGGGGGATGTTTGAGCTGTTGTGTTAATTGTGAAGTGATTCGGTATGTGTTGTGCAGTGAATGTAAGATTAATTTCTTGTCAATACCATGGATATCACCCCCACGTGTACAACCTGTTACTTAATCTACGTTCACTAGAATTGAAAAACAACAAGCATAAATGCAATGCACGTGTTTTAAACCCAAATCGAAAATTATGTTTGATGAAGCAAGAGAGATGACTTTCACTAATGCGAAACTAGGAAAGCAAGACAAATTCTTTACGAAATATATAACAAAAATAGCAACAGCAAGTATGCTTCCTAAAATGAAAATAAGCAAGAGAAACAGAAACCCAAAATGGGTTCCACTGGGCGTGCCAAAATGTTTCACTCGGAAATGTTTCGTTCCTTTTAGAAACAGATAAGGTTAGGGGCTATGAGGAATACCTGTAGAATGTCGAGATGGTGTGCGCGTACCGTAGAGAAAGATCAGGCTGACTGCGAAGAACTCCTTTTTGTCTTGGAAGGACTACCTGCAAATAAGAACACAAGACCACAAGATTTTAATTAGACAATAAATGAGGGAACTACCTTGGGCCCAGGAAATATAAAACTTCCTTTCAAAGGTGGTCAGTTCCCCTGCTAATATGAATTAACACAAAATACTGTAAGATATCAATTAAGTTGTTTCATTGAACTGGGTAGGGGAAAGGCTAGTTTTCTGGTTTTGATCAGAGGAACCGATGCCGGTTACTGATAACCGATGCTGGTTACTGATAACCGATACCGGTGGGTTCTAGGATCTTCTTGGTAGCTATGGTGTTTGTAAGGCTGGTTTATGGATGATATTAGGAAATGAGATGATGAGAGGTAAAAGAATGACGGTTAGATGCAATGGTACGTTGGGTAGTGGATTCAGAGACGGATTTGGGAGGACTGTGATTCAAAGAGCATAAGAAATGTTATAATAGAGGACATGCAAGATGTGACTTACTGATTTTGACAAAGATGCAAGGTGATCTCCTTTGCTGTAAACACTTCTGGTTTCTTCACTCGTCTCCGCTCGGTCAAGTGAAGATCTGGACTCTGTTTCTCGCTCCTAATGATCTCTGTTGATTCAAAAATCCTTTCCTCTGATCCCAAAATGAAATTTTGGTCCGTTGTTTTGGTTTGGGGAGCCCATTTACAGGGAACCAATGGCGGTTGCATAACCGACGGCGATCGAGTAGGAACCGGCATCGGTAAGGAAAAAGTAGGCTATTTTTAGTAAAATAGCCCACCTTCCCTGCTTTTCTCCCGAGAGATCAGTTGCGGGCTTGGTCAAGTGACTAGAAGGTCGGTTTTGGGTGCGAGAAAGGGGTCATTAGTTATGGGTGTAGGTGTGGACCAAGTTATGGGTCTTAATTAGGTTAGTTTTAGGGTTAGGGCTAGGTCATGATGAAGTGGCAAAGTGAGGTGGTAGGTAGGGTGATGTGGATTTATCAATTAGAAGGCAATTAATAAATAATTGTGTAAGGTTTAGGTGATGAGGTTATATTGCGAGATGAGATGCAGGTCACAAGGGGTCGTAAGACACGAATTTGGTGTCTACACTCATAGCCAAGCCCTTATGGAGGTTTTGCAATCCATTGAAGTTTTACCCAATGACCCCACATCAGTGGCCTCTATTATCACCCCTCACCACATGGCCTCACTTACCAAATCATATCATTCTTCCACCCCCATACACAATCCTCAAGTCACCGCCCTTAGCTTCTCTGATGTTGAGATTGTACCTACCCAGTCAGATGATCATGATCGCACCCTTTTCATTTCCATATATATCGATAACATATACGTACGATGAATCATGATTGATGGTGGTGCTAGAATTAACATCATCTCCTCCCACACATATAATCAAATGAAAATCCCTTCCAATTGTATGTATAATAACCCAATCATGTTTCACTCCTTCAACGACGCCATCACCTCCACCCTTGGCACCATTATTATCCAAGTTTGGGTGGGTCCTCACACTCTCCCGAAATTACTCTACATCTTAGAGGGAGAGTTCTAGTATAACCTATTGCTCTGAAAACCTTGGATTTGCATAATGGGTTGTGTCCCTTAGACTTTACACCACTGTGTAAAATTTGAACATGAAGGGCATAACTATACCATCCCCATCGACTTGTCACCATTAAAAACCTATTACATGTTTTACCAAACTAATAATGTACTTGTAGTAGTCAAGGAATTTTCCACTATCCCCACTTCTCCTTCACCTACGACCCCATCCACCAATATTTCAGCCACCTCTCCCACACCTAACTGTTCTATTCCTATTGCGGCAATATCCTCTGTAGCTGACCAATATACTTCCCAACCAACTGATACCCCTCCTCTCCAATCATCTATTGAGTTGTCCATCCCCGCTACCCACATGTCAACTATTGATCCGTTAGAAGGTTTTTTTAAATGCCTTACTCTGGGGGAGTACCGCCTATACAATATCAACACATTCCTCACTCCGCAAGAGTATAGAAACCTACGACATCACTCTCATTATGAATACTGCATAGGAGAGGTTTTCCCTTATGGTCCTCCCCACCTTCACACTAACCTAATGTATGGGGGACTTGATACTGTAACTTATTAACCCAAACCTCCATCCTAAACATGACCATTTTCATCTGACTTCCAATCTCTTACTAACCAGCACTTCACCCACACTTTCCTTCATTGCTGTGCATGGAAAGGATTTGGCTTCCATTTTTATGAACAAGGCTGACATACCGTCATTTCATGTAACACCCGTAAACACAATGATCTCAGTGGCATTGGATTTTCTGCACCATCTTACAAGAAGGCCCACATCAACCTCATTGAGGAATAAAAAAATTCTCCACCCCATTCACCAACTTCACCATCCTCACCCACGGAGTCTATAGATCCTGAATCTATTCCTCCTAAATTTTTTGTTCGTAAACACAATTTCCCTAGGACCTCTAACTTATCAGCGTGATGGTGAGGCTCCCTCTTCTCTTCCCTTCATGTATCCTGACATGATCAATGAGGATACACCTTCTATTAACGTCGTTCAATATCAAGATGATGAGTCTATACTCGCCCACCTTGGTGTGGAAGATTATTATATTCATCGGACATTACCTTCTAAGATGCAAACCATGTTGAATGAATTAACTATCGAAATCAACATAACCACTTAGGATGACCTGCACATTCTAAAGATAGGTCAATCTTTAGATGCTACTAAATAAGAAGCTTTTACTTCTTTCCTCTAGGACCATAGCAATGTAATTGCTTCGTCCTATACTGATATGCTTGGTAGTGACCTAAACATTGTGGTCCACAATATCATAACCATCCCTGATGCCAAACCCATAAAACAAAATATGTGGAAAATGCATCCTCGCATTGCTCTTCTGGTCAAAGAAGAACTTCAACTCCTTCTCTCAAATTACTTCATCCTACCCATTGACTATCCCTAATGGATTTCTAACATCATTCCTGTCACAAAAGTGATAGGGGGACTCTGCATTTACATGAATTTCCATGACCTCAACCTCACATTCCCTACAGATAATTTTCCTCTACCAGGCATTGACCAACTGGTTGATCTCACTGCCAGCCATGAGATGTTATCACTCATGGATGGTTTCTCAGGTTATAATCAAATATTACTCACTCCCGAAGATAAAAAAAATGCCTTCATCAACCCTTGGGGGACCTTTGCTATCAAGTCATGCCTTTTGGCCTTAAAACCATTGGTGCTTCATATCAATGAGCCATGAATTATGTCTTCCATGACATCATGTATCATATATTGGAATATTACATAGATGAAATTCTTACCAAATCCAAACATCGAGTTGAACACTTGACAGTTCTTAAGGTCATCTTTTACCAAATCCAAATATGTGTGATATCTTGTCATCTCATTTGAGGCCTTCTGTACCATGTAATCTACATAGGAAGAGATGTATATCCCAACAACAATCAAATGATCATGGCAGTATCTAGCCTCATTTAGGGAATCCCTTAATTTGGCCATCGGTATTACCTATGGGGGTGTCATAGGTCTCACATCAACCTACAAGTTCTTTCTTAATACTGGTGGCCTCAACCCCTATATCTGTGACCCCTACCCTCCTCCATGTACCATGGGACCCTGTCTCGATGATTACTATAAAATGGGACCCTATCCCTGGGCCTATGAGGGTGTTTATGATGTGATTTAGGCATATAATGACATAATATTTTCCTGTACAGTGGCCAAATTTCCCTAAAAACCTACTACTTATGCTTGTAGGTCGGCCACCTGTCCCCCATCTCCATCTTACCCCTGTGTGGGTTCATGTCCTTGCGCAACCTAGGATTGAAGGGCTGCTACCTGTGCCTATAATGTGGAAACCTATGCCTCAGATCCTGTCAGCTGCCCCTACACTACTCTCAGCTGTGTCAGAAGGGTAGCCACCTACCCTTGTAATGTGTCCCACTGAATTGTAACCATGGATAGATCAGGCTGCCCTGGCCTTAGTGGTGCTTCTCGTAGATGTGTTTCCCACCACTACCTGTATCTTTTTGTAACTCTGACATCATCAATGATGAGGGTCATCAATACTCTTCATTAATAATTTCAATCTGGGTTGGTGTCCGAAAACTATATGCATTAAGAGAAGAATATCTTAGAAAGAAGATCCTTTAAATACAATCCAAACTTGCATATAATAAATCACACATGAAAAAATTTAAAGGCACACTTGCATAAAGGAAATCACACTTGCATAAAGGAAATTCCTGAATTGAAAATAAAGGAAATGGGAAAAGACACATGCAGGTTCACAAAAGAGATTACATAACATAAAAAAATAAAAGTTCACAACAAAAGGAAAACTACAAAAATAAAGAAATAAAAATTAACGCATTGATCCATCTTCCTTAGAATGAGTGGCCATCTCATTCCTTGGAAGAGGACTTAATTCATACTTTTAATTCAGAACTTGCAGAATAACTTTACTTCAAAAGATTGGAAAGAAAGAATGGATCTTTATTTCTTGGGAGAAAATAATTACATATCTTAGTATGGAAGGTTGCATTTATAATTCATACATCCAACCAACTCATTATTTTCGGAAATAAAATTTGATCTTATATTTATTCCAATCCTAACAACTAAGATCTCCACAAAATATGGAGAGAGATATATTATTAGATTCAAAGTCTAATCTCACTATTTAAGGAAAGTTTTCTCCTTAATTTTTGGTAAAAAGAACCACAATGATTTTATTCTCCTATATTATTGGAAGGAGGTTTTTCCTCAAAATATGATTTTGAACAAATACCTTTCCCATATTTTCCATTTGACTTTGATGTTTTTGATTGTGAAACTTTTGACGCTTATCTGATATGCTTTTTACTCGGATTGCAGTTCACTAAAAGATAGATATCTCTTCATTGGTAAAACTTGTTGAAAATCTGAATGAGGTTTTTGTTAAACATTGCTATGAAAAAAAAACTCTTTCATATTTTCCATTTGACTTTTCTATTTTTGTTTATGGAACTTTTAGTACTCGTCTGATACACTTTTCCTCAGACTACAACTCACTAAAAGTTAGATTTCTCTTCATTGGTAAAACTTGTAGTAAATCTGAATAAGAATTTTGTTAAACATATTGCTATGAACAAAACATTCTATCAGATTTTCCATTTGAATTTTTTGTTTCTATTTATGAAACTTTTAGTGCTCATCTGATACATTTTTTCCTCAGACTACAACTCACTAAAAGATAGATTTATCTTCATTGGTAAAACCTGTAGCAAATCTGAATGAGGTTTATGTTAAAAACATTGCTATGAAAAAAAATCTCTCTCATATTTTCTATTGGATTATGTAATTTTTCACAATTCCTCAAAAACTGTCATTCCGTTGATGTAGGTTCCAGAACTAACGTTGTCATTCCTTTTATGCAAGTTCCGGAACTAAAGTTATCATTCTTTTTATGCAAGTTCTGGAACTAAATCTACAAGTTTCGGAACTAAATATAATTTTTCCACGAATTACAAGTTCCGAAACTAAATGTTATTCGATTGATGCAAGTTTTGGAACTAAATGCTATTCGATTGATGCTAGTTCTGAAACTAAATTTGTAAGTCCTAGAACTAAATCTATGAATTTTGAAACTAAACATGTGAGTTCCAGAGCTAAACCTGTGAGTACCAGAACTAAATATACATGTAATGCAACTTCCCTTTGACACTTTTAGATACTGATCCTGATACTGTTGATCATATTATGGATGCTATTATGTTTTGTGTTAGTATGATGGTTAGATGTTAGATCATGGATTATTATTGATCTGGATTCAGTTAGTATGCATGATGGTTACTAGAGACATTTTGATATGTGGATGATGATAGACTATTGACATGGACATATTATAGATGTTGATTTGGACTTGTGACATTTGATATTTTGAGTAGACCTAGCATGGAATAGTATAAATGATGATATAGTTGATTTATGAATTAAAAATGATAATATTGAATTCTTGATATTGTTGTGATTCATGTGTTTAGATGATCTTGAAATGTTGTTTATATCATTTTGGATGTTTTGATATGGCCACGAGGCCGAAGGAGGTATTTGCATTTTTGCAAGTTAAAAATCACAACAATGTCGAGGGAATGGAGACTAACCATATTAAAATTCTCGGTGAAATCAACAAGGTCACCATGGCAACTGTTTTACATGTGTGTATTTGTTGGGATTCCCATGGGGGGATTTCCATTATACGTGACCATGGGATATGTATTTTATTAATGTGTTCCTTTTTATTTATTGTTGTTTATATTTTATTAGTAATGTGTTACTTCTTGTAATTAATTTAAATGTGGTAGATTAATGTGAGATATCATATAGTTAAACTTTAATTAAATTAAATTGGGATATAGAATGTAATTAATGAAGTTGTTGATTTTAAATATTAATGTTGGAAGAGTGTGTAATAAATGTGTAAGAAGGTGTAAGAGATATGTAAGAGTTATGTGAGAAATATTTTGGAAGGTTAAACACTTCATCTCCTTAGGAATTCGAATTTGTCCTTGGAGGCCAAATTTGGAGGCTTGTGGGACAAGTTAAACTTGTCCCACACCTCTTAAAATAACTCACCAACCATAACTATGGTTTGGAGGTTAAAATTAAGCCTTTGTAATGCATTTTGAAATGAAAAATTTTAAGTTTTAATTGCACTTCTCTTACATATTTTTAATTCAGTCCTTTTGGAATATGGGGCATTTTGGAGTGTGTAAGTCATATTGTCATTTTATTTATTGTGATTTTGTGAGTGATGTTGATTTCCTCTTGGGGTTGAGGACGAATAATGTGTCATCCCACATGGATCCACATCATCCTCTTCTCTTCCCTCTCCTATAAAAGTGAAACTCCTTGCTTGTTTACGGTTGTTGGAACTTTGTTGATTTCCTCTTGGGGGCACATTTTTTTGCTATTTTTGGAGCTTGTTGTGGAGGAAGTTTGGATTATTTTGCATGCTTGAAAATTATTGGTTTTGGACTGCACTTTGACAGTTGGAAACCTTGTGAGCTTAGAACAAACTCCAGTATGGAGAGGTAGGATATTGAGCTTGTTTTTAAATATTTTCTTTCTTTCTCTTGCATGCATGTTTGAAATGGTGATTGTGTTATGTGTTCTTGGCTGGTTGGGTAGACTGCTTAGGATATGGTATAGGAGAAGGCTATGGGGATTTCTAATCAGGGGCATAAGGGATTACTAATGGCACCAATTTTATTGTGGAGGGAGTTTTGGATTGGGATCCACCTAGGAAAAGAAACTGCTTGCATTTCTTACTCCTGGGGGGGGGGGCATAAGGGATAAAATTTGGGGGGGGGGCATAAGGAGGGGTTGGGAGATATAAGATTTGTGGGATTTGATATTTTTATTGGCGGTATATTTTTGGTGGATGCCTAATAACAAATCAAGAGGCATAAGTAGTTCCCCATAGTTCCTTGCTCTTGTTGGCTTGTTTGATCAAGCTTATGTTTTGTGTGAATGGTTTCAAATGTAGTTGTGAACTATTGTCCTTGTTTGGAATGTGTATCTTATTGATCTGTGCACGTGAAAATGTTGCTTGTATGTTTATGGAAGCCATTATTGCCATGAGTTTATTTTCATTCTCTATTTCAATATGGTTGGGGCTCAGGGGCCAATGGGGAAGGATGGCTTCTCCCTTCTCATTAGATGTCTTAGTTGGGTGGAGATCATTTCCTTTCCCCATTCCTTATTGTGATCAAAGATGAAAAGATGGAGAAAACTCGCATGCTGCTGTTTAGAGCAAGGAGAATATAGTTTGACAGTCCCATCCTTTGAGAAAGTTTGTTGTAATCTTTCCCACTTCAAAGTGGATGAGTTGTATAGTAATTTTAATGTGAAGTTATTGTATTGTAAATGGAAGGTTTGAAAATGGGACTGAGAAATGTAAAGGAGACTTATATTTATTCTTTGTTTTTGAAAAAAAAATGTAAATGATGTTATATGCATTGTATTTTATATTTTGAAACCAAATCAAAATGGAAAAATGATAAGTTGTAAAGATGTATTTTTTGATCAATCAAAGATTGCATTTTCTCCTCAAGTTTGCATTGTGCATTGGATTTGAAATTGCTATTGAAGATTGGAACCTGCTGTTTGGAAAAGAAGCATGAGTATGAAATAAAAGATAGTGTATTATTCTTTTGGAATGAGTTGAATTTAGAACTAAGAATTTGCATAATTTCTATTGCATGGTTGATTGATTTCAATTAAAATATATTTTACTAGTTTAGTAACCATATACACATTCAAATGACCAAAATTGATATTCCAATCCAAAGAAATAGCTCACTTTCATACACTTCATTCTGGCAATTCTCTTTTAAATAAAATGAACAATTCATACTTGCACTTAGAAATTAACTTAAAATTTTTATGGATTGGCATGCTAAGACTTTTAGGAATCCAAATTGACAAAGAAAACTTAAGAAAATAATCCAACCATTGCAAAATTTGAATGCAATTTCCCCTTGTGTCGTTTTTTTGTCTATTGTCAGAAAAATACAATCTTAAATTAATTGAAAAAATTATCTTTCCAAAAAAACACCCTAAACCCTCCCCAAACTATTCCTCCATGTTTGTTTGACATGTTGAGTGAAGGAGGAGATCAAATTTAATCAAATTGAGAAGTTGGAAAAATGCCAGTTCACTAAATTAAAACCCTGCAGATTTTTTTCATTAAATTGACCTTTTCAAATTTATCAATTTACAAAATTGATGGCTCTTGTGCAAAGAGGGCATCGAGTGCTTTTTGAAAAGTCCTAGTTTTCCCAAAACTAAGCTTTCTAGCCCAAGTTATGGCCATTTGAAGTTTTAATTCAATTGGGCATTCAAAAAATAATAAAATTTAATCTAACTATAGAAGAATTTAAATTTTAACTTTGGAAAAATTTCCCGAAAAGGTCCACGGCCCCCACCATCCCGCAACCAATCGGTGCCTGCCATGTGGCACCCTAGGAGGGGTGGACCAATTCTTAAACTTACCCCTTGAAAATTTTGACTTGGGAAAATTTTCCCATTTTACCCCACAAACCCACCAGCCCAAAGCCAATCACATGTTGCCACGTGGCACAGTGGAAGGGCGGACTCCTTTCAAAATTTGAAACTTATGCTTTAAAAAAAATTTCTTGGGAAAATTTCTCATTTTTCCTCCACCGGCCCGCAGCCAATCAAAGGGTGCCACGTGTCCTCTTATGGCTATGATAGAGGCATGGTTTTCCTTTTGAACTTAACCCTTTCAAAAATTTTGGAAAAAAATTCCATTTTGGCCCCACCAGCCCGTGGCCAATAAGAGCATGCCATGTGGCATGTTGGGGGGGGTGGTGGTGGGTAGGGTAGAATCCCTTGAAATTTTTAGTTTTGGCCTCTGGGAAAATTTATTAACTTCTCCCTGTGGCCCGCAACCCCGCCTCCCCCTCAGACTTGGTCCTTCTTTGGGTGCATGGACCCATGCCCCCTCTTCTTCCTTTTCTTACCTATCAGGCGCAAAGCACCAAAATACCCCGCCACTCCGAAAAACTCCTCACCCTTTTCCACCTTGCGCCAGGCTTCGACACGTGTCCTCCAAGGAGATGTGGGGGCATGGAATACTTTGTGCCTTTGAGCTTTATGGTGGGAAAATTTCCCCATGCCGCTCCACGACCTGCCAATCCATCTAAAGTGCCTCCCCCTCCTCTTGACACGTGTCCCCTAGGGGAATATTTTCCCTAGAAACTCTGCCCACTCATATCTTGAGTTCTATAAAGAGTTAGGAGGACTTCTTTATATCACTAGAAAGGTGAGAAAATTTACTATCCATTGGGAATGGTTTAGGGAAATTTTGGAAGCATTAAGTAGGAGAAAAATCTAGTTGAAACTATGAGCCTGTTAGAGAGCAGGTATGGGGGTAAAATTACTCCCTGAACATAATTAAAACATGTAACCCTAAAATTGGAACTTTGTGAACTTGTTATAAGTTGATAAAGGAAACTTGTGTTTTTTTAAATAGGATTTGTTTTGAGACCTTCCATTGGCAAACTATTGTCTTACAACTTGGTTGTGGACATTTCTAATAAAAAAAACTATCCTATAATTTTCTAGCTAACCCTAGTTAGTTTCTTGGGTCTCAAGTGGTTGTTTAAACGGGCACTACAGTTTGGTATCAGAGTAGTGGTTCAAAGGCTTGGACCATTGGGCACACTAGAAAAAAACTTGAGACATGAATACTTAAATCTAACACACTAAAATCTAGAAAACAACTTAGCAAGAATTTGTATGTTTTAGTAAACATGGAAGTTGTATAACTTAGAAAAATGAACTCTCACTTTGGTCTATGCAGGAGGCTTAGACGGAGTGAGAGGAACCTTCACAGAGACTCAGATTCACCACCACCACCACCACCACCAGATCAGGGTGTGGCAAACATTCTAACTCAGATTTTACAGACCCTTCAAGATGTTAATTCCGTTCTACGCAGAGGATTAGGTGAAGGGCAGACAACTAGTCATGATAGAGCTCCTTCTATTGAGGGTCAGGTATCCACTCGACTTAGTGAGGAGCATAGAGGAGAGAAATCCCATGTGGAGTCATCTCGAGTAGAGTCACCACCTAGGAGATAGGGTGATAGAGTTCTAGAGCATAGAGAGGTCTCGGAGCCGTAGGCTTAGGGACGAGCATGTAGAGAGACATAGAGGTCGACAGACCACAATAGTGTATCACATCAAGGAGATCCTAAAGCTTAGGCCCTCACATTACTCAAGTGATAAAGGTGGATTTCAGGTAGAGGCCTGGCCAGTGAGTTTGAGCTGTTTCTTCAAGATTTGTCCTTATTCTAACAACATGAAAGCTGATGTTGTGATCCATCTACTGAGGGATGGAGCAGGATTATGGTGGAGGAAAGAGGAGCAGAAGCTCCATGTAGATTCATAGAAAGTGACCTAGGAGCTATTTGAGGAGAGATTCAGGAGTAGATATCTATCATAGAGGTTCATACAGTAGAGGATTGATGAGTTCCATGACCTCCATTAGGCTTCTCTATTAGTGGTAGAGTATGAGAGTAGATTTCTAGATATACTTCAGTATGTAGAGTATATGCAAGTTGAGCAGGTGTGGATTCATAGGTTCATCTGGGGCCTGAATTTGGATATTGTAGGTGCAGTGCAGATTCACTGTCCATAGACTTTAGCAGAGGCCGTTGAGAAGGCCTTTATTGCGGAGGAGACTCGGGGTAAAACCAAGCAGGCTAGAGACCGAGTCATGATCCACATTCAGCAGATGTAGGATAGTAGATCGAGAGGTTTAGTACCTCTTCCTCGTGGTGGCTAGGGTATAACACAATCATCCTTTAGACCCTAGCAGTAATAGTATTCACATCCACCTTATAGACCTCCACAGAGAGCTGATGCATAGAGAGGTCGGAACATGGGGCCTCTTCCTAGGTGTCCCATCAGGACATAGGCTGGACCTAGAGCTCAATCAATGGGAGCTCACCAGTAGAGGCCACAGTAGACCACAACTAGATCATCAAAATCCACACCACAAGATTCTAGGGCACCTACTGGAGGTGCTACTCCTTGGAGAGGATCATGTGGTTACTTTGGATGTGGAGCAGCTGGACATTTTGGAGATATTGTCCTCAGAACCCTAACAATGGTAAGACACGGGTTTCTTAGCTAATAGTTTGTGAAATGGGACACAGCCACATGATTTATGTAGTGGTTGAGAACCACTAGGAAGAGCACTAGAGCACAGTCACTGAGACCAAAGGTAGCATTGGTGGTATTCCTACCTCTGTATTGTTTGATTCTGGTTCTTTTGATTCTTTCATTGCACCATCTTTAGTAGATCAATGCAGGTTGGTGGAAGTTAGGTAGGGTCTTAGTTGGGATGTCAAGATGGCTTCTAGAGCCAAGATCTCTATGGAATCCTTAATTAATGAGTGTGTTGTAGATTTGGGACCTTTCATCACCACCTCAGATCTCTATATCCTTCCTTTGGGCTCATATGGAGTCATCTTAGGTATGGATTGGTTATCTATACATAGGGCTAGGATGGATTGTTATCTTAAGACTATAGCTTGTGCAGATGATTTGGGAGTTGAGTCGATGATCTTAGGGGTTAGGAGATCCATTTCTATTTGCACCTTTTCCACTTTACAGCTTAAGCAGTGTGTGCAACGGGGTTTTCAGATGTATTTTTTTACAGTCAGTGACAGATCTGAGGATGGGTCTAGTGGACCATCGCTAGATGATCATCCCATCTTGAGAGAGTTTTCCGATGTATTTCCAGGGGAGCTATCAGGGTTGCCACCCCCACGTGAGATTGATTTTCATATAGATATAGTTCTTGGAGCAGAGCCTATCTCACAAGAATCTTATCGGATGACCACCCCGGAGCTCTGTGAGCTCAAGTTGTAGCTTTAAGGACTTTTGGAGAAGGGCCTTATCCATCCTAGTGTATCCCCTTGGGGTGCACTGATGATCTTCATGAAGAAGAAGGATGGATCATTGTGGTTTTGTATTGATTACCACCAGTTGAACAAGGTAATGATCAAGAATCGTTATCCTATTCCTCGTATTGATGACTTGTTTGATAAAATGAAGGGAGCTATAGTGTTCTATAAGATTGATCTCAAGTCAAGATACCATCATTTGATGATTTTATATGTGGACATTCATAAGATCACCTTCTACATGAGATATGGGCACTATGAGTTCACAGTGGTGCCTTTTGGTTTGACAAATGCCCCTGCAGTGTTTATGAGTTTTATGAATGGGGTATTCAGGACCTTTTTAGATCACTTCGTGCTCATCTTCCTAGATGATATCTTGATATACTCACGTACACGTGAGGAGCATGAGGGGAACCTTTGATAGGTTTTTCAGTGTCTTCGTGAGTAGCAACTTTACGAGAACTTGGAGAAGTGTATCCAAAATTACTCTACTTCATCAGATCAACCAACAACAAAGAAGGAAAATGAACAAACAAAGGTTATTTCTTTATGTTAACTGAACCACCACTCTCGGAAGAGCAGAAGTTATAGAACCACTACCCAACCAGAGTGGTTGTCCTCTAACCACCACCCAACTAGGACGATGGTCCTATGATTGCAGGTCTGAATTGGGCAGTGGTCCTATCACTTTTTGTAAAATTTGAAATGAATAGTCCCAGAATTGGAAATGTTATCTATGTATCTTCTCCTCCATGACCTTTCCCATCCTCTAGTGCATAGGATAACATGAGAAAGGCTACAAGTACATGTAGAATGGAGATTTTTGGATCATCAAAAGAAAGAGACTTCATGGGAGTAAGTGTAAGAGTTCTAAAGTGCCGGAATTTAGTTTGTAGAAGAAAGAGTTTGAAAAGAGAGCATTCAAGTAGTTGGAATGAAGTATGAGACATTGTCAATTTCCTTTCTCAATTATTGTAGAGTCGGCATCTCTCATAATTTGAATTTTCCAATAAATAAAAAAGGGAAGAAAGATTTTTTTTCCCTTCCGGATTGGTTTTCCTCGTCTGGAGGTTTCTAGGATAAAAATACTTTGCATGTGTGTGTATTAATTCATTTCTCTTACATATTTCAGTTCTAAGGCATAAAAAATTCAATCACTATCTCAACTATCATTTTCTAATTGAAAGTAGAACAACAATATAATTGTGGTTTTGTGAACAAATTTCAAAGTAGATAGTTTATAGATCAACTATGTGGTCTACCATTACTTTCCTCAACATGACCATAAATATGGGCACTACGGTTGTGTCCATAGCATTCTCCTTATGGATATTTTCTCCCTCCTTAGTGATAACTCCACGATCATTACATCCATCACCATATTATTTACTTACTAAAACCATGCAAAAGGCCCATGAGTCTCTTGTAAATTCATTATTTCCTTCTAAATGGTATTCCTAGTTATTCCCATCTCTCCCCCATGTAGAAATAAAAAATTCATGGATGCTCTAATCAAAATTCAAAGCTATCAAAAGTATTCTACTGCCTCGAAGGACATTTGTTCATATATAGATAAAAAAATCAAATCAAATCAATAGACCAATCCCCAGATGGACGACTATCATGTATATCATTTTGACAATCTATATCATAAATGAATAAAGTAGACCATACCCTTCAAGGATGGTTACTCCTTTGCATCATGGAATTGAAGGATCCCCACTTTGATCAGACTTCCATTTTATCAACATCTTAAGAAAGCTTCCCACATTGATCAACTTTCTTATAACATACTTCATGCATTGATCAATTTTATCTTTCAAATTTCTAGAGCTAAGGCATAGATTTAGGGAATGCCAATTGTGGAGAGGTCACTTCTCATATACAAGTTACATCACAGACCCCTTCATCTTATCAACATTAGGTTTATGATTTCCATCCATGTTTCCTTATGATCTTTTATATAACTAACTATCATTGGTTGTGTTAAACACATCGTGTTACCTAGATCCCCGTCTTGTTTACCTCCAATGTGGTTGGAGGCATCATTTTCTCACGTGCTACTTGATATGATGTAGTATCATTTGTACCCTTTGGTCACATCTAGTTCAATCAATATATATTATCTCATCTCATATATTACACCTTAAGTCCAATCTAACTCATCTTAAGTCCACTCTTGTGGCCGTTTTTGTGTTCCCTCTCATGGAATCATATCATGCATTTTCTTATCTCACCTTTTTGGCCATATTTTTTTCTCTTTTTCTAGGGAACCATTTCATCATATCTAAATTCCACCCTTGTGGCCATATTTATTCCCCCTTGTGGCATTTTATATCATTATTTCTTAGTATTCCTTTTTGACCTTTTTTCATGTCCTCTACTGGGGCACCTTGTTATCATCCATACTGCAGATTAAGTCCACTCTTGTGGTAATATTTATGTTCCCTTTGGGGAACCATTACTCATTTACTTATATTTACACTCATGGGTCATCATCATGCCCTTTATTGGGGCACCATTATTTTTCTCCTTATCTATTTTGTGTTTTTTTTCTAGGGAACCATTTCATCATTTTATCCTATCTCAAGTATACCCTTGTGGCCATGTTTATTTCCCACTTGGGGAATTTTGTATCATCACTTTTCCGTATTTATCATTTTCTTCCATTTCCATTCCCTTTGTTGGGGCACCATTATTTCGATCATTTCCCTTTATGGATACATACCTTTCATTCAATTCCTCATGTATGAAGGATTTCACATTATTTTTTGCATTTGGTTGTGCATATTTTGATGTCTGTCTATGATGTATTGGTCCTTATGGATCACATCCATTTCAGAGGTTTCCCATTGGATACCCTCCATTTTGTTGTGATTTTTGTCCATTCACTGGTTTGTAGATTATTTCCACCATCTTCATTGAGACCGTTATTTTCTCCTATCGATGTGATATTAAAATAACCATCATAGGTTCTATTGTTGTTTAACTCCTTCTTGAGTAGGGAATATTTCCTCATTTTTTCATTTTACCCATCTTTTTTCTCCCACCCACCCTAAAACATCTACCTTTTTCAAACTTATCATCGATTCCCCTTACATTATCAATCCCTCGTTTAAGGTTGATCTCATTTTCAATATTTTGTTAGTATTTATCCTACTTTTTATCTCTCATAGTTTTTTTTTCTCATGGCTTCCCAGGGAAAACCAATCGACAAAAAAGGGGAAAATGTAGACACTAAAATTTGGTATCACTACCCTTGATTTCCCATGTGTGCATTTTCCACCTTAGTCCTAGCTAAACCACTTTAATTTAATTCACTTCACTTATTTAAATGACCAACTATTATCCCATCACCTTTAATCATTAATTAATTATTGTTAATTGACCCTAATTACTTAATTACCCCTAATTAGATTTCATCTCTTCTAATTGGCTAATTAACTCTAATTACCTTTCTTTGGGACATTTTTTCCCCTAACAACCTAAATCCACATCCCTACACTTTTTATAGCTTTTATACTACCCATTCTTATCTCCTATCTACCCATGACACTTCCCTGAACAACCCTTACTTGCCAATATGCTTTAAAGTATTTATTCCAATCCCTAAATCCCCATATCTCAAACAAATTAGTGATTTTACCATTTAAAGAATGGTTTCCTGTAATCAGTGGTGACCTAGCTGGGTCACTGTTGACCCTTTAAAATTACATTCACCCCCTCTTCCAAGGTATGCATGTAAATATCTTATATTTCTTGTGATTTACGAACCTTTTTTCATTCTTGAGAATCACTTCAATATTTAAAGAACTCTTGGATCTCCTTTCATCTTACTTGCATCACTCTTATACATCCTTCATAAGATTATCATCATTTTGTGATTTTTATTCAACTAATATCATATTATCATTGTATTTTTTGCATCTAACATTTAGCAGGACCAGATCATCTCCACAAACTTTATTTTGGCCATCCTTTTCATCCCTTATACTTGCAGATTATCCATCCATCTTATCCATCCTCATCCTTGTCTTGCAGTACCCCAGTCACAGTCGCTTTACCCAGGTCGTCATCGACCTAGCTCTACTTCATCATCCTTTACTATTTCTAAACCCTCCTCATTTTCTATTCCTTCCCTATTATTGTTTACATTTCTTAGCTTTATTATTTGACTTGTTTTTCACTCCAAATTTTCTGTCTGCCAACATTTGCCACCAACCCAGCCTAGTCACCATCGACCTGGTTTTTGTTTCAAAAAAATCCATATAAATATCTACTTTTTTCCATCCTTTGGTCTCCTTATCTTAGATATTCTCCTGCAGGTTATTTCCAGTATCTACAGGCCTTTGTTCTATTGTGTTTGCATTCAGAACATTCAAATCTACATTTACATTTATTTTTTCATCTGTCTTCCTTCATTCACTGTTGACTGGACCTGTGCAGCCCTGGTTTCCATAAAAACTACCAAATAAACTTTATGTTATGTCAATATAGATCAGATTTGTATATGCCTTACATTTCTACATTTTATGTTGCCGTGTGCCTCATATTTTGCATATTATCTTGTTTATTATCATTTCTTTTATCCTATTTTATCAAAACACAGGAGTTGACACCCACCAAGGAGCTTAACTCTTCTTAGAGCTAAATTATTCGGGACACCCCCATATATTATATAATCCATTTTCTTCTTATTGTATCTATTGTGTATGTAACCAACTTTTAGCAGTGAGGATCCATCATCTACTTTTCACCCGTATCCATTACATTACATTACATTCGAGGTAACTTATACCCTCCACATTTTGATTTATTTAGTTTTCTAGATCATTAAATTGAAAAGGGAACAAAAAATTAGATCAAAATTCTTGACACGCCCAATGGGACCACCCTTTTAGGTGATTCCTTGCATTTCTTGTTATTTTATATGTTTTTTCCATCTTCTACTAACACTGCAGGTAAAAGCTTCACTTTTTACTTGTTTGTGCTACGCTTGATTTCTTGAATCGCTCTTCACTTACATATTCCTAGAAATCAGATAAAAAAGGAAAAATAATTTTATAGGTATTCTCTTTTTTGTATTTCTTCTCTTTTTGCATCACATTTTTCCTTGTGTGTTTTTTCATCAAAATTTCACATTTGGATTTTGCATAAAAATAACCCTTTGCATCCTTGCTTGATAACATAGCTTAAGTAGGGGTTAATCATTTGCATCTCACATTTTATCACACACAACAAAAGTTCACACATCAATCTACACATCTAGACATCTTCCTATCAGGTGGACTGATAGGGATTTCATCACCCAACAAGAATCTACTGAGGTGTACTAGCCACGTTAGAAATCCTATGTAGACTCATGCCTCACATACCTTTGGATATATTAAGGACTCCCCAGCCATAACTACTTGAAACCAGCCTTAGAATGCCATTTCTTAGGTACCTTCATTATCTACCCCTTTTGTTTTTGAACATTTATTAATTAATCATGTTAATAGAAATATCATTGCTTTATTTGTTTTTTAATAAAATTCATAAAATTTTTTTTTCCCATTTCAAGCCTATTAATACCTATTCTCAAACAATGCAACACTGTAATATATCTAATGATATTTCCTCCTCTAATGATCTTTATATTCCGCATTGGATCTCCCAACCTTGTAAATACCATGTCATCCAAATTGATCCCCCTTTCAAAACCAACTCTCCTATCTCCCCTTAGTCTATTTCCCCCTGACAAGCCACAACTCCATCTCCTACTCCTTTAGAAACTCTTGGGCCTCCTTCTAGCCCCATTTATGACTTCATATTTTGTATATCCCCAACGATCTCTCAATCCTATCAATATACTCAATCCATGGATTTTATTCCACCTCTACCACCTTATATCAACATTATCCTTACTTCATCCAATATTATCACTAGTATTCCTATTCAATGATCTTAATCTCCCAACAATCAGCATTCAAATATGCCTATTTGTAACACCCTTGATAATTGTTATATTCCTCCTTTGCATTTTAAGTGTTGAAATGTGATTTTCTTGATAAAGATGTGTTCTTTTAATTGCTGAAGATCATGCTTGATATGGATAAATGATTTATGCTCTTTGATTATAGGGCTGGTATGTTGTTGCCTGTAATAATCTATTTCACTTCTTATGAGTAGAGTTGTAATCTGGTTTGAATGGTTGCAAACTTATCCTTTACAATTGGACTCATCCTTGGATCAATTCCATTAATCCAAAGTATGTTTTAAATCTTCTTATCTAAAACCGAATGAAAAAAAACTGACATTCATAGATTAAGAGACTTAACGGACTGAACTTGTGTTTGTTACAAATTCTTTACTCATCTTCGAAAGACTGTGCCTACATTCTATTTTGTGTTGTGCTTGGATCTTCTTGATTGACCCTTGCAGGGTGCACTTAATGGTGCATTAAGGTAAATAGAAACCTTGCTTCTAGGATTTTTAGGGAAAGAGAGAAATTATTATGTGTCCTATATCTCTATGCGGCCTACCCTAATAGATGATTTGGAACTCAGGTAAATTCTGCCTAACTACTTTCTACACTACTTTATGTGGAATGGATATCCTAACCTAAGTTGTTAACACTAACTTAGTATGAAGGAAATAACCTAAGGGATGCGAAGTTATTTCTAAACCTATTGTATATGGTTAAACTCTTCATCCTAACCTAGGGTGGAAATCTATTTAATTATGGGTTATATCCTAAGGTTATATATTTTAAACGAACCTAAGATCTAACCTAAGAAAATTCTATCTATCCTAAACTATTGGGATATGAAAGAGGAACTATGGTTCCATTGGCAAGTGGGGGGAACTAAGAAGTGTAGTTATTAATATTTTTATTGGGATTTGATTTTGATTTGGTTTTAAATGCATGTGAGTACATGCCAGTTTGACAGGGGCTGGTGAAAGTTTGGTGGAACCTACATGGAGAGCATCACTAAGTTTGGAAACGCATGTTGAAATTTATTTTGGTCGCATGCCAAATTTGGATGGCGGTGGAAAAGAGAGGGAAGCGATGAATGTGAAAATTAATGTCATTAATTCACCTCGGTTCTATTGAGAAAACCGTATTGGAAGGCATGCTAGCAGATTTTTTTGGGGTTGTTTTGTATTTTACATGCTTCCTAATTTTTGCTCTGTGCATGGAGCTATCTAGTTCTTCGAACCAGCAGTCTAATCTCCACTTTAGTGCCTATTTTTGAATTCTCTGAGCTATTTTCGGTTTGAGATAATGTATAAGTGGCATTGTGGAAAAAGATTATGGTTGTTTTATCTTGCTTGTAAAATAAGAAGTGTTTGGAAACTCAGCTAGAAGTCTTCTTCGAATCGGAAGAGGCACTATCAGGCATGATAGGTTATACCCATTAATATTTCTTTCTTTCTTCTTAATGTTTCATTAAAACAATTCTGTTCACTGAAAATTTTTGTATTTGCATGATGTATCTAGTTATTCACTTGCATGTATTCTTGAAAATTATGTGGGTTTTAGAATGTGAATGCTTTGCTGTTATTGATAGTTTTTGGGAACTTTCTTTGTACAGGTTTTTAGAGGTTTGCATGCGATTTTTATTAGAACTCTGTAACCTGTAGTTGAAGCTCTATTGAACTCTTTAACACGTGTTTGAAACTTTGTTTCTATCATCTGAGACTAATGTTGATCAGAACTTGATTATTTCTTGTTGGGCTCTAAATCTCTATTTAGACTTGCATTTCATGAGCTAGAATATGGAACTCTTTAGGGGTTCTAAATTAGTATTGAAGCTCGAGATTTGTTTTAGCTTTATTAGGACCGTGTGTTGCTTAGATTGTGTTTGAACTTATTGAAGTTTTGAACCTTTTTTGAATATTCGTATTCAACAACTGAAATTGTATATAGTTCTTATGAATACTGAATTCATTGTTGAGTTGTTACATTTTGACCTGTACTTAAGCTCGTTGAGTTTGAAGTAGAAGCTCCTTAGCTGTTTTGAACTGACAGTGTTGTTTGGTTGGCTTCGTATCTCTATCTAAGTTTGTGTTCGGGTAGTTGTAATAGAACTCCATGAATGTTCTAAGCTTGTGTGAAACTTTGTGCCTGGTTTGAGCTTTTGTTGGGGCCTTGTGAATGTTTTGGACTAAATGGAACTTGGTAAGATCTGTACTTTAGGATGAACCTTCGTATTCGACAGTGTACCTACATTCAGTTCCTATGATGAACTTGTAGTCGAGTTGTGAGTTTGTTTTGTAATTTTACTTTGGAGATAGGGTTTTATTCTTTTGAGGAATTATTAACTCTTGAATCACTTTGGATTTTCTTTTGTTTATCTGAACCGGTAATGGAATCTTGTGTGAAACCAGAATTTACGTTTGATGCTTGTATTTGTCTCTGAGAAAGTAATTCTATTTTTTGTAAATCTTTATTCTCTACCTATTTTGTGAGCTGGGTTCTATTGTTCTATTTGGTTTTGGAGACTTCATCTTCTTTTTGAACTATCTGATTGAGGGTGGTTTGAGAGTTTGCTTCGATTGGATGCTGAATTGGTAACCTCCTCACAAAATTCCTTTGTGTCACTCCTTGTGTGCGAATGATCTTATGAATTATGCCTTTGGACTGTATAGTTTTCCTTGAACCCAACAGAGTAGGAGATATCAAAGAAAAACCTCTCCCTCTCTGCCCTGAGTGAATCCCGTGCCATGTGGGAAGCTTGGCTGATAAATTCTTAGGAATTGATGGACTGGAATTGTGATTTGTTTGGGACCGTTGTATCAATTGTAAAGGTTATGGAATGAATTACTTATTCCTTTTTGTATTGTTGCTGAGAAAATTCTTTTCTGTCATTAGTTTTTTTTATGGAACTTGAGAATCTTGCGGTGATTCAGTTTAGTTGTGTTGGAAGAAATTGGGATAGTATTTTTCTTTGACAAACTATTTGGTTCCTTACTCTTTTTAGACCCTTCATCCGATTCATGGATTTCATATGCATGTTGAATCTAAACCATGCATATGAGTATAGTATGAAGGAATATTGTATCCTTGTCTAGAATGATTGGAAATTTTGTCCTTGTGTCTATGAGTTTTATTGACTCTTGTCTATCTTTCACTATTGTGTATTTCTCTTCCTTGGACTCTTTGAACAAATCTTTGAGTTTTTAGTCAGAGAAGAGATTAGGATCTCTTGGGGGATAGTATGCTATTTAGAAATAGTACTGATAATTTTGTTTTGAGAATGGAATTTGAACTTGAGCTTGGTGAATGAAAAGGGGTAATTAGTTTGTAAATATTTAGTGGAAATTGGAAGTATGCATGCTTGACTGTGCATTCGTTTTTGAGTTCTCTTTTGGGAACTAGTTTAAGAATTTCTAAGTTAGTATTGGATGGCGGATTTCATTTCATAGTATAAATGAAATGAAATATGGTTTGGGTCCTTGTTGGTATGTGATCCTTTTTCTGTAAACTGATAAGTTTATTGATTGAAATTCTCATTATTCAATTCTCTTCTTTGTCTATATGGAGGGATGAAACATACTAATATCAGATATGTTGTAACTAACTCCTTGCAGATAGGGAAAAAGTTAAATGTGCCCTTATATCCTTATGAATTTATGAAGCAATTCAATGGCAAGACTTGTTGACTATTTAATAGTTATTGATAGGATCAATCAAGTCTTGTGGGATAATTTTGATGTTGCATATTATAATATGTTCCTTTCTTAAAAGTAAATTCAGATTTCTTAATTGTACTTATTTCTAGATGTTATTACTTATGATTATTTGCATGACGTTTTTCAATTGTTTCATAAAAAGCAAATTTTTTTAATGAAGCAATTAGTGGAATGCACTTTACTTTAATGCTAGTTCTTATCATGCTCAATTCATTGAACTGACCCATGTTAGCAATTTTGTAGATACACATCGTAAGTGATTAAAGAAGACAGGAAATTTCATGTTGTATTGGGTTATTTAATTTTGAACCTTATGTAAAGAGTTTCGATTCATTCTTGAATTGTATTGAAAAAGAAAAGTTGTATTCTTTTTGGGATGAAGGTTGTTTGTTATACAACATGCCTGAAATACATAGTCTTGTAAATGAATAAGTTTTTAATGTAGAATTTGAATGTTGGAGGTTTACTTGTATTGGTTGTGTAAACTATCTTATATTTATGAAAAAGATAGAATTCCTATCTTGATGATATTATTCATATCTATTATATGTTTAATTCGGATAAACTTGATAAGATAGATAAAAGGGAATTAGTTTAATATCCGTTAATAAGATGAAGCTTGTTAAGTTGCATAAGTTAACAATATTATCTAAACAATTCTAATACAGTATTGGAATGTCTAATGAATATGCGATAAAACTATAGAGTTGGTGAAAGATAAGCAGGGTTTGACAAAACCTAAAACTTAATCAAGCAGAGGAAGGTTCTTCCTCGCTAAAAGGAATGTAATCTAAAGAATGATGATATGATTATAAATATTTAGACTTCATTTCCCTAGAAGGTCTACTCTAGTTGAACCTATTTTGTTGCTACACCTTCTCTGAATGATTAAGTTATATTTAATGGAACTTATGATATTGCGGTCCTATTTTGGTTAACTGTTGTTAAACTAAATAAACAAATATTAAAAGCAATGATGAGTTAAAGGAAGTTTCTTACTGCTTAATTGACTCAAGTATAGAACAAGGACTTAAGGAGTGTTGGATTAGGGTTTTGCATTGATGCTGTAATCTATTTTATAATCCAAATTAATTTAACATTAATAACCTCCCTTAGGGTATGTACATCATGATGAGGTAGTTTTTGTAGGATTTTGGTACATGCCAACTGTAGGGTTGTACCTTTGAGAAGTCTTGGGCCTTCTCGAGGATACAACGTTGCAGTTGACATGTGGCAACACCCTTATGCATTGATCATCTAAATCTACACACAATAAGAACTTGAACTTAGTTTTTCTCTAGGTAAAGTTAGTAACATGTTTAGGATAGGGAGTAACTTTCAATAACTCAGGGTACCTTGGCACATCTGGTTGATCTAAGTCAACCGAGTATGTCCTTTTACCCTAAGTCGTCAAGAGTTTCTTTCTATAATAAACTATGCTCCTAACCCGAGCTAGGGTTAAACCTTAGACAAGTGGACTGGCAGTAGTCAGTAAAGACCATTCATGATAACAGAGGAGGTGAAGAATGCATTCCAAAATGATGTGTATGTCATCTAGGAATAGTGACATACACAGTATGTTGTAAATATTTGGCCAAAGTATCGTAAGCTATTGGTTGTGTTGTCCTATGTCACCTAGTTTAAAGCAACGTGATATCAAATGAATATTGGTAACAAATATTCAAATATTTTATTTAAAATAGATCACTCAATACCTGGTTAGGGTAGGAAAACCAAGTATATGACAAGTATTCAATACTTAAAGTTAACATAAATAGATCGGTAGATTACCGAGTTATGAAATGAATATATCGGTGGATTACTGAGTCATTTACAGCTACATATGGTTATCTGTTTGAGATTGATTGGCATGAAATGTTTGTTCTAAATAATGCTTTATTTAGAACAGTGAACATTATGTAAATTTTTGTTTTTCCCTTGTTTCTAAAATCTTAAAATGGGAATGTTACACCTTCTCACAACATTCTATTCAACCTCAACAATTATATTACATTCCTATCTTTCAACAATAGTCATTATCACTACTTATACCATTCTATCAAGTTCCTATTCAACCTCCACCCTTTAATTATGTCCCCTCTTATCACACATTACATCCTTATCCATCCACTTCTCATGTTGTATCGCCACAACCGGCCACCTCTTACGTAATGCATGTTGATGAAATTTTTACCTTCATAGTTGGATGGATATTACAAGGAGGTATAATTCAAAAAACCTCAAGTATGATAGGGTTTCCAAGGTACCCATGGATTTTACTAATGGAAATTGATTGTTGTGCTCCGTGAAGAATAGATCAAGCTCCTTTCCTATAGCTAAATCTACAATCATAGACACTACCCAAGATAGGATAAGTAATATGGATAGGGGGGCTTCCTAATAACGGCTAGTTCCCATAAGTCAAAGGAATTCCTTGTGTGAATGTCAACCTGCTTTTAAAAACACTTAATTTTATTTATGAAAATGGGATACAATGTAATATTTATGAGAATACATGATCAAATGTCTAGCACTTATTTAGTCTATTACAGATATCCCGCTAATAATGATAGCATGAAAATAAATGTATCTAGAACTCAAAGCTGAAATCTAGGTAAGTATCTAGATTCTCAGAGAAATTAGAGCCCATAGAATAGGTGATTTCATCCGCCTCAGTAAATTAAGAGCATGTTCCTTGATGTAATCGTCTATGAATAAGTTTGAAAGATCCTCCTCGGTGTCATACAGATGTGCAAGCTCAGAATTAGAATCTAAAAGGCTGACATCACTCCTAGGTTCTGATTCAAGTTTAGTGTTTGTATCTTTAGGGATGCTTAATCCCACTTTGTGATGGTACTCAAACTAGGCTAGATTGTCTTGGATATATTGTACTTTGTAGTAGGCTTCCTAGAACTCCTTAGTGGCCTCACGGTTATTTTGGGTGGACTCAAAAATGGTCTCAAGCATGTCAATGGGTGTTTCATGAATGGCACACAACTCTAAGTCATGTATTAGGTTGTATTGTTCCCAGTGTAAAGGATGTTGAACAATTAGAAGTGAATTGATGTTGGTGATGGGAGGTTAGATCCTTTTATGGCCATCTAAAATCCATCCTTAACAAGATATTAGTAACATAAGAGAAAAAAAATCTAAATGAAATCTAACTACAAACTAGATAGAAAACACATAAAATGTAGTAAATTACAAGAATCACAGGAAATTCTAGTAAATGTAGGTGATTATGAGAAATCTTAACAGAATCCTAAAGTGAAAGACTTGGATTAGCTAAAACAAAATTATGATGATCTTTTGAGATAAAAAGGTGAGATTAGAATCAATTAAACAATGTAGTCATTTTTATACCCTTAGAACAATATTCTAATCCTATGTGCATTGACCTATCACCCAACGGGCACTGGGTGTTCACCTAAGGCATAAACGAGTGTCAAGACCCTTCTTTATGTGAGTCTTGTGAGAGTACATTTCTTAATAATAGAAACTTAGATGTAAAAAGGTAAAGAACCATGCATTCATCCTGAGAGATTTAAGATGAGTTATTATATCATTATACCTAGTTTGATAGCAGGAGAAACATCAAATGAATAACAAATAATTCATATCATAAAGGAAATGCACTAGGGTTTACACTCATGAACAATATAAATTTAGAACAGAACCATATATTTCCTATTGATCATAGTTCAACAACCATATTACATTCACCAAGGCCATAACAAGCCAATGTATCAATGCCGATAAGACTTATGCATCAGAAGTCCTAACTATACCTCCCATAGTACAAAATGATTTCTATAGACCCATCCCTCTAGATAAGTTGTTACTGTTTCACCTAATTCTAGAGCGTTTCTTTGAATATTGATGAAACAGATAAGGGTAAAGGGCTAGGAGGAATACCTGTTAAAATGATTCTTAAAGGGTGTTGTGCACGTATGACTTCTTAATCCATAGCTGATCGTGAGAGCTTCCTTTTGGCTATGAGGAACTACCTGAAATAGAAAACAAGACAACCAAATAAGCGTTAAACAATCTATGTAGTGGACTTCCTAGCATATGCTAGATCCAGGAAGTGTGATACTCCCTAGACGGCTATCAATCCACTATTTAAAACAACTCAATGTTAATAATAAATGAAATCCTACTATAGCTAAAATGATTTAGGTATCTCATTCGACTAAAATAGGAAAATTTGTTCATAACAGGCTAAGCTATGACCAAATCTGAAGGTCAGGATCTCTGTCAGAGTACTAATACTAGTCAGGGTCTGATTTTGGTTATTTGGTGGAGGTTTTAAGCTCTATTCTTAGTCTGAGAGTAAAAACACAGAGACTGACATCAGTCTATTATGAATGATGTCAGTTTAGGTTAACCGGCGATGGTTGTTGGTAATTGGCATCGGTATGGTCGGGGTATAGGAAACCCAATAAAAACTTGATGTGAGGGTAGATCTAAGGCTAAATGGAAATGGAAAAGGAAATGGCAAGGTCTGTGTAGGTCTTAGGTGTACTCAGGGATCTCTAAGCACTAGGTATGGGTAGTTCAACGGTGTGGGTGAAAGAATGGTCAAGTTTTTATGGAGGTAAATGGTGGGGGAATGGGAATGGGAGTAGAAACTAATAACAAAATTAAAAGAGTCTACTAAAATGACAATGGACAAGTGTTGGTTAACAAAACACTTACTATTGTATGAGCTTGATGTCTTGTTAGCAATAGCGGGTGATAAAATGGAAGGAACTTGGTGTAGTCCTAACACTTCCCCGGATGCTCCCGTGAAGGAAAACGGCTCTGTGATTGCTTTTGTGCTAGCCGTGGATGTTCTGATGCATGTACAAATGTTGGTTCCGCTTGCATGCAACTCTGGTTTCATCTCTTGCTCTCAGAAATGTGCCAACCTCAAAATAAGGTTGTTTTGGGGATTAAATGATAACCGACGATGGTTCCAAGTTGACCAGCAACGGATTAGGGTAACCAGCATTGGTTAGGGCCAGATTTGCTAGGTTTACTAAACTAGGTAGATCCTCTTGATTTTCTTGGATCTCATTCATTTTCCTCTGTGGATTAGAATGGAAGCTTCCTTTCTAACGGGTGGGCATGTGGTTAGAGGGAATGTAGGCTTTGATTTTTAGGGTTTAGGTAGGTCTTAGTTAGTTATGACAACATACTAAGAATAGGTCTTAGGGTGAGGTGGCTAGATGAGTTGTATAGGTGAGGTGCTGGTGTGGGCGTTATCTAATTAGGATATTTAAATATTAGATATTAAGAGATTATGAATTAATTTAATTAAATTAATATTAGAGTGGGGTGAAAGGGGCCATGGTTAGGTGAGTGTGTTCTAGTTGGTTATTTGTCAAGGGAGTAAGGGGAGTGTGACCCAATTTTGGTGTCTACATTTTGCCCCTTTTTGTTGCGTAGATTGTATTGGTAAGTGACGCTGAAAAAAATAAGATGTGGTTGCCCCATGTATGGGTGAAGGTGATTCCCCTCAAACTAGGAATTGCTAAGGCTGAAGGCATAATCGATGAGTGGTTTGATAGAAGGTGAATGTGATGAAAAGGAAGGTGGGAAATGGGGGTAAAAAAATGGTAAATGTCCAATCGGGTAATCTAGTTAATGGGTCAAGGTCAAAGGTAGTAAAAATAAAACACACGCAAACGTGTAAACTGTAGCACAATACTAGGTTGAAAAGCATGCAAACTCTACATTGTCTAAGGTTGATAGGTTTATGCAAACAAGGTTGAAGTGATTCCAGTATCCAAGGTATAGGATATGGTTAGGAAACATGATGTAGGTCAGGTGTAGGAACGTTTAGGTATGTTCTGATACACTAAGGAATGGGTCAGGATAAATGGTCATGACAAGAGGCAAGGTAAGGTCAATATGTCAATCAACACGGGTAATAATGTTGTAAGGTATAGTGAGCACATGAGGTCATTGGTCACTAGTGATGTTCTAGGTCCAAGTTACTAGGTCACGGCATGGGTAGAGCTGAGGTATGGGTAAAATAACGAGTCCCAAAATGAGGATGAGGTGAGGGGGTAAATGATAAGGTCAGGAAGATAAAGGGAAGTGTCCAAGTGAGGTGTGGGTGAGGTAAAAATGATTCATGTCAAAATTGGGGGTAGGGGGGTAGGAAAAAGACTAAGTAGGTAAACCGATGACAGTTTGAAGGAACTGGTGCCAGCCGAGATGGACCGACCATGGTAAGCTAGGGCACAGGACCGATGTCAGACAAGGTAAAACCATTGCCGGTCAATTAGGGTAGGGTATAAAAAGAAAAATTTCTACTTTTTTCAAATCATTTTTCATTTACCAAATTAAAGAAAACGATAGGTGAGAGAGAAAAAGGTGGAAAGAATCAATGTGGAACAAAGAGCCGAGTTAGTGAGTAGTGTAGCGGGTGATTGACAGTGGATAGGAAATTCCATGAGGTCAAATTGAGGAATTTGATTAGTTAGAGGTGAGATGGTTGATTGGGTGATGGTATAGGTAGGAGAGGGATTAGGTGGACCATTAATGCAGTGGCCCGACGTGCCACCACAGTGACAACAACATGATGAGGTAAGAGGCAATCCTATTCTTGTTTTGTGTGTTAGATTGAATTAGAGGTCGAGTGGGTAAAAATTGGTTGTGAGGGGAAAATGAATTTTGAATATTGGGAGGGAAAATCAGGTGAAATAGGAATGAGCAGAGAGGTGATTTGGTGAAGGAGGGGTGGGGCAGGGTAAAAGGGGGATTTGAGTAGGATTGGGTGGGTAGAAGGGAGCAAAAGAAACTTTTTAGGAATAAGGGGGGTTTAGGCGTCAAGGTTTTTGAGGTGACAGTGATCGGTGTCAGTTGGAGTTATCTGACATTGGTGGTAAAGAACTGGTATTGGTCACAAAATATGTGATCGATGCTGGTTTATGGGGGACCAGGGTCGGTTATGGGTAACCTGTACTGGTCATAATTTGGGGGAAAAGGGGCCAAAAGTGACTTAGGTTATGTTAGTGAGATAGGTAGTGGGAAGTAGGAGATGTTTTGGGGAAAATCATAACATAGGTAAGGGTGAATGATAAGAGGGTAGGGTTAGGGTAGGTAGAAGATGTGATATGAAGATAAGGAGGTCTCGGGAAAGAGAGGTAGGGTGGTAGGTATAGGTGAGGTTCCAATAGAGATTGTGGTTATGATTAAGGTGAAATTAATGTGATGTTTTACTAGATGTAGGAGAGAGATCAGTTGAGGATGCGAGACAGCATACCACCCTTGCTCTTGACAGTTTGCGGGGCTGCGATAGTTGAGGAGTGGAGGCATGTCATAGAGGTTGGTTTGAGTGGGGTCAAGCGCTACTGACATGTAGTCTGGTAGCCAAGTTTGATGGTTGTCCTCATCGTTAGATTGGATTCATCTACCAACATGTTCCACCTACCGATAAGGGAGATGACAGCCACCCTGGAGGACATGTATAGGATCTTGTGGTAACCTATATTGGGGATGCAGGTATATTTGATCTCCTTAGAGGCATCTGAGGAGTTGATGCTGATGGTATTCAGTGTGGGACTAGTGGAGTTGACATTCCACAATGCTAGCCTGAGCTATGGAGAGATGTAGCTAGCCCATTCATAGGAGACGAGGCTAGTAGTATTATTGATGGAGGAAGTCTATTTTTTTGCACTTTCAGATGCAAAGGGTGGGAGATTCCCATGATCACTAATGGGGGTGCTGCATGATATTATTATGGATAGAACCTGCTTCGCATGGGTGCCAACATTCCTAGTGCAACTATATAGAGAGCTATGGGTGTATAGGTGGCTCTGCAGGTTCAGCCTATGTTGCACATTTATTCTTCACTGTTGGGCCTACAGGCACATTATTTGTGTTCATCTGATTGGTATTCCCCTAGGAAGATGCATTTGATCCTAGTTTTTTTAGGTGGGGTATAGGTGATGGGTGCTTGTGATGGGAGAGCGGCGAGCAGGCAGGGTTACACATGATGTAGCCTATTACCAGTAACTACTGAAGTGATTGTCTGGTGTGGAAATTATTTGGAGACCGTATGTGGGTCATCCCTCATACAAATAGATGGCCGATGAGCTATATGTCTTAAAAATAGTTAGATGGATTGAGGGGTGTCGTGCAGGGGAGCATGAGATGATCCCAATATATAGGGTTAGACGACATTTTTGGCTCCTGTAGGATATACTGCTACCTTTCCCACAATACCGGAGAGATGATGTGGAGAGACCACTGCCGTTACCACAACTGATAGTATCTACAGGGCAAGAGGAGTAGGTTATAGACCAATAGATTGATGATTTCAGAGTGATGGATAGGTACAGATAGTGGTGGGCGGTTCATTTACGAGCAGTACCACCTAGGCCTGGGTAGCCAGATTTAGCCACCACCACTATGTAGAGAGATTCCCTATAGGGGTAGGTGGTAACCCTACTTACATAGTTGGGTTTGGTATAGGGGCAGTTAACAAGCTCGGAGGTGGAGGTGGTCATATTACATGCATAGGTGGCCAGTCTACAGGCCCAGATGGCCCAGGGTGGAGATGGAGAGGGTGATGATGAGAAGGTGGCTACCCTACATGCACAGGTTAGTAAGTTAGCAGGTCCAATTGGCCACTGCATAGGAATATATTGAAACACTATAGGATCATGTATAGGTACATGGTGTGAGGCTGATTGCACCACCACAGGCACCAGGACGAGGTCCCAGTTCACAGGCAGGGGCAGACAGGGTCCCATAGGATAGGAATAGGGGCAGAGGCTGATGAGGCCACCACAGATAGTACCCATATCTAGGTTACGGGATGCCTTAGGTGAGGCCAGGTATTATCAGGATCAGTTGATGATGGTGGGCATAGATTTTCTATCCTATGGAGAGTACAGGCATAGCAGGCCTCAAGTGAGAGGACCAGATCCCGCACCCATAGCGTGGAGAGAACAAGGGGCCATCGAGCCCTGAGATAGGATCAGGGTGAGGCCACTAGTTCACGGAGGCCACCCCTAGGTGATGTACTAATAGGGACCCAGCCACAGCCCATGAGAGGTGGTGGGATGTTATCAGGCCACTGGAAAGGAGCTGAGAGGGAGGAGGAGATGGGAGATACTGATATGGAGGATGTCTGACATGATGATGCCTGATGTATGTTTCTTCATTTTGATATATTTATTCATATTTGATATATACCAGCCTACATGCCGAAGAGTGATGATGTATATGAGATCATCTACCGGCCTGTGTGCTGAAGATGGTGAGGTTGTATATGAGAGTTTTGAGGGATTTTTTTATATACACTGACCTGTGTGCCAAAGATATTTGAGATTTATGTACATGGAAACACATGTTTGGATGATTTTATTTATAAAGATGATGGTGATTTTTGCGTGATGTATCTGTGTTGATAGAATTTTATTATTATGCAACTATGGATTCATGATAGGTGTGTTAGGCATGGTGGAGTCAGGTTATAGGCATGGTTGAGTCAGGTTGTAGGCATGGATTGAGTCAGGTTATAGGCATGGATTGAGTCAGGTTATAGGCATGAATTGAGTCAGGTTATAGGCATGGATTGAGTTAAAATGGGTTGAGTCTATAATTCATTAATTTGTGTAATTAATGATGATATGGGTTGTGTTTGATATTTTTTTTATATTAACATGCATGATAATGGTAAAGAAATGGTGGACACAATGAATGTATGAATGATGATGATGATGGTAAAATGTGAAGCAATCATTATTTTTGTTTGGTTTAATTTCCAATTATTGATATAAAAATAAATCTAACTAGGGTAGATTGTGATTTAGGAAAATTAAAGGTGAATTGGTTAGGGTAGAGAGTGGCCGAGCTAACCTCTAAGGTCCCCATGTCCTCGGAGTGCTACCTACATAGTCCCGACGAAAAGGGACCTCATGCTGATGTAGTTCTCCCATAAGCCAGGGAAGAATGTGAGGAGGTATGAGAATGAGTTGGTGGGTTATTGGCATGATTGAGTCTAGGTGTTTTAGATATGTGTGAATTTTGGGCACATGGGTATGGGTGATTTTGAGTTGATTATGGTGAAAGAGGAAAATTTATTACCTAAAGATAAGCACCGAGGAGCTAGTCATGTATAAGGTAATCATTATGTAATGAAGAAGGTTAAAAGATAAGAGGAGGCAAGAAAGCCACCTGATTGGTAGGGATAATAACGAATGGGTCATAGCTTAGATAGGCTAGTAAACATAAGACCCTAAAGACATTGCATGATTGATCACTCTAAAGGTGAAGAGTAGTCACATGATCACCAAATGTCATAGTTCTAGTAGGTTCCTTGAGGTGGTAGGAAATGAAAATGTGAATGGTGAGAGGGTAAAAGTGGTTAGTTTATATGGTATTTTGGAGCATGCGTTTGGGCAAGAGATCGAAGATCACACTGGGAAAGTCCATGATGAATTTTTTTTCTATTTGACTTGTATTTGTGATAGACTGATTGATGCAAGAAGTCTATATGGGATGAGAAAATTAACTCCTTGAGGTCTTCGTGAAGCTGATCAATGCGGGAAGCTTTGGATTTTTTTTTTGGGAAAGCAGGATTTACATAGCTATCCTTTAAGGGAGTCATCTTTTATTTATAGCAGTGATGTAGAGAGAAAGATGTCCTTTTGAGGGAGTCATCTTTTATTGGAAGTTTGACTCAAGGAGTTGGATACCATGTGAGGGATTTTAAGTCATGGACAAGACTAAGGTGAAGAATAGGATTGTTGTTTAGAAAGAAGGGTGAAATGACCATGGGATCTCATCTAACAATAGATGAAAAGTATCCATGAGAATCATGCCATGTGTAGCGTTGTGGTACACATATTTAAAATAAGATAAAAGAGAGATGGGTACACACATGATTATTGTTTAATCATTAGGGATGGAATAGGAATTGGAAGGCACTCAAGGGATGAGCATGGAAAGAGGAAGAAGGTGAGGTAGGACCAAAATTCAATAGTAGAATGGTCAAAGATGCAAGGCATTGAGGGGCTTAGGTTCGGGTTTACCATCGAGTGAAGATAAACAATAAGCACCTGATCCATAAGTATGAGTCACGATGTATGGTCCAAACCAATTAGTAGAAAATTTTCCCCGTTTACTTTTTTCCACTTTGGTTACATGTTGATTTTCTTTCAGGACAAGGTCACCGACTTGGAAGGTTCATTCATGGACACATTTTTCATAGGCATGTTTGATATGTTTTTGGTAAACTTGAAGGTGGTCAAGAGCATTAAGACAACATTCATCTAATAACTTAATTTGTGTTAAACGGTCCTGGTGAAAGTCATCATCATTGAGCATGTCATGGAGAGAAATGCAAAGTGATGGAATTTGAACTTCAAGAGGTAGAACAACCTCTGTACCATAGACCAGAGAAAAAGGTGTGGCAGTAGTGGAAGTGTGAATACTAGTGTGGTACACCCATAGGGTGAAAGGAATGTGCCTATGCCAATCCTTCCTAGTATCGTTAACCAATTTCATGAGAATTTTGTTTAAGGTTTTATTAGTGGATTCAGCTTGGCCATTGGTTTTTGGGTAATAGGGTGACGAGAGAAACTGAGTTGAATGCCAAAGGCATCGTAAAGTTTTTGCAAGGTTTTATTTTTGAATTGTTTTCCATTATCAGTGATGAGGCGATGAGGAACACCAAAGTGACAAATGATGTGATGATTGATGAACTCACATATTTTTTCAGCTTTCATGGAGATGAGAGGTATGCCTTCAACCCATTTGGTGTAATATTTGGGAGCGATGATTATCCATTAATGTCACTAGGAAGAATGGGGATTGATTTCTCCAACAAGATCCAAAACCCATTGAGAGAAGGGCCAAAGGTCACGGGTGACCTGTAAGGCATGACTGAGTGTATGATGAAGGTTGGCATGTTGTTGGAATTTTACACAATTCTTGACATATTCAAAAAAATCATGGTTGAGGGTTGGCAAGTAATAGCCTAGGTGAAGAATACACTTAGCAACAGCAAGGCAACTAAAGTGACCTCCACATATGCCATCATGAACATCCTTAATGGTATAAGGAATTTCAAAACTCGTAAGGAATTGTAAGAGAATACCATCGAAGCCACACTTATAGAGGAGGCCACCCATGATGAGGTAACGAGATAAATTTTTAAGAAAGGCACGTTGTCCATTACGAGTGAGGTTGGGAGGTAAGATGGAGAGGGAAATATATTCTGAGTACTGTTTATACCAAAGGTCACTTGAGTTGGGAGCAGCGGTTCCGATGGAGTAAAATTCATGAGGTAAATAAGAGGGTGATTGGAGTCTTTTTATGGTGAAAAATATTTTAGAATTGGCGGGCGAAGTGGGGATTTGAGAGGCCAAGCAGGCCATAGTATCTGCAAATTTGTTGGTTGAACAAGGGATGGTCTGAAGGTCATAATGGTCAAAGGTGGTCAAAAGTATGTTCACATGATGTTTATAATTTTGAAGTATCTCATTATGACATTGGTATATACCATTGACTTGGTTTACGACCAATTGAGAATCACCAAAGATGTTGATTGACTTAACATCTAAGGCATAGGAAGCTTGGAGACCTAATACGAGCACTTCATATTCGACAATATTGTTTGTACAATAAAAATCAAGTTTTAAAGACAAAGGCATGGGTTCACCATCAAGCAGATTGAGGATAACACCAACCCCTCCCCCATGCTGATAATTAGAACCATCAATGAAGAGTGTCATTTGGTAAGCGGGTTCGTTTAGGGAAAGGGTAGCAATTGACTCATATGGAAAGTCAAAGTTAGAGGGTTGATCCCTAGAAATAGGTGCCTCAGAAAATTGGTTGGTGATATCCTAGCCCTTGATGGAATTTTTATGGATGAATTCAAGGTTGAGGTCAGCCAAAAGCATAAGCCAGAGTGCGGCATGTTGATTTTGGTAAGGTTTGGCATACATGAAGTGTAAGGGGTCAATTTTGGTCACAATGTAGGTTTTGTGGTTGAGTAGGTAATGGTGAAGTTTTGTGGCAACAAAAACTAAGGCTAAGAAAAGTTTTTTGGCATGGGTGTATTAGGTTTCATAGTCCAAAAGAGTACGGATCTTATGTAATAAACTGCTTGCTCCTTGTGTTTTCTCATCGCGATGAGCGAAAATGGCCCCCAAGGAGTGATTGGTAGCAACGATGCATAGGTAGAAGGGTTGATTGTATTTAGGTGGAATGAGTATGGGTAGTTAGAGAAGGTATTGTTTTAAGCCCTCAAAAGCTTTGTGGTAGTCATCATCCCATTTAAGGAGGCATCCTTCTTGATAAGATGATGAAATGGGTGACAGCAGTCAAATAGCTGCAAAATAAAATTATGAATAGATTGCAACTTGCCTTGAAAAATACAAAGTCGTCTAAGGGATTAGCAGGTGAAGGAATTTCAAGAATATCCTTGACATTAAGCAGGATTGACATCTATGCCACATAAAGAAATGATAAAAATCCTATGGAGTGTTCATGAGAGGACCATGAAGAGACACTTCCTAGGCTAAATTCAAACACAATTCTTGATGAGGCAGTGAAATATGACCTTAAGGATGGTAAGGTGTTTAGAGTGGAATTTTGATTTGGAAAGGAAGGTCGTCCACGTAATCTTCCAATATATTATGCATGATATCATGAAATATATGATTCATAGCCCACTAATATGTAGCACTAACATTTTTAAGGCCAAAAGGCATAACTCGATAGTAGAAGGTCCCCGAAGGAGTGATGGAGGCGGTTTTGTGATGATCCTCTGGGGCAAGTAATATCTGGTTATAATCCGAGAAGCTATCCATGAGCGATATAATTTCATGGCCAATAGTAAGATCAACTAATTGGTCTATAATATGCATCAGGAAAGTCATCTTTCAGGGAAGACTAAGTTAAGGTCATGCAGAAATCCATGTGTATATGTGAATTCCTCTTATCTCCTTAATGACATGGAGCAATATTGGAGATCCATTGGGGATAATCAATGGTTAGGATAAAAGAAACTTAAGAGAAGGTGTTGAATTTATTCTTATTTAACCAGAGGAGCAATGTGAGGATGTATTTGTCTTCAGCTTTTGTTTTATAGGTTTGGCTTTAGGAATAGTTACGATATTGTGGACAACAATGTGGTGGGGTCAATACTAGGCATATCTAATGTAGGACCAAGCAAAATCATGGTCTATGATCTTATGAGGAATGTAGCTGAAAATCTTCTTGTTCAATAGCCTATAAAGATTGGCCTGATATTTAGGATATGCGGGTCATCCTGAGTGTTAATATTGATTTCGATGGTTGATTCATTTAACATGGTTTGCAGTCTTAGAATGGAAATGACCAATGAATATAAGAATAATTCAGCACCAAGATAGGTGAGAATGGACTCATTGTCCTAAAATTGAATGACTTTAATCAAAGGTGTATTATCATCGATCATGTCAAGATATAAGAAGGGAAGGGAAGAGGGAGCCTCACCTTCATGTTAATAAGTTAGAGGCCCCAAGGGAAACGATGTTTATGACAAAAAAGTTAGGAAGAATGGATTCTAGATCCATCGAACTTCATGTCGGTGAATGTGGTGAAACTGGTAAACTAGGTTGAAGAAGGTGGAGAAGGGTTTTTTTCCTCAATGAGTTCAACGTGCGAGATTTCTTGGAAGATGGTTTGGCAAAGCAAATACTAATATAATCACTTTGTTTACATGTGGTATATGGGATGACAGTATGGCTGGCCTGTGCTCATGGATTCTATTTTCAATACCCTTAGAGTGTGGTACACTGCTTTTAGGTGTGGGTTACACTCGGAAATTAGTTAGTGACTAGAGGTCGGATGAAATTGGGTAGTTTTAACCCATGGGTAAAGGGTCAACTGTATATGTGGCTGTTTTTGGGCCCATGGTTTTTCGGTACCCATTGTTTTGATACCCACAACTTTTTCCCATGGTTTTGATACCCATGGTTTTGTATCAAACTGCTTAAGCCATTTTCTATTGATATGGTCTTATGCATATGATAGATAGACAAGCAAATGTATTGCAGATGTGCTTTGAATTCAGGTGTGAACTCTATAGAGTTTTTTTAGCATAGCTCCAAACATATCTAGGTATTGTATTGAGAGAGTGGAGGCTTGTAATAAAATCTGAGTAAGTGATTCTTGGTGGACGTAGCCCAAATTGGGTGAACCATGTTAAATCTTCTCTCTGTGTTGTGTTATTTATTCTACACTTTTATTTAAGATCTGTAATATTTTATGCATATTAATTTCTACTATTGCGATTCTATAAGGGATTATTCCACATATTTGAAAGGTGATGGGTCAGCCCAAATGGTATAGGCGTGTCCTTCATGCTCAAACTTTACACAACGGTGGAAAGAAAGAAGGAAACACCAAACGTCATGCGCACGAATAAGGTCTAACACTTCCTTTGAGAAACAAGTTATATTAAATTCCCCCTCTAGGACATAAAGTAAATATGGAATTAGTGTGGGGGCCCCATTGCAAACATGGAAGGTGCATGATGTAAGTGTAGAGGTGCTAGGTATTGATGAACCGTAACATGATGGGCTGTTAGATGTAAATTTTCGGGTATTCACATTTGGGCGAAGCATGGTGAGGGATGAGATTTAATTCTAGTGCCCCCACTGATCATAAACAACGTCATTACACATATATCATCGATGTGTGGACAGAGATGGAGATCCGATTGGGTCATCAGTTGGTGCGGTGTGATCTCTCATAGTGAGAAGCTGAGTGTGGTTAACTTGGTGAGTAGGTGGAGGTGTAGTGAAGGTGGTTTAATGCGTAATTAGTGAGAGAGGTAATGATGTGGTTGTAGAATGGCGGCCCATTGGCGATGCGTTTGGGCAAGAGATCGAAGATCCACTGGGAAAGTCCATCTGAATTTTTTCTATTGACTTGTATTTGTGATAGACTGATTGATGCCAGAGTTCTATATGGGATGAGAAGAAATTAACTCCTTGAGGTCCTTATTGAGCTGATCAATGCGGGAGGGAAGCGTGGATTTTTTCTTTTGGGGGAAAGCAGGGACATTTAATAGCTGTATCCTTTAAGGGAGTCATCTTTATTTATAGCAAGTGATGTTTGTAGAGAGAAGAAGAAGATGTCATTTTGAGGGGACTGCGTATCTTTATTGGGAAGTGGACTCAAGGAAGTGGATCCCATGTGAGGCGATTTTAAGTAAGGACAAATACTAAGGTGAAGAATAGGATTGTTGTTTAGAACGAAGGTGATGAAATGACCTGGGATCTCAATCTAACATAGAATGAAAAGTATCCATGAGAATCATGCATGTGTAGCGTTGTGTGTGGTACAAATATTAAAATAAGATAAAAGAGAGAGGGGTACCACAATGATTATTGTTTAATCATTAGGGATGGAATAGGAATTGGAAGGCAACTCAAGGGACATGAGCATGGAAAGAGGGAAGAACGGTGAGGAGGACCAAATTCAATTAGTAGAATGGTCAAAGATGAAGGCATGGGGGCTTAGTTCGGGTTTACATCGAGTTGAAGTGATAAAACAATAAGCCCTGATCCATAAGTAGAGTTTCACGATGTAGGCCACCAATAGTAGAAAATTTTACCCGTTTACTTTTTTCAACCTTTGTTACATGTTGATTTCTTTCAGGCACAAGGCAAACCACTGGCCGGTCGTTCATGGAACATTGTCTAGGACATGTTGATATAATTTTGGTAAACTTTGAAGGTGGTAAAGAGCATTAAGACAACATCATCAATAACTAATTTGTGTTTTAAACGGTCCTGGAAAAAAATTCACTTAATCATGGAGCAATGTCATGAGAGAGAAATTGCCAAAGTGGATGGAATTTGAACTTCGAGAAGGTAGAACAACTCTGTTTGTACATAGACTAGAGTAGAGAAAAAGGTGTGTGTTTGTGGCAGTAGTGGAAGTGTAATACTAGTGTGGTAACAACCCATAGGGTGAAAGGAATGTGCCTATGCCAATCCTTCCTAGTATCGTTAACCAATTTCATGAGAATTTTGTTTAAGGTTTTATTAGTGGATTCAGCTTGGCCATTGGTTTTTGGGTAATAGGGTGATGAGAAACTTAGTTGAATACCAAAGGCATCGTAAAGTTTTTGCAAGGTTTTATTTTTGAATTGTTTTCTGTTCTCAATTGATGAGGCGCAATGTGGAACACCAAAGTGACAGGATAATGTGTGATTTGATGAACCTCACATATTTTTAAGCTTTCATGGAGATGAGAGGTATGCCTTCAACCATTTGGTTGTAATATTTGGGAGGACGGTGATTATCAATTAAGTCACTAGAAGAATGGGGATGATTTCTCCAACAAGATCCAAAACCATTGAGAGAAGGGCAAGGGTCACGGGTGTGACCTGTAAGGGCATGACTGGGTGTATGATAAAGGTTGGCTGTTGTTGGCAGTTTACACAATGCTGCCATATTCACAAACAATCATTGTTGAGGGTTGGCAAGTAATAGGGCCTAGGTGAAGACTACCACTTCGCAACAGCAAGGCCAAACTAAAAGTGACCTCCACCTTTTTACTGCAATACATGAAATCCTTAATTTGGGGGGGGGGGTTTTTTTTTTTTTATAAGGAATTTCAAAACTCGTAGGAATTGTAAAGAGATACCATCCGAGCCAACTATAGAGGAGGCCACCCATGATTGAGGTAACGAGATAAATTTTTAGAAAGGCACGTTGTCCATTAGAGTGAGTTGGGACGGTAGGATGGAGGGGAAATAATTCTGAGTACGTTTATTTATACCCCAGGTCACTTGAGGGGGAGCAAGCGGTTCGATGGAGTAAAATTCATGAGGTAATAAGAGGTGATTGGAGTCTTTTTATGGTGAAAAATATTTTGAAAATGGAGGGCGAAAAGTGTGGGTTGAGATGGCCCAAAAGCAGGCCATAGTATCTGCAAATTTGTTGGTTGAACAAAGGGATGGCTGAAGGTCATTATGGTAAAGGTGGTCAAAAGTATGTTCACCGTGATCTGTTTATAATTTTGAAGTTATCTAATTATGACATTGGTATTACACCCATGACTAGTTTAAGACCCAAATTGAGAATCACCAAAGATGTTGATTGACTTAACATCTAAGGCAATATAGGAGCTTGGAGAATCTAATACGAGCACTTCATATTCGACAATATTGTTTGTACAATAAAAATCAAGTTTTAAAGACAAAGGCATGGGTTCACCATCAAGCAGATTGAGGATAACACCAACCCCTCCCCCATGCTGATAATTAGAACCATCAATGAAGAGTGTCATTTGGTAAGCGGGTTCGTTTAGGGAAAAAGGGTATAGCCATTGACTCATTATGCAAGTCAAAAGTTAGAGGTTGATCCTGAAATAGGTGCCTCAGAAAAATTGGTGTTGAATATCCTGCCCGTGATGGAATTTTTATGGATGAATTATTTCAAGGTTGAGGTCAGCCAAAAGCATGAGCCAGAGGCGGCATGTTGGATTTTGGTAGGTTTGGACATAATGAAGTTGAAGGGGTCAATTTTGGTCACAAGAGGTTTTGTGGTTGAGTAGGTAATGGTGTAGTTTTGTGTAACATCCTCATTTTAGTCAATAGAACAAGTCAAAATTTTTTTTTTTTGATAATTGCATACTGGTCTAAATACATAATTAGAACTCACAATTCAAATAACCATTTATATAACAGACAACCATATGCAGTTGTAATGACTCGGAATACCTCCGATCTATTCATTCCATGACTCGATAATCCACCGATCTATTCATGAGTAAAAAGAGTTAGTGTTTTTATTTAACACAACACTCTTGCAGTTCTCTTCCCTAATCTGGGATTCAGAATGCCCTGTCCAAGGAATCTAACTGAATAACTGTTACCATTATTCATCGGCATCTCATCCCTTAGACTAGGTGAATTAGGACAACGCAATCAGCAGCTTGCGATACTTTGGCCAAAGATTTTAAACATACTGTTCATGTCTCGTATTCCTTAACGGCATACTCGTCAATCTGGAATACGTCCTTCACCCCATTCATATGTTATATAGAATGTCTTATACTGACTACTGTCAGTCCTTTCTTTCACAACTGAATCACTCGGAGGCAGATTAACAAGGTGATAATGTTATATGGATGCCCATGAGGATTAGGGATATGATGACATACTGGTTCAGCCTTGCAGTTCAACCAGTGTGTCATGATACCTCAAATCTCTGAGGCAGCCTTATAACATGACCATGTTCTTAATCGGTCCCAGGGTAATTCGTGCAAAATCAAGTGTAAATCTTAACGATCAATGCAAAGGGTGTCGCCATAAGTCACCTGCATTGTTGTAACTTCGAGAAGATCCTAATCTTCTCGGAGGTACAGCCCTGCAGTCGACTTTATGTCGCCAGCCTTTAGATCCGCTTCGAGAAGATCTACCCAGTAACAAGCGTTACGCACTTGAGTTAAATTACTTCTAAAGACTTTTCCCTAAGGTTAGCCTTTCCAAATTCCTGGATTCTTTGTCTTAAGACGACCCTCCTCTAAAAGACTCATTAATTGATAGAGGTATTACGGTCACGCTCTCATCAAGGAGTCATTAGAATACACCAGATTCTAAAGCAACAGAATGGAACAATATCTCATAACCTTTACTGAGATTGCCATCTGAACTCCATTGATTGCCTATCAGATCTCTTAACTGAATTTATATCATAATTTTAAGTTCAAAGGTATGAATGATTTAAGAATCCAATTTAATATTGTCCTATCATATTTAGGACTAGGGATTAGCAATTTAGTCCAATTTGTTTAGCGTTCTCTTTTAGGCTCAATTTTTTTTTAACCTATCTTCTAGAGAGACAATAATTTAATTCCAATATTGCTTTTGCTAGAACAAATTAGAACTACTAAACACTCATAAGAATTTAATCTCATTTACTTACAAGCTTACATTGCCAATCGCAAAAGCATCCATATATACAATAATAACAATTCCCCTTCGTTATATAAACCGAAGAAGGTCAACTTTCAGAAATAGAATACAACACATAAGTATCAAACACTTATTTTCATTCCTTTCAGAACTTATACAATTACATTTTATGCAACAGCATACTTGATATAATGCTAACGGAAAAGAAACATCTTTTCACATATAGTACATCTATAAAATCAAGCTGTAATTCTTTATAAATCAAATAAACAATCTGATCAGCCTGTCATATCTGCATTGCTTTTACCTCTTACGGCAACCATCTGCAAAAATAGTCAACATGAGTCAGTTCAATGAACTGAGCATGATAAGCACTAACTTTTAAAACAATTGCAATCCATCAATTGTTTTCATTAAACACCCTGTTTAAATGAGATCAGATATTCACATAAGTAAACATAATCAGACTAAGCCCTTGTAATACAAAATGATTACAGATATGTAACTCTATAAATGTTACAGAATAGTCTTAATCACTTGCTAATATTTCATCAAATATGAAGAAACAAGGAACGAGTGTACACTAACAATCAATGAATCCAAAAATCACGACATTGGTCAGATCGTTTCATTCTTCCAAAAGGGGACAACATAACAATTCGGAATTCCACCAATATGTTACAAAACAATTTCCCACTGATAGATAAATATCAACAAGTATTAAATAAAGGAAGAGAAGGAACCAAACCATTCATACTTCCTTTCACATAAGTTCATCACTGTACCGTCTTCACATATGAAAACATTCAACCAGTATTTAAATGAACAAGTTAGACAAGCCGCAAGCAAGATCACTGTTCTAAATCACGAAATAGAAACACAGCAAACTCCTGTATAGCAACTAACACATCAACAATTCATGTATCAATCCTAAGTCCAATACTAGTTCCTTTTTCACAGTGAGGCTTGACACAAGTTGAAAACAAGAAACTACAAGCGTATCGCTGAAAACAACAACCTCATTGCATCAAGCAATCTAAGGTTTCCTATGGACTATGCTACGTTGTCACACAATATTTCCAAATCATGCACAGCCAAACGGACAGATTAAATGGAAAAGAACATAGCATACAAATTCTTGCTCAGTCAAATCGGACTGAAGTAAAAGAAAGGAATTCGACCAACGATCCTTACCTTGCCGCATGCAAGTCTTGGTGTGATATTCGCGACTTACCCAAACAAGGTCAGAACACGAAACGGTCATCCATGCTCAAGAACCTCAAAAAGTGACAAAGACAGTGTCCAAGGTCAAGCTCAGAAAGAGACAAAAGTACTAGTTACCTTTCCAGAATTCCAATGATTCAAACGGAGGTAACAATTCACGCAAATGAATATGAATTCATACTGATATTCTTCAATGAAGCATAACAAAAATCAGACAACAAATTATTCTCTGCCAATCATTTTACACTAATTTGCACAGGTCGAAGACGTACATGTCCACCTAAGAATCTATACCTCAAAATCCCAAAAACACGAAGGAATTCCAATCGCAATAACAAGATCGAAATACATGTTAGTCCATTAAGTCGCCGGCACTTAAAATACCACAACTTAACTTTATTCGGCTCAAAATAAAATGAATCATTCAATCGACTCCTCAGAGTCGCCCAATTCACAATAGTATAAATATATATATTCACACTGTAACTGTAACTGTTAACTTTCGAACAGCTTTCACATAGAAGTGAAAATGCATACACAGGAAGTCTTTATCCTTTAATTATTTCAAATAACAGTAGCCAAAAGCCCTGTTTCATCTTACCAGGCTTTCACAAAAAAAATCCAATCAAAAAACTTATGGATGAATCTACATTCCCAGCAATAGATAGCAATAATACGATTCAATCATCGACTCCACTGAGTCGAATACAACAAGTACAGGAGTATCTATATTATACACAGTCCACAAGTAATCCCGCTAACCCAATAACAAGGAAAACAACTCCCGCTAGGTCGAAAAGACTACGGTACACTACAGTTGCCTGATCCAAGCCAAAAATTGAATACAAATGAAACCCGAAAGTATCATTAGTCGCTGTCAACAAATCCCGTGACAGAGTACCCAAAGAAGCGATAATACAAATCAATCTTACTGTACTCATCCAAATCATTCCATACGGTTTCTATAACAAGAAACAGCGACCACGAAATAAGACATACAGAGGTCTTATACTGCACACAGGTATACTCTAAGGGCTCACGCCAAACAGGCCGAACACTCAAACCTTTAAAAAAAAAATACCTCACATGCATAAGCCAGAATAATACTCAAACAAATAGAGTCGAAGTTCGATTTCAACAAACACCCATCAAGCGGAAATTGAAAAATCGAACCAGAAGAGATACAGTGCCAAAAATCAAACTAGATCTCATAGAAAATTCATCTAATCTTCACAAACATTAAACAGAGTTGTTTTAATGAAAGCACTTGAAAGACAGCAAGATATTTAAAGGTTAGGGCCTAGCATGCCTGTATTTTGATCAAATTTCCGAAGCAGACCACAGGAAGAGCTCAAGCTTCCTTTTCTTTTCCACGATAAAGCGACCAACAAAAATTCGCTGTCTCCTTCACAATAATATCCTCCATGACAGAGAAAGAGCCAGAGAAATTCATTCTTCCATGCAACTCAAAGAGAACTGGTGCGATGAACCAGTAAACAAAGCAGAGAGAGAGAGAAGACCGAAAATCGCGACAAGCCAAACAAACTCCCAAATTTCCGCTTGCATGCCTTCCCGTGAGTTCCGAGCTCGACTTCCGAGAGTATTGAATGCCATTAAACCAATTTTCCCGCTTAAACTCTACTCCCACCGACCGCCAGAATTGGCGACAGTCTATCTAAAAACTCAAGTTCATTTCCAAACTTAGCAATTGCCAAGTCTGCACAGATTAGCCGCCGCTTAAGCCTCCGCCATAGACCTGTCCTCATCCTTATCCCTTACATTAATTGCCATGAAAACACCGCCGATGGTTCGCCACCCTTCATAGGCCCCTCCATAATCTCTTAATTAGGTTAGGTTAGTATCTTAGGTTAGAGTTTAGGGTAATACCCACACTAACAAATTACACAAAGATACTAACTTAGGATATTAACAAATAGCCTAGGTCTAGGTTAGACTAACAATAATCTAACCCCTAGGTTAGGTTTTAGTTTTAGGTTACTAACCCTTAATAATTCAGTTTGGTCCTTGTCCTGAAAACTCGGAAAGACCTGTGTCATACCTTCTAGAACAGAGTTAACTCCTGTTCTTATTGCAGAATTGTATGTCAACGAATTATTACCTGGTCTACAATCGAGACCTTCCAGATATACTTTGATATCGGGAACCGTTTCATTTCTCAATATCAGCCTGAGTCATACTCCTGACCAGCTTATTAATGCTTCCATACCTTGCAACCTGTTCAAGGTCTGTGATATAATTTTATCACAAACAGATTTAAAGCATTACTTGGATCAATTCCTCTGATCCAAGTCTAGATATCATTGATGAATACCTCTATAATTCACTCCGTGATCAGATTAATATTCAGACACAAAATGACATAAATAAAAGAGTCTATTCATATTTTGACTCAGTCAAGATCTGCAATCTGCAAGAAATTCAATACTATCAAGCATGATTCTGAATCGAGGAACACATCCTTTTACAAGAAATCACATATCAACACTTGAATGCTTAGGAGAAAGTAACAACAGTTCAGGGTGTTACATGCTTCCCTCCTAAAAAGATTCATCGTCCCGATGAATTACATATTAAATTTTAACCTTCCGGTCAATCAATTTATTAGTTCACAAACAATGTGACTACTTCCATATTAAATAGTTTCAGAAATCAATGTCACAACACTTTTATTCAACCTAAATAAAGTCTGCCTTCATCTGGCTTTCATAAATACTTAAAAACAATAAGTTCATAACAGTATTTTATCAACAGATTTCATTCTGTTGCAAAAAGAGAAGGAAAAGCAATTTTCATCTCTTCCAGGTTTTCCCAAGTTGCACTTTCTTCGTTAACTGGTCCCACTGGACCTTACATTGCTGAATATCACGATTCCTCAAATGCAATTGGCGAGTTTCCGGTACTCTTGTGGGTTTAACCAGGATTATTCCTGGGTCTTGGACCTGCAAGGAATTCCAATTTAAAACATGTGACAGATCTTAAACGTATTTCTTAAGCAAAGAAATATGGAAAACATCATGCATACGAGATAAAGCAGGAGGCAATGCTAAACGATAAGCTACAGGATTGATTATTTCGACAATTTCAAAAGGTCCCAAAAATCGTGGTGACAACTTGGCAGCCTTGCCAAAAGTTATAGAACTCTTTCTCGGTTTAACACACAGAAAAACCTTATCACCAAGCTCAAACTTTCTATCAACCCGCTTAAGGTCAGCATAGCTCTTCTGTCTATCCGTTGCTTCCTTTAATCGTTCACGAATCAGCTTAACTTGCTGTTCCATCTCTGTGAGAATCTCTGGTCCAATTACCACTCTATCCTCTACACTGTCCCCAACTTACAGGGGTTCTGCACTTTCTTCCATAAAGTGCTTCAAAAGGTGCCATCTTAAGAGATGAGTGATAAGTGTTGTTGTATGCGAACTCAACTAATGGGAGATACTCTTCCCATTTATACTGTTGATCCATGCAATACATTCGCAACAAGTCCTCCAACACTTGATTTACCCTCTCAGTTTTCCCATCCGTTTCTGGATGATATGCAGAACTGAAGTTTAGTTTTGTTCCTAGGGCTGCGTTAAGCGTTTGCCAAAACCTTGACGTCATTCTAGGATCCCTGTCTGATATAATCAGTTCTGGTACACAATGCAATCTGAAAATTTCATGTACGAACCTCTTGGCCAGCACTGGTGAATCATCCTTTAGATTTCCAGCGATGAAATGAGCTACCTTAGTCAGTTTATCTACAACTACCAGGATAACATCATGTTTATTCCTGGACATAGGTAGTCCTTGTACAAAATCCATGGTTATTACTTGCCATTTGTACTGCGGTATGCTATGAGGATATAACAGTCCAGCAGGGTGCATATGCTCTACCTTCACCCACTGACATTCCAAGCAATGAGTCACAAAATTTATCACATCCTTTTTCATACCTTTCCAGAAGTATTGCTGTTTCAGATCAGCTAGCATTTTTGTGATACCTAGGTGTCCAGAGAAAGGTGAATTATGAAATTCAACTAACAACTTCTTTCTCAAATCATTCAGCACAGGTACATATACCCTATTTTCATAACGCAAGATTCCTTCATTATCAAGATGAAAACCTTCATACCTTTTATCTTTAGGTTCTGCAGCAAGCGCTGCTTTTACTTGCTGAAAATATGCATCTGATTCTGAGGCACTTTTTACCCCTCGTCTTTAAACTGAGTTCTCAACGTTATAAGAGCAGAAATGTGCCTCCTACGACTTAGAGCATCAGCTACTCTATTCTCCTTCCCTTGATATAGCTAATATCAAAGTCATATTGTGATAAAAATTCTAACCACCTTCTTTGTCTGGCATTCAGATTGGGCTGAGTAAAAATATATTTCAGTCCCAAGTGATCAGTTTTCAACTCAAAAGGTTTCCCTAGTAAGTAGTGTCTCCAGACTTGAAGCGCATGAACAATGGCAGCAAGCTCCAAATCATGAGGGGCATAATTCAGCTCATGAATCTTAAGTTTTCTACTCTCATAAGCAATGACTTGATCATTTTGTAGCGAAACACCTCCAAGACCTTCCCCAGAAGCATCAGTTACAACAGTAAAATTCCCATTAGGGTCTGGTACAGCCAATATAGGTGCAGAAGTCAACTGGTCTTTCAGACTTTTGAAAGCCGCTTTGCACTTGTCATTCCACATGAATTTCTTATCCTTCTTCTGTAATGAAGTTATTGGTGCAGCTACCTTAGAAAAATCCTTTACAAATTTTCTATAGTAACCAGCAAGACCCATGAAGCTTCTTACTTCATGCACATTCTTTGGTGCAGGCCACTCAGTTATTGCCACTATTTTTGAAGGATCTACTACGATTCCTTCCTTACTTATGACATGACCCAAATAGTGTACTTCCGAATCAAAGAAAGAACATTTGGATAACTTACCATACAGCTTTCTCTTTCTCAAAATTCCCAAAACTATCTTCAAATGCTCATTGTGCTCCTCAACGCTCTTAGAATAAATGAGAATATCGTCCAAGAATACAAGTAAAAACTTGTCCAGGTATTCTTGAAAAATATTGTTCATTAAATTCATAAAGGCTGCAGGTGCATTAGTTAACCCAAAGGCTAGAACTGTAAATTCATAATGTCCGTACCTTGTTCGAAAAGCTGTTTTATGAATATCATCCTCTTTAATTCTTAGCTGATGATAACCAGATCGAAGATCTATCTTAGACTAAACCGCTGCTCCACGCATCTGATCAAACAGATCATCGATCCTAGGAAGTGGATATCGGTTCTTGATTGTTGCTTTGTTCAACATCCGATAATCAATACATAGCCTCATTGTTCCATCCTTCTTTTTCACAAATATCACAGGTGCTCCCCAAGGTGAAACACTTGGTCTAATCAATCCTTTAGACAAAAGCTCTTGTAATTGTGCCTTAAGCTCGACTAAGTCAGTAGTAGTCATCCGATAAGGCGCCTTGGAAATAGGTTCAGTTCCAGGCTTGATTTCGATGGTAAAATCAAATTCTCTCTTGGGTGGTAACCCTGGTAATTCCTCAGGAAAAACATCCCTGAAACTTTGCAACAGTGGAATTTGCTTCATGTAATCACTATTTTCTTCTGAAGGTTCAGATATCTTTACTGCATAAAGGGTACATCCTTTATTCTTAGCCTTTTTAAGCTGCATAGCTGACAGTTTTCTAACTGAAATTTCTCGTTTCACACCTTGAATCTCTGCGGATTCCAGCTGATCATCTAAACATTTTATGTTCTTCTCATAGCAATCTACCTTTGCTTTATGGTCAGATAACCAATTGACACCAATAATAATGTCATACGATCCCAAAGGTGTAACATAGAGATCAACTTCCGTGGAGAAATTAGGTAAATCAAGGACTGCTCCAAAGAGACACATACTCACTGTATGAACAGAATTATTACCATACTCTACAGTCCAAGATTTATCCATCTTCCCAGCTTTTCTTTTAAGTTTAGAAGAAATTTTATTATAAATAAAACATTCAGTAGCTCCTGTATCAAAAAGAATAGTGACAGGTATGCCGAATAACTTACCCGGAACTTCTATAGGTGTTGCTTTCTTTTCTGCTTGCTTATCTGCTACTGCAGCATGTATCTTATGCTGCTGATTACGATCATCCTTCTTTAAAGGACATTGATTTGCGTAATGATCTTTACCACAAGTGTAGCAGCCTCCTACAGGTCCCTTCCTAGGCTCAGCATTACCTCCAGCCTTGTAATTGGCACGCTGTCCCCCATAGGACTTCTGTCCATTATTATAATTTTTAACAAAATTATCCCTTATATTTCCAGCAGGCTTATTTACTGCTGCTTTCTTATTGTTATCTCCTGGAAACTTACTCTTGTTTCCAAACTTTTTCCACGGTCCTTTTCTGGGTGCAAGAGAGGTTGAAGAAGGGTTTGCAGTCTTCTTCCGCACTTCCTCCTTATGAGCAGAAATAGCCTTCAATTTCTGTTCTTGCCTTATGGCCTTTCAACAACTCCTTCCATAGTGGTTGGGATGTGAACATCGACCTCATCCCCCTATCACAGGATTCAATCCCATGATGAATTTCCGTATCCTGAACTTTTCGTCAGTTTGATACTGCGGTACATACTTGAGGAGTTTTGTAAACCGCTCCCAGAATTCAGTTACTGTTAACTTCCCTTGAGTCAAGTTCTGAAATTATGTCATTTTTTGATCATTGAAAAGTTGTGGCAGCCAACGTTGCCTAAAATAGCCTTTAAATTGATCCCAAGTGATATTGGTCTCATCAATGTTTAGCTCAGCTTTTCGGCTATCCCACCACGAAGATGCTTCGTGAGAAAGCTGATAGGCTCCCCATATAGCCTTAGTTTCTTCTGAGAAGTTCCTTATTGCAAAGTACTTCTCCATTTCGCTGAGCCAGTTCTCAGCTCCATCTCCTAATGTGGTGCCATCATACTTAGGTGGACTTATCCTTTTTATATCATTAGTGAGTTCTGCCTGCCAATATGGCCTTTTTGTTTTCTGGTTGCACAGGTGCATTCATAGCATTAACATCAATACCCATGTCGGGATTGCCCTCGGGAGGTTGCTGATTATTATTATCAGCTTCTTCATCCTCCTCATTTCCCGTCACCTGCTGTTCAAGTACAGCCAAGCGATCTCTTGTGTCCAACAGGGCAGCAAGGATCTCATCCAGTTTTTGGGTTGTCGCCGCTCCTCCTTCAGGTGGAGCATTACTCGCAACGTTTCCCCTTGTTCTAACCATTTTCTGTTACAAGAAAATTCAGGTTTTTTATCAGATTATGGACTCAATAGGTCCAAGAGCTGCAACCTTCAGCTCTGATACCAAGATGTAACATCCTCATTTTAGTCAATAGAACAAGTCAAATTTTTTTTTTTTGATAATTGCATACTGGTTCTAAATACATAATTTAGAACTCACAATTCAAATAACCATTTATATAACAGACAACCATATGCAGCTGTAATGACTCGGAATACCTCCGATCTATTCATTCCATGACTCGGTAATCCACCGATCTATTCATGAGTAAAAAGAGTTAGTGTTTTTATTTAACAAAACACTCTTACGGTTCTCTTCCCTAATCTGGGATTCAGAATGCTCTGTCCAAGGAATCTAACTGAATAATTGTTACCATTATTCATCGGCATCTCATCCCTTATACTAGGTGAATTAGGACAACACAATCAGCAGCTTGCAATACTTTGGCCAAAGATTTTAAACATACTGTTCATTTCTCGTATTCCTTAACGGCATACTCGTCAATCTGGAATACGTCCTTCACCCCATTCATATGTTATATAGAATGTCTTATACTGACTACTGTCAGTCCTTTCTTTCACAACTGAATCACTCGGAGGTAGATTAACAAGGTGATAATGTTATACGGATGCCCACGAGGATTAGGGATATGATGACATACTGGTTCAGCCTTGCAGTTCAACCAGTGTGTCATGATACCTCAAATCTCCGATGCAGCCTTATAACATGACCACGTTCTTAATCGGTCCCACGGTAATTCGTGCGAAATCAAGTGTAAATCTTAACGATCAATGCAAAGGGTGTCGCCATAAGTCACCTGCATTTTTGTAACTTCGAGAAGATCCTAATCTTCTCGGAGGTACAACCCTGCAGTCGACTTTATGTCGCCAGCCTTTAGATCCACCTTGAGAAGATCTACCCAGTAACAAGCGTTACGCACTTGAGTTAAATTACTTCTAAAGACTTTTCCCTAAGGTTAGCCTTTCCAAATTCCTGGATTCTTTGTCTTAAGACGACCCTCCTCTAAAAGACTCATTAATTGATAGAGGTATTACGGTCACGCTCTCATCAAGGAGTCATTAGAATACACCAGATTCTAAAGCAACAGAATGGAACAATATCTCATAACCCTTTACTGAGATTGCCATCTGAACTCCATTGATTGCCTATCAGATCTCTTAACTGAATTTATATCATACTTTTAAGTTCAAAGGTATGAATGATTTAAGAATCCAATTTAATATTGTCCTGTCATATTTAGGACTAGGGATTAGCAATTTAGTCCAATTTGTTTAGCGTTCTCTTTTAGGCTCAATTTTTTTTAACCTATCTTCTAGAGAGACAATAATTTAATTCCAATATTGCTTTTGCTAGAACAAATTAGAACTACTAAACACTCATAAGAATTTAATCTCATTTACTTACAAGCTTACATTGCCAATCACAAAAGCATCCATATATACAATAATAACAATGCCCCTTCATTATATAAACAGAAGAAGGTCAAGTTTCAGAAATAGAATACAACACATAAGTATCAAACACTTATTTTCATTCCTTTCAGAACTTATACAATTACATTTTATGCAACAGCATACTTGATATAATGCTAACGGAAAAGAAACATCTTTCACATATAGTACATCTATAAATCAAGCTGTAATTCTTTATAAATCAAATAAACAATCTGATCAGCCTGTCAGATCTGCATTGCTTTTTACCTCTTACGTGAAACCATCTGCAAAAATAGTCAACATGAGTCAGTTCAATGAACTAAGCATGATAGCACTAACTTTTAAAACAATTGCAATCCATCAATATTTTCATTAAACACCCTGTTTAACTGAGATAGATATTCACATAAGTAAACATAATCAGACTAAGCCTTGTAATACAAATGATTACAGATATGTAACTATATAAATGTTACAGAATAGTTATTAATCACTTGCTAATATTTCATCAATATGAAGAAACAAGGAATGAATGTACACTAACAATCATGATCCAAAAATCATGACATTGGTCAGATCGTTTCATTCTTCCAAAAGGGCCACAACATAACAATTCGGCATTCCACCAATATGTTACAAAACAATTTCCCACTGATAGATAAATATCAACAAGTATAAATAAAGGAAGAGAAGGAACCAAACCATTCATACTTCCTTTCACATAAGTTCATCACTGTACCGTCTTCACATATGAAAACATTCCACCCAGTATTAAAATGAACAAGTTAGACAGCCGCCAAGCAAGATCACTGTTCTAAATCACGAAATAGAAACACAGCAAACTCCTGTACAGCAACTAAACACATCACAATTCATGTATCAATCCTAAGTCCAATACTAGTTCCTTTTTCACAGTGAGGCTTGACACAAGTTGAAAACAAGAAACTACAAGCGTATCGCTGAAAACAACAACCTCATTGCATCAAGCAATCTAATGTTTCCTATGGACTATGCTACGTTATCACATAATATTTCCAAATCATGCACAGCCAAACGGATAGATTAAATGGAAAAGAACATAGCATACATATTCTTGCTCAGTCAAAATCAGACTGAAGTAAAAGAAAGGAATTCGACCAACGATCCTTACCTTGCCGCATGCAAGTCTTGGTGTGATATTCGCGACTTACCCAAACAAGATCAGAACATGAAACGGTCATCCATGCTCAAGAACCTCAAAAAGTGACAAAGACAGTGTCCAAGGTCAAGCTCAGAAAGAGACAAAAGTACTAGTTACCTTTCCAGAATTCCAATGATTCAAACGGAGGTAACAATTCACGCAAATGAATATGAATTCATACTGATATTCTTCAACGAAGCATAACAAAAATCAGAAAACAAATTATTCTCTGCCAATCATTTTACACTAATTTGCACAGGTCAAAGACGTACATGTCCACCTAAGAATCTGTACCTCAAAATCCCAAAAACACGAAGGAATTCCAATCGCAATAACAAGATCGAAATACATGTTAGTCCATTAAGTCGCCGGCACTTTAAAATACCACAACTTAACTTTATTTCGGCTCAAAATAAAATGGAATCATTCAATCGACTCTCAGAGTCGCCCCATTCACATAGTATAAATATATATATTCACACTGTAACTGTAACTGTTAACTTTCGAACAGCTTTCACTAGAAGTGAAAATGCATACACAGGAAGTCTTTATCCTTTAATATATTTCAAATAATAGTAGCCAAAGCCCGTTTGTTCTCTTACCAGGCTTTCACAAAACAAATCCAATCACAAAACTTATGGATGAATCTACATTCCCAGCAATAGATAGCAATATACGACTCAATCTATCGACTCACTGAGTCGATACAACCAGTACGAGTATTCTATATTTATACACAGTCCCAAGTAATCCCGCTAACCCAATACAAGGAAACAACTCCCGCTAGGTCGAAAAGACTACGGTAACACTACAGTTGCCTGATCCAAGCCAAAATTGAATACAAATGAAACCGAAAGTATCATAGTCGCTGTCAACAAATCCCGCGACAGAAGTACCCAAAGAAGCGATAATACAAATCAATCTTACTGTACTCATCCAAATCATTCATACGTTTCTATAACAAGAAACAGCGACCACAAAATAAGAATTATAGAGGTCTTATACTGCACACAGGTATACTCTAAGGGCTCACGCCAAACAGGCCGAACACTCAAACCTTTAAAAAAAAAAAATACCTCACATGCATAAGCTAGAATAAATACTCAAACAATAGAGTCGAAGTTCGCTTCAACAAACCACCCATCAAGCGGAATTGAAAAATCGAACCAGACGATATACGTCAACAAAATAGTCAAACTAGATCTATAGAAAATTCATCTAATTCTTCACAAACATTTAAACAGAGGTTTTATGAAAGAACTTGAAAGAAAGCAAGATTTTAAAGGTTAGGGCCTAGCTGGCCTATATTTTGATCAAATTTCCGAGCAGACCCCAGGACAGCTCAAGCTTCATTTTCTGTTTCACGATAAAGTGACCAACAAAATTTCGCTGCTCTCTTCCAAATATATCTCCATGACAGAAAAGAGCCAGGATTCATTCTTTGCCATGCAACTCAAAGAGAACTGGGGTGAGAACCAGTAAACAAGAGAGAGAGAGAGAAGACCCGAAAATCGCCCGACAAGCAAACAACTCCCAAATTTCGCTGAAGGCCTTTCTCGCGAGTTCCGAGCTCGATTCCGAGAGTATTGAAGCCATTAAACCAATTTTCCCGCTAAACTCTCTCCCACCCACGCCAGAATTGGCGACAGTCTATCTAAAAACTCAAGTTCATTTCCAACTTAGCAATTGCCAGTCTGCACAGATTAGCCGCCGCTTAAGCCTCGCCAATAGACCTGTCCTCATCCTTATCCCTTACATGAATTGACATGGAAAACAGCCATGGTTCGCCACCCTTCATCGGCCCCTTCATAATCTCCTCCAAAGTTAGGTTAGTATCTTAGGTTAGAGTTTAGGGTAATGCCCACACTAACAAATTTATACAAAGATACTAACTTAGGATATTAACAAATAGCCTAGGTCTAGGTTAGACTAACAATAATCTAACCCCTAGGTTAGGTTTTAGTTTTAGGTTACTAACCCTTAATAACTTCGTTTGGTCCTCGTCCTGAAAACTCGGAAAGACCTGTATCATACCTTCTAGAGTGGAGTTAGCTCCTGTTCTTAATGCAGAATTGTATGTCAACGAATTATTACCTGGTCTACAATCGAGACCTTCCAGATATACTTTGATATCGGGAACCATTTCATTTCCCAAGATCAGATTAATTAATTCAGACACAAAATGAAATAAATAAAAGAGTCTATTCATATTTTGACTCAGTCGAGATCTGCAATCTGCCAGAAATTAGTACATTGCAAGCATGATTTCTGAATCGAGGAACACATCCTTTTACAAGAAATGCACTTCATGGGGTGGCATAAGAGGGCTGGTACTAATAATGTAATGTGTGGGTGGCATTCCAGTGTAATGGTGATTCCAATTAGGAAGGTTGAGAATAGGGGACTAAAAAAAGAGGGCATATATCTAGAATGAATAACAGATGAGATAGGGGGTTGTTGATAATATGTATATGTAGGTGGGGCAGTCTTAGGGACTCTAGTAGCGATCGTGGGCAGAGACTGAGGGATGGAGAAGATAAGACTTCTGGAATGGGTTAGGGCTCACCAAAACCATGGGTGGTTGTGTTGCAACTGGTATATGTGAGATAATGGACGCGTATGGGTTTATGGTCTAGGTGGTCAATGAAGGAACAATAGATACTACGGGTGCGACTAATATTGTGGATGTAGCAGTCATAGTGGGTGTGGGGCCTAGCTGTAAAACCACTGAGGGTAAAGTGAGTGAAGGTAACATTATACTAGTTTTTTGGGCTGATGTATAAGTGGGTATAAGGGAAGGAGAGATGGATATGGGCATTCATATATATCAATTGAACTAAGGAATCTCAAGTGGAGAGAGTGGGAAAGGTAGAATTGTAAGGCTATGGGATTATGATTGAGGAGTCATGTGAACTCATTGTCACCCTGTAGAAATGGTGGTAGGAAGGGTTGGATCCATGGGTGATAGGATGGAAGGTGCTGAAGGAATAGGTGGGAGTGGTTTGACGAATGACATGGAATATAAGAGCATCAGTTTGGCTACAACTTAACACCATGTGAGTAAGTGTTGACTTAGAAAGACCGTATTGTTTAAAATGACATAGAAAATAGTAGGAATAGAGGAAAAATGAGGTCGGGCGGAGGGTGAATTTAGTCAAGGTCTTTTGAATTTTTAAAAAACCAAACCAGACACTGACGTTGGTCAAGCTGACTAGTGATGGTTAATAAGGAACCAATGTCGGTTATAGAAATTTATGTCGGTCACTATAGAAAATACCCATTTCAGCAAGTGAAACAAGACTGATGAATGTGTAATGGGGTGTGTATGACAAAAGTATCAACATGGGGGAATAGAGTGATGCCCTAAGGGCCAAAAACTTAATAGAAGGAGTGATGAAGGATATTCTAGAAAAAATAACTAGAAATCCATAAGCTGACACAAGTTTATGCTTAACCGAAAATGGTCAGATGTGAATCGATGACGATTATTTGGACCAACACCGGTTACTTTGACATGAAAGAGAAGTGAAGAGTCAAAATCAAGAATTTAAGAATGAAATATGGGGTCCTGACACACTCAGAAAAAAGTAAGAATACTCTAACTATGATGGTGGAGTGTGCAAAGAAGAAGAATATGTAGATTTGTAGTCTCACACCTCAAAACACAAGTCAAGAAGGAAAACAAGAAAAACATGATCCTAAGAGTGATTTTCTTTTATGTTTGTTTAGCTTATACTATTTATAACTAACCATGTGAATCTAGAATATAATTTTTGGTTTGGAAGGAGTTGTATGAAGAAGGATATCTATAAGGTGAGGTTTCAGGTTATGTTATGGTAGGGAGGGAAGGGGAGTGTGCCAAAATGTTTTCACACCATTTTATTTAGTTATTTGGAATGTGATGAAACAGATAAGGGTATGGGATGAGGAGGAATACCTTTTGTGTTGGTTTGCAGGTTGATGCGTGCATTCTGACTTCTCAATCTGATGTTGAATGTGAGAGCTTCCTTTTGGCTGGGAGGAACTACATGTAATCGAAACAAAAACCACCAAATAAGAGTAAAAAAATATATGACAGTGGACTACCTAACGTATGCTGAATCTGGGAAGTGTGATACTCCCTAGAAGGCTTTCATTCCATTGCTTTTATAAAACAAATATGAAATAACTGAAAAAATACATAAAAAAAATCTAGTGCTAGTATTCTGATTTGGGTACCTCAGATCACTATTAGCATCGATCTAATTAAATATAAAAAACTATGTTGGTCAAGGTCTTCACGTTAGGTTTCAGGTTGTTTAGGTGGGCTCCAAGTCACAGACAGGGTCTTAGCAGGGTTGGGTAAGGTGTTTGGGTTTTTTTGGTAGGTAGTTGGTTGCTGGTTTACACAGTGTTAGCAAACACAAAGAATGGCATCGGTTGAGGTTCGATCGATCATGGTTAGGAAGAACCGACGAAGGTTATGGGTAACCACACAACATTGTAGAGGGGGTTGATAAGATTCAATAAGATTTACTAATGGGGTTTTGAGCTAAGCTTAGGTAGAGATGACAGAGCGGGGAAAAATGAGGTGTATAGGGATCTTAGAACACTCAGAAATGTTTAGAGGTTAGGGTATGGGTAGTTTTTTATGGTGTGGGTGGAGGAATGGTTGGGTTTAAAGGAAAGTAAATTGCAGGGGAAAAGGGAATCCAAGTAGGAAACTAAGAATAACAATAAAAGAACCCAATAGACTGAAGTAGAAATAGATGATGTAGGTAAAAAAGTGTACTTACTATTGTGCAGGTCCAATGGATGTGTGGTGGTGATGATTGAGTGGAGGGATGGAGCTTGGTGCCATAGTGATGCTTCCTGGTAATGTATTGTGAGTGCAATACCTCTGGATCTGTCCTAGTGCTGGCTATGGATGTCTATAGGTATGAAAAGGCTCTGGTTATTCTTACATGTAGTTCCCTTTTCATCTCCTTGATCTCAGAATGTGCCAACCTAAAAAAAAGTTTTCCAAGGTGAATAAAATGGTAACCGACGATAGTTCCTAGTTGACAAACATCGATTTTAGGATGAGCAACATTGGTTAAGGTGGGATTCCCTAGGTTTACTAAAAATGGCAGATCTTGCATCATTTGGGTTAGGTTCATTCATCTTCGCGGATCAGAATGGACGTTATGTTTTTATGAGTTGGAAGGTGGTTAGAGGAATAATAGGCTTGATTTTTTGGGTTTAACCAAGTCTTATTCATTTATGGAAAAATGTTATGAATAGGTCTATGGTGAGATGTCTAGGTGAGGTGAACATCCATTTAATTAAAGTAATTAAATTAATAATGGGGTGAGGATGGGTATTAATTTAATTGCAAATAATTAAATTAATATTAATGTGGGGTATAAGGGTCATGGTTAGGTGAATGTGTTTAAGTTGGTTATTTGAAAGGGGACCAAGGGGAGTGTGACCCAATTTTGGTGTCTATAGTGAGCTCCAGATATGTTCAAAGGTTTCTATTATGTTTAACTAGTTCAAAGATATGTGGTAAAGGTGTTAATGTGTCTAAAAGATGAAGAATAAGTCAGTTTACATGAGGAATGTGTTGAAGGAAGACTGACTAGGCCTATTCCTAGACCTAACAAAATAAGATGATATGGTAGCATGAGGTATGAAGAAAATTAGGATAGTATGAGAATGTGTGGAGTGTTTGACATTGCATAGCAGGTGTGGAATGTGTACATCATCATGGTCTAGGTGTTTAGTACATGTTTAAGGTCCTTAGAGGCAAGTACATGCCCTGTAAGAAGAGAAGGAAAGAAATCAGGGGAAAAAAAAATTCCACAGTGAGTTTCAGATATAAGAAAACATGAATGAGCATTGAAAATCATGAAGGATGTCATTGCAGAGGTGTGCAAAAAGTTTGAGGTTAGGATTCTGAAGAGAAAGCATAAAAACATTTTTTGAGCTCTATCAAGCTCTCAAAATTGTCATTTCCATCTTGATGGTCATTTTAGAATGCCCACCCACACATGTAAAATCTGTATGGGGACATGAGCCATTCATTAATTTTGAGTCTGGATTCAAGAGTATTTTTTCAATTAGATTGAGGTAAAATGATGCCCTATCCTTTATAAACGATTGTTAAGAAGCCAAGTGGGTTTTTAAACCCTCCTTAAACCCTAGTTTTTAGAGCGATAGAAAAACATATGAAGTTTATTTCCATGAAAATGACTTGCAAAGGATAGTGTTAAGGTTCATGCATGTATAAAATTCAACACACATCTCATTTTTTTGGTGGTGGCATGTTCCAGGTGTGATGGTAAGCTTCAAGAAAAAATATGATTTGTGAAGATTTGTAGGTACATGTATGAGTTGTAGGGTTCATAAATTGAAAAAAATTATTTCCTTTAGTTTGGGAGATAAGCTATGTGCTCATAAAAACTTTGGGACAAGTTTTGTGGAAGAAATTTATGAAATCTTTCTTCCAATGATGCTATTGTTAATGGGCTAATGAGGTCAAAACTAGTCATGGAGGTCTAAGAGGTTTTTGGTATAAATACATGTTTTGTAGCAGGTTTATATGATCATGTATAGTTTTTTGAGGTTCCTTATGATGTATTTCAAGCTCATGGTTTGATCAGATAAGGAGGTCTCATGTGAAATCCCTAATGGCCCTAAAATGTCCTATTAGGCTTGTCAAGAAGGTCTATGGAACAGGTATAACAAGTGAGGAATTATGAGTGTGACATATGAATGTGAGTGCATGAAAACTTTGGTAGGTATTCCATTCAAGTGTTCCAAGGGATGGAATTAATTGGAAGTTTCCTTGAAGATGATGGAGGTCTAATAGCTCAAGACTGGGTTCTTGAGACTTTTATGCAAGTTTAAGCAGTTTTTTTAGAGAAAGAAGCCAATTTTGAGTCTTTTTGCTCTTAATTGGAGGGTTTTGTTAGTTGTGTGAGTTACCTAAGGATGAGATAATTAAATTGATGTGCCACATGAAAAATGAAGAGGTGATTTGATATATGAACCAATCAGTTTTGGAGGGCGGGGGAGTTATAATTAGGTGTTTGAGACCTAATTGGTAGTGATTTACTATTGGAGTGTGTTCCCATGTTGAATATGGAGATTTCAGAGTTTATTGTTCTTGCTTATGGTTCTAATATAATTTTGATAAAGTTTTCAGAGATGATGGAGTCATGATTGAGATGCTGAGTACCCTTGAAGTTAAAATTCTGACCATTGGAGTGAAAGCCTAATGTTTAGGCCTAGTTGAGCATGATTGCATTTATAAGTCTTATGCCAACCTATATGGGTTTATTTTATGTAACTTATATGAATGTGTAGAGTGTGTTTTCATGTTATTAATGACCAAATTACATAATCAATATGGTCTTGTTCCAACCTATATGTTTTGTGGCTTGAGTCATGTATAAAGGGAGTTGTATTTGCTCTCTCGAGCTAGTGAAGAGATGGAGATGTGAGTGAGCAAGTGAAAGTGTGAGAAGAGGTTAGAGAGCTATAGGATAGAGAAAGAAGAGGATTAGAAGATGAGAAGAGAATAGGATTAGGAATACATGGTCATATGACCTAATCAACACATTGTTGGTTCATATATGAATGAAGAAGGAGAGAGAGTAGTTTGAGAGGGTTTTTGAGTGAAGAGATATAAAAAAGTGATCAAACTTAGTTGCTTTAGAAACAAGGTCATCAAGTGTATGGGTTGGTTCTCTTTGTGGGGTTGGTTACTCACTGAAGAAATATCTTGTGATGTGTAATATCAAAGGAGTCCTTTATGTTGAGTAATATATGCAAAGGTTCAATGGGATTTCTTCTCGTTGAGGGTTTCCCACTTTATAATCTTGTGTCATCATGTCATTTTATTATTTTTATGTTTGAATGTGTATGGTTTAATAATCATATTAATGCTTAAAGTTTCAAAATTGTGCATGTTTAATTGAATGAAAGTTTTAAAGGACTGATTCACCCACCTCTCAGTCATTATACTTTGAACACTCACCAACTTGTAGAAAACTATATAGGAGGAGGAACATAAAGAAGACGAGAACCAAAGGAGTGTTTTTTAAGCTTATACAATGAATAGGATGAAGTTTTATCACATTTGGAAGATTGAATTGATGATGAAGAACTCATTAAGCTCACTAGTTTTACGTTCTCATCATCTATATCTTTCACTACAAAGAGCCTCTTACTACTAAATCTTCCAATTGACTTTAGATAGAGCAAGACATGAAATAAATTCATATCTTCCCTTTCTACCTTCCAGTAATTCAGATTTGGAGGAAAATCATGAAGAAGTGTATGCAAAAAGAGAGATCATATCAGCTAATCAACTTGAGATTTATGATCAATAATAGGATGAGTTTAACATCTCAAAATTTGTGCATGAGGATGAGGACAAGATGATAACCCAATCACTAAATTAGAATTAGTTTGTGAACCTGATCTGCTTGTGAAAGAGAAATAAATAAAAAGTAAAAATCTATCTACAAGTATAAAATATGATGATGGAAGTGCATATTATATATCCATTCATATAGTTTTCATGCAAGGAATATCACCAAACCCAAAGAATTAGTTAAATAACTATAAGGAAAACTTTCCCAATCAGATATCTATCTGATTTGGAGTCACAAAAGAAGTTGCCATCAGTTGTGCCTACCTTAGAGTATGATAAGGGTTTCAAGTTGCCAAAAATCAGCCCCAACATCTAAAAAAACCAAGTACATATCCTATAGAAATGTCTATTATTTTTTCTTAGCTCATACTTTATGAAAATAAGATGTGCAGATCATGTCTTCATCTCCATCATGTAATCTAGTTGTCGAAATTGATCTCATGGTAGAAATTTATGAGAAAAGGAATTTATTTCTCCTAAGCATTATGTGGTTTTGTTTCATTTGCCTTTATCTTTGTTTTATAGTAGGAGTAGTTTAGGTTTTTTTTCTTATGCACACTCTGCATGCTTCTAGTTGGATCATCTATGATATTTCACATTTTTTGGGTGGAATTTCCTTCCTTTGTTGTTATTGTTGAAGGTACCCTCTTATGTTGTATAAATGATCATCGATTGAGTCTCTGATTTATTTTCTAACCTTGGCCAACCTTGTCCCTCTCTTCCCCTATTCCCCTTGTTCTTTTCCTGGAACTCCTTCATCACATCTCTGTCTTATCAAGCATGGAAACCAAGGACTTGCCACCATTATCGATCTGCTCATGTGTCGTATGTGGCTTCTGCAGACTAGGTAGTAACCTTGATCTTCGCAAGTAATTGGTTATACTTGGAAACAAGTGCTATCACCTTTAACCAGTCCTCCTCCTTTAGGTGCGTGGCCACTTCCTCCTTAGATTCCAATGCCAAGGGTCATCTCTCCATGGTGAGGATGCACGTTAAGTCTTCTAGGCATTCCAATGTCGATGCATACCTCTGGGGGATTGGTGTTAGATCTGGGTGCTTTAATATGATGGTACTTTTTATCGATTCCACCTTCTTGTAGACCTCTTGCACCTTTTCCTTTTCCTCCTTGAGCTCACGATTTACATGTGCGCTGATTAATTCCTCCTACTTTAAGTTTCTAGCCACCTTAGCCAACTCCTCTACCTTCTTGGCTAATTTTCCCTCTAAAGCCCTTATGCTGTCGTTTCATGCGAATAGCCTCGCCTCTATTTCAACCGTGACCTTGTTTAGAGAATTACACACTTGCTCGTCCAAGAGCTCCCGAGAATTTACCAAGGGGTTGTCTCCCTTAGACTCCGATAACTTGATAAGCACCTTTTGGCAGACTTCAAAGTCTAGCTCATCAATGTGGGACTCAAATTCCTAAGAAAGCATCTTCTTGGTCATGGGGTACACACCCTCCTTCTTGAATGATTCCATGGCTATAAGTCTCTAAGTGGGTATCATGCTTTGGAACCGTGTGTGTAGCACCTTCCTTGAATCATCCACATAGCCCATTATCTGCCTCTATTCTGCATCCAAATTTCTTCTTCCCAAGCACGCACCTTTGGGGAAGCTAACTGTCAGAGCGGGGCCTCCTAGGTTGTCATGTCCCTTTTCAATGCTCTCCTCCTTCCCTTCCTTAAGTACTATGTATGCCCTATGCTCCAAATCCTAGTCTATAAGGGCCTCAAGCATCTTCTTTGCTTCTAGCTTTGCTATTTCAGTTATCTGCTCCTTGGTAAAAATTATGTCTCCCTACTTCTCCATGGCATCCTTCTCATCTATCTTTGTATCTTCATTGCCTTCATCACCTTGTGTGCCTTTTCATCGTGTGAATATGAACTCTTTCTTTTCATCCCCACTCTCTTCCTCTGAGTTATAAACACTAAATACATGAGGTTCCAAAGGTTTCTTGTCTTTCTTTGGCTCTTCCTCCTTGTCGCCACCTCCTTCACTCTCATCTTGTCCTTCTCCTAGATATCTCTCCAAACTATTAGTCACCTCTGAGTCAGCTTCTTCATCCACCCTCTACTTCTTCCTAAGAGGTGTCCTCTGGTTAGGATATTCTACCTTCTCTTCTTCCTCTTATGACTCCTCCATGGTGGTGGGTTTTTTAGGTGCCTCTACTTATGGCATCTTCTCCTTTACTGGAGATTTATTTCTCTAAACATAGGTGCTTAGCTTGACACTTGTAGAAGGCATGCTCATTGTCTAAGAAGTCAGCACACTTGGTGCTCCTTCCTCTCCTCTGCCTCTCTTCTCAGATGTTGGCTTCTTCTTTCCCAAGGGTTCCTCAGGTATTGAGATCTCATCCACCAAGTACGTTCCATTCTCAAACTTTGGCTTTATGCGCATGTACACACACGCCACCGATCCTCCAAAAATGGGAATCATTATTGGCCTAGTCATATGGATCTCGTGTGACATGTACTTCTCCAAGTACATGCACTTACCTCCGGGGTGGTTCATTTTATTCCTCATATCCCTGTGCTCCTAGTCCAAATTTCCTAGCTCCAACCTTAGCTTCTTTGATTCTTTAAATATGTTCACTCCCACTTGGAAGTATTGGGCAGTGAACACAAAAGGAAATTTTCACCAAGGGCTTCATGATTCATTAATAAGTTTGAACCTGCCCAAGCAGTAGTGTTGGTACACCACAAACTCAGTTTCTCCCTATGTGGCTACTGGGAGTTGTTTAGGGATCCTCCATTCTACCCCGAATGCATTTCTCAAGTGGCGTATACCATTTTTCTAGCCATGCTTTGTGGGGAGCTATCATTGTATCACATGCATATTTTTCAAATCTCTTCGTAGGTGAAGGGTCTTCAAATGGGTACTCCCACACAAACTTGTTTGGTGCATCCGGAACTTCAATTTATATAAACACTATAGTGAGTAGGACATTTCCAAAGACGATCATGCCCCCTTCCTTTGTGCATTTAATTATCTCCTCTGCAATGTACGTAGATAAGTTATAAATAGTCCCCTCTACAATCTTCCTGCAGACATGTAGCCATGGCTTGTTGACTTGCGTCCATCTTTCTTGGCCATTCAACTTCATTACTAGGTGCATGGCCATCTTCATAACGGGATCCTTTATGTATGATATTTCATAGTACCATGACCATTTCTTGCATGCATACTTAGTGATGATCTCTTGAATATCCTCCTTATCACCAAGGTCATCTTCCAGGCTATCTCCCTCGCATATGAGGCCTGTAAACTGTGAAATCAACTAGGTGGTCATGCGCATCTTACGCCCAACAAAGTGGAAGTATTCCTTGTGCACCTAAGACATCAACCACTTTTACAAGCGATCTGGATTCCCAAAATAAGGGAACTCATAGAGTTGTAGTAACCCTACCTTTGCCAATTTTACCTTTACATCATCATTGTAGATAGGAAAACCTTTAGGTGTTTTTTTTTTGGTTGGGCGTACCAACTCTAATGCCATTTCTTTCTCTATAGTGTTGGTGCAGTGATTATAGTCACTGACCAGTATGCTTCTCAAATGGGATTCCCATTCCTTCCCCATCATCACTCCATCTGGGTACTACATTTCTGCATACCATTCTTTGTTTATATCTACCTCGGGTTCTAGTTGTTTAGCCTTAGCTTTTCCATTTCCTTTCTTGGATACCATGGTCAAGGTAATTTTATCACTCTGATACTCTCCTTGTTACTCTACTTTCCTTCTCCCAACCTTCGATCTCAGATTTGTGATACAATTCTTCTCAACCTGTGCCCTAGTTTGCTGAACCCTAACTTTGATATGTTCTTCACAAGACAGAGTCTCTTCACTTCTTTCCATGCCCGTGTAATTCCTTCCTTCTGGTTCACAATCTCAAACTATCTCTTCACATTTTTAATCACACAGATCTTCCACTTGATCGAATCTAAAAAAACCTAGCTGATAACACTCACTTATATCTCCAACTCTTCATTTTCGTAAAGTAAAATGAGAGTGCCCCAACCCTCTATTTATTGTTTTTCCTTTTTCTGGTCATTAAATGTTACTCTATCTACCCCGTACTTTTTTCATTTAATGTATATTTTTAAAACAAAGCCCATCTTCAACACCTTCACTCATGCACCCTTCCTACATGAAAACCCTCTTTAACTTGTGCACCCTTCTTGTGTGAAAAATTCCTCTAACCTTCTGGTGCACAAACTTAACTAACATGAGACTCTTACGTACGCTCAACAGGTGCCGAAGGAACTTCTTCTAGCTAGATTATTGCTTTCGCCTACCTCATGTTACTTTAAATGTGCTTCCTTTTCCTTTGTATGTGGGATGTACAAGTAGCTTTATCCTGGCACTAACCATTCTATCTTTTCTCTTTATCTCTCTTTCAACTAGGATACTCAACAAGGCTCTTCAACACAACTTCCTTGGTGTTGTTAATCATGCGCTTCTTCACTTTTCTCCTTCACTTTTCTCTACCCCACACTTAAATGATACATGGTCCTTTGCACACTCATAAATTATCCAAAAATAGCAATAAGGTTACCGGCACCCAAGGCACAAAACAAAACAACAACACGAAAGGGAAACACAAGGAAAGGAAAATGCATAAAGGAAACTTCTAAACTAATGAGAAAAATTGCCTTATTTACAAACACCAAGAAGACTTATTTATATTAGGGCTTCAGCCAACTGCCATTAAAGTGTCCAGGAAACTTTGTTCCATCCATCACTTGTAACTGGCATGTGCCTAAATTAAGGATGTATGAGATTGTGTAGGGACCTAACCAATGGACTTTCAACTTTCCAGGATGGCGCAGATATTAAGAATCATACAGTAACACCGTCTGCCCAACCTCAAACTTCTTGTTTCTAATATGGCGATCATGCCAAGCCTTTTGCTTTTCCTTTTCCACTATTTGGATCCAATGGGCAAGTGATCATCTCTCATCCAATTTCATTAGTTCATCAATTTTTTCTTCCAGCACTTGTTCATTGGCTAATCCTCCTACATGCACTATTCATAGAGAAGGTAACATAAATTCAACCGGCAAAACAACTTCCTTGCCAAACACCAATTGAAAAGGTGTGGCTTTATTTAGTCTTTTATACGTAGTCCTGTAAGCCCATAAAAATACTAATACCTTGTCATCCCAATCCTATCTTCCAACATAAAAGATTTTGGTCAAGGTATGACTCAGTATTTTGTTGAATGCTTCCACGGATCCATTTTCTTGTGGGTGATAGGGCATAGTCTTATGATGAGCCACCATGAACTCAGATAGCAGGATCCTCACGGTCTCATTCAAAAAATGCATACCCCTATCACTGGTCAAACTCAAAGGGCATCCATACCTTGTGATAATGTTCTCCCATAAGAACCTTGTGTTGTTGCTACCATGTAATCTTTAGTTGGGGCTACTTCCTCCCATCTTGTGAGATAATCCATGTAAGTGATGACATAACATGACCTCGCCCTACGCGTTTCCAGTGTAATAGGTCCTACAAATTCTATTGCCCACTTTGCAAAAGGCTCCACACTAGGAATAGGATGCAAAGGCATTTCATCCCTCCTTCTTGGTTTTCCAATGTGTTAATAGTGGTCACATGCTTTACAATAATCCCTACAATCTCTATATAAGGTTTCCCACCATAAACCTACCATTAATATTTTTTACGCGGTGGCGTCACCTACATAATGCCCACCCACACTTCCTCCGTGTGCTTCCTCCATGATGGCCAGAGGCTCATGCTCTAACACACATCTGCACAAAACTTCATCACGTCCCAATTTATATAAGTCTCCACTAATCAACATGTAGGGTGCGACACGTATGGCCAACTGCTTCGTTTCTAATTCCTTCATCCCAGCTAGTGCCACACCTTCTTTTAAAAATACAACAATCTCTTCCAAATCTGAGGGTGCATGCCACAATCTAAATAGTTTTTCATCTGGAATTGCTTCCTCAATACTTTGTGCATCCTCTCCTAAATCAATTCTTGACAGATGATCAGGTCCACAATTTCTTTTTCTGGGCTTCACTGTAACGGTGAATTCAAACTCTTGGAACAACAATTGTTCACTAAATACTATAATGCCATATGGTTAGTGTAGAATACAAAGGGTGTCACCAGAAGATACTGTCTAAATTTGAAAAGCACATAGATCATTGACAATGCCTCGCGCTCAGTTGTGGTATAATTCTACTCTACTGGTGTTAACTTCCTGCTCACAAAACATAGAGGATGATCAATAATCCCCTCACCTAGTTGTGTAAGTACTGCTCAATGGCAGTTCCTGAGGAATCTACATGGACATGGAAGGGCTTTTCCTAAGAGGTAAATCATAAAATAGGCAAGGTAATAAGCCTATCTTTTAATGTATCAAATGCCCTATGTTGTGTCTTTCCCCAATGGAAGGTACTTTTGTGTCTAAGCAGCTCCTTTAAGGGTGTGACAATATTTGCACACCCCTTAATGAATTTTTTGTAATACCCCGTATGCCCAAGGAATTTGCACACTACGCTCTGGCTAGTAGGCTCCCTTAACCCCACAATAACTGTAACTTTAACAGGATCTACGAGCAAGCCCTCCTTACATATGATATGCCCAAATAAAGTCCCAAAGGGTGTATCAAACACACAATTCTTAATGTTGAGGGATATCCTCAACTGCCTACACCTTTCAAACATTAATCTCAAGTTGTCACAGTGGTCCTTAACTAGACCATATACTGTCCAATCATCCAAATAAACTTGGAGAAACTTATGAATGAAGTCGTTGAATGCTTGCACCACTATGTGTGAAAAGATAGTAGGCACATTATTCAACCCAAAGGGCATGACCGTATATGCAAAACTTCCCCACTCGGTGGTGAAAGTTGTATTCTCCTGGTCCTCCTTTGCAATCCAGACTTTGTGGTATCCTGAAAATCCATCCGTAAAGGAATAGATTTCACACCCAGTGACTCCTTCCAAAAAAAATTCAGTGAAGGGGGTAAAAAATGGATCAATGACACAAACTACATTCAATTCCCTATAATCTACTAAAATTCTAATCCACCCATCCTTCTTGATGCTAATTACCATCGGACTTATCCATTTCGATTCTTTAACTGCCTCAATGATCCCAGAAGCTATCATCTTGTCTATCTCCTCCTTAACCTTCACGCACAAATTGGGATTCATATGGTAGGGCCTTTTTCTAACCAGGTACACACCTTCCTTCAATTTTATTCTCATCTCCCCCAAGGAATGGTGAACACCTTTTAGCTCATGGTACCCACGTGGGAATAAATCCTTGAATTGGTGCAACGAATCAATGATCTTTGATACTTCCTTCTCCATCCAATAATCTCCAATAATATCTTCCTTAGGTTCTTCTCCTAAACTGATGTTAAATTTATTTTTCTTTAATGGCTCATGGTAAGCACGTGCGTGAGCATCTGTACTATCTACTACTTCACACGTCCCTATAGAATGGATAACATCTAAACTTTCTAATTCCTCTCCATCACTCACATATACTAAATTTCCCTTCTCCTTTTCCAAACATGTGCACTCAAGTTGTAACTCTTTTGTTTCTTCAATCTCTTCGAAACGTGCCTCCAATCCTTGTTCACCTAGTAGTTCCAACACCCTATCTTCCATTTTGGCATTATCCCCCATGGTAAGGCATTTGATAGCTTTCAAGGTCTTATCAACTGATGGTTTGGTACTCTAATACTCAAAGGTTTAAATAAGATCATCCACGAGCTCTTACCAATTCCTTGTCTTGCGGCGTGTCTCTGAATGAATGTATCATGCACACGCACAACCCTGCAATGTAGAATACAAATTGTGCACCCAGAGGGATGGTGGCAAGGCTTCCGCGCCTTCTCTCTAGACCCGTTCATACTCCTAGATATGGAAAGAGGTGGGATCCTTCCCATGGTACTCCTTGATGATGTTGGGTATATTAGTTCTAGAAAATCTGATAGAGAGAAATTCTTACCTCATGCCACTCTAAAAGTCTTTCCTAATGTGTGGCCCACCAATGAGCTGTTGTGCCGAAGAAATACGTAACTTAGCATCTCCCTCCATTCCTTCTCATTCTTCCATTGAGATTCTATCTCCTGCAGAAAGATCTGAGGGAAGGCTCCTCTGTAGTACTTGGGCAGTTCTTTTCCTCTAAGGCACCGAACCATGTGTTCCTTTGTTACCTTGATCACCGATCCTCTCAACTACCATCCCATTAATTCATAAGTCCCATGTACCCAATTTTCAAATGCCAGTCTGGTGGTATCACTCACTGACTGAGCATCTTCAAACTAGATAACCCCGTTAATAGGGTATACCATCTCAGGGTATTTGATTGAGTGCACATAAATCTTGTCTAGAACTTCTCCCAATGGTTCAATGTAGGGCACTAACTTCCCATCAACCAAGGGTATAATGACCCGCTCCTCTTTGTTCTCAAAACTGATGTACCCTTTGTTGAACCAAAGGTCCACATTATTCTTGTAACACCAAGGGAACCCAAGTAATGCTGGGAAATTTTCTGCCTCGACGAGCGCTAAGACTTCGAAGTCCCCAGTAAACTTGGCTCCTTGAATAGTAATAGCTACATCCTTCAAGACACCGATGGGCATTCCCTTAGTCTTGTTTTCCATATACAACACATTTGAAGATGGCTGTAATACAAGTCTCCCCATCTAATTCCATGCATCCAAAGTCAAAACATTAACCTCCATGCTAGTGTCAATGAGTATATTACTGAGGAGCCATCCATCTACAACTGCATTCAATGTAATCTCCTTGTCATAGTTGAGGCTATGAGGGGGAAGGTTCACATGTAAGACCTGTCTCTTGTGCTCTTCTCCAACACGTGGTACCTTCTCTCTCAATGAGGATCCTAGCAAAGGAATTATTTTCTCCTACCTTAGCATTTTACAAACCTCCTTGACTTCATCAAGGTCATCTTTCTACACCTCGATTCTCCTTCCTTATTCCTCCCTCCTGGATTTGTCCTTGAGACACTAGATCTCCCCTTACAAGCTTTGAATAACATCCATGGTGTCCTGATATATCTCCTTTTGATGTGCGGGGTCTAGATAATTTCCATGAACAACCTCTTCTCTTGACACCAAGTTCTTTTGTCTTGGTATCTCCCTTGCACGCGCGGCTTCTGCCCTTGTTGTTACTAAGACAAGCTCCAAACCTTCATCCCATGTTACCTGAGGAATCCACTATATTTCTTCCTTCTTGATGCTAACCATCATAGTTCCTTTGTCCTTCCGGTGTTTCTGATTCATATGCTCAAATAATTTCAGGCACTCCTCATACTTATGCTTCTTTCTGCACTGCAACAAATCTGAGAACTCATGCTTGTAATGTTTTGTAGATCCACAGTTAAAACATGCTCTTCATGGGAACTCACTCCTTCCTCCACGGTTACCTCCTCCATGAAATCATCCTCAAAAACCTCTTCCACACGCACCTCCATTTGCGCACTCTTCATAACGGTGATCATCATTTTTAGAACCACTGACAATGTTGGTTTGGCGCACCCCATGATTAATGGCCTCATGTATCTAATCAATGAGCCTACAGTCTTTAGTATCATGGGTCGTGGAGGTGAAAATCTTGCAATAACAAGATACATTATTCCTGATTGCGTGCTGTAGCAAGGGACACCTACTTAAGTTATGGTCCCCATGATAGATTTCATAGTCTAATGTCACAATGCGTACTGTCCTCTGGGGTAAATTGTCCTTACTGTGCCCCTCTATCTCACAATCTGTGCACCACAAACCACTATGAGTCTCATGGACCAAGTTCATAGATAGCTTTTCTAACTACTTAGCCATAACAGCAATCTGAGCCTCCAAGAACGGGCTAATGCTAGTATCAATACTACCAATAGCTTTGGCATGCAGGGCACCCACCAATGTTTCACGTAGATCTGTAAAAGTTATATGACATAAGGCCCTTCTAAAAGGGGTGATCAATCCTCCAAAAAACCACTATGCATGCTGAGAAGGATGTCTATCATATGATAATTTAGACAAGAGATTCTTAAAATGTGCATCATACTCCTACAAACTCTCTTTCATTCCTTGTTGTTTCTCCTTCAAAGCACTAATGTTTTTTTTTCTCAAACTCGGGAATGTGGAACTCTATCAGAAATGCATTATTTAAGGCAGTGTCATCCACCAGCATTTGATGAGGGTCATACTTTATATACCAGCTATGTGGGCGCCCTTACAACGGGGTTGTAAATTGACTAGCCTTTTGTTCTAGGGTTGTGATACCTTTCACACACCATAACAATTCACACTTGTGAACATGTTCTACAAGATCCTCAATGCCCCTGTAATCTGGTAAATGTAGAGACATCTCAAAGAATACCTGAGGTGGTGGCTGGGGTCCTTGTCCTAAACCAGAGTCTTGGTTCCCTCTGGTGTTTCCTTCACTACCTAATCCACCAGGTCCACTGGGTCCTGTACCTCCAGAGCCACCAGATCCACTAGAACCACTGGGTCCAATAGGGCCTATAGGAGCTGTGCCAATTTCTCCCATAGTCCCACTGAATTATGTGCTGACGGTCTGTGATAGCGCCCCATTACCGCTACTTTGTCCCGCGCCACTCCTTGATGCGAGACTAAAAGCTTGTACACTTTCCCCTTGTCCAAAAACTTCTCCAAATACTAGAATATGTGCAGCCATAGAAGAAGGAACTAAAAAATGATACCTCCTAGTCATAGATCTATCTCTTCCACTGGTTTCAATTGGGTCAATACTTCCTCCTAGATTGGAAAAACCAAGCACCAGGGCTTAGTCACTGGGTGGGTTTAGATATGTGCCAATGACTCTCCTTTCTCCATGTGACGAACTCTCACCAGAAGCCGAAGGGGTCTCCCTTAAATACTTGCCAAGATGGGGTAGCATAGATTGGTCAGGTTCCATGTCTTCCACATGAACCACAACTCCTTCCCACAATGTCTGTCTCTATAGATCCATCACACTAGTAGCCTCACATCACCTAGTAATCTCTCTTTCACGCACTTTTCCATACTTGAGCTATCTTTCTTCCCTCTTTTTTTCTGTTGTATCATTTGCCATCTTCCTCCACCCAAGCTTCCTTACCCTGCACTCAGAATGGTTTAGCTAGCCATTGGGAGCACCTCTAAACTTATGGTAACCATCAATATCTTCATAGCTAGAGGAATAACATGTAGAAATGTTCCTCTAGGTTCTCACAAAAACTCAAAATCAGCAATCTCTAAGCAGGAATACGTGGAAATGGCATATTCCAGAGTGTAGCTAGCTAGTACTCCTCCCCACTAGTGATCTACAGCATGGGTCCACATCATATTTACATCCTGCAACCTTTGGTAGTCTTCTTTCGTCCATATCCTTGATCCATAATGCCAACTTGATCTAGATGCATAGGCTGAAATCTTTCCATATAACTCTACTGGGAAGCAACAAAAAAAAGTCTCATACAGATCATGGTAGATATTCTCTTCTACCCATCTATGTGTATTGAACTCAGGTCCAGTGCTAAATCTATGAGAAAATTCATCCTCCGTGCTCTTAAATCACAACTCAACATTTTCCAATGTTAACTGATCTGTCATTACTCTTTACATAGATCATGATGAATGTTATATCCCACTACAACTTTGAAAAAAGGTCCCCGCAACAGAACCAAGATGTAGTCAATTTTACTCCCACTATAAAAGGAAGGAATCCCATGCGCATCGGTCTATTACCCAGCAGAAGCTGAGCACTCACCTGAGGTATGCGTGGGTGTCGATATCTCTTGTATGTGAGTTTTAGTGGGAAACATTTATCTATGATTAGTGTAAGGTTATTTAGGAAATAATTTTAGACATACAAGAATCATAGGGCTCAGAAACGACCTCCAGATCCTTGTAGCTTCTTTAGACCAATTTTTTTAACAAACTCCATAACATATATTATAATAGAAATAAAGATACAATCATTCATTCATAGCATGCAACAAAATAGAACTCCTATGAATTAAATATACATTAAAGCTACTGATATCCATGTCTATTTGCAATAGGTAGCCTCATTGTATTCATTGTTTCATTACAAAGAGCCATAGAGGGTAGACCGCAGTCATGCACATCACTGGGCTTGTACAAGTATGCCAAAAGAAAAATAAATTACAATACTAAGCCTGGTACATTCCTTTCTACATCAAATTTCCACTCGCAGAAATCCTATAGAGCTTCACCCATGTTATCTCTCTCTCGGTGTGTATATCTTTCTCTATCTATATATCCCCATCTATATGGTATCTCGGTCTTGGTCTCTGTATATCTTTTCCCGCTACAAGAACTTGTATTTATCATCTTCCCATGCTACCAAATCACCTTTCTGCACCCTCAAATCCGTCACCAAGTGTCAAATGTGGTCCTCCAAGCGAGCATGTTCCTTTAGGCCTGAGCTCTCCACTCCATCTCATGATGATCTTCTAGAAGATCCCATCACTGGCATGCTCTTTCATGGGCCACCTATTGTCAAGCTGGAATCTTATCTACACATAATTGATCATGCTTTTCACATGTTCTACCTTGGATGCTTAAATCAGTTAAGTCTCGAAACTCCTTTCGCATGCCACGTGAACCATGTGCCTTCTTAACTCTTCCTCTTGTGCACTTTTTCCTTGCATGCACTTTTATAATTGGGATCCCATACACCCACATGCCTTCATACTTAGCCTATTTTCTAGGGGCCCAATAACATGTAGTTCAGTGGGACGTTAGGAACATTAGGCACAACCACTTCAGGCCATTTGCTAGCTACAGGAGGTGGATCTGGTGGTATAGGAGCTAGAGGACCTGGTGGACCTAGTAGATCTACAGGATCTGGTGTGTCAGGAGGAACAAGATGTGGTGGATCCAGTGGATCTGTTTGAGGAGGAAATAGTGAAGGGAACCAAGGCTCTGGATCAGGAGGATAAGGGTTGCAACTGCCTCCATAAGTATTTTTTGAGATGTCATTGCACTTACCAGCCTACAAGGGTATTGAAGATGTTGTAGAGCATGTATACAAGTGTGAATCACTACCCCAGAGTGGAAGGAATCACTATCCCAGAGTGGAAGGCAAGTCAAGTTCCAACAACATTGCAAGGGCACATGCATAGTTGGTATCAAGAGTATGACCCTCATCAAATAGTGGTAGATTACACTACACTAAAAAATTCCTTCCGAGCAAAATTCCATATCCCTAAATTTGAGTTGAAGAAGATTAGAAACCTGAAGGATATCCAAAAAGGAATGGAAAATTGTTTGTAGGAGTACGGTGTATGGTTTAAAACTCTCTTTTAAAAAATATCCTATGACATTCACCCTTCTCAACATGCTCAATGGTTTATTAGAGGATAGATAACACCATTTAGAAGTGCTCTATCACATAATACTTTCACAAACCCATGCAAGGCATTGGAGGATTCCTTACACACCAAGGCTATTGGGAGCATTGATACTATTTTTATTCCTTTTCTGGAGGCCCAAATTACTACAATGGCCAAGCAGTTGGAGAAGTTATCTGCAAACTCAACACATGAGTTTCATAGTGGGCTTTGGTATATAGACTATGAACTGGAAGGGCATATAAAGGATAGTTTCCCTTAAATGTTGGTACATGCCATGGTGGTAGATTGTGAGTTTTTTCATGGGGATCATGATGTAAGTATGTGCCCTTTACTACAATGTGTAATCCACAAGAATGTGTCTTGATATTGCAATATTTGTACCTCTATGACCCATGATACCAAGGATTATAGACTTATTCACCAGATTCATGATGTTATTGATCTTGGTGTGTGCTAAACTAGTCTTGCAATCAGTTCCAAGGATGATGATCATCGCTATAAAGGGTGCGCAAAGGGAGGGGCACATGGAAGAGGTTTTCACGGAGTTTTTCATGGTCATAATAACCATGGAGGAGGAAAAAGTGAATTCCTACGAGGAACCTATTATAACTATGGATCTATAGATCATTACAAGCGTGAGTGTCCTGATTTTTTGTAATGCTCGTGGTGTGGGAAGAAACATAAGTATGAAGAGTGTCCAAATATTTATGAGCATATGAACCAAAAACACCAAAAATACAAAGGCAATGGGATAGTAAGCGTCCAGAAGGTTGATTCAAATTGGATGCCAAGAGTGGCGAGTGAGTCAGGACTAAAACCTGTATTGGTGATGACGAAAACAGAGGTCGTTCGCATCATGGATATGCCTAGACAAAGGACACTAGTTTTAAGAGAAGAAGTGGTACATGGGAAGTATCCAGATCCTAATCATTAGAAAGAGGTATATCAAGAGACTATGGATGTGATTCAGAGTTTGCAAAGGGAGATCCAATGTCTAAATGAGAAGTCAAAGAAGTTAGAGAAAAGGAAGAATGTTGAGGCTCAAAAGGATTACCTAGATGAGGTCAAGGAATTATTTTTGATGTTAAGGAAACAAAATATTATTCCCTTGCTATGAGAATGGCTGAGGGAGAGGGTACCATGTGCCGGAGCAGAGCACAAAATCTAGGTTTTGCATGCAAACCTTCCTCCTCACTACCTTGACTATGATAAGGAGATTACATTGAATACAATTGTTGATGGGTGCCTTATGAGTAATATCCTCATTGATATAGGAGCAGCGATCAATGTTATTACCTTCGATGCATGGCATCAAATGGGAAGACCTATATTACAACCATCTTTGAATGTGTTGTATATGGAAAAAAAGAAAAAGGAAATTCTCATTGGAGTCTTAAAGAATGTGGTTATAACTATTCAAGGGGCTAAGTTCACTGAGGCTTTGAAGTCTTGTCACTCACTAGGGTGGATAATTTCCTAACATTACTTTGGTTCCCTTGGTGTTATAAGAACAATGCCAACCTGTGGTTTAACAAAGGGTATATCAGATTTGGGATGAAGGAATAAAGGGTGATTATCCCCTTAACAGATGGAAAATCAATGCCCTATACTGATCCCCTAGGAGAGGAATTCCTCAAAAACATCTATATGCACTCCATCAGAGATCCAGAGATAATTCATCCCATGGAGGGAGTTTTCTAGTTTAAAGATGCTCATTCCTTGAGTCATACCACTAGCATGGCATGTGACAATTGGGTGCATGAGACTTATGATTTTATTTGGTGACACTTGAGAGGATCTATAACAAGTGTAATGAAATAACGCTTAGTCAAGTGCCTCAGAGGAAATAAGTTACCAAGTTACTTTGGAGGGGCGTACCCTAAAATTTTCTTCTGAGAAATGGAGGCTTAGTGGAAGAATGAGGACAAGAGAAGAGTGATGCTCAGTGATAACCTACTTAGAACTACAACATGTTGGTGGGCTACACATCAGGAGATCCTCTTAGAATGGCATGAGGTAAGATTCATAGTTTCTATAAGGTTCTCTTAGAGTAACACGCCCACTGTGATCCAATATTATCATGGTAAAGAGACCACCTCATTTCATATCCAAGCATGTGAGAAGGCCTGGATGGGAAGCGTAGAATTTTTACCACCTTCATTATGGGAGTATAAGTTATATTCCACCTTACAAGGTTGTGCATGCACATGGTATATTCATTTAGAGATGCGTCATCAAATAGGTAATTGGCAGGAGTTGGCAGTTGATCTCATTTAAGATTTTGAGTATAGGAGTTCAAATCCATCAGTGGATAAGGTGTTGCAAGCAATCAAGCACCTTACGCTAGGAAATAGTGTTATGGTAGAAGATAGGATACTGGAAATACTGGGAGATCCTTATTTGGAAATGTGCCTCAATGAATAAGAATCAGAGGAAGTACAACTTGAGCACACATGCATGGAAAATTAAAAAGGAAAAATGGTCTATGTAGTCGACAATGAAGAGATGGAAAATTTGGATGCTAACCATTTTGAAGGTATGCATGAATTCATCGAAATTTCCAATGTGGGAGCATGAGCCCTTGGAAAAAAAAAGGTTAACATTGGGATAGAGATGGAACCTAAGGAAGCTATCATTGGGGACTATTGGTCAGAAAATGAAGTTTCAAATATCATTTATTTGTTCTGTGAGCTCCAAGATTTGTTCCCTCATGGGTATCATGAACTCAAATGCATCAACCATTCCTTGGGAGAGATGAAGATCAAGTTAAAGGAAGGTGTGCACCTGATTCAGAAGAGGCCTTATCTAATGAATCTAAATTTATGCGTACGGATCAAGGAGGAAATAGACAAGATGATAGCATCTGGTATCATTGAGGCTATGGAAGAATTAGAATGGATAAGCCTAATGGTCATCAGTATGAAGAAGGATGGAAGAATAAGGATCTATGTGGACTATAGGGACCTGAATGCAGTATGTGTCATCGATCCTTTTCCAACCCCCTTTATTGAAGAAATTTTGGAGGGAGTAGTCGGGTGTGATGTTTACTCTTTCATGGATGGGTTCTCAGGGTATCACCAAATTAGGATTGTAAAGGAAGACCAAAGAAAGAAAACTTTCCCCATTGAATGGGGAATTTTTTCCTACACCATTATGCATTTTGGATTGAAGAATGTGCCTATTGTGTTCTCTCAAATCATGGTACAAAAATTTCAAGACTTCATCCATAAATTTCTTCAAGTTTATCTAGATGACTGGACTATATATAGGTTGGTAAAAGACCATTGTGAGATGTGATAAATTAATGATATCCCTCAACATTAAGAAACGTGTCTTTGCTACTCCATTTGGGACCCTATTAGGACATATTATATGCAAAGAATGCTTACTAGTAGATCCTGCAAAAGTTGTAATTATTCTGGGATTAAGGGAGCCTACTAGTCAAATCGTAATGCATAGATTCCTTGGGCATATGGGGCACTACAAGAAATTCATCAATGGGTATACCAATATCACCGTGCCCTTGGAAGAATTTCTAAAACACAAGAGTGCCTTTCATTGGTGAGAGGCGCAACAAAGAGCATTTGACACTTTTAAGGATAGGCTTGTCACTGCACCCATACTACGTTTTCTTTCTTGGGATAAGCCTTTCCATGTGCATATTGATTCCTCAGGGAAAAATATGGGAACAATACTAGCACAACCCGGTTAGGGGATTATTGATCATCCCTTGTGTTTTTCCAGTTGAAAGTTGACACCAACATAATAAAATTACACAAATACTGAACACGAGGCACTATCTATGATGTATGCACTGCACAATTTTAGATAGTACCTATTGGTAACACCTTTTATATTCTACACAGATCACATGGTATTGAAGTACTTAGTCAAAAATCCTATTTTTCAAGGGTGCATATACCATTGGGTCCTATTATTCAAACATTTTGAGTTCACAGTGGTTGTAAAACTAGGGACGAGCAATTTAGGACCTGACCACTTATCAAGAATTAGCTTAGGGGAGGATGCATAAATCATTGAGGACACAATACCAGATGTAAACTTTTTTAGGTTGCAGCACACAACCTCATACTTGGAAGATATTGTAGTGTTATTGAAAACATGTGTGGTGTCGGAAGGGATGAAGGCTCTAGAGAGGAAGCAGTTAAAAATATGTGCCACACCCTACATGTTCATTAGTGGATACCTGTATAAGTTAGGACGTGATGAGGATCTATACCGATGTGTATTAGAACATGAGTGCATGGAAATTGTGAAGGAAGTGCATGGTGGGATTGTAGAACGACAATATGTAGGAAATGCTACTACACGGAAGATTCTACTTACAAGGATTTAGTGGGAAACCTTCTACTAGGATTGTATTGAGTTTTGTAAGGCCTGTGACCATTGTCAATGCCTTAGTGAACTTGGGAGGAGGGATGAAATGAAATTTCAACCAATAACAAGTGGTGAACCATTTGAAAAATGGGTAATCGACTGTGTAGGACCAATTTTGCCAGCCACGTGAAGGATTGGTTCACGATATATCATTACTTGCACTGATTACTTGACATAGTGGGCAGAGGCAATGCCTACAAAGGATTACACCACAATAACAATGGTTATATTTTTATGGGAAAACATAATCAACAGGTATGGTTTTCCTTTAAGATTAACAAGCGATAGAGGTAAACATTTTATCAATGAAACAGTCAAGATTCTGTTAGTAGAATTTATGGTGGCCCATCATAAGACTACCCTTTATCACCCTCAAGTGAATGGAATTGCTGAGGCATTTAAAAAAATAATAAGTCACATGTTAACTAAGATCTGTGACATTGAATGACAAGATTAGGATGACAAGGTATCATTCGTTCTATGGGCATACATGAAAAACTACAAGAGGTTGAACAAGGCCACACCATTTCAATTGGTGTTTATCATGGAGGCTACTTTTCTAGTTGAATTCATGTTAGAATCATTGCGTATAGTGTGCAAAGGAATATTGGATGATGAAAAAGTGCTGGAAGAGAGGATTGATAAGTTAATGCAGTTAGATGAGAGGAGATAACTTGCTAGATGGAGTTAGAAGATAGAAAAAGGAAGGAAAAAGGCATGGCATGATCATCATATCAAGAAAAAGTAGTTTGAGGTTGGGAAGATGGTTTTTTTGTATGATTCCAAGTATATGTGCCCTCCTAGGAAGTTAAAATTCCATTAGTTGTGAACCTACATTATCTCATACATCCTTGATTTAGGCACCTGTCAGTTACAAGTGCTAGATGGGACGATGATTACTAGGTCACTTCAATGGAAGTAGGTTGAAGCCCTACTATAAATAATTATTCTTGGTGTTTGTAAATAAGGAAGTATTTCCAGTAAGCTTAGGATTTTCATTTATTTTTTTCTTTTCTTGTGTTTCCCTTTCTCATTGCTTGTTCCTTTATTTTTGTTTCATTTTGCACCTTGTGCGCCAGTAACCACATTATTTTTCTAGGGTTGTGCATATGCAGAGGACTGCACATCTATTTTAGTGTGGGGAGGAGTAATGCAAAGTAAAGTATATGCCTGTAACACAAGTTGAGTGGCCTAGTAGAAGGAAACATGTAAGATTGAGAAAGCATGGGAGGAAATGGTGGATAATGAATTATTGTGTCAAGAAGGCTATAACAAAGACCACGTAAAAAGGATGAACAACACAAAAACAACATGAGAAGGAGAGGGGAAAAATTAGGTAAAGGACATAAGAAGTGCCTTCAGTGCTATAGACAAGTGCATGTAAGAGTCTTCGTTCAAATTGGATTTTTGTATGCCAGAAGGTTATAGAAGGTTTTTCATGTAGGATGTGGTGTATGGGTAAGGGTGCTTAAAGTTAACCTAGTGGAAAAAATTTCATTTAATGTTAAAATACATTGGTAGGTGGTATAGAATTTATTGCTGGAGGGAAGCAAAAACTATAAATATGAGGTTGGGCAAGCCATGAAGTTGAAGCACTCTTGGGAACTAGGGCATCTAGAGAAATATGTGTGAAGGCAGAGGAATCCTAGAAATCTAAGTGTGTGACTAGAGTGGAAGGAGTACACGGGTGCGAGAAAAAGTTGTTTGAAGTGCACCGTCTTGTGGAAGATTTTCCTAGTTAGGGTTTGACAGCTAGGGCACGAAGATAGAAGGATTTCTTCTAGGAGTTGGGTTTCGGGATTGAGTATAGTAGTAGAGTAGAGAAAGGAGTGTTAAATTTTAAACCAACATAGAGAATTACACCAAAGAAGGTGATCGTTTCACCAAAGAAACAAAAGGGCAAGGGTAAAGGAAAGTAAATTGCTACTGTCATTAGCTCTAATGAGGAATGGTATGTAGAAATGCAATACCTAGATGAAGTGTTGATAAGAAATGAGTTAGTTTCTCACTTGAGACAGATGAATGTGAGTGATTATAGCCATCACATGAGCACTATAGAGAAAGAAATGGAGCTGGAGTTGGTTCGTCTAGCCAATAAAATGACACCAAATGGAATACCAATATATAATGACAAGGTAAAGGTAAACATGGAAAAGACAGGGCTATTGCAACTGTATGAGTTGCCTTATTTTGGAAAGCCCAAGTGGCTTATATTAGTGGTTGATGTTATACATGTATGAAGACCATTTCTACTTTGCAGGCTAGAAGATGCGCAAAACACCGTAGTTGATATCTAAGTTCACTAGCCTAAATTGTGAAGGGGAATCCATTGATGATGATCTAAGTGATAACAAAGCTATCAAGGAAACAATGGCAACTTATGAGTACAAAAAGAGTTGCGTGGTAATTTGACATCATAGAAATTAAATACCTTGTTATGAGGATGGCTTCACACTTGGTCACCAAGCTATTAATGATCAAGAAATATAGATGTCAAGTGAAAAAGGCATGGTTGAATGTATGCCGGAAGGATATTAAAAGGGAAAATCTATAACTTGTCCCACCTTTATTATGGATGAAATCATAAGCACTGTGTAGGAAGGAGAGAAGATAATATTTGGCAACGTCCTCCTGACTAGTATGTTCTCAGAGATCGGAGTACCCGATGGGCTATTTTTTTTTTTTTGGGAGTATCCAGAAGAGAACTCATCACCCTCACGAAAAAGGTTCAAGAAGTATACTTATGAAACCATGACAGATCACTCAAAAGGTGTGCCTAGAGAAGTGGTAAAAATAAATGTGTGACACAGTCAATTCAGAGTGGGGGATCCCAAAGAAGCTTCCCGCATGCTTTTGGATAGAGCGAGCAAGAGTTTAGAATTTACCAACATTTTTGGATTGGTATGTTTACTTTAAAAAATGGTACCAAGAGCCCATGATGCAAACTACCCTTCTCCTTGACCGACGTAATACTTCCATGAGAAGGGGTTAACATGTTGAAGGAGACTAAAAGGATAAGGTTCGACCTTAGTGAGGTGGACCAAGACCACCGCGAGCTACACCAGAAAGCTTATTTACCCTAAGAAGAGTGTATACATTGAGGAATTATGTCTCCCATGAAGTACAAATGATGAAGCCAATAATGTTTCCGATTGCTAGAAGGGCTGCAACTAGAGTATATCTATCACATAAGGGTGAAATTTGAGAAAGGACACCTATCTGGAGAGTGATGTCTCCATTCTAAAATACCCAACAGGTCAGAAAAATGCCACGCTAAAGATTAGGGAAAGAAATGAGGTGCAAGAGAATAAGGGCACCAAGTGTGCAGACCACACAAGCGATGGGCTTGCCAGAAGTAGTCGCAAATCTTAGCACTTACGTGCCTAGAAAGAAGTCCCCAGTCAAGGAAAATACCCCCAAAAGAAGAGGCGTTGGATTCATCAAGAGACCCTCACACATGAAGAATCACCAAAATAATAGGTCACCTGTTAAGGAGAAGGAGAAGGAAGAATATCCTATACTGGAATCACCTAGTTAAGAAGTAGAAAAAGTGTGACAAAAGAGGTAGACTCAGAGGAGACAAAAAAATTAGATGTCTACATTGGTGAACAAGGATGAAGATGAGCCTTAAGTAGGAGGATACCATCTAATGTATGATATACATAATTTTGAGGAGGAGGGAGATGAAGAGAAAAATGATGAGAGAGATGAGGAGAAGAATGACAAGGAGGAAGTAGAGGATGAAGGAAAGGGGGTCAGGGAAAAGAGGTAAGCACAAAAAACCAAGGAACCCCAAGCCTCACCAAGGAACGAGTGAAGAAATACAAGGAGAGAGAAGTGGTAGGAATTGTGAAGGATTTGGTGGAATAAGAGTTGGAGTAAAGAGCGGATGAAATTTTGAAGGAGATGGAAGAAGAAAGTTTTGGGAAAGAATATGGTAGCATGGGTGGGAATCCCAGCTTGGAAATAAGCTTCCAAAAAGCTGCACAAACAGGGTGGGAAGGGCGTAGTGGTGGCATAAGAGTCCGGGAATGGTATACACTAATGGTCCTTTCAAGGTGCTATGCAGGTGCTTCCAAAGTACCATAACAATGGAGAAACTCTTGGCTATGTCATTGCATTTAATGAAGAAGGCGCATATCCCCGAACAAGAAAAATGCTATCTTGGGCATTCAAGTCATCACGTGGATGAACTTGAGTTTGAAGTAAGTTAGAATAGAGCATTAATGAAGGTGTCTAGATAATAAAAGGAGTAAATTCCTTGGTGAACACTTAGAAATTATCAAATGAGTAAGGTTTGTAAAACATTCTCAAAAAAAATTTAGTTGAAATTGAGGCAAGACTGTTCGAAAATAATGATAGAGTGAGATTCCTGGAGGAGGAATTAGAGAAGGAGAAGAAAGAGCTTGCTGAGAAGAGCAAAGAACTTGAAGCAAGGAAGACCTTTATCAGCACGTGCAATTAAGGTTTGGACTAAAAGAGGAGAAAGCAAGGGTGAGTGAGCTACACAATAAGATTCATACATGATTACGGGTGTTGTTGTTTTAAAGCATCTCTGACCTAACGCCACCTGAGTAAAAATATGAATTAACCTTGCAGTGTCTGGAGGATTTGACCTGAATCCTCATGATAGAAAGGTGGCCACTTGCCTGTAGACTATACAAAATAAGAATTGGTGCACCAAGAGAAAGAAGAGAAGCTGAAGGTTGTTGAGATTGTTTCTCGATATACTTAACTCCTTGTAGAGGTAAAAGCCACCGATGTAAGTTGCATAAGTTGCATATGAAAACTACGTGCTGATAGAGATAGAGTGGTAAGCATCCTTGGTAGCCACACATGAAATGGAACTCAAGGAGTTTCAAGAAAATAATAAGGGGAACAAGGCTGAAGAAAGAGATAAAATCCTAGCTAAGGTAGAAAAGAAGTCAGAAGATATCAAGACCTTGCAAGGTTCGATCAAAAGCTAGTTAAAGGAATTTTACCCCCAGATCACCCACAGGATGGATGTGCTTGAAGACTTGGGAAAACAATTGGAAAGTATTATTGAGATACATGAGCAATCCAAAGGGGAGGATTTAAGTTTTGAGGAGGTAAGCACCTTTAGTTAGAGACCTCTGTCAACAAGCGCAAGATGAGGTTTATGCTTGGGAAAAGCTATAGGTAGAAATAGGGAAGGATTTTCCTACTCCTCCTTAAAAAATTAAGCATTGTGTCTCATTCATTCTCCCCATTATTTCATTATTTCTCCCAATTCTTCATTCCTTCATTCTTTCTTCCCTATTCTAAAACCCGCCATTCTTTATTCTTTAAAGAGAAATGTTTTTTCAGGAGATGGAGAACATGCGTAGTGTGGGGTGATGTTGGGCCCCAGAACATTGGTCTAAGTACAAGAAGGCGCATGGGCGTGTGGAATCTATTTGAAGAAGGGTGCGTAAGTTGAAAGCGTGCACATGGAAGGGTTGCTAGTAGGGTTTAATAGAACACACAATGGCACACACATAAGATAAGATGGTTTTGGTACTTATCCATATTCAGTGTTTTAGATAGGCCTAAGAGGAAAGTGTGACCCTTCTGGCATGTGGAGTGGATAAGGTGCCAACCTGATAGCTGTAGGATCAAGAATGGAATATTCCATGCATGCGATGAAAGGATCTAGAAGAACATCATTAAAAACAGATCAGAGATCTCAGATCAAAGGAGGCATGCTCCATTGGAGGACCACTTGGACACTTGTCATCTAATCTCTTACCTCAGAAGGCATGGTGGTGAAGGAAGAAAATCTATATATAGGGGTGCGCGGATTGTAGAAAATAGGGGACTAGAAAAGATACAAGAGAAGAGATGTAAAGAGAGTAATGCACTATAAAAGAGGTAAATTTCTATAGAAATATCATGGAGGATTTTATGGGTTGGGATTAGTGAAGCTATAGGAGTGATGGCATATTTATAGGGATAGGTCTATGTGTTTATCCTTGTAATGTTAAAGGACATAGCATTATTTTTGTTGCATGACCTTGATCTGCATCATTATATTGGTCTATTATGTCCTCAATGAATGTAATGTGGTTAGTGAACTCAGCAATATGAATAGAAGGTTATGTTCTAAAGCATATATGTGTTCATGTGCATAATTTCTAATGCATTTCCTGGTGTGTTATGAATCAGTTATATATGCTATTTGACACTTCTCTATTTGCTATCTGAATGAATGCATTGATATGATAACTCATCCTAAGTTCCCAAAATGAATGCATGGTTCTTTTCTATTCTTTTGTCATTTGAAGTATTTGTCATAGATGATGTATTCTCACAAGACTCACATAAAGGAGAGGCTCGGTGCATGCGCGTGCCTTGGGTGAGCACCCAACACCTGTTGGGTGATAGGTTGGCACGCATGGGATTAGATTGTTGTTCTAAGGGTATAAAAATGACTACAACTGAAATTGTTTTCCTACCACTATTGGTAGGTCATTTGGGATGTGCCAATCTTCCCCAAATGCCGCATGGAGCCTATCGTACCACTTCTCTGCCCTTTTCTTTACTTCATCTGTTATGGCCCCCTTACATAGGTATTTGCTAAATCTTTCAGCTGGGGATTTGTTCTCCATGGGGTATTCCTATATTTTCTCCTTTGGTCCATCTGGTACCCCAATCTCCATGAACACTAGTGATAGTAGAATAGCCCCAAATCTGATCTTCCCTCCTGTGTGCACTTCTTCGACTATTTTCTCTGCAATATAGCCTGCAATATTGTAAATTGTCCCTTCCAACATTTATCATGCCACATGTAACCACATAGTGTTTACCTGTGACCACCGCTCCTGATCATTCAACTTGGTAACCAGGTTTGTTGTAGCTTGTACAACTAGACAATTCTTAAATTTGTTTATGTCCATTCTGTGTAGACCCTTTAGGTATCCCAACTCCTATTTGGTCTTCAAATTCATGGATTTATCTACAAGGTCACTTTTTATGTCTTCTCTTGTGGCCTTTAGACCTATCACTAATGAAACAATCATAGAATAAATTTTAACTCTGCGTCTTGCAAAGTAGAAGAACTCTTCATGCACCCTACTCATGAGCCACTAGTACAAGGGTTCATACATCCTGAAAATATGGCAGCTCATACAACTAATATACCCCAATTCTCTTCAAAATTTTCTCACCTGCATCGTCATAAGCTGGCATGTCATCTACCATGCATTTATTTATTCTAGAATTGAGAAAGGAATCGAGCTCCTTTTTTTTCTCCAAGGTCTTATGATTATATTCACTTACTTTGCTTTTTCTAATGGGTGAATCCCACTCTTAGCCAACAATGAATCCTTCTGGGTATTACATCTCCGAAAAATGACTTTCAGGTGCCATCTCTTCTTCCTCAACGATCACCTTCTTCTTTTATTTTTCTAGCTACTACAAATGCCTTATTTGGTGTCATTTCTTACTTGCAATGTCTCTTATTGAACCCTAAAAATCTACAAATCAAAACCCAGCTTGATTCAATTATGCCCTAGGTGGAAACTTTGTAACCTAATTCTTTCCTATCTTTCTACTTTTCTCAAACCATTCACCACCAAGGACACAATATTCTTATCACACAGATCTGGTTGTCACTCTTGGTTTCACACCCTTCGCACCTTAACTCAATCACTTGGTTCTGAACACTTGGCTCTTCTCGTGAATAGTCTTAGTTGCAACAGTAAAAATGAATCCGCATCCCTTCCTTGTATAATTTTTTCAAATTTTGATGCATTTATTTCTCCTCACCTACCAAATATCCCTTCATTTATTGACCAAATCCATTCATTCCGCATGGTACCTCTTCGTGCCTAGCTATAACCTTCTAGTGCACCTTCCTACCCTTTAGTCACAGACTTCTCTTTAGCATGTGCTCCTATGCCCGAGTACCTCATCATTGTACCTTCTCCTGGTAGCTAACATGGCCTCCTCTTACCTCACGTTATACTGTTCCTTCATCCATCTCCATCCTTGGTCACTTTTGAGAATTAATATTCTTTTGACGTAAAGTACACCCATAGCATCTTATTCCTTTCACCTTTCAATTCCCATGGTCTTTTTCTTGGATAACGACAACCACCCCACACTAAAAGTATGTACACTCCTGTGTGCATAAACATTCTTCATACAATAATTAGCTTCAGGCATGCAAGTGCACTTATTACACAAATAACAACTAAATTGACAAAGCGTAGTGACAATGAAGGAAATACTGAATTGAAAACCTAAACTAAATGGAAACACTACCTTATTACGAACACCAAGGAGAATTATTTATAGTAGGGCTTCAGCCTACTCGTGTTAAAGTAACTGGGTATTTGGGTTCCATCAAGTACTTCTAACTAACAAGCACTCAATTTAAGTATATAAGTGATAACATATGGCCCCAACCAATGTACTTTGAGCTTGCCTAGATGGCGCAAGAAATTTGAGTCATATAGAAGTACCATTTGTCCAATCTCAAACTTCCTATCCCTTATGTTTCTGTCATGCCATGCCTTCTACCTGGCCTTTTCCTGCTTCTAACTCCATTGGTTTATGGCTCGTCACTCATCCAGTTGAATCATATTTGCAATACATTCTTCTAAATCCTGTTCATCAGCTAGACCTCTAGCATGTGCAATGCATAAAGAAGGTAACATAATTCTATAGGTAGAACAGCTTCCGTGCCAAACACCAACTGAAATGGTGTGGCCTTGTTCAATCTCTTGTAATATTTTTCTATATGCTTAAATCACAACTAAAAATTTGTCATCCCAATCCTTTCTACCAACATCACATATTTTTGTCAAAGTCTGGCCCAAAATTTTGTTGAAAGCCTCAGCAGTTCCATTTTCCTGAGGAGGGTAAGGTGTAGTGTTATGGTGTGCAGCCATAAACTCATCTAATAGGATCCTGATTGTCTCATTCAATAAGTGTGTACCTCTATCACTTTTCAATCTTAAAGGAAATCCATATCATGTAAGAACATTCTCCCATAAAAATCTAGCTATTGTAGCTATTGTACAATGTTTCGTAGGTGTTGCTTCTACCCATTGTGTAAGATAATCTATGCAAGTAATGATATAGCGTGACCTATTCCTACGTGCAGCTGGAAAAATAGGTCCTAAAAAATTAATGGCCCATTTTTCAAACATTTCAGCACTAGTAATCAATCTCAAAGGCATTTCATCTCTTTTCCCTAGTTTTCCCAGGTGCTGACAATGATCACATGCCTTACAATAATATTTACAATCCTTATACAGTGTCTCCCACCATAATCAAGAAATTAAGATCTCCTGAGAAGTCGCATCACCTGCATAATGGCCTCCTACAATACCACCATGAGCTTCATCCATGATATCCTTGCACTCATGCTCTAACACATAGTGGTTTAATACTTCATCTCTGCCTAATTTATACAAGTCACCATAGATTAACATAAATGGTAATGCAAGTATAGCAAGCTGCTTCTTTTCTAATGCTTTCATTCCTTCTGGTGCCATACCTGTTCGTAGAAAGACAACAATGTCTTCTAATTCCATGGGTGTGCATTGTAACCTATATAAATGTACATCTGGCATTGTTTCTTCAATTGTTTGTGCATCCTCTCCTGAATTGATTCTAGATAAATGGTTTAGTCTAGAATTACTTTTCCCTAGCTTCACCACAACTATGAAGTCAAACTCTTGAAATAGGATCACCCATCTGCATATGCGCCCCTATAATATGGGGTTTTTTAGTTAGTACTTCAATTCCATATGATCTGTATAAAACACAAAAGGTGTGGTTAGCAAGTACTATAAAAAATTATACAATGTGTAGATCATTGACAAAGCTTCGTACTCTGTAGTTGTATAATTCCTCTTAGCATGAGTCATCTTCCTACTAGCAAAAAATATTGGGTGATCTATAATACCTTCGCTAGGTTGAGCTAACACAATGCCAATGGCCATACCAGAATCATCCACATGCACATGAAATGGTTTATCCCATGATGGAAAGTGTAGAATGGGTGAGGTAGTAATTTTCTCTTTTAATACCTCAAATGTGCACTGCTGCGGTTCTCCCCAATAAAATGTTCCTTTCCCCTTCAGCAATTCTTCCAAGGGTGCAGTAATTCTAGCATACCCTTTTATAAATTTTATGTAATATCCTGTATGACCTAAAAATCCTCACACCTCACTTTAGCTGATGGGTGCTTCTAGGCCTAAAATGACTGCAACCTTAGCTGGATCAACTAGCAAACCTTCCTTGTAGATTATATGTCCTAACAGTATCCCAAATGGTGTAAAAAATATGCACTTATTGATATTAAAAGAGATTCTCAATTGCCTACATTGTTCAAACATTAAGCGCAAATTGTCACAATGATCTTTCACAAGCCCATATACTGTACAATCATCTAGATAGATTGTAAGAAGTTATGAATAAAATATTTGAATTCTTGAACAACTATGCGTGAGAATACAATAGGCACATTTTTCAGTCCAAAGTGCATCACAGTATAGGAAAATCTTCCACATTTGGTATTAAATGTTGTCTTTTCTTGATCCTCCTAAGTGATCCAAACCTGATGATACCCAAAAAATCTGTTTGTGAAAGAATATATTTTGCGCCCTGCAACTCCTTTTATTTCATCAGTGAATGGCATACGGAAAGGATCTATGAAACATGCAACATTCAACTCCCTGTAGTCCACACATATCCTAATCCATCCTTCCTTCTTAATACTGATCACCATTAGGCTAACCCATTCTGACTCATCACAGAGCTTGATAATTCCAGATTTCAACATTTTATCAATTTCCTCTTTCATCTTTTCACATAAATTAGGATTCGTCCTATAAGGCCTCTTCCTAACTAGACGTGCACTGTCCTTAAGTTTGATCTTCATTTCCCGAAGTGATTCATGCACACCTTTAAGTTCATGATATCCTCTAGGGAATAAGTCCTAATAATCCCTGAGTAACTCGATGATCTTTTCTACCTCCGAGTATTACCAGTAGTCCCCAATTATGGCCTCCTTAGGCTCAACCTCCAAGCCTTTATTCACCTTCTTTGTCTTCATGGGTTTATGGTAGGAACACGTATCCTTGTCTGCACTATCCAAGACCTCGTACACCCCATGTGAATGTTCAATATCTAGGTTCTCAACTTTATTGTCATCCACGATGTAAACCATCTTTCCTTTCTCTCTCTCAAGGAAAGAACTCTCCAGTAGTTTGGATTCTATTTCTTCTTCCTTTTCAAAACATGCACCAAACTATGTCTCACCAAATAATTCCTAAATATGCTCTTTGGATTTTGCACTATCTTCTATAGTTAAGCACTTGATAAATTTCAATGTCTCTGCTACAAGAGGCTGAGTTGAGAAGTAGTCAAATGTCTGGATCATACCTGTAGCCAACTCTTTCAAGTTTCTAGTTTCTCTATGTAGTTCTACATATACATACCAAGCGCATGTGCATCCTTGTAATGTGGAATACATTCTATGCACCTAGAGTGAAGGTGGTAATGCTTCTTGTCCTACTATCTAGAGTCTCTCACACTGCTGAATGTGATGTTGAACAGGTCGATCACCATGATAAGTGCAGATTTGAATAGGTGCATTATTCCTTATAAACCTGGTAGACAAAGCTATTCCAATCTCTTCCCAGTTTATAATATTATCTCTATGGACTACCCACCAGTGCACTGTTGTCCCACACAGTGTATACACTAACATATCTCTCCTTGCAACTAGATATTCCCACTACATTTCCATGGCCTTCAAAAATGCAGAAAGATCTTATGTCCCTATATACCAAGGTATTGTGCTTCCTATCCATCAAATTGAGTGAAATATATTCATGCATGCAACCATGATTTTCACCTCGTGCCCTACTAGTTCATATGTACCATGAGCCTAATTGTCACAAGAAATACTTGTAGTATCACTAATAGAATGAGAATCCTCCCACTGTAGAATGCCTTCTTTTGATGGCTCGGTGACCTCTAGGTCCTGAATAACACGTACATAGACTTTGTTCAAATCCTCCTCACTTAGAGGCTCAACATATGGTGTAGACTTCCCATCTGTCAAGGGTATCACAACCCTTTACTCCTTGTTTTCAAAGCTGATATATCCCTTATTGAATCTCAAGTCAACAGTATTTGCATAACACCAAGGGTGTCCTAGCAAGGCTGGAAAATTGTCTTCTTCTGCAAGTGCTAATACCTCAAAATCCCCAGTGAACTTAGCCCCTTGTATAGTTATAGATGCATCTTTCAACACTCCTATGGGAGTGGCCTTAGTCCGGTTTGCCATGAATAACACATTAGATGGTGGTTGTAATAGAGGCCTCCCCATTTTTACCCATGCATCTAATGTCAACACATTTAATTCCACGCCTGTATCAATCAATATGTTGCTCAATAGCCACCCATCCACAATAGAATTTAGATTAATTTATTTTTCATAGTCAATGCTATCAGGGGGAATATTTACATGTAGAATATATCATCCGATCTCAATACTTACGCGTGGAGTGTTCCCTTTTAACCAACTTCCCAATAGTGGAATAATGTTCTCCTGGTGCAACATCTTGCACACCTCTTGTAGATCATCTATATATGTTTGAACTATCTCCGAGGCTTTCTTCTGCTCGTTTAGGTACTTTATATCACCCTAAAGATTCCTTAACAATTCCATTATATCCTGTAAAATTCTTTCTAATGAGTAATATTTTGGTACCTTGCATGCAAAACCTCCTCCTTGGTGATCGTAGGCTTTTGGTGCAATACCTCTCACGTGCGTGCAACGTCAGCGCGTGTAGTAATCTTTACTTTCAATGACTCAGGTCCTTCTATTATCTTGGGCATCCATTGGTCTTCTACCACACGTTGGATTCTAACTATCTCGACACCTTTTTTTTTTCTTATGTTGTTTTCTCAAATCCTCATATAAGTCCGGGCACTCTTCATAGCTATGATTCTTCCCACTGAAAGAATATGCATTAGTCTGAGGACATTCACACCTATAGTGGTCAAGATATCCACATGTATAATGTTCCATGAGGAAACCCTCCTCTTCCTTGACCTCGTCCCCATCCTTCACATCCACCATGATATCCACATCCCCTTTCACGACCTCCTTCAAAATGCCCCTCATTCCTGTCATAGCGCATTTGATTATGATCCCGATCTTGGTGCTCATTCTTACCCTTAGAGCTATCTGTTATACTTGTCTTTTGTATTCCAATGTCTATAGCATCCTGGATCTGACCAATCAACCAATAATCCTTAGTATCATGGGTTGTGGACCTACAAATCTTTCAAAAGAAAGATACATTCTTCCTTATCACGTGTTGTAACAAAGGATAGTGGCTAGCATCATGATTCAAATGGAAAAATCTCACAGTCCAACAGTAAAAAGCATATAAATTTGTGAGGGAAAATATCCTTGGTGTGACCTTCCACTTCACAATCTGTACACCAAATTCTTGAGCATGTTTCATGGGCTGAATTTGCTAACAGCTTCTCTAACTACTTAGACATAGATACGATCTATGCCTCTAGGAATGGAATGACTCCAGTGTCAATGCTCCCAACTACCTCATCATTTAGAGCTTCTTCCAGTGCTTCACATGGATTCGTCTATGTCTTATGTGACAGCGCCCTCCTAAAAGGCATAATCAATCCTCTAATGAACCATTCTGCATGCTAGCTAGCATGGATATCATAAGATAACTTAGATAAAAGTGTCTTAAAATGAGCATCATACTCACGTACACTCTCAGTAGTGCCTTGCTTGATATATTTGAGTGCCCTTATACTCTTCTACTCAAACTCAGGGATATGGAACTCTTTCAAGAAATCATACCTCAATGCTGCATAATCCACGCAAGTTTAATCAGGGTCAAACTTCCTATACCATTTTTACGTGTTCCCCTATAATGTAGTAGTGAATTGACTAGCCTTTCACCCAGTAGCTATAATCCCTTTATCACACCACAAGATTTCACACATATGTACATGTTTGGCAACATCCTCTATACCTCTATACTCTGGGAGATGAAGAGACATCTCCATATAGATATTCTATGGTTGCTGCGGACCTTGACCACTTGATCTGGAACCTCCTATGTTCCCTCTGCCTCCAGAACCACCAGATCCACAAGAACTAGAACCACCTATACCTCTTGACCCACCACCTGTAGTTGGAATAGGGCTTGTGGATGTACTCCCCTATGTTCTGACAGTAGTACTATACAGAACCCCTATAGTCTATGAAGTAGTTCCACTTCCAGAGGAGAGTCCAGTATTATGTGCACTTACATTCTGTGTAGATGACGCACCCAAGAATGCTCCTTAAAATGACATTAAAGCCACCTATCCTACCATCAATATACTTGATCCCTGACTTACCCATGCTTTCCTACTTCCTAAGTTAGTTTACTAGTTACTTATCATACTAGATACTGAAAAACTAAATGTAAAGGCTAGGTCACCAGGTGGATTAAGATGCGCACATATGGCCCAAGTAGTATCTGATGGCACACTTTCATGTAAGGCTGAGAAGGGATCTCTGTCATGATTTCCAAGATGGGGGAGTTCTTGATGCTCTAGCTCCACGTCTTCTACATGAGCCATAAATCCTTCATGAGCTAGCTCTCTACTCAATGCCATACTTTCTGCAATGGAATGTTACTTCTCTATTTCCCTCTCACACACCTCATTATACTAAAGCCACCTTTTATCAATCTAATTTTCTGCTACTAGGTCTGCCATCTTAATACTAAAATTTTTCTTGCCTTCATGTGTGGTGAAGTTTAGCTAGCCATTGGTTTACTCTCCAGGTTCAAGGTTACCATTAAGATATTGATCATCATTGAAATACCATGAAAATATGTCCCTCTTGGTGTAGACACCTAAAATTGGCTACCCAATTTTGTGTCCCCTGGGTTCATTTATCCTCTTAGGTAACCCGGGGCACCTTTATGTCACCACTTCTCCCTTAGGGTATTACTTAAATATTTAATTTAAAGGCCTATCCTAAGTTTGCTCCACCCCATTATATTTCATCCATGGTTAATTAAACATTAACCATGTAATTCTATTGTCTACATTTATTTCAACTACTTATCTACCCCATATCAATTTCCAACCTCCCGTATCATTTTTATCCATCCATCCCACCTATTTCTTCTCTCCTAAAACTGTGTAATGGGATTTTTCCCATATTTGATTCAGAGGGATAATATTCTTATCCTTCCAATTCATTTCCTTATCGAAAATTTGGAAGTTTGTTCCCTGATCGGCACTGATTTTTCAGAGCGGCACCGATTATAAATTTATGACCTAAGATCCTCTCTAGTTAGATTCATAAGAGTTGGTTACCTAGAGATTACTTTTGTCTGAGCGATTAAAGATATTATCAAAGAAAGAAAGTGAGTTTTGTGTAGTTTAATCCCTAAGAGGTGTACTGTTACTCTGTCCGTGTGTCTACAACTCTTACAGATCTTCACAGTTACCTTGGTCATCATCAATCATCAGTCAATCATTTTTTAGGTATTCCTCTTTGTTAGTTTCTGTAATTTCCTTCCGATCAACACCGATGCAATCTGGTCAAATCTGATTAGTCTTTAATCAATGCTTGTTTATCCAAATCAACACGGATCGGGCCTTTCTTTAGTTTCTGGGTTAGAATCCATCAATTTCTACCTCAGATCCCCTTTTTCTATCTTCAATCTCTACTTTCTAGTCAATCTTTAGTAATCTAGTTTTACGTTTAATTCATTTTAGCTTAGTTTGCTTTCTTCTTTTACTCTCTGGCCTTCTATCTACCTGTGTGACCAATCGACACCGATCACTACCTGATCGATGCCGACCCCAAACAATTGATGCCGATCATTGCCTAATCTACGCCGACCCAAATAATCGACAACGATCACTATCTGATCGACGCCAACCAGTCTACAGAAAGGTATAGAATTTAGGTAACCCAAATTTAGCTTTGTTTTTATAGTTTCCTGCATTCTTTCAGTTTCTGCTGCAGTTTTTACATTCTGTCTATTGTTTTTAATCAAAAAACCTAAATATTTTCTTACATCTTTTATCATGTATGTCTTTATTCGTGATTGAAAATGTGAACTGACATCCAGTGAGGAAGCTCATTGCTTCCCAGACCTGCTTTTCAAGCAGTTCACCCATATATCATCTAAAGTCATCTTTTTCTGTCAAGGATTTGTGCATCACAGGTTTCTTGTATCTACTTTGTAGGATTGTTCGTGTGTGCCCATCTTATCTCCATCAGAATTCTCTCCATCTACGTCTTCAGATCTTATCCAATTTATCAGGTATCGATTTCATTTGAGTTTTTCAGGGTTTTTTGTGTTTAGTTTGGTGCATTAACTTGGATAGGTAACAAGCTCATAAATTCTTGATCTACACTTGGATACTGCAAAAAATGGATTTTAGCTACCTCTGGGCATGAGTATGTTGAAATTGAATATTCCATAATATAACTATTTAGAACACCACAAAACCACGTATCCACCACGCGAGTCCAGATCAAATCAGCATCATAAAAGGCCTAAAATTCTTCTTGTGTCCAAACAAGTGCATAATACCTGTAATTCCACTGAGATTCATAAGTAGGAAGCCACTTGTATAGTTCTACTGGAAAGATAGTGAAAAATATCTCATATAAACTGTCATATAGGTTTCTATTCTACCCAAGTATGTGCGGTAAAATCAAACCACTGCTGAACCATTGTGCATATTCTTCCTCCAGATCATGTATCCATTCCTTAATACTTTCTATAGTTAATCGGTACGTCTTCATCACAAACCATCCTGAAAAAAACTGAAAAAGAGTTCCTGGAAACGAAACTAATGATGTAGCCTAGAATTTGCAAGATAACACCCTAGTCACACTTGCACATCACTCAACCTAGACTAAGCGCTCACCCAAAGCATGCAAAGGTACCAGGTTCCTCTTTAGGGTTGTTATAACAAGATGTTAACATGATGAAGACATAAACATATAGATTCATAACTAATCCATCATTCTACAGTGCATGCTACCCACATATCTATGAAAGAACAATCTTAAACAGTGATCATCATTGAATTAATAACATGCACTACTCAATTAAATATAGAATAATGCTTAGATACAGCCAATATCTTCCATTTATTAATAAATATAGAAGCTCCTTATAGTACTTTCAATTTATATCAAGGCTTGTATGGATCTAATACACACATTCATACATCTAGGATCATACATATGCAGCTCTATGTGATCTCTATATCATCCTTCTACTATGCACCTAACATCATATATATAGGATGGGGAATTTCCCTTCACTGCTTAACTATTATAGAAATAGATCACATGCTATTGATAGCCACACACCATTTACAATTATAGCCACACATGTAATTGCATTATATATAGTTCTCTTGCAGTTAGTTGAAGTGTCAGTTCTATTCTTAGCTCACCTCCATGCATAGATGCTTTGAGCCACTTCTCCAAATATAGATAATGCATGGCATGTATGTCTCTGCTTTGTTGGTGTGTTCCACATGCCATCTTCTAAAAATATATCTTCATGCTCAAAATCGGCTAAGTCCTAAAATCTAAACTTGCCTTCCGTGCACAGGTCCTTCCTATACTTTCACACCTTTGATCCTAGTCTTCTATCATGCACATACTCTTTGTGTGATCTTTGCCAAGTATTCTTTGATCAACATGAAGTGGATAAGGTGTTAGCCTAACAACTTGGTGGTCAAGAAAAGAATATCCCATGTGATGGAAGGATCCAAAAATACATCACTATAGATATTGGAGATCCCAGATGAGAATAAGCATGTAGTGCCTATTTCAACAACCACTTGAGACCCAATAAACAACCTAGGGTTAGCTAGAAAAATTATGGAATAATTTTTTTTTGTTTAGGGGTGAACACAACTGAGTTGCCAGACAACAGTTTTTCACTGGAAAGTTTCAGAACAAAAACCATTTACTAAGACACAAGTTTTCTTTATTAACTAATATCAAGTTCATAGGGTTCAAATTTTAGGGTTACATGTTTAAGTTAGGTTCAGGGAGTAATTTACCCCCATACCCGCTCTCTAACAGGCTCAGAAATTAAACTATATTTTTCTCACACCTAATGCTTCCAAAATTTCCCTAAACCATTTCCAATGGATAGGAAATTTTTTCACCTTTCCGGTGATATAAAGAAGTCCTTCTAACTCCTTACAGAACTCAAGTTATGAGTGGGAAGAGTTTCTAGGGCAATTTTTCCCCAGAGGCACACGTGGCAAGAGGAAGGGGAATGCACCTTGGGTGGTTTGGCAGGTCACAGGGTGGCATGGGGAAATTTTCCAATCACATGGCTTAAGGTCCAAATCATTTCATGCCCCTGTGGGTCCCTATGGAAATGTGTCAAGCCTTGGCGCACAATGAAGAAGGGGTGAGGAGTTTGGCGGAATGGCGGGGTAATTTGGCATGTTGCGCCAATGGGAGACCAAGAGGATGAAGGGGATGCACAAGCCCATGCACTCGTGGGAGAAGGAAAGCCTGAGGGAGAAGGTAAGGTTATAAGATGGCGGGAGGAATATTAGAAATTTTCCCTAGGGCCAAAACTCAAAACAACAAAGGGTTTTGCCCCACCCACTACCACCCCCCCCAAAGTGCCACGTGGCACTTTCTCATTAGCTGCGGACCATGGGACCAAAATTGAAAATTTTCCCCAAAAATTTTCAAGGGAATAAAAAATTAAAACAAACCGCGCCTCTGCCTCAGCCCCTAGAGGACACGTGTCTCCCTCTAATTGGCTACGGGCTGGCGGAGGAAAAAATGAAAAATTTTCCCAAGTAAAAATTTTCAAAGGTAAAAGTTTCAATTTTTTTTATTATTATTTTTTTTGAAGGAGTCTACCCTTTCACCGTGCCACATGGTAGCATGTGATTGTCTACAGGCCGGCGGGGTGGCGGCGTAAAATGGGAAAAAATTCCCAAGGCAAATTTTCAAAGGGATAAATAAGTTTTAAATTTGGTCTGCCCCTCTCAAGGTGCCACATGGTAGGCCCCGATAGGTTGCAGGATGGCAGGGGCCGTGGACCTTTTTGGGAAATTTTTCCAAAGTCAAATTTAAATTTTTCTATAGTTATATTAGATCTTATTATTTTTTTGAATGCCAAATTGAAGTAAAACTTCAAATGGCCATAACTTGAGCTAGAAAGCTCAGTCTTGGGAAAACGAGGACTTTTCAGAAATCTCTCAATGCCCTCTTTGCACATAAATCATCAATTTTGAAATTGATAAAGTTTAAGTGGTAAATTTTGAGAATGTAATCTACAGGGTTTTAATTAAGGAACTGGCAGTTTTCAACTTCATATTTAGGTTAAATTAGGACTCCTCCTTCACTCATCATGTCAAACAGACATGGAGGATTAGTCTAGGGAGGGTTTAGAGTGTTTTAGGGAAGTCAATTTTTCCAATTTATTTAAGGTTTTATTTTTTTGGCAATAGAAATAAAAATAATTGTGCAAGTTCCCAATTTGATTTTATACAGTTTTGAAGGTTCATACTTAATTTTGTTAGTTTTCTTTCAATGTTTTTGAGAACTTTAATTCTTACTAGGTCATGAATTTCCATGTTTCATAACTTATTTTTTGGTATAAGTTAAGTATGAACTGCTCATTTTTATTAATTTAATGTACATTGCCAGAAAGAAGTTTAAAACAGTGAATTGTTTCATTTAAATTTGTTTATGAATTTTGTCTTTTGAACATGCATATGATCCCTAAACTAGTCAAATACATTTAATTAAAACCAATCAGCCATTCAATAACAATTTTGCAAGGTCTGCATTTAGATAAACACAAATCATTCCAAGAGAACAATATACTATTTTTTATTTCATATGCATGCTTCTTTTGCAACAGCAAATTACAATCTTTAACAGTAATTTCGAATCCAACACACCATATAATTTTAAAAGGAACTAATGCAATCCTTTATTTATATTCCAATGCAACTCCTTTTTTGATTTGGTTTCAAAATATAAAATACAATACATATAATATCATTTACATTTCTCTTCCCAAGATAGAGAACAATATAATTTTCCTTTATATTACTCAATTCAAAATTAGTCTTCTATCTACAATATAATAACTTCACATTACAATAATTACACAGCTCATCCACTCAAGGTGGGAAAGGTTACATTGAATTTCCACAACAGTAAGGGACTGTCAAACTATATTCTTCTTTCTCCAAACAACAACATGCTAGTTTCTCCATCATTTCATTTTTAATCACAGCAAGGAAGGGGGAAAGGCAACACTCTCCTCCCAACCAAGACATCCAATGAGAAAGGAGAAGCCATCCTTCCTCATTGCCCCCTGAGCCCCAACCATATTGAAATAGAGAATGAGAGACAACTCATGGAAACAATGGCTTCTACAACAACAAGTAGCATTCTTCACATGCATAATACAATACAATACAGAGTCCAAACAAGATAGCAGTTCCCAACTGTATTTGAAATCATACACACAACACATAGGCTTGATCAAGCAAGCCAACAAGAGAAAAAACTATGGGGAACTACTTATGCCTCCCTGTTTGGAATTTGGTATCCACCAAAATCATACCACCAAAGTAACATATCAATCCCATAGACCTTATATCTTCTAACCCCTCCTTATGCCCCCTCAAGAGTAATAAATGCAAGTAGTTTATTTTCCTAGGTGGATCCCAAACAAAAACTCCCTCCACAATAGAATAAGTGCCATTGGCAATACTTTATGCCCCCCATATAAAATCCTCATAGCCTTCTCCAACACCTTATCCTAAGTAGTCTACCCAACCAGCCAAGAACACAAAACACATTCACCATTTACACATGCATGCAAGAGAAAGAAAACATGTAAAACACAGATCAAGATCCTACCTCTCCATATTAGAGTTTTTTCCAAGCTCACAATCTTTCGAAAATGCCAAATACAATCCAAAATCAGCAAGGTTCAAGCATGCAAATGACTCCAACTCCTTCCATCACAAGCATCCCAAAATAGCAAGCAAGAAAAATGTGCCCCCAAGAGGAAAATAACAAAGTATCAACAACCATAAACCTAAGCAAGGAGTTTCAATTTTATAGGAGAGGGGGGAGAGAAGAGGATGATGTGGATCCATGTGGGATGCTACATCATTCTTCCTAAATCCCAAGAGGAAATTCAACATCCCCCACCAAATCACAATAAATAAAATGAAAAAATGACTTACACACTCCAAAATGACCCATACTCTAAAAGGACTGAATTAAAAATATGTAAGGAAGTACAATTAAAACTTACAAAATTATCACTTTCCAAAATGCATTGGGGTAAAATGCCTAAATTTAACCTCCAGGAGACCAAGGTTCATAAAAATAAGGATGGGTCAATTTATTTCATTGGTTGGTGAAAGTTTAACTTGTCCCCCACAAGCCTCCAAATTTGGCCTCCTTTAAGGACAAATTTGAATTCCTAAGGAGAATAAGTTTCTTTAATATAAAAATCTATCTATAGTTTATAATTCTTACACATATGTTACACATTTCTTATTTTCATTCTATCCAACATTAATACATTTAAAATCAACAACTTCATTTATTACATTCCATATCCCCAATTTAATTTATTAAAGTTTAACTATATGACCTCTCACATTAATCTACCACATTTAAATTAATTACAAGAAATACACAACAAGTTTTGGCTTCATTAAATTTGACAGTCAAATGACTGTCATGGTAGACCAAACATAAGACAATATGACGGTCATTTAGACTGTAACATCCTCATTTTAGACAATAGAACAAGTCAAAAAAAAAATTTTGATAATTGCATACTGGTTCTAAATACATAATTTAGAACTCACAATTCAAATAACCATTTATATAACAGACAACCATATGCAGCTGTAATGACTCGGAATACCTCCGATCTATTCATTCCATGACTCGGTAATCTACCGATCTATTCATGAGTAAAAAGAGTTAGTGTTTTTATTTAACACAACACTCTGGCGGTTCTCTTCCCCTAATCTGGGATTCAGAATGTTCTGTCCAAGGAATCTAACTGAATAACTGTTACCATTATTCATCGGCATCTCATCCCTTAGACTAGGTGAATTAGGACAACGCAATCAGCAGCTTGCGATACTTTGGCCAAAGATTTGAAACATACTGTTCATGTCTCGTATTCCTTAACGGCATACTCGTCAATCTGGAATACGTCCTTCACCCCATTCATATGTTATATAGAATGTCTTATACTGACTACTGACAGTCCTTTCTTTCACAACTGAATCACTCGGAGGCAGATTAACAAGGTGATAATGTTATATGGATGCCCACGAGGATTAGGGATATGATGACATACTGGTTCAGCCTTGCAGTTCAACCAGTGTGTCATGATACCTCAAATCTCCGAGGTAGCCTTATAACATGACCACGTTCTTAATCGGTCCCAGGGTAATTCGTGCAAAATCAAGTGTAAATCTTAACGATCAATGCAAAGGGTGTCGCCATAAGTCACCTGCATTGTTGTAACTTCAAGAAGATCCTAATCTTCTCGGAGGTACAGCCCTGCAGTCGACTTTATGTCGCCAGCCTTTAGATCCGCCTCGAGAAGATCTACCCAGTAACAAGCGTTACGCACTTGAGTTAAATTACTTCTAAAGACTTTTCCCTAAGGTTAGCCTTTCCAAATTCCTAGATTCTTTGTCTTAAGACGACCCTCCTCTAAAGACTCATTAATTGATAGAGGTATTACGGTCACGCTCTCATCAAGGAGTCATTAGAATACACCAGATTCTAAAGCAACATAATGGAACAATATCTCATAACCTTTACTGAGATTGCCATCTGAACTCCATTGATTGCCTATCAGATCTCTTAACTGAATTTATATCATACTTTTAAGTTCAAAGGTATGAATGATTTAAGAATCCAATTTAATATTGTCCTGTCATATTAAGGACTAGGGATTAGCAATTTAGTCCAATTTGTTTAGTGTTCTCTTTTAGGCTCAATTTTTTTTTAACCTATCTTCTAGAGAGACAATAATTTAATTCCAATATTGCTTTTGCTAGAACAAATTAGAACTACTAAACACTCATAAGAATTTAATCTCATTTACTTACAAGCTTACATTGCCAATCGCAAAAGCATCCATATATACAATAATAACAATGCCCCTTCGTTATATAAACCGAAGAAGGTCAACTTTCAGAAATAGAATACAACACATAAGTATCAAACACTTATTTTCATTCCTTTCAGAACTTATACAATTACATTTTATGCAACAACATACTTGATATAATGCTAACAGAAAAGAAACATCTTTTCACATATAGTACATCTATAAAATCAAGCTGTAATTCTTTATAAATCAAATAAACAATCTGATCAGCCTGTCAGATCTGTATTGCTTTTACCTCTTACGGCAACCATCTGCAAAAATAGTCAACATGAGTCATTTCAATGAACTGAGCATGATAAGCACTAACTTTTAAAACAATTTCAATCCATCAATTGTTTTCATTAAACACCCTGATTAAATGAGATCAGATATTCACATAAGTAAACATAATCAGACTAAGCCCTTGTAATACAAAATGATTACAGATATGTAACTCTATAAATGTTACAGAATAGTCTTAATCACTTGCTAATATTTCATCAAATATGAAGAAACAAGGAACGAATGTACACTAACAATCAATGAATCCAAAAATCATGACATTGGTCAGATCGTTTCATTCTTCCAAAAGGGCACAACATAACAATTCGGAATTCCACCAATATGTTACAAAACAATTTCCCACTGATATATAAATATCAACAAGTATTAAATAAAGGAAGAGAAGGAACCAAACCATTCATACTTACTTTCACATAAGTTCATCACTGTACCGTCTTCACATATGAAAACATTCAACCAGTATTTAAATGAACAAGTTAGACAAGCCGCAAGCAAGATCACTGTTCTAAATCACGAAATAGAAACACAGCAAACTCCTGTACAGCAACTAACACATCAACAATTCATGTATCAATCCTAAGTCCAATACTAGTTCCTTTTTCACAGTGAGGCTTGACACAAGTTGAAAACAAGAAACTACAAGCGTATCGCTGAAAACAACAACCTCATTGCATCAAGCAATCTAAGGTTTCCTATGGACTATGCTACGTTTTCACACAATATTTCCAAATCATGCACAGCCAAACGGACAGATTAAATGGAAAAGAACATAGCATACATATTCTTGCTCAGTCAAAATCGGACTGAAGTAAAAGAAAGGAATTCGACCAACGATCCTTACCTTGCCGCATGCAAGTCTTGGTGTGATATTCGCGACTTACCCAAACAAGGTCAGAACACGAAACGGTCATCCATGCTCAAGAACCTCAAAAAGTGACAAAGAAAGTGTCCAAGGTCAAGCTCAGAAAGAGACAGAAGTACTAGTTACCTTTCCAGAATTCCAATGATTCAAACGGAGGTAACAATTCACGCAAATGAATATGAATTCATACTGATATTCTCAACGAAGCATAACAAAATCAGACAACAAATTATTCTCTGCCAATCATTTTACACTAATTTGCACAGGTCGAAGACGTACATGTCCACCTAAGAATCTGTACCTCAAAATCCCAAAAACATGAAGGAATTCCAATCGCAATAACAAGATCGAAATACATGTTAGTCCATTAAGTCGCCGGCACTTAAAATACCACAACTTAACTTTATTCGGCTCAAAATAAAATGAATCATTCAATCGACTCCTCAGAGTCATCCCATTCACAATAGTATAAATATATATATTCACACTGTAACTGTAACTGTTAACTTTCAAACAGCTTTCACATAGAAGTGAAAATGCATACACAGGAATTATTTATCCTTTAATTATTTCAAATAACAGTAGCCAAAATCCCTGTTTCATCTTACCAGGCTTTCACAAAAAAAATCCAATCACAAAACTTATGGATGAATCTACATTCCCAGCAATAGATAGCAATATACGATTCAATCATCGACTCCACTGAGTCGATACAACAAGTACAGGAGTTTCTATATTATACACAGTCCACAAGTAATCCCGCTAACCCAATAACAAGGAAAACAACTCCCGCTAGGTCGAAAAGACTACGGTAACACTACAGTTGCCTGATCCAAGCCAAAAATTGAATACAAATGAAACCCGAAAGTATCATTAGTCGCTGTCAACAAATCCCGCGACAGAGTACCCAAAGAAGCGATAATACAAATCAATCTTACTGTACTCATCCAAATCATTCCATACGGTTTCTATAACAAGAAACAGCGACCACGAAATAAGACATACAGAGGTCTTATACTGCACACAGGTATACTCTAAGGGCTCACGCCAAACAGGCCGAACACTCAAACCTTTAAAAAAATAAATACCTCACATGCATAAGCAAGAATAAATACTCAAACAAATAGAGTCGAAGTTCGATTTCAACAAACACCCATCAAGCGGAAAATTGAAAATCGAACCAAAGAGATACAGTGCCAAAAATCAAACTAGATCTCATAGAAAATTCATCTAATCTTCACAAACATTTAAACAGAGTTTGTTTTAATGAAAGCACTTGAACAGACAACAAGATATTTAAGGTAGGGCCTAGCATGCCTGTATTTTGATAAATTTCCGAAGCAGACCCCAGGAAGAGCTCACGCTTCCTTTTCTTTTTCCACGATAAAGCAACCAACAAAATTTCGCTGTCTCCTTCACAAATATATCCTCCATGACAGAGAAAGGCCAGAGAAATTCATCTTGCCATGCAACTCAAGAGAACTGGTAGCGATGAACCAGTAACAAGCAGAAGAGAGAGAAGACCGAAAATCACGACAAGCCAAACAAACTCCCAAATTTCCGCTTGCATGCTTCTCGCGAGTTCGAGCTCGACTTCCGAGAGTATTGAATGCCATTAAACCAATTTTCCCGCTTAAACTCTACTCCCCACCGACCGCCAGATATTGGCGACAGTCTATCTAAAAACTCAAGTTCATTTCCAAACTTAGCAATTGCCAAGTCTGCAAAGATGAGCGCCTTTTAAGCCTCCGCCATAGGACCTGTCCCTCATCCTTATCCTTACATTAATTTCCGATGAAAACACGCTGATGGTTCGCCACCCTTCATAGGCCCCTCCATAATCTCTTAATTAGTTAGGTTATTATCTTAGGTTAGAGGAGTTGTAGGGTAATACCCACCCTAACAAATTAACAAAAGATACTAACTTAGGTATTAACAAATAGCCTAGGTCTTGGGTAGACTAAACAATAATATAACCCCTCGTTAGGTTTTAGTTTAGGTTACTAACCCGAAAATCAGTTTGGTCCTGGTCCTGAAAAAATCGGAGAAGACCTGTGTCTACCTTCTAGAAAAGAGTGTTTAGTTAAACTCTGTTATATTGCAGGAATTGTATGTCCAACGAATGATTTACATGAGTCTACAATCGAGACCCTTACAGATTACTTGATATCGGGGAACCGGTTCATTTCTCAATTCGCCAGTCATACTCCTGACCAGCTATTAATGCTTCCATACCTGCAACATGTTCAAGGTCTGTGAATAATTTATCACAAACAGATTTTTAAAAGCATTTTTTACCCCATTTTGGGGATCAATTCCCTCTGATCAAAGTCTAGATATCATTGATGAAACCCTCTATAATTCACTCCGTGATCAGATTAATATTAGACCACAAAAAGGAATAATATAAAAGAGTCTATTCATATTTGACTCAGTCAAGATCTGCAATCGCAAAGAAATTCAATACATATCAAGCATGATTTTTGAATCTAGGGAACACATCTTTTACAAGAAATCCAATAACCTTGAATACTGCTTAGGAGAAAAAGGAACACAAGTTCAGGGGTGTTACATGCTTCCCTCCTTAAAAAGATTCATCTTCCCGAGAATTCATATTAAATTTTAAACTCCGGGCAATAATTTAGTAGTTCACAAACAATTGTGACTACGTCATATTAAATCGTTTCAGGAAATCATGTCACACACTTTTATTCAACCTAAACAAGTCTGCCTTCATCTGGCTTCATAAATACTTAACAAAAATAAGTTCATAACAGTTATTTATCAACAGATTTTCATCTGTTGCAAAAAGAGAAGGACAAAAAGGGAAAGCAATTTTTCTCTTTCCAGGTTTTCCCAAGTTGCACTTCTTCGCTAAACTGGTCCCACTGGACTTACATTGAAAGATCATCGAGTCCTCAAAGCAAATTGGAGAGTTTCCAGTAATCTTGTGGGTTTTTTAACACGATTATTCCGGGGTCTGGACCTTGCAAGGAATTCCAATTAAAACATGTGACAGATCTTAAACGTATTTCTTACGCAAAGAAATATGGAACCCAAAACATCCCCCATGCATACGAGATAAAAGCCCCAGGAGGCAATGCTAAACGATAAGTACAGGATTGCTTATTTGGCAATTTCAAAGGTCCCAAAAATGTGGGTGACCAACTTGGCAGCCTTGCCCAAAAGTTATAGAACTCTCTCGGTTAACACAGAAAAACCTTATCACCAAGATCAAAATTTCATAACCGTTAAGGTAAGAATAGCTCTTCTGTCTATCTGTTGCTCATTTAATCGTTCACGAATAAGCTTAACTTTGCTGTTCCATCTCTTGTGAGCATCTTGGTCAAATTAAAACTCTATCATCTACCCTAGGTCCAAAACTTACAGAGCCGGTTATGCATTTCTTCCATAAAGTGCTTCAAAACGGGTGCCATTTAAGAGATGGTGATAAGTGTTGTTGTATGCGAAATCAACTAATGGGAGAGACTATTCCATTATACTGTTGATCCATGCATGAATATTCGCAAAAGTCCTCCCTCCAACCACTTGATTTACCCTTCAGTTTTCCTCCGTTTCTGGATGATATGCAGGAAATGAAGTTTAGTTTTGTACCTAGGCGCTGCGTTTTTAAGGGGGCGTTTGCCAAAACCTTGACGTCATTCTCGGATCCCCTGTCTGAATAATCAGTTCTGGGGACAACAATGCAATCTGAAAATAAGTACGAACCTCGTGGCCAGCACTGGTGAATCATCTTTAGTTCAGCGAGAAAATTTGAAATGAGTACCTTAGTCAGTTTAATCTACAACTACCAGGATAAAATATGTTTATTCTGGACATAGGTAATCCGTGACAATCCCTGGTTATTACTTGCCATTTGTACTGCGGTATGCTATGAGGATATAACAGTCAGAGGGTGCATATTGCTCTACCTTCACCCACTGACATTCCAGCAATGAGTTACAAAATTTATTTCACCTCCTTTGTCATCCTTTCCAAACCGGGAATTGCAAGTTCTGCATCAGATTAGCCGCCGCTTAAGCCTCCGCCATAGACTGTCTATCCTTATCCCTTACATTAATTGCCATGGAAAACCACGCCGCTGGTTCGCCACCTTCATAGGCCCCTCAATAATCTCTTAATAGTTAGGTTCGTATCTTAGGTTAGAGTTAGGTAATACCCACACTAACAATTAACACAAAGATCTACTTAGGCTTATTAACAAATAGCCTAGGTCTAGGTTAGACTAACAATAATTAACCCTAGGTTAGGTTTTAGTTTAGGTTACTAACCTAATAATTCAGTTGGTCCTTGTCGGAAAACTCGGAAGGACCTGTGTATACCTTCTAGAACAGAGTTAAACTCTGTCGTCTTGCAGAATTGTATGTCAACGAATATTACCTGGTCTACAATCGAGACCTTCCAGATATACTGATATAGGGAAACCGTTTCATTTCTCTAATATCAGCCTGAGTCATACTCTGACCCAGGTAGTATGCTTCCATACCTTGCAAAACTGTTCAAGGTCGTGTATAATTTATCACAAACAGATTTAAAGCCGTTACTTGGATAATTCCTTGATCCAAGTCTAGAATCATATGAATACCTCATAATTCACTCCGTGATCAGATTAATATTAGACACAAAATGACATAAATAAAAGAGTCTATTCATATTTTGACTCAAGTCAAGATCTGCAATCTGCAAGAAATTCAAGAATATCAGCATGAGTCTGAATCGAGGAAAACAATCCTTTTTACAAGAAATCAACAGATCACCATTGAATGCTTAGGAGAAAGTAACAACAGTGCAGGGTGTTACATGCTTCCCTCCTAAAAAGTTCATCGTCCCGATGAATTCATATAAATTTTAACCTTCCGGTCAATTCAATTTTTAGTTCACAACAAGTGCACTACTTCATATGTAAATAGTTTCAGACATCAATGTCTACACACTTTTATCAAACTAAATAAAGTTGCCTTCATCTGGCTTTCATAAATACTTAAAAACAATAAGGTCATAACAGTATTTTATCAACAGATTTCATTCTGTTGACAAAAAGAGAAGGAAAAGCATTTTCATCTCTTCCAGGTTTTCCCAGTTGCACTTTCTTCGCTAAACTGGTCCCACTGCGACTTTACATTCTGAATATCACGATTCCTCAAATGCAATTGCCGGAGTTTCCAGTACTCTTGTGGTTTAACAAGATTAGTCCTGGGTTTGGATCCTGCCAAGGATTCCAATTTAAAACATGTGACAGATCTTAAACGTATTTCTTAAGAAAAGAAAATATGGAAAACATCATGATACGAGATAAAGAAGAGGCAATGCTAAACGGATAAGCTCCAGGATTGATTATTTACGACAAATTTCAAAAGGTCCAAAAAAGGGTGACAACTGGCAGCATTGCCAAACGTTATAGAACTCTTTCCGGTTTAAACACACGAAAAAACCTTATCACCAAGCTCAAACTTTCTATCAACCCTTAAGGTCAGCTAGATCTTCTGTCATATCCTGCTTCCGGTATCGTTCACGAATCAGCTTAACTGCTGGTCCATCTCTGTGAGAATCTCTGTCCAATTTACCACTCATTCCCTACACTGTCCCAACTACAGGGGTTCTTGCACTTTCTTCCCCCTAAAGTGCTTCAAAAGGTTGCCCTCTTAGAGATGAGTGATAAGTGTTGTTGTAGCGAACTCAACTAATGGAGATAACTCTCCATTTATACTGGTGATCATGCCAATCATTCCAACATCCGCCAACACTTGTGTACCTCTCAGTTTTCCCATCCGTTTTCTGGATATAGGACAGAAATGAAGTTAGTTTGTTCCTAGGGCTGCGTAAGCGTTTGCCAAAAACTTGACGTCATTCTAGGGATCCCTGTCTGAATAACGTTCTGGTAACAATGCCCAATCTGAAAATTCATGTACAACCTCTTGGCCCGCACTGGTGAATCATCCTTTAATTTCTCCAGCGATGAAATGAGCTCCTAGTCAGTTATCTACAACTACCAGGATAAACATCATGTTTTTCATGGACTAGGTAGCCTTGTACAAAATCCAATGGTTATTACTTGCCATTTGTACTGCGGATGCTATGAGGATATAACAGTACAGCAGGGTGCATATGCTCTACCTTCACCCACTGACATCCAAGCAATGAGTCACACCAAAATTTTATCACATCCTTTTTCATACCTTCAGAAGTATTGGGTTTCAGATTCAGCTAGCATTTTTGTGATACTAGGTGTCCAGAGAAAGGTGAATTATGAAAATTCAACTAACAACTTCTTCTCAAATCATCAGCACAGGTACATATACTATTTTATAACGCAAGATTCCTTATTATCAAGATGAAAAAACTCATACCTTTTAGCTTAGGTTCTGCAGCAAGCGCTGCTTGTACTTGCTGAAAATATGCATTGATTCTGAGGCCACTTTTTACCCGTCTTTAAACTGCGTTCTCAAAGTTAATAAGAGAGAAATGTGCCTCCAAGACTTAGAGCATCAGCATACTCTTATTCTCTTCCCTTTGATAAGCTAAATCAAAGTCATATTGTGATAAAAAATTCTAACCACCTTCTGTGTATGGCATTCAGATTGGGCTGAGTAAAAATATATTTCAGTCCCAAGTGATCAGTTTTCAAAAAACAACTCAAAAGGTTCCCTAGTAAGTAGTGTCTTCCAGACTTGAAGAGCCTGCAACAATAGGCGCAAGCTCCAAATCATGGGGGCATAATTCAGCTATGAACTAAGTTTGATAATAGAAAAGCAACCTTTAAACAAAAAAAAAAAAAAAAACAAATGCGTGATCATTTTGTAGCGAAAACATCCAAGACCTTCCCCAGAAGCACAGTTACAACAGTAAAATTCCCATTAGGGTCTGGTACAGCCAATATAGGTGCCGAAGTCAACTGGTCTTTCAGACTTTGAACGCGCTTTGCACTTGTCAGTTCCACTATGAATTTCTTATACTTCTTCTGTAATGAAGTTATTGGTGCAGGCTACCTTAGAAAAATCCTTTACAAATTCTATAGTAACCAGCAAGACCCATGAAGCTTCTTACTTCATGCACCATTCTTGGGCAGGCAAATCAGTATTGCCACTATTTTGAAGGATCTACTACGATTCTTCCTACTTATGACCTGACCCAAATAGTGTACTTCGAATCAAAGAAAGACATTGGATAACTACCTACGCTCTCTCTTTCTCAAAATTCCCAAAACTATCTCAAATGCCTCATTGTGCTCCTCACGCTCTTGAATAAATAGCATATCGTCAAGGAATACAGTAAAACTTGTCAGGTATTCTTGAAAATATTGTTCATTAAATTCATAAAGGCTGCAGTGCATTAGTAACCCAAAGGCTAGAACTGTAAATTATAATGTCCGACTTGTTCGAAAAAGCTGTTTTATTTGAATATCATCTCTGAATTCTTAGCTTGATGATAACCAGATCGAAGATCTATCTTAGACTAACCGTGCTCCACGCATCTGATCAAACAGATCATAGACCTAGGAAGTGGATATTAGGTTCTGATTGTCTGCTTTGTTCAACATCCGATAATCAATACATAGCCTCATTGTCCATCCTCTTTTTTCACAAATACACAGTGCTCCCCAAGGTGAAAACACTTGGTCTGAATCAATCCTTTAGATCAAAGATCTTGTAAGTGTGCTTAAGCAGACTAAGTCAGTAGTAGTCATCCGATAAGGCGCCTTGAATAGGTTCAGTTCAGGCGTGATTCGTGGTAAAATCAAATTATCTCTTGGGTGGTAACCCTGGTAATTCTACAGGAAAACATCCCTGAAACTGGAACAGTGGATATTTGCTTCATGTAATCACTAGTTCTTCTGAAGGTTCAGATATCTTAACGGAATAAGGGTACATCTTATCTTAGCCTTTTAAGCTGCATAGCTGACAGTTTTCTAACTGAATTTCCGTTTAACACCTGAATTCTATGGGATTCCAGCGATCTCTTAAATTTTATGTTCTTCTCATAGCAATTCTACCTTTGCTTTATGCGTCAGATAACCAATGACACCAATAATAATGTCATACGATCAGAAGGTTAACATAGAGATCAACTTCGTGGAGAAATTAGGTTAAAATCAAGGACTGCTTCCAAAGAGACCACATACTCACTGTATGAACAGAATTATACCATACTCTACAGTCCAAGATTTATCCTCATCTACCCAGCTTTTCTTTTAAGTAGAAGGGACAATTTATTATAAATAACATTCATAGCTCCTTGTATCAAAAAGAATAGTGACAGGTATGCCGAATAACTTACCCGGAATTCTATAGGTGTTGCGTTCTTTGATGCTTGTTATATGTAATGACAGCATGTTTCTTATGCTGCTGATTACGATCATCCTCTTTAAAGGACATTGATTTGCGTAATGATCTTTCCCCCAAGATGTAGCGCTCCTACAGGGTCCATTCCTAGGCCTCAGCAGTACCTCCAGCCTTGTAATGGGCCACGCTGTCCACCATAGGACTTCTGTCCATTATTATAATTTGTAACAAAATTATCTATATTTCAGAAGGCTATTTACTGCTGTCCTTCTTTTTGTTATCTCATGAAACTTAAGCTTGTTTTCCAAACTTTTTCCACGGTCCTTTTCTGGTGCAAGAGAGTTGAAGAAGGGTTTGCAGTCTTCTTCCGCACTGCCTTCCTTATGAGCGAAATAGCCTTCAATTTCTGTGCTTGCCTTATGGCCTTTCAAACAACTCTTCCATAGTGGTGGGATGTGAACATCGACCTCTCCCCCTATCACAGGTTCAATCCCATGAGAATTTACTATCATGAACTTTTCGTCAGTTTGATACTGCGGTACATTACTGAGGAGTTTGTAATACCGCTCCCAGCATTCAGTTACTGTGAACTCCCTTGAGTCAAGTCTAAATTATTGTCATTTTTTGTCATTGAAAAGTTGTGGCAGCCAACGGTGCCTAAAATAGCCTGTAAATAGATCCCAGTGATATTGGTCTCAGCACTGTTTAGCTCACTTTTCGGCATCCCAACCACAAGATGCTTCGTGAGAAAGCGGGGGGGGGGGGGGGATGATAGGCTCCCCATATAGCCTTAGTTTCTTTGAAGTTCCTTATTGCAAAGTACTCTCCATTTCGCTGAGCCAGTCTCAGCTCCATCTCCTAATGTGGTGACATATACTTAGGTGGATTATCCTTTGTATATCATTAGTGAGTTCTGCTGCCAATATGGCCTTTTTGTTTCTGGGGCACAGGTGCATTCATAGCATTAACATCAATACCCCGTCGGGATTGCCTCGGGGGTTGATGATTATTAGTATCAGCCGTCTTCATCCTCTCATTTCCGTCACCTGCTGTTCAAGTAAGCCAAGCGATCTCTTTGTCCAACAGGGGCAGCAAGATATCATCCAGTTTTGGGTTGTCGCCGGTCCTCCTTCAGGTGGAGCATTAATCGCCCAACGTTTCCCCTGTTCAACCTTTTCTGTTACAAGAAAATTCCGGTTTTTATCAGATATGACTCAATAGGTCCAAGAGCTGGAACTTCACTCTGATACCAAGTGTAACATAATCATTTTAGTTCAATAGACCAAGTAAATTTTTTTTTTTGATAATGCATCTGGTTCAAATACATAATTTATAAACTCACAATTCAAATAACCATTTATATAACAGACAACCATATGCAGCTGTAAGGACTCGGAATACCTCCGATCTATTCATTCCATGAATCGTAATCCACCGATCTATTCTGAGAAAAAGAGTTAGTGTTTTTATTAAACAAAAAACACTCTACGGTTCTCTTCCCCTAATCTGGGATTCAGAATGCTCTGTCAAGAATCTAACTGAATAATTGTTACCATTATTCATCGGCATCTCTCCCTTATACTAGGTGAATTAGGACAACACAATAGCCGCCTTGCAATACTTTGGCCAAAAGATTTTAAAATACTGTTCATTTCTAGTATTCCTTAACGGCTACTCGTCAATCTGAGAATACGTCCTTCAACCACATTCAAATGTTATATAGAATGTCTTATACTGACTATGTCAGTCCTTCTTTACAACTGACTCCTCGGAGGTAGATTACCAAGGTGATTAAAGTTATACGGATGCCAACGAGGCATTAGGGATATGATGACATACTGGTTCAGCCTTGCAGTTCAACCAGAGTGTGTCATGATCCTCAAATCTCCGATGCAGCCTTATAACATGACACGTTCTTAATCGGTCCACGCAGTAATTCGTGCGAAATCAAGTGTAAATCTTAACGATCTTTTTTTAATGCAAAGGGTGTCGCCATAAGTCACCTGCATTTTGGTACTCGAGAAGATCCTAATCTTCTCGGAGGTACAACCTGCCAAGTCGACTTATGTCGCCAGCCTTTAGATCCACTTGAGAAGATCTACCCAGTAACAAGAGTTACGACTGGGGGAGGTTAAATTACTCTAAAGACTTTCCCTAAGGTTAGCCTTTCCAAATTCCTGATTCTTTGTCCTTAAGACGAACCCCTCTAAAAGACTCATTAATTGATAGAGGTATTACGGTCACGCTCTCATCAAGAGTAATTAGAATACACAGATTTAAAGCAACCAGAAAGGAACACAAATCTCATACCCTTACTGAGATTGCCATGAACTCATTGGATGCTATCAGATCTCTTAACTGAATTTATATCATACTTTTAAGTTCAAAGTATGAATGATTAAGAATCCAATTAATATTGTCCTGTCATATTTAGGACTAGGGATTAGCAATGTAGGCCAATTGTTTAGCGTTCTCTTTTAGGCTCAATTTTTTTTAACTATCTTCTAGAGAGACAATAATGTAATTCCAATATTGCTTTGCGTAGAACAATTAGAACTTACTAAACACTCATAAGAATTTAATCTCATTTACAATTACAGCTACATTGACCAATCACGGGAAAAGCACCATATATACAATTAATAACAATGCCCCTTCAGTATATAACAGGAAGAAAAAGGTCAAGTTCAGAAATAGAATTAAACACATAAGATATCAAACACTTATTTTCATTCTGTCAGACTTATACAATTACATTTTATGCAACAAGCATACTTGTTATACTGCTAACGGAAAAGAACATCTTTCACATATAGTACATCTATAAATCAAAGCGTAATTTTTATTAAATCAAATAAACAATATGATCAGCCGTCAGATATGCCATGCTTTACCTATTACGGAAACCATCTGCAAAAATAGGCAACAGAGTCAGTTATGAACTAAGCATGGATAAGCACTAACTTTTAAAACAAGTGCAATCCATCATATTTTCATTAAACACCTTTTAACTGAGATAGATATTCACATAAGTAAACATAATCAGACTAAGCCTTGTAATACAAATGATTACAGATATGTAACTATATAAATGTTAAAAAATAGTTCTTAATCACTTGCTAATATTTCATCAATATGAAGAAACAAGGAATAATGTACCACTAACAATCATGATCCAAAAATCATGGACATGTCAGATGTTTCATTCATTCCAAAAGGAGCCAAACATAACAATTCGGCATTCCACCAATATGTTACAAAAACAATTCCCACTGATAGAGAAATATCAACAAGTATAAATAAAGGAGAGAAGGAAACAAAAACCATTTCATACTTCCTTTCAATAAGTTCATCACTGTACCGTCTTCACATATGAAAACATTTACAAACCAGCTATTTAAATGAAACAAGTTAGAAAGCCCCAAGCCAAATCATGTTCTAAATCACGAAATAGAAACACAGCAAAACTCCTGTACAGCAACTAAAACACATCACAATTCATGTATCAATCCTAAGTCCAATATAGTTCCTTTTTCAAAGTGAGGCTGACACAAGTTGAAAACAAGAAAAACTCAATCGGATCGCGAAACAACAACCTCATTGCATCAAGCAAGTAATGTTTCCTATGGACTATGCTACGTTAGCACAAATATTTCCAAATCATGCACAGCCAAACGGATAGATTAAATGGAAAAAGAACATAGCATCATATTTTGCGCTCAGTCAAAATCAGACTGAAGTAAAAGAAAGGGAATTAGACCAACGATCATTACCTTGACGCATGCAATCTTGGTGTGCTAATTCGCGACTTACCCAAACAAGATCAGAACATGAAACGTCATCCATGCTCAAGGAACCTCAAAAAGTGACAACGGACGTGGTCCAAGCGTCAAGCTCAGAAAGAGACAAAAGTATAGTTACCTTTCCAGAATCCAATGATTCAAACGGAGTAAACCATTCACGCAAATGAATATGGAAGTCATACTGTATTCTTCAACGAAGCATAACAAAATCAGAAAACAAATTATTCTTGCCAATCATTTTACACTAATTTGCACAGGTCAAAGACGTTGACTGTCCACCTAAGAATCTTTTTTATGTACCTCAAATCCCAAAAACACGAAGGATTCCAATCGTCATAACAAGATCGAAATACATGTTAGTCCATTAAGTCGCCGCACTTAAAATACCACAACTTAACTTTGTTCGGCTCAAATAAAATGAATCATTCAATAGACTCTCAGAGTCCCACCCCCACCCCCCCACCCACCCCCCCACCCCCCCCCCCAACCCGGTTGGGGGGGGGGGGGGGGGGGGCCCCCATTCACAATAGTATGATAATATATATTCACACTGTAATGTAACATGTTAACTTTCGAACAGCTTTCACATAGAAGTGAAAAATGACATAACAGGAAGTCTGGATCCTTTAATTATTTCAAATAATAGTAGCAAAAGCCCCTGTTTCTCTTACCAGGCTTTTTACAAAAAAAAATCCAATCACAAAAACTTATGGATGAAATCTACATTCCCAGCAATAGATAGCAATATAAAGTCTGCCTTCATCTGGCTTTCATAAATACTTAAAAACAATAAGTTCATAACAGTATTTTTTGTCAACAGATTTCATTCTGTTGCAAAAAGAGAAGGAAAAGCAATTTTCATCTCTTCCAGGTTTTCCCAAGTTGCACACTTTCTTCGCTAAACTGGTCCCACTGGACCTTACATTGCTGAATATCACGATTTCTCAAATGCAATTGGCGAGTTTCCAGTACTCTTGTGGGTTTAACCACGATTATTCCTGGGTCTTGGACCTGCAAGGAATTCCAATTTAAAAACATGTGACAGATCTGAAACGTATTTCTTAAGCAAAGAAATATGGAAAACATCATGCATACGAGATAAAGCAGGTGGCAATGCTAAACGATAAGCTACAGGATTGATTATTTCGACAATTTCGAAAGGTCCCACATATCGTGGTGACAACTTGGCAGCCTTGCCAAAAGTTATAGAACTCTTTCTGGGTTTAACACGCAGAAAAACCCTTATCACCAAGCTCAAACTTTCTATCAACCCGCTTAAGGTCAGCATAGCTCTTCTGTCTATCCGCTGCTTCCTTTAATCGTTCACGAATCAGCTTAACTTGCTGTTCCATCTCTGTGAGAATCTCTGGTCCAATTACCACTCTATCCTCTACACTGTCCCAACTTACAGGGGTTCTGCACTTTCTTCCATAAAGTGCTTCAAAAGGCCATCTTAAGCGAAGAGTGATAAGTGTTGTTGTATGCGAACTCAACTAATGGAGATACTCTTCCCATTTATACTGTTGATCCATGCAATACATTCGCAACATGTCCTCCAACACTTGATTTACCCTCTCAGTTTGCCCATCCGTTTCTGGATGATATGCAGAACTGAAGTTTAGTTTTGTTCCTAGGGCTGCGTTAAGCGTTTGCCAAAACCTTGACGTCATTCTAGGATCCCTGTCAGAAATAATCAGTTCTGGTACACCATGCAATCTGAAAATTTCGTGTACGAACCTCTTGGCCAGCACTGGTGAATCATCCTTTAGATTTCCAGCGATGAAATGAGCTACCTTAGTCAGTTTATCTACACAACTACCAGGATAACATCATGCTTATTCCTGGACATAGGTAGTCCTTGTACAAAATCCATGGTTATTACTTGCCATTTGTACTGCGGTATGCTATGAGGATATAACAGTCCAGCAGGGTGCATATGCTCTGCCTTCACCCGCTGACATTCCAGGCAATGAGTCACAAAATTTATCACATCCTTTTTCATACCTTTCCAGAAGTATTGCTGTTTCAAATCAGCTAGCATTTTTGTGATACCCGGGTGCCCAGAGAAAGGTGAATTATGAAATTCAACTAACAACTTCTTTCTCAAATCATTCAGCACAGGTACATATACCCTATTTTCATAACGCAAGATCCTTCATTATCAAGATGAAAACCTTCATACCTTTTATCTTTAGGTTCTGCAGCAAGCGCTGCTTTTACTTGCTGAAAATATGCATCTGATTCTGAGGCACTTTTTACCTCGTCTTTAAACTGAGTTCTCAACGTTATAAGAGCAGAAATGTGCCTCCTACGACTTAGAGCATCAGCTACTCTATTCTCCTTCCCTTTGATATAGCTAATATCAAAGTCATATTGTGATAAAAATTCTAACCACCTTCTTTGTCTGGCATTCAGGTTGGGCTGAGTAAAAATATATTTCAGTCCCAAGTGATCAGTTTTCAACTCAAAAGGTTTTCCTAGTAAGTAGTGTCTCCAGACTTGAAGCGCATGAACAATGGCAGCAAGTTCCAAATCATGAGGGGCATAATTCAGCTCATGAATCTTAAGTTTTCTACTTTCATAAGCTATGACTGATCATTTTGTAGCAAAACACCTCCAAGGCCTTCCCCAGAAGCATCAGTTACAACAGTAAAATTCCCATTAGGGTCTGGTACAGCCAATATAGGTGCAGAAGTCAACTGTTCTTTCAGACTTTTGAAAGCCGCTTCGCACTTGTCATTCCACATGAATTTCTTATCTTTCTTCTGCAATGAAGTTATTGGTGCAGCTACCTTAGAAAAATCCTTTACAAATTTTCTATAGTAACCAGCAAGACCCATGAAGCTTCTTACTTCATGCACATTCTTTGGTGCAGGCCACTCAGTTATTGCCACTATTTTTGAAGGATCTACAGCGATTCCTTCCTTACTTATGACATGACCCAAATAGCGAACTTCTGAATCATAGAAAGAACATTTGGATAACTTACCATACAACTTTCTCTTTCTCAAAATTCCCAAAACTATCTTCAAATGCTCATTGTGCTCCTCAACGCTCTTAGAATAAATGAGAATATCGTCCAAGAATACAAGTACAAACTTGTCCAGGTATTCTTGAAAAATATTGTTCATTAAATTCATAAAGGCTGCAGGTGCATTAGTTAACCCAAAGGCTAGAACTGTGAATTCATAATGTCCGTACCTTGTTCGGAAAGCTGTTTTATGAATATCTTCCTCTTTAATTCTTAGCTGATGATAACCAGATCGAAGATCTATCTTAGAATAAACCGCTGCTCCACGCATCTGATCAAACAGATCATCGATCCTAGGAAGTGGATATCGGTTCTTGATCGTTGTTTGTTTGTTCAACATCCGATAATCAATACACAGCCTCAGTGTTCCATCCTTCTTTTTCACAAATATCACAGGTGCTCCCCAAGGTGAAACACTTGGTCTAATCAATCCTTTAGACAAAAGCTCTTGTAATTGTGCCTTAAGCTCGACTAACTCCGTAGTAGTCATCCGATAAGGCCTTGGAAATAGGTTCAGTTCCAGGCTTGATTTCAATGGTAAAATCAAATTCTCTCTTGGGTGGTAACCCTGGTAATTCCTCAGGAAAAACATCCCTGAAACTTTGTAACAGTGGAATTTGCTTCATGTAATCACTATCTTCTTCTGAAGATTCAGATATCTTTACTGCATAAAGGGTACATCCTTTATTCTTAGCCTTTTTAAGCTGCATAGCTGACAGCTTTCTAACTGAAATTTCTCGTTTCACACCTTGAATCTCTGCTGATTCCAGCTGATCATCTAAACATTTTATGTTCTTCTCATAGCAATCTACCTTTGCTTTATGGTCAGATAACCAATTGACACCAATAATAATGTCATACGATCCCAAAGGTGTAACATAGAGATCAACTTCCGTGGAGAAATTAGGTAAATCAAGGACTGCTCCAAAGAGACACATACTCACTGTATGAACAGAATTATTACCATACTCTACAGTTGCAGACTAGCCACTGTACTCTAGCTCTACTACCTCTACCGTGACCCCTCCAATTATGTTGTGTAGTATAACGAATCTGGCGTGATTTTAGATAGTGTTTGCGACCTTGCCCCTGTAGAGCAATCTCTACACTGTAATTAGTAAGTAAGTAAAGCTGCCCCGGTCTAGGTGGTATGGTTTGTAAGTGAGCAACCACCAACTACCGCTGTACCTATCTATACATCAGTGTCATCTATCCACCGTTCCACTGGCTACTCCTCCTCCTTGTAGGTGGTATTGTAGGCTATGTCGAGGTAGAGGCCCTCTCAGTCGCATTCTCTGATACCTGTGGGAAGGATGGAGGGAATATCACGATATAAGCCCTAAACTACCGTTCAACCCTGTCTACTGGGATCTCTCATCCCTCCCACGGCAGGGGGGGGGGGGATTTGTTTTTGGGGGGGGGGGAAACCCCCGCATGTATCCACCTCCTCGCGAGAGTCATATAGCTCTCATGCATGTTCCTATTGAGGAAATCCCACATATGGCATCCATATTAATGTCCACTCTGGGCAAAGCCCCTCCACTAATTGTTCAAAATGGACCACATCATATGTTGGCCTATTGATCTCAACGGACCTAAAACTAGCCCCATATCTGATCCCACCAACCATCTCCTGGGAAATGAATTACTTGGGGCCATTCCTATAGGGTGAAAAACAAGGACTATGGTCGTAGGGCCCAGTCGTTTGTTGAGTAGTGTAGTATAATGTTATCGCAAAATGTTAACCATGTGCAACACCCCTATGCCCATAGCTCTCGGTTATAGATGCACAAGAATGTTGGGCCCAGGAAAAAAAGCAGGTCTCATGCAACCATTCATATCATGGAGCCACCCCCATCAGTGATCAGCGAAAAGTGTCCACCCTATATATCTAGTAGTAATAGTGACACACTACCTCCATCAAATAAAACCAGAGCCTCATCTCATCTAGACGGGCTAGGTACATCTCGCCATAGCTCAAAACTGAACATGGGGAATCTCAGATCCACTGCCCTCCCAAAAATTATTGAACAATTAGCTCCTCTTAGGGCCTTAGAGGAGATAGAGTAAACATGGGGGGGGGCACCCAATATGGTGTAACGTTAAATTGGAACACATTCATCCAGGGTGATAGTATTCACCCATCAGAAGGGGACGTGTGGCACAGAGAGTACCATCATCGATGAGTGTTGGGACATCAAGTTGGGTTTTGGCGGTTATCGAACAACATATAGTAGAATCAAAATCACCACTCAGCTCACTTCCTCCACGTGCTTACCGCTCAAAGGGGTTGTTGAAGCTGCACAATTGTCACCAGTAGAGGGGAACCTATCCGATGGTCCCTAATAACTCCCCGCCTCCAATCCAGAATGACATTTAATCTGGACTCCTCATTTATACTTTAGAACAAGTGAATTTTTTTTTTTTGATAATTGCTATCCTGGTTCTAAATACATAATTTAGAACTCACAAATCAAATAACCATTCATATAACAGTACAACCATATGCACCTGTAATGACTCGGATTACTTCCGATCTATTCATTCCATGACTCGGTAATTACCGATCTATTCATGAGTAAAAAGAGTTGGTTGTTTTTAGATACCACTTTACTCTTGCGGTTCTCTTCCCTACTCTGGGATCAGAATGCTCTGTCCAAGGAACCTAACTGAATAATCGTTACTATTATTCATCGGCATCTCATCCCTTAGACTAGGTGAATTAGGACAACGCAATCAGCAGCTTTGCGATACTTTGGCCAAAGATTTGAAACATACTATTTATGTCTCGTATTCCTTAACGGCATACTTCGGTCAATTCTGGAATACGTCCTTCACCCCATTCATATGTTATATAGAATGTCCTACACTGACTACTATCAGTCCTTCCTTTCACAACTGAATCACCCCGGAGGCAGATTAACAAGGTGATAATTTTATATGGATGCCCACGAGGATAGGGATATGGTGACATACTGGTTCAACCTTGCAGTTCAACCAGTGTGTCATGATACCCCGAATCTCCTAGGCAGCCTTATAATATGACACGTTTCTTAATCGGACCCTGGGTAAACTCGTGCGAAATCAAGTGTAAATCTTAGCGATCAATGCAAAGGGTGTCGCCATAAGTCATCTGCATTGTTGTAACTTCGAGAAGATCCTAATCTTCTCAGAGGTACAACCCTGCAGTTGACTTGTGTCGTCAACCTTTAAATCCTCCTCGAAAAGATCTACTTAATAACATGCGTTACGCACATGAGTTTAAATTACTTTAAAGACTTTTCCCTAAGGTTAGCCTTTCTTGTTCCCTGGATTCTTCGTCTTAAGATGACCCTCCTCTATAAAACCCATTACATGGTAGAGGTATTAAGGTCAAGTTCTCATCAAGGAGTCATTAGAATACGCCTGATTCTAAAATAACAGAATGGACAATATCTCATAACCTTTACTTGAGATTGCCATCTGAACTCCATTGATTTATATCAGTTCTCATAACTGAATTTATATCATACTTATTAGTATAAGGATATAATTGATTAAGAATCCTATTAAGTGATGTCCTGTCATAATCAAGACTAAGGATCAGTAATTTAATTCAACTTGTTTAGCGTTCTGCTTAGGCTCATTTTTATCCTATCTTCAAGAAAGACAATTATTTAAATCCAACATTGCTTTCGCTAGAACAACAAGAGCTGCTAAACACTCATATGAATTCAACCACATTTTCTTGTAAGCTTTCATTGGTCAATCACAAAGCATCCAAATTAAACAAAGATAACATTGCCACTCTGGTATATAAACCGAAGAAGGTCAACTTTCAGAAATAGAATACAACACATAAGTATCAAACACTTATTTCCATTCCTTTCAAAACTATACAATTACATTTTTTTTGCAAACAGCATACTTGATACAATGCTTAACGGAAAAGAAACATCTTTTCACATATAGTACATCTATAAAATCAAGCTGTAATTCATTATAAATCAAATTAAACAATTTGATCAGCCTGTCAGATCTGCATTGCTTTTACCTCTTACGGCAACCATCTGCAAAAATAGTCAACATGAGTCAGTTCAATGAACTGAGCATGATAAGCACTAACTTTTAAAACAATTGCAATCCATCAATTGTTTTCATTAAACACCCTGTTTAAATGAGATCAGATATCCAAATAAGTAAGCATATTCAGACTATGCCCTTGTAATACAAAATGATTACAAATATGTAACTCTATCATTGTTACAAAATAGTCTTAATCACTTTCTAATATTTCATCAAATATTAAAAGAATCAAGGAACGAATGTACACAAACAATCATTGAATCCAAAATCACAACATTGGTCAGATCGTTTCATTCATCCAAAAAGGGAAACAACATAACAATTCGGGAATTCCACCAATATGTTACAAAACAATTTCCCACTGTTAGATAAATATCAACAAGTATTAAGCATAAAGGAAGAGAAAGAACCAAATCCCTTCATACTTCCTTTCACATAAGTTCATCACTGTACCGTCTTTAGATATGAAAAACATTCAACCAGTATATAAATGAACAAGTTAAACAAGCCACAAGCAAGATCGCTGTTCTAAATCAAGAAATAGAAACACAGCAAAACTCCTGCACAGCAGCTAACCCATCAATCAATCCATTAAATCAACCTGAAGTCAAATACTAGATTCTTCTAAGCACATTAAGGCTTTCGAACCAAGTTCGAAATCAAGAGAACTTCAAGCGTATTGTTGTAAACAATGGACAACTCTATAGCATTAAGCAATTTGAGGTTTCCCTAGGGACTATGCCATGTTGACCACACAGTATTTCCAAATCATTCTCAGTCACAATCAGACTAGGAGTAAAAAGAAATGAATACAACCAATCGATCCTTACCTTGGCACATGCAAGTCTAAAGTGTGATATTCGCGACTTACCCAAACAAGGTCAGAACACGAAACAGTTAATCCATACTCAAGGATCTCAACACTGACAAACGACAGTGTCCAAAGTAGCAAGTTCATTAAGAGACAGAAGTACCAGCTACCTTTCCAAGAATTCCAAATGATTCAAACAGGAGGTAATAATTCAAGACAAATACATATGAATTCCATACTGATATTCATCAGCGAAGCATAATAACAATCAGATGCAAACAAATTTAATCTACTGATTTCAAACCAAGAACCCGACTAAACTCTTGCCAACCTTTTTACACAATGGTATTCTTACGAATAATAGAGTTGAAGACGTACAAATTATTCCACCTAAGAATCGCTGGTACAACGATTTCCAAAATTCATCTATATTCAATCACGAACAGTGAATTAAACATATAAATGCAATCAATCAACTCCACTGAGTCGATTTAAATAAACATGAATATAATTCTGTATTTATATTGCATGCTGATACCGGTTAATATCCATGACATAACTCATAAGGCCGATATACAAGATGTCAAACTTTATTCAGAGAAATCCGTCAAGGCCAAATAGACATCATGAGTTCAATCTCAGGCTTATACAGACTCCAAAAGAAAAAAGATACCGTCTACAGGGTCAAACAACAGTATTGAATCTATATATTCACAATTGTGAAACTGATTACACTGGTTTTGTACTCAATAACCACTGAACCAAGTCTACAGCAACGGTACTCATGATAATAAAGAAGAATGATTAATGATCCATCTACTGCCATTCATGGCAAACATTCAGAATGAAACAAGTGAAGCAAATCGAATTACCCATTTCATAGCAAGGAAAATACCAACTGAGCCTTCTTCGAAACTTTCAAACAAGCTTTCACAGAAGGAAATGCAATACAGTACAACCAGGAAATCTATACTCATTATTTACTGTACAAATAACCGTGGTCAGAAAGGCCTGTTCCTTTCTCTATAAGGATTTCAAACGAAATCAAATGTCCAATATTCACAAGGATATATAATCGTATAACTCCACAACAGTAGATAGCATATATATGATTCAATCAATGGACTCTTACTGAGTCGTTCCATATATATAAGTATAGATGTAACAATCCATTATGCACACAGTCAACGGTTAAATCCCGTTTCCACAATGAACAAGGAAAACACTTACGCTGGGTCGCAAAAAGACTACGGTAACATCGAACAGTTGCCTGTTCACAAGCCACAAATTTGAAAACAAATGAAACCTAAAAGTATCATTAGTCTGCTGTCAACAAATCCCATGACAGAGCTTCCCAAAGATTTCCAATAATATTGATCAAATCTTACAGGTATTCATCAGAATCATTCCATACAGTTTTCCATAACAAGAAACAGACAACCACAAATCGAAAAACAATACAGTGGTCTTATACTACATTACAGGTACAATTCTAAGGGCTCACGCCAAACAGGCTGAACACTCAAACATTTTATATATAAATACCTTGCATGTATAAGCCCAGAATGCAATACTCAAAGCAAATAGATGCCGACAATTCGAATTTCAATAAACACCCATCAAGAGGATAATTGAAAAATCGAACCAGAAGAGATACAGTGCCAAGAAAAATCAAACAAGATCATCCATAGATAAATTCATCTAATTTTCACAAAACATTTGAACAGAGTTGTTCTAATGAAAGCACTTGAAAGACAACAAGATATTTAAAGGTTAGGGCCTAACATGCCTGGATATTTTGATCAAATTTCCGAAGCAGACCACAGGAAGAGCTCGTGCTTCCCTTTTCTTTTTCCTCGATAAAGCGACCAACAAAATTTCACTGTCTCCATCACATATATATCTTCCAAGACAGAGAAAAGAGCCAGAGAAATTCATTCTTGCCATACAACTCTAAGGAGAACTGGTGCGAAGAACTAGTAAACAAGCAGAGAGAGAGAGAAGACCGAAAATCGTGACAAAACCAAACAAACCCAAAAACTTCCCGTTTGCATGCCTTCTCATGAGTTCCGAGCTCGTCTCCCAAGAACATTGAATGTCAATTAAACCAACTTTCCCGCTTAAGACTCAACTTCCACCGACCGCCAGATTTGGTGACAGTCCAACTGACAACTCATGCTCCATTTCCAAACTTAGCGACCTGCCACATCTGCACAGGTTAGCCGTCGCCTAAACCTCCGCCATGACCTGTCCCTCATCCTTATCCCATAGCATTAAATTGTCATAGAAAATGCCGCCCCATGCTTCGCACTCCCTTCCATAGGCCCCTTTTCATAATCTCCTCATTAGTTAGGTTAGTATCTTAGGTTAGAATTTAGGGTCATACCCATACTAACCAATATTACACATAGATACTAACTTAGGATATTAACACATATCCTAGGTCTAGGTTAGATTAACACTAATCTAACCCCTAGGTTAGGTTTTAGTCTTAAGGTTACTAACCATTTAATAATTCCTGTTAGGTATAAACCATTCTGTATATGCTCAAGCAAAAGACCTAAAATCATGCATCTCTTGAACAGGATTCACTTCTATACGGCCGTTAGGCTACAGGAATCGTACATGTAACCAGAATTATTACTTGGTCCACGACCAAGACCTTCCAGATATACCTCGATATCAGGAATCAATTCATTTCTCAAGATCAGCCTAAGTCATACTCCTGACCAGCTTAATCAATGCTGCCATACCTTGCAACATGTTCAAGGTCTGTGATTCTAATTTATCACAAACAGATTTAAAGCATTACTTGGATCAATTCCACTGATCCAAGTCTAGATATTATAGATGAATATCTCTATAATTCATTCTGTGATCAGATTAATATTCAGACAAAAAATGAAATAAATAAAAGAGTCTATTCAAATTCTGACTCAGTCAAGATCTGCAATCTGCAAAGAAATTACAGTACATATCAAGCATGATTTCTGAATCGAGGAACACATCCTTTTACAAGAAATCACATATCAACACTTGTATGCTTAGGAGAAAGTAACAACAGTTCAGGGTGTTACACTTTGCCATGAAATCGTGCATAGGATCATGTGACTCTTTCTTCATCTTTGTGAGTTGCGCTAACAAGGCCTTTGGTGCATATATGGTTTGTGTAACAGGAATTTTTCGTGCGCCAAAAGGAACATGGCGTGGAAAATAGAGGGTTTGCACAACACGAATGTTACTGTAAGGAGGGACGCGCCTGCGCCTTTTTAGCCTTGTACTTAGCGTGAATGAAGCTGATGTTACACAGATGCTGGGTGTGTCATAGGTGTGGATTTATGTGATGCAACAGGGAAGTTTGGTGTGCCATGGAGGGCGCAAGATTAGTGCTTGCAGCATCTGGAGGAGGTGCGCCTTGGGGGCACAGAAGTTTATGATGGAGCAGGCAAGATGGGTGTGCCATTGGCGCGGATCTTAGTTATGTTTTAGGGGTGACAGATGCGCCGAAGGAAAACAGAGAACTTAATCACCCTCAGAGGGGTCTTTACATGGTTCAGATTCTCTCTCTCCTCTTTTCCTCTCTTTTTTAAAGGTTACTTGGGTAAGGAAATGGTTTAAACTAGAAGGGTTACAAACCATTGTTTCAAGATAACGTCCTCTACCAGCAGATTTGGAAAGAGGGGGAAAACAAATAAGGAAAGACAGCACGGGGGGAGGGCTAGCTCAACACATGCATTTCAAAAACCAACCAGCAAGCACAAAGAACCAGAAAGAAAATCACATGGAAGAGACAAGAACACTTACCCGGATAAATAGTGAGAATTTTGCAAATGGGTCCACAACGTGTTGAAAATGACAGGGCAGGGGCTGAAAATCTCAGAGAAAAGAAATCACGTGCTCTGTGTCTGGTGATAATGACATTTGTGAGCGCACAAATGCATATATATATGTGAGCAAGTCATAAATGCGCCACCAACTTTATAAAGGGCACATAAAAATTACTGTCGACATAGGAAAGTATGCGCCCTTTGGCGCACCAAAGTATTTTCCAGCATGAAACTAAGCGCACCTTTAGTGCACCAAAAGTTGGTGTTGTCATGAGATTATGTGCACCCTTTGGCGAACCGAAAAGTGGCGCAACAAAAGTTGTAATCACATGCGATCATATAGTAATAACTAGTTGTATATTCAACGAACTAGATATTAAAACAAAGAAACATTTAGTGCATTTAACTTAAGAAAAATACCTCAAATGAAAAATATTCATCCACAACAAAACGTTTGTAAAATATATCTTTAATATTTTTCAAGAGTGAAATAGAAAACACAATTTTTTGTCTCTATGACTTTAATATCTAATTCAAGTAAAAATCTCCAACCTTTTTTAATGCCGCAATAGTTTACATTTGTAGAGAAGGGGGAGAAAAATCCCAAAACTGCTTGAAACCTCGTACTAAAAATAGTAAACCAATACCTAAAAAGTTTCCTTCAATGTAATTAGATGTGCCTTCAAATGTCTATTTTAGCTCTGTAGATGAATGAAGGATGCCAACTCAGATCAATATCCCATGTGTGGTTGATTTAGTATGAATCTCGCCCACATCGTAATGGCCCAAGCCATCTTTCTTCTCTCTTCCTTTATGCTACCAGGTATGTCATATTTCACCACAACCTATATAAATCCCTCATGCATGGTCAAATTGAATGTATCGATTAGTTTACATTTCCAAGCTCACGGTAACCATCAAGATTTGCGTGATTACTAGTGGAATGCCTTGCAAGTAAGTTCCCTATGGCCATAATGTAAAATATTTGTATGTCGGGATGAACTCTAGGAGAGCAACACAGTGGACAGTATTTGATGTACCCTCAGAGATATTCCTCTGTCTATGTGTTACTTTATTTTACCAAGTTTCCATGTGTTGGGTCCAAATCAGATAAGTTTCTTGCGAGGGTCTAAGCTTCTACCTATGTGTCAAAAAAGAGCCCTACACCTTTTGATTTCCCTTTAGACTCATATGTGGACTCGACCCCCTTTACCAAATTAATGTCATATCCAAGGCTTGATATCTATTGGAGTCTATCGACCTGAGGTAGGACAAATTTTCATGCATACTATGTTCCATCCTCTATGCACATGCGTAAAAATCAGATCCAATGTATAGAACCTCCCTGTGTAGGCTTCGACCCTTTATTAGGTATGCTCACTCCTGAAGTGTGAGCCAATGATAAAGGTCCACACACGGTATGTGGTATCAGACCTTTGATGAACCATCTTTCTAACTACTGACAAAACATGAGTCCTAACAAGGAAAGTTCCACATGATGCAAGCTCACAATTTCCTTTTGTCATAGCTTTTTCTTTCCTAGCATCATCACTTAGCCTAGTGTGAAAGGTGATCCACCTAAGAAGGCATCCACATATGCTACCATGTCATATCTCTCTTACTTTGTGTTTTCCTTGTGCAGGATTTTATCAAGATTCACAGTTGCAACTTCTATTTGGGGTGGACTTCTTCTTTGGTTCCACAAAATTTCTTCCATGTATAGTTCCTTGACCTTCCAGACCATTCGGACTCAAGAGTAATTTATGAAAGTAATATCTTATTATGAATGGTCTACCATGATAAAATCTAGTTGTACATCATGCTTGGACACCTTGAAGGAATAAATGCCACATGTCATTCTATTGGACCATTGATAAATACACCATGTGGTGTCTTACAATATTTACACTACCATAAGCTCATGTGTGACCTTTGAACCTTGTTTGGATAACTTCCCAAATCTGACATGATTATATCCAGTTATTGCTTGTTCTAGGGATTTGCACATCTGTGGAGCCCAAAACCTTTGAGGAGAGCCATAATGGTGCCACATGTCTCTACCTTGGCCGCTTGATATAATTACTAACATAGGTCCCTTATCTTAAAATAGCCATGATGCCTTGACAATTAATAGACACAAATGAAATGTTATGCGGCATATTAAATATAACCCGTTAATGGATTAGTTGATCCTCCCATGGGTCTATTATTAAAATTGAACCAATGGTTAGCGCTTTGGAGAGGTGGAATCTTCCATAGAAGTTTGATATGTGTCCCAATCCTAGTCTTAAAGTGCTACGTGTATTTTAAGTGATCAATCTAGGAGGGGTTAACTCCAAAAATAACAAAAACTCTTGAAAAATAGTTCAGAAATCAAGTAAGGCAGTCCTTAAAGTAATCCTTCGCGTAAAAATGGATCACAAATTCCCTTCTTCATTCACACCTTTGAACATGCCTTTCTCTCATGCACGAACCTTTTGATTGGCTACCCCATTTTACTAAGTATCATACTTTGTCTTCTCAAAATGGGATAGCATGTATGAGCATGTAATGGAATACTAAATTGAATAATGAGGAGACACGATTCCCCCTAATTGGTATGATAGTATACATGAGGATGATGGGCCATTTATGATCAAGTATCCCCTTTAGACTCCTCAATAATGAACCGTAAAACGACAATGTGTCATCAGTAAATGAGTTTGAATCCATAGTGCTAGAAAATATGTGAAGGCGATCAATGGGCTAGAGTGTAGAGAGTGTGTTGATCGATTGAGTGAGTGAAGTGACTGTGGTGAATTGGCATTGGTTGCGATTTAAACCCCCATGTGACTCGAGTATGAACTGTAAGATTAGAGTGTATTCATAGGGAAATGAGTGTAGCGTAGAATAGAAGTAGATGCGAAAAGAACATATACTGGTCATGGATGGAGTAGAGTCAGATGTTGTGTAGATTATGAATGTGTAACATGTAATACTGATAGTGTAGTTTTTACGTGACTGATGACAGTTTCAGGGTACGATAGTATGCCCTCAACAGTCAACCATATTGAACCAAATCATGAGAGTGTGTCATTAAATGAATGATAGAAACACGATTGAAATATCAATATGGAGTAACTTGTACTGTGACATTGAGTAGATCATGAATGTTGTGAGAGTGTGATGACACTGTAGCAGATGACTAGCGAGGGGAGTAGAAAGGATAAGTATGATGCCCCCTATTTTGTGTAATGATGAGACCAAATAGGCTAGTAACCGATCATCAGTCAGGTAGATCATCGATTGTCATGGTCAAATTTGAATGGACGATGGTCATCAGAGACCTGATAATCAATTACTGTCAAGTCTGAAGAAGTCCAAGAAAAGATCCATTGAGGCGTAAATCGTACATCCCCATGAAGTATCATTCCTATATGAGTGAATAGTGGTAATATGAGAGCATCTAGTGATGCATACCAATGAGTAAGGTTTTCTTAATATCCAAGGAATGTAGTCATTGTACAACTGAAAATGTGGCCAAGTGGCATGGGGAATGAGATAGCGGTATGATCAGGGTCTAGTGTGCCCCCAATCCTAATCAAGCTCAGATGGTCTGAGTGTTACTTTAGAGAAGTGTGATTTGAGATTTACGTGTGAGAAATAAATTGAGGTAAAATATTTGATAAGACCATGAGATAGGCAATAATATGAATAGGCAATCTAATGATAAAGTTTGAGGATTATGTTTTAGGTGGTGGAAATCCATTCTCATGCATTGATAATTACCCTAGCCGAGCCAATATGTCATGTGTGCATATAGTATCAGAATAAGTAAGATCAACTGTGAATGTGCTCCCAATAAGATTCGTTCCATGAAAAGTGTGAATGTGAAAGAAGATGTCATGCCAATGGTGTATTTCTGTAGTTTGAGAAAAGATGAGAGTGGAAGAGAAAGTACTTTATATGGTTTGGACAAGCCTATGATCAACCATCAGCTCAGTATGAATTCCAGTAGAAGTAGGAGGAGGCTTACGATGTAAAGGTAGGGCTACATCTAACATGTAAACAACACCTTCAAGTGGTGAAATGCAACAAAATTCAGAGACCCAAATTGAAAATTGTGGTTCATTTAGTTGCATCAGATGAATTGGAGTAGGAGGATGTAGTGTTTGGGTCATGGCTAGCAAGAATTTAGAATGGTTATTTTTAGGATGCACCGATAGGGATGTATGTCATTCTACGCCCTCATGTAAAAACTTAAGGGACACCCGATGCACTAGTAGAAGGTAATGCTTGCAGTGAATAAAAATTAAGTCATGGAAACTACACAAGTAAGCAACCTATATGAATAGAAAGGAACCCACAAACGAGTATTTCATCAGGAGTGCCAAAATTTCTTCGCCAATAAGTTTCATACGTATGACGAAAAATAGATAAGGGTAAGGGCCAAGGAGTGAATACCTGTTAAATGTTAGTTAGTTGATGGTTTGTGTGTGGGTTATGAATTTCTGATGTCCCAATCCACTATTGAATATAAGAGCTTCCTTTTGGCTAGGAGGAACTACTTGTGAATAGCAAAACAAAAACACAAAAAGAATAGTTAAATGATATATGACAGTGGACTACCTAGCGTATGCTAGTTCCGGGCAAGTGTGATACTTCCTAGATCAGTCGTCAATCCATTGTCTAAATACAAGTTAATGCACGAAATAATGTAACCAAATAACATCCTACTTTATTTGATATGATTTAGGTATCTCATTCAAATACAATAAGAAAATCTAATATAACATGTAAGGTTATGATCTGATCTGGAGGTTGGGAAGGTAGCCAAGGTGACTAGAATAGGTCAGGTTCATGTTTTGGATAGTTTGGGCTATTTGGGCGAAGGTTATTAGGTTGTTGTTACATGATAAATTACCAGATATAGAGACCAACATCGGTAGGGTATGACCAATTCCGGTTGAGAGGGAAACTGACGACGGTTTAGGTTAACCAACATTGGTAGAGGTGGACTGGTAGAAACTCAATAAAATTTGGTTTTAATGATTCTATGTGATTGCATAGAGAATGAGATAATGATGGTTAGGTTTCCAAAGAAGTTGAGAATGATCAGAGATGTTTGGGGTTGGATGTGTGGAGATAAAGGGTTATGGATGGTCAAATGGGTGAATTGGTAGAAAAGTGAGGATGACAAGATACAAAGAAGAATAGGATTTAAAGGTGAAATTTAAAGAAATGATAATATAAATAAATATGGAATGATGCAGATCCAAATGTACTTACTTTTATTTTTAGAACTCGTGGTTGGATGGAGGTGATGGTTAATATATGTAACTGGTGGTAATTGTCATGGAAGTGCTTCCCAGAATGCTTCTATGAATGCTTAACCTTCATATCAATCTTGGTGCTGATTCTGTATGTGTGGATGTGTAGGAGGGCTTTGGTTCATGCTTTCATGTAGATCTCTCTCTTCTCAGAGTCAAATCATTCTTCCAACCTTTGTAACAATGTTACCAAAGTGAATATATGGTAACTGACAAAGGTTTAGGTTAACTGGAATCGGTTTAGGGTTAACCGGCGTCGGTTACTATGGGAAATCCTAGGTTGCCAAAACAATAGATCTTGTATATCTTTTGACCAGTTCTTCCCATTGGTTCAAGTCTAAAATGGTATTTTCCATGTAAGTAAGTGGGCATGTTGTTAGAGAAATAACAAACATCTATTGTTAGGGTTAGACTAAGTCTAAGTTAGTTATGGTAAATAGAGATTGAGTCCTATTTAAAAGGAAATATGCTAAGAATAGGTCTATGATGAGGTGTCTAGGTGATGTGGTGGGGTGAGGTGGAAATTAATTTAATCAAGGTAATTAAATTAATGAATATTGTGAGAATGGGCATTAATTTAGTTATAGGTAATTAAATTAATATACATGTGGTGTAAAATGAGAGTGTGACCCAAATTTGGTGTCTATAACATGATCCTCCCAGGAAGAGTTATAGTAAAGAGGTTGTTGTCAAAATCATTTTGAACGTGGTTGTAGATGAGTACATATTGGAAGAGTGAAACTGATGTCTTTGAAGGAAAAATTGGTGAGTTTAGTATTTCATAGACTAGAAGAAGGTTTTGAAACATGAATGAAGGCCAAGAAGAAGTGTATCAACTCAGGGGGGGCATTTTTTTTACTCTCATCAGGTCTAGAAAAAGGTTTGGACTTTCATCTCATGTAAACTTTAACAAAGAATGAATAAATCATCATGTAAGGAAGAGATTTTTACTCAAGTAAGTTGGTTTTTCATACTTTATTTATTTTTGTTTGGTCTTGTTTGTAATTGTAAATCATGTCAAGTCAATGCATACCTTTTTCATAGATGTCAAAGGGGAAGAATTGTGCTAAGAAATGTGTAAATGAGGTCATCAAAGTCTGTGAATAGTCAAAATTTCCATTAATGTTTTGAGGAAGGTTGTTATCAATTACAAAGGGGGAGTTTGTTAGAAGTGTGTGTCGTGTGTGTTGTCATTGATGTCCAGTTCATTGATGTCACTATGGTCTAGGTAATCTAGGGATTTCTCAAGGGGAATATTTGTGTTGCTTGAGTCTCTAAAATTTGGTATGAAGGTAAAACAAGGTCCATGAGGTGAGTAAGATGTGTTAATGAGTTTGAATCATGTCCACATGGTACAGTCATGAAGTGTACAAGTTAAGTCAAGTATTTTTATGTCTTTGTCTAGTGAAAGTACATGGTGTAAATAAAGTAAACATGAGAATTCTATCAAACCAAAAAATGTCATGAAATTTTGGATCACCATAAGGTATAACAAAAGGTGTAGAAAGAGATAAAAGAGACAAACCAAATTCATGAGGCTGAGACAAGACAGTTTGGTGCTTTCTTAAGCCATTCCACAAGAAAGCAAGGAGTGAAATGTTGACCCAAGGTGTGATGATGCAAACCAAACATGGTGTGAGAATGAAATGATTATATAAGGTGTGTATAAGACCTCACATGTGGTTATTGAAGTGTTTCAGGCACTTCTATAGGTCAACATAGTTCAACTGGTGAGAATCAAATTCCAAAGGGCACCTAGATGAGATGGGATGCATAGATGCAAGATGCACTAGAGAAAACTATAACTTGGAGGTCTTAGAGGGATGTGTCCTTAAGGTGTGAGAAAATTTTAAAAGCTTAGGATGAATATTTTACAAGTTATGCAAGTATTTCCAAAACTGGTTTTTTTTAAGTTTGTAAATTGAGCACCAAACGTCTTAGCAGTAAAAAAAAATTGTGGATCCTCCTTTGGAGAAATAATAAGAATAAAAAATTGATTAAATTTGATTAAAATTATGGTGCAAAAATTATTTCGTGATTGGTTAAGTATTTTATAAGTTCTAACCCTTTTTGTGAGCATGTTTGTAGCCCTACAAAACCCAGTTTGGACCAATTTTTGAAAATTGAGTTATAAAGGTGTCTTAATTCAACTATTTTTCTTGGAAACACATTTTAACATGAAGAGGAATCGTCAAGAATAACTTTCATGTTATTTTGAGTTCATGATGCATGGTGGACCCCACTGAAAAACGTGTATTTTGTGAATATTTTAGTGTATAGATGAAACTTGCAAATAACCTCTTCTAAAATTTTAGGTGGATGATGTTGGTAATGTGTTATTAAACTTCATTAATTATCTTGGGTTACTCTTTTTTATAAAATTGTAGTAATGGTTATATATTTGAGCTTACCAACAAAAGGAGCTTGTTTTGAGAAGCTAGTGAAGCAGAATGAATTTAACCATGTTGAATTGAATTTAATTGATGTTTTTTATTACATTGATTAGTATTTTCATGTTTCATATGATGTGTGGTAGTGCATGGTTCAGTTTTAAAAATACATTTCTTTCTTAAAAGCGATTGAGCCAAAACTGCTCTCTAAGGCCTATTTGAGAAGCATGTATGGGTATGAAGGTGAAACTTTATCCTTTGATCTATGGTCTGAATGTTTGAACGTGTTTTATACATCCCATTTGAAGTGTAGAAGATTATAGGGAGATCTGAAAAATTATTTTGAAGGGTTTTTTATCCACATTTATGGAAGCACTACTTTTTGTCTTCAGGATCAGTTAGACAAGTTGCAGAGATCCCAAGGTTTTAAAAGCTTATGACATGAATTGAGAAGTATAATAGGTGGATAATATAGTATACTTCATGATATTTCCATTTTTATGTTTCTTGCTTCATGATGAAGATATTTGAGGTATGTATCAACTCAATTCTTTAATACCAAATTCAGAGATGTTAAAACTAGGCAGGAAAGTCTTACAAAGTGGTGTTTCTTGATGTGTTAAGCGTTGAGTTGGCTATTGGTGGTAAATTTAATGAAATTATACATCCTAAGATTAATTTTTATATATTACTTAGGTCATGAGGATGAGTGGAAGTTTTCTAGTTAGATGGTTTTTTAGGACGATTTTTGTAGAAGTCGATTTAGGCACACCTATGAGCCTAAATAAATGTCTTGGCTAATGTGGAGAGTTTCAAAGCATACAAGAGAAATATTTAACTTTTTGAGACCATGTACCACTTCAATAAAAATCTTTAATACTTTTGGAAAATTTTGAGATCGAGAAGAAAAAGGTGAGCTCATTTGAAAAAGAAGACAAAATCTAATATTCATTCAAATCCCAAATCAAAATTCAAGGGCTAGGAGTGAAGATTAAAGTGGAAAGTGAAGTGTAAACGTTATCTTCATGAATAATTTTATTTAAAAGGGTGTTATATATGTTTAGGTGTGTATTAATTTTTTTAAAAAAAAACCTTCTCTCTTTTGAAGAAAACCCTTTACTATTAAAATAAAACCCTTGGAAGTCTCTTCTATGTCAGTAAGGCGTAGGTAGGTTAGAGGCTGATGAGGAGGATGTGTGTGAAGAAAAAAAAATTTGAAGTTATGTTGCTGTAATCCATTTTAAATAATTGATGTTTTTTATTACATTGATTAGTATTTTAATGTTTCATATGATGTGTGGAAGTGCATGGTTCAGTTTTAAAAATACATTTCTTTCTTAAAAGTGATTGAGCCAAAACTGCTCTCTAAGGCCTATTTGAGAAGCATGTATGGGTATGAAGGTGAAACTTTATCCTTTTGATCTATGGGTCTGAATGTTTGAACGTGTTTTATACATCCACATTGAAGTGTTAGAAGTTATAGGGAGATCTGAAAATTATTTTGAAGGGTTTTTATCACATTTTATGGAAGACTACTTTTTTGTCTTCAGGATCAGTTAGACAAGTTGCAGAGATCCAAGTTTTTAAAAGCTTTATGACATGAATTTGAGAAGTATAATAGGTGGATAATATAGTATACTTCATGATATTTCCATTTTTATGTTTCTTGCTTCATGATGAAGATATTTGAGGTATGTATCAACTCAATTCTTTAATACCAAATTCAGAGATGTTGAAACTAGGCAGGAAAGTCTTACAAAGTGGTGTTTCTTGATGTGTTAAGCCTTGAGTTATCTCTTGGTGGTAAATTTTAATGAAATTAGACATCCTAAGATTAATTTTTATATATTACTTAGGTCATGAGGATGAGTGGAAGTTTTCTAGTTAGATGGTTTTTTAGGACGATTTTTGTAGAAGTCGATTTAGGCACACCTATGAGCCTAAATAAATGTCTTGGCTAATGTGGAGAGTTTCAAAGCATACAAGAGAAATATTTAACTTTTTGAGACCATGTACCACTTCAATAAAAATCTTTAATACTTTTGGAAAATTTTGAGATCGAGAAGAAAAAAGGTGAGCTCATTTGAAAAAGAAGACAAAATCTAATTTCATTCAAATCCCAAATCAAATTCAAGGCTAGGAAGTTGAAGATTAAAGTGGAAAGTGAAGTGTAAAAGTTATCTTCATGAATAATTTTTTATTTAAAAGGGTGTTATATATGTTTAGGTGTATTTAATTTTTTTAAAAAAAAAACCTTTCTCTTCTTTTGAAGAAACCCTTTACTATAAAATAAAAACCCTTGGAAGTCTCTTCTATGTCAGTAGCTAGTTAGAGGCTGATGAGGAGGATGTGTGTGAAGAAAAAAATTTGAAGTTTATGTTGGCTGTAATCCAATTTTAAGATTTGAAATTTTATTTGAAGAGTTATAATCAAATTTGAATTCCAATAAATAATTTTTCTGAGTACATCTTGTGTTCTTGATATGTATGCTTTTCTTGATGAACTTTATTTGATTATTTTCCAGATTTAATACATGAAAGTTTATGTTTGATGTTTTGAAATAGAAAAGTGAAAATATTTATTCTAGGACTAATTCACACCCCCCCTCAGTTCATTTTCAATTCTAACACTAACAATAGATCTAGTATAGAAAACTATATTTTGAATCCTATTATTAGCTTAACTCAGCATGACACTTCATCTTCCACCTATTCGAAAAATAGATTGGCATGACTTCCAAGTCTTATTATCAAAACATTCACATCACTTAATCCAATTTTATATGGTGCATGAAAATCACTAAGTATTGATCTTTAACTTCTCCAGGTGTAAAACCATAGGGCATAAATCAGTCCATCTTCCGCGCCTACAATACTTAGGAAATGTTTTACCAACCTAACATTACCCAACACTAACTTCATTGTCACCTCAGAAATGGGAAATCATGCCTTTTCCCTTTATGAATAAATAATCAGAACAAAATAATATTTTCACATAACAAATGATCAATATATGCCAAATAATATAGGTGCCCTACTCTTCTAAAGGAAAAATTAACTTAGGAAACTCACTTTTGATCTCTGCCTCTAACTCGTTCCATTCACTAAGCATCTAACTCATCTTGTCAGGGATGTATGTGAGTAATCCTTCCATCTCATCTATATTCATGTCTTCACCCTCATTATCCAACACTCTAAGGATTTTTTATAGACTCGAGATCATCCCATCCTTCACATCTATACGTCGTGCTATAAGCTTCCCAATATCCTTTATTTTATCTTTATGAGGGTCATGGGATGCTTTGAGTGCATCACAATTTCCTGTTAGTAACGTCATGATCTCATTATGCCTAAATGTTTCATCGTTATTTTCTAAAAGTACTGTATTCTCCTCCACCAGAGTCCTTGTCTTGATTATTGTCTCAAGAGCTATGCACATATTTAATTCCAAATCTACCTTTTCATCTCATATTTCAAGGTTTAAAGCAAAGAATCATACCCTGTGATTCAGTGGGTTATCATTTCCTTAGTTATTTCTACCTGTGCTATAGCATCCTTTGGTTTTGGTAACCACACTATACCCTCATCCAACACCATGTGAACCAATGTGCATAGCAGATGGGAATATTTGAGCTGCCTTTTCCTCATATTGTGGCCTTTCCTCCAAAATTTCATCACCGATTTGCTCCAACATATCAAATATTGCATGTGTCTTCACCTCAAATCTCTCTTTTTCCTCTGTCAGGTGCTTAATCTCCACTCTTTTATCATTTATATCCTCTAAAAAGTCTGAATAATTATCGCTTTATCTATATTTCTATACACAACCTCTGGAGATACCTTCGTCAATGCATTACTTACTTATTCATCAAAAAACTAAGTCATCTTGATGGTTACATGGCAAGAATGTGGGGCTTTCTTAATCCTCTGAGAAAAACATGACTCTTCATCCACATCCATGTGAGTCTGCATATTCCATAATAAATGATTAAGGGTGCATGTGGTTTCCATCTCAGGATCCATCATCTCCCACCCATATAATCATTCCTTTGGAATAGTAATATGGAATGTTACATGAATTATTTTTTTAACATCATAAAAATATCCAAGTTTATGATTCTGTACCATCTCCTCTACCTTGGTTCTACTTGCACGCTCACCTACTTGATCCTATGTTCTAGCACCCACATTTTATTACACTTCCTCTTCTCCCTCGGGTTGCTTATTTATGTGCATAGCATTATCTACTATCACTGTGTATCCACTAGTGTAAATTTCCTCTTCAAGTCCTTACATGCCTACACTTGGGACATCCTCATCGAAAAAAGGTTGCTCACCACTTATCTCCTCATCCTCTTGTGCCTCTAGACTAGGTGTGGCATTATATTCATGCACACTTCTACATGATGAATTCTCTTCATCACTATCCTTAATCGGAATGTATTCTACCTTTTTTTTCTTTCTACCTCAACCTTCTTCACCAGTGTTACACATGGTGACCACCTTGGCAGCTATGAGGGGTGAGCGCTAGTATCTACACCTGTAAGCCTGTTATCCAAAATAAGCCCCTTGCTTATTTTTTGGCTAACTCACTTCATTCCTTCTTTGTGTCTCAGTCAGAAATTTCTATCTTTCAGGCACTCAAAATATTCTGGAAATGGTTTCATTGGATAGAGCATCTTCTCATCTTTCCATAATGGTAAAGTTTTCCTTCTAACTCCTTGTATTTTTCAAGTTATGGCTTGGCAGAGTTTTGGAGGGAAATTTTCCCATGGGAGGCCCGCCAACCAATCAAAAGGCACCACATTGGTGGTGGAATGGCGGGGGCAAAGACAACTTAGAAAATTTTCATCAAATATTGGCGAGACACTCAAAGAAAATTTTTGGCTTGAAGGCCCGCCAACCAATAGGAGGAGGCCACGTGTCCTTAGGCCCATCAGAGTTCGGTTCAGCAAAGAGAAATTGGAAAATTTTCCAAGGTTGGTACAATGGGGAATTTTAGAGTGAAGACCCACCAACTAATAAAAAACTACCACATGTCCTTGGAGTGTCGGGTGGCAGAGGCATGAAAGAAAATTTTTCCTTTCACCAAAATAGGGAAAAATATTGAATGAAAGCCCACCCTTTTTGGCTCGTGTAATCAGAGCATGCCACGTGTCCATGTGGCCGGTGAAAATCTTAAGGCGGGTCTGTAGAAGGAAAAGAGCTAGTTCAGGCCCACACCAATGGCAAAGCACCACATGTCCCATTCTAGGAAATGGTTAGAGTCAAAGGGAAATTTAGAAGCATGCCCCCGAGGGCCAATAAGAACATGCCACATGGCATCAAAATTTCGGGTGGTCAATTTTTTTAGGGAATTTTTCCCAAAGTCAAGAAGAGGGAAAGTTTCGAATTTTCAGCCCGCCAATTCAATTTTGCCCTAGTTTTGTCTTAAATCTTTAGAATGACATAAATTTTGATTCAGAGCTCAAATTTTTGCGTTCTTGGTGTCATTGGAAAGCTGATGAAATTATCTACACGATGAAGGGCTCAATTTTGTGTTTTGGTGGGGTTTGGAGAGATAAAATCAAAAAAATGCCTCTAGCATGGGAAGGAGAACAGAACTGACATTTCAACCACCATTTTTAATGAAGTATGGCTCTCATTCTCTCCCAGCATGGTCAAAAACATCGAGGAATGAACTTATGAGGGTTCCCTGTTTTCCCGCGTTTCTCCTTCCTGAGCTCAAATTTTCACCATTAAAAGTCAGATTTGGCTCATTTTGTAGGGGTTAGACATTTTTATGTTTTACAGGCTCCTTCTTACACCTTGAAAAGTGATTTTGTGGAATATCATACCTCTTTCAAGACTGCAACATGTTTTCTACCTCTCTTCTTTTATAATGCATGTATTTTTGATATTGGAAATGACAATGCAAGCTCTGTGAATGAGTTTTAGTCCTTTGTTTGTGTTTTTTGCTTCATTTTTGATCTTTCATTACATTTTATCAGTTTGTGCATGATGTTTTGTTACATTTCAGTGATCTGTGTCAATCTGCAGAAGTAAATGTTCACCACTCCTTTGGTGTATCACCTTGTAGTATTAGTTTTATTTCTATTTACATTCTCTACCTCTGTCCCCTTGGAATTTAGAGTAGGATATAGTGATAAACCTCTAAAATTTGCAAGCATACATATAATTAGAGGAGTTGAGGAACCAACCTCTAATCTAGAGATTATTTTCCCATTTTTACAAGTCCCACATTTGGGGAAAAGATTCAATTTTGTGTAATCATACTGGATGTTCAAATATCAAACTAGAAATATGATCAACATCCAGGGGTGCTTCTGATTTGTACCAAAAATTTTGGTACACCCGGTGGGACTTAGAGGTCTTCATCTTCATTACAACAAAGTTGATGTGAATTTGTTGTAATTTCTTGCTTGAAAATATCCCTTATATGCACATCTGGTGACTCTAAAGTGAAGAAAATCAACTAGTTTCAGCAATCCAAATCTAAAGATTCATGAGAAGAATAAACACAAGGTCAAGATCTAGAGAGGAAGGATTGTCTGAATATCTACAGCTATCTCCTAGAAGAAGGCATAGAGGAAGGAGGATTCAAAGGTCTCCATCTCCACCAAACATAACTCTATCAACTCCTCCACCTTCTAGAACTTTGAATCAATCAACAAGGGTTCTTAGGCCAATCAAAATGGCACAACCCAACCCTTATGTCAAATTCATTGGTAGCAGCCCACTTGCTCTCAATGCACAAAATCTAGTTCTAGTTACAGTATTAAAAACATTCCATACTTTATTGGAGAAAATCAGACCACTCTTGGCGATCATGTTAAAGGCATTTCTAATGTTTGTGCAATCCATGAGATTGTTGAGATGCAAATTCCTATCAAAATTTTGGCATCTTCATTCAAAGGGAAAGCATTGTAATGGTTTAGAAGCCTTAAGGCTAGTTCTATCCAAAATTGGAATCAGTTGTGCATAGCTCTCCATGAGCATTTTGGAGAAAAGGGAGATAAATTGTCTCTATTGGAACAACTGACAACCATCAAGAGAGCTCCCAATGAGCAGCTGACAAACTTCAACTTCATATTTCAAAGGACTTGGGATAAAATTCCAATGGAAGTTAGGCCAACAGCTGAAGGTTCTTTTCTATACTATCTCAAATCTTTAAATTATGATATTTCCATGTTAATTCAGTCCATGGGAGGTACAACTATACCTGCAACTTATAATATTGCCATTAGAGCTGAGAATTGTTTAATTCAAGCTAGTAAACTAGCTCCTAGGCCTCCCATGCCCTTATACCCAAATTTATAAAATTCAAGCACTAGTCAAGCACCTACTATAGCTCCTATCCCCACTCCTAGAAATTAGAGTTCAAATGAAACTTCTACTTCATCCTCTAGTGTCTCAAATGAACTTCAAGAGGTCATGAAACAATTACAAAATTTAGGCAATGAGTTGGTTACACTCAAGAGGCAACAGGCCCAAATTTTTAGACCTTCTTATTAGTCTCCATATCAGCCTAATAGGCCACCCAATCCAGCTGCAAATCAGTTATCAAACAAGGCCTCCTGCCAATAGACCATTTCAGCCCTATAATCCCAACACTGCATCTGCCTCTAAAGCCTTAGTGCCAATGCAAAACAATATGGTTCAAGAGTATGATTGGTGTTTCCCATGCAATGAACCTCATAACCAATTTATGTGCTTCAATGATGCCTTGAATCAAGCTTTGATGTGACCAAAACTGGCGTAGAGGGTGAGGTGAGCCAAGAAACAAACCAACAACAAGGAACATCCTAGCAAAATGTAGCTCCAAATGAAACCACACTAGTGAATTAGCAGGCTGAGGATTTTTGTGGCATGAATCAAGCAATGTCTTAGAGTGTAGCAGCCAATACAAGGTCAAAGAAGAGGAATATTGGTGAAGGGTAGTCTTTGGCTCCAAGTGATCCACAACCTTCCATCACTCCACAAAGTGTTGGCAAGCAAAATGCAGTTCCAAACATGCAAGGACAGCCCAAGCCACCTTCTGGACCAACTCAAATGCCAGTTGTTACTACCCATTTACAAGAAAATAATGTACAAACCAAGGGGTAGAAAAGAGATGTTTCATCCCCATTTAGCATCATTGATCAAATGAAGAAAACAAATGTGAATATATCTATGTGGGAATCACTATCCATCCTAGGCCAAAGACATCTACTACAAGCTGCCATGAAGAATTGGTCAACTTCAAATCAACAAGTTCATATGCAAGAAAAGGTACTCACAAATGTTGCTCAGCCTGAAAGGAATCATGGAGGACAGCAAGGTAAAGTTTTGAAGCCCCCTCCATTCTATGTTTCATTGATCATTGGAGATAAACTAGTACACAATTGTATGATTGACTCTGGGGCAAGTAGTTATGTAATGCCCAAGCAAATAGCTGATCAGCTGGGCCTCCAATATGAGGTCATATCCAAAGGGGTGGTACAACTAGATGGGACATCATTAACAACAGTGGGAGTGATTAAATATTTGAACCTTACTTTACATGCATTTCCCAATGTTACTATTTTGCAAGATGTGTCAGTGATAGATTTGCCAGCTCTTTTCTTTATGCTTGTCAAGGGACTTCAAAGCTAGAATTGGGGGCTATTTATCTGTTGATTGGTCACACATGTTGTTTAGAACAAGATATGGAAATAAGGCCACAATCAGGTCTGAACCTATTGCAAACTTTCACATTGAGCCTCATACTCCAAGCCAAATCAATGCCAACTGTTCAACATTTGATCAAGAGGATTATCCAAGCATAGATGAAGTTGACACCAAAGTTGGAAACATCCCAGATTTGACTCTTGATGAATGGGCAAGCAAGGTACATGCTTTTGATCCCTACCAAGAAATAGAAGAATCTGAGCTAGGAGTCTATTGCATACATGAAGAAAATCAGCCTATTCCTAGTATCACCAAATCAGACCATAAAGATGACAATGAGGTATGACAACTATTATTTGATGGATCAAGAAGTAGACAAGGTACAGGAGGGGGAACAATGCTTGTTTCACTTCAAGGCATTAAATATTATTCATCTTTTAGATTTCAGTTTGCATGTTTTAACAACACTGTTGAATATGAAGCTCTGATACAAGGATTGTATTGGTCAATCAAGAGAGGTATCAAAAACTTACAAGTTTTTGGTGAAAGTGAGCTGATTGTTAATCAGGTTAAAGGGAAGCATGCTGCCAAAAATGACCTACTCAAATGTTATAAGAATAGGGTGTGGGACCTCATTGAATATTTTGAGGGCTTTGGCATCAATTCCATCCCTAGGAAAGAAAACCAAGCTGCTAACATGCTTGCAGCAGTTGGGGCAGCCTTTGATGTTGTTGAAAGTATCAAGAAAGATAAAGTACAGCCAAGAATTCATGTGATTGTAAGGCCCTCAGTGCCAGACAATAATGTGAGTTGGAAAGTGTTTGAAAATGATCAACAAATCATCAATTTATTGTAAGAAGAAGCTGAGTTCTCAGCCAGAAATCAAGAAAAATTAGAACAACAGTATGGTGATCAGGTAGTATAGCTGAGAACCAACAAACTGCTAAGATGAATTGTCACTTTGGAGTCCATTTTTAATCCTAATGATCAATTTAGGAAAGAGAAATCAAATATACGAGTCAAGGGAGAAGATTCAGTGCCCATCTTAGTAGGAGAAGGCAAGTCACTTCAAATTGGTAAAGTAACAACTAAGCAAGAAAGGTACGAGTTTATGCAACTTTGCCAAGAGTTCCCTAATGTATTTTCTTGGAGCTATGAAAACTTGAAGGGTTTCAATCCCAAGCTAGCTCAACATACAATAAATTGGATCCAGGTGCTAAACCCATCAGCAAAAAGCAAAGGCTAGTCAATCCACACATGGAGCCTCTCATGAAGAAGAAATTGAATAAGTTAATAGAGGCAAGTATCATATTTCCTATCAAACATTCTAGCTGGGTTACAAACTTGGTTCCAGTTAGAAAGAAGAGTGGAGAAATTAGATTATGTGTAGACTTCAGAGATTTGAATAGAGCATCTCTCAAGGATCATTACCCACTTCTTTCTATGGAGAAGATTTTGCAAGTTATTGCTGGCTCTGAGAGATTTTCATTGCTAGATGGTTATTCAGGGTACAATCAGATCATGGTCAAGAAGGATGATCAGTTTAAGAAAAACTTCACCACCAAATGGGGGACTTATGCATATAGAAAAATTCCATTTGGGCTATCCAACACTGGAGCTACCTTCCAAAGGGAAATGGATATGGTGTTCAAGGGATTAATCAACAAAATGGTGCTGGTATATTTAGATGATATCACTGTTTTTTCTAAAAATAAAGCAGATCATCTCTTTCATTTGAGACAAGTGTTCCAAAGATGTAGAAGATTTGGGGTATCCTTGAATCCCAAAAACTGTATTTTTCTAGCTCATGAGGGAAAGCTCCTTGGCCACATTATTTCCAAAAGAGGATTGGCAATTGATCTAGAGAGGGTTGAAGCCATAAAATCACTGCCATTACCAAGTCATAAGAAAGCCCTCCAAAGTTTATTGGGAAGGATAAATTTTGTTTGGAGGTTTGTGCCAGATTTTGTAGCCCTTGTCAAGCCAATAACCATTATGTTGAAGAAAATCATGGCTTTCAAATGGACAACAGAAGGTAAGGCTAGTTTTGAGGGAATCAAAGAGGCTATCTCACAAGCTCTAACCCTTATGACCCAGATTTATCTAAGGATTTTATCCTCATGCAGAGCAGCCAATTGATTTCTTTAGCCAAATCCTAAAGGGCTATGAAGTGAGATATTATTTCATTGAGAAGCATGTTATTGTAGTGATTAGGAGCTTGAAGAAATTTAAGCATCTAGTTTCAAACAACAAGGTTCAACTGTTGGTTTCTCATGTGGGAGTTAAAGACTTCCTCCTCAACAAATATTTAAATGAAAAACATGCAAGGTGGATTACTCATGTCATGGAGTATGACATTGAGATCAAAGTCACCAAGCTAGTCTGAGGAAAAGGATTATGTGAACAGCTGGTCTTAAGAAAATCAATGGAAGCATGCAATGAAAAGGATGTTGTTTTGGTGCTGCAAAACAACCAAGAACAAGGAAATGTTCAAGAATATAATGATGGTGTCCTCACTCCTTGTTGGACCCAAGACATAATGCACTTCCTACACACAGGTCTATGCCCTCTAGAGATGAAAAAAACAAAGAGAAGGCACTTCAGATTGCAAGTTGTCCCATATGAACTTGTTGATGGTGTTTTGTTCAAGAAGGATGTAAATGGAGTGTTGTTGAGATGCATTGGGACAAACCAAATCAATAGAATTCTATAAGAGTTCCATGGTGGATCACCTAGGGGTCATTTTTCTCCAAGAGTGACAACCCTCAAGATCATGAAGGCTGGCTATTATTGGCCCAAGGTATTCAGTGATTGTTATACATGGGTCAAGAGGTGCAAGAGTTGTGCTTTCTCCATAGGAAAGGAGAGATTAGCTTCCCTTCTAGTGCACCCAATCTCAATTGACCATCCATTCATGCAATGGGGTTTGGACTTCATTAGAGTCATTAACCCAAACTCAAGCCAAGGGCACAAGTGGATTCTAATAGCCACATATTACTTCACCAAATGGACTGAGGTAGTAGCACTTAAGGAAGCAAATGAATATAGCATCTAGACTTCTATGAGGGGATAGTAACCAGATTTGGTATACCTACCACTATACTATCAGATAATTCCTTGGCATTCATAGGATCAAAGGTGACTGAATGGGCTATCAAAAATGGGATTTATCTGAGCACTTCATCAAATTACTACCCTCAAGGTAATGGCCAAGCTGAGTCTACAAACAAGAACTTGTTAAGGATCATCAAGAGGACTCTTGATGAAAATCAGAGGACTTGGCATATTAAACTGAAATCATCCTTGTGGGCTGATAGGATCACTCCCAAGAGATCCACAGGTAATTCTCCATTCAAGCTTGTTTATGGAAGAGAGGCAATTTTGCCCATGTCACTTGAGTTGCCAACGTTGGAACTCATGAAGCAATTGGAATTAGTTGGAGTTTGAACCCATGGAGGTTAGATATGTAGAATTGATGGAACTCCAAGAGATCAGAGAGCATGCAGCCCAAGCAATGGAGAAGGATCAAGCCTTGATCAAGAAGACTTTTGATAGGAAAGTTAAGGCTAGAACCTTCTAAGTTAGAGATCTAATATTGAAATGGGATGCAGACCAAGCAAAGCTAGGAAGGAATTCAAATTTTGATGCCATTTGGAGTGGCCCCTACATGGTCACAAAGTATAAGAATAAAAATTCCTTCCAATTGTCTACATTTGATGGTGAAGAACTATAAATTCCAGTTAATGGAATCCATCTAAAGGATTACTACTAGAGGGAAACTCTCTACCTTGTACATATTAGTTTATATTTTCTTTCCTCCAAGTGCTTGCGCACATTGATTTGTTATAACTTAGTTTTTACTTTCCCTAACTGCTTTGGCATAAGCTTTGTTACCCCAAACATGTAGTTTTGCATAGGCCATGTTCCAGATCAAGTGATGATTCCACTCTCATCAATCTATCCTCCTTGTAATTTTCTAATCAGTATAGGGTACCAAGTAGATAATTTTATGACTCCATGCCCAATGGATTTCTTCAAGAAACTGGTAACTTCATTCAGCAAGCAAATGAACCCTCTAAGTTGCCAAAAATTGTTATCCAAAATAAGCCCCTTGCTTATTTTTTGGCTAACTCTCTTCATTGCTTCCTTTCTTGTGCCTCAGTCAGAAATTTATACTTTTCAGGCACTCAAAAGGTTCTAGAAATGGTTTCATTAGATAGAGCATCTTCTCACCTTTCTAGAATGGTAAATTTTTCCTTCTAACTCCTTGTATTTTTCAAGTTATGGCTCGGCGGAGTTTTGGAGGGAAATTTTCCCATGGGAGGTCTGCGGTCCAATCAGGATGTGCCACGTCAGTCGGTCGGAATGGCGGAAGGCAGCGGAGACAGCTTAGAATATTTTTCATCAAGTATTGGTTGGGTGCACTCAAAGAAAATTTTTGGCCTGAAGGCCCACTAGCCACTAAGAGGAAGGCCAAGTGTCCTCGAGGTCTGTCGGAGATCAAAGTTCGGCGGGAGAGAAGTTGGAAAATTTTCCAAGGTTGGCACAAAAGGCATATCTCATTCTAAAGGCCCGCCAACGAATCACAGCCTGCCACATGTCCTTAGAAGCATCAGGCGGTGGAGGCACAGAGGAAAAATTTTCCCTTTAACCCAAGATAGGGAAAAATATGGAATGAAAGCCCGTCCACGTGATGGCCCGCACCAATCAAAGGGTGCCATGTGTCTATGTGGCTGGTGAAAATCTTAAGGGCAGGTGTCCACAAAAAGAAATTTGAGCTAGTTTAGGCCCACGCCAATGGAGAAGCCTACCACATGTCATATTCAGGGTAGTGGTCGGTAGTGATGGAAAATTTGGGAGTCAGAGGCCCACCTGCTAACAGCAACACACCACGTGTCCTCAGAGCTTCGGGCTGGTGAAGAAGTTGTGGAAAAAAAATTCAAAGGCCAATAAGGTGTAAAAAACGTAAGGTGCCTGCGACCAATCAAAAGGTGCAACATAGCATCAGAACTTCGGGTGGCTAGATATTTTTGGGGGAATTTTTCCCAAATTCAAAATAGAGGGAAATTTTCAAATTTTTGGCCCGCCAATTCAATTTTTCCCTAGTTTTTCCCTAAATCTTCAGAAGGGCATAACTTTTGATCTAGAGCTCGGATTTTCACATTCTTGAGTATCATTGGAAATCTAGTGAAATCATATCAACATGATGGAGGGCTCAATTTATGTGTTTTGGTGGGGTTTTGAGAGATAAAATAAAAAAACACCTCTAGCACAGGAAGGAGAACAGAACTGACATTTCAACCACCATTTTTAATGAAGTATGGCTCACATTCTCTCTCAGCATGGTGAAAAACATTGGGGAATGAACCTTGTGAGGTTTCCCATGTTGTTTTAATGCAATTTGGTTAGTGGTTGAAACATCATTTTATGTTTTCCTACGTTTCTCCTTTCTAAGCTCAAATGTTTCACCATTAAAAGCTAGATTTGGCTCATTTTGTATAGGTTTGGACATTTTTTATGTTTTGTCAGGCTCCCTCTTTCACCTTGAAAATTTATTTTGTGGAATATTATACCTCTTCCAAGACTACAACATGTTTTCTACCTCTCTTCTGTTGTAATGCATGTATTTTTTGATATTGGAAATGATAATGCAAGCTCTGTGAATGAGTTTCACTCATTTATTTGTGTTGTTTGCTTCATTTCTAATATTTAATTACATTTTGTCAGTTTTTACATGATGTTTTGTTGCATTTCAATGATCTGTGTCAATTTACAGAAGTAAATGTTCACCACTCCTTTGGTGTATCACCTTGTTAGTATTATTTTTATTTCTTTTTACTTTCTCTACCTTTGTCCCCTTGGAATTTAGAGTAGGATATAGTGATAAACCTTTTCAATTCGCAAGCATATATCTGATCAAAGGAGTTGAGGAACCAGCCTCTAATCTGGAGATTCTTTTCCCATTTTTACAAGTTCCACATTTTGGGAAAAGATTCAATGTTGTGCAATCATATTGGATGTTCAAATATCAAACTAGAAATCTATTCAACATCCAAGGGTACTGCTGATTTGCACCAACAACACCTTTTGTGTAATTTTTTCCTGTCATGATTAAGTGTAGTATTTTAATCTTATTCCTCTTCCTGCTTTAGGAAATTTTGTAAGATGTCATGTCATTGTTATTCCTTCTTGGGAGGTGTCTATTCAACTAGCATCCTTGTTCGCACAGTATATTTTCCCTTTAGAGGACCTGTTAAAGACAAGTCCTCTCCTGTGACCATTTTTTCATCCTTAAACCATGACCTTAGGTATACATACACACAATCAGGCTCAATATTTATAATAACCATAGTCTCCAAAGTTATGTCGATATTGTATGAATCCATCATCTGCACATATTCCTCATAGTTAGGGTACACATATATCTTGCACAAAATATGAACATCTACATCTACTTTTTTAGCATGAAATTGTAATTTCTGCATGTTGTGTAATTTGTTCACCGAATATTTGAAATACCATGTGGTAAATGTGAAGGATAACTTACACCATGGGGTCTTCTCACTTGTCTTTATGAATAACCTTCGTAAACAGATGTTTTGGTATACTACGAACTCTACTTCTCTGTCCAACACACTAGGTAGTTTGTGCAGTATGCGCCACTCTCCCTTAAATGCCCAACACATCCTTTTAAATCACTTATCATGGTGCTCCTTATAATTGTTTAAAATAGAACCATGGTAGGTGTACTTGGTGAAAGTTAAAGGAGGTTATTTTTTCTCCTGAATCTCTAATCACCTGTCAATTTTACCCCTTTGTCAACTATTATCAATTTATATCAAATTTATCATATTTGTCATATCACACTATTTATTCTAACATGTTTTTAAGCATGGTTCACTATTAGATGGAAATTGGTGATCAACCATATGAAATCACAAGAATTCACTCACATCCAATAGTCTGAATTTTTTTATATTGGGAATAGTTTGACATCCTTCATGAATGGAATCTGTGTGTAATTTGATTTGTTGACACTAAACAGGACATTGAAGATTAAATTGAATTCTTACACGTGATCAAACCTAATGTTAAATAATTCTAGTACGATTACTTTGAATGCATACAAATTACATCCACATTTTCCTGGGGCACATTCAAAGTTGGATGGGGTCTACCAATCATGAATTCTAGTCATCTTTACCTGCTATTATTGTATTTATCTATCTTGTATCTGTTTATCATTTGTCACTTATCCATTACAATTAACTTTATTTTTTACAAAGCAAGTTGACATCCTTTGAGGAAGCCCTTTGGATTACTCGAATCAGCATTTGTTGAGAATATCACCTATCTATCTATCTAATCCATTTTGTTTAGTGTCTTTGAGTGAAGGTTTATTCATAGGAAAGGAGCTTGTATACACTTTCAGATAGAGTGGAACTTCTATCAACATTGATCATCAACAATATTCATCTACGGGTATCACCAAACCCCGCATCCTCCTGTTAGATATTACAATCATTGAGAGGAGGGGTGAATCAATGTTGATCAAATTAGAAATTTCTAAAACTTCTTGAATATAACTATCAATCAAACCATGAACACAAATTAAGTTGCATGTAAGTAGATAAGTATACATGACACCAAATTTATAGTGGGAAACCCCTAGAGGGATAAAAACCACTTGAAATCAAGGCATTTTATTATGAACACCCATTCTTAACATACAATGATTTCTAGTTTGGTTGAACACACACTCAACCTTAGAAGCACCTACTTCACAATCCTTCTAGCAACCAATAGAAAGTTTCCAAGAACCCACTAGGCTAGTTTAGAAAGCTATAACTTGCAAGGAGTATCTACTCCTATCACCCAAGCACCTAATTAGGAAAATACAATAACAATGTATAAATTGATTATTTAGTTTCTTGTTGCTTCTTACAGTTGATTATTATCACCTTGCTTTTGTACTCTTCACTCTCTCTTCAAAATCATATATTCAATACTCTTCTTACCTTTCTTTAGTTTCTAATATGTCCCCTCACATATTCATTCATTGATTGGTTCTCTAGGTGATGTCTCTATCCTTTTAGAAATTACAACTTTATTCTTTTCAATAATTTTATGCCTCTATCTCTACAACAGACTCTTCAGTATATGACTCTCCTCTTCATTGATGGTACATGCTTTTTCTTCCCTTTATAGAGTTATAAGATATGCAATGAAGACTATGTCTACTTTCTCTTTCTTCTCAGATACTCACTTTTATATGCTTAAATATATTCTTCATCTTATTTATGTGTTTTCATTTGATGTCACTAACTCTTCAAGATGTATCCATGAATTCTTTCAAAATACAGGCATGATGCTCATTGTCTTCTTCCTTGTTAGAATTTGAGGATTCTATTAATTATGGATTTAATCAACATTAATAAACTATGAAATATTAAATAACTAAACATAACACTACATTGCATAACCCAAAGGTAAAAAACACTATAAACAATATTTGTTATCTAGATAACTCTCCTAATGATTTGGATAACTTGCATACACATTTTGGATCTTGGTTCCTCATTGAAGGTTGCATGCGCTCAGGCTCAGTTGGCAAAAATCCTTGGTTACAGTTTACTCTTAGCACCCCTTCTTTTCCTCAAGCACCCTTGTGCACTTTATTTTCTCTACTTCCATTTTTTTTCTCTTTGTTCCACCCTTCCCTTGCACCCACCTTCTGCGCTATCACTTTCTTCCTAAGGAGTTACTTCACCCTAACCGCATCTCACACTTGCTTCAATAAGCTAAGCCCATGTCCCTATCATGTGTTGTGCCCATCACTTTGTAATGGTTGCACCTTGACCATGCGTTCTCTTCTCACAAGTTTGCTTCATTTCCCCACATGCATCCCTCTGTGCCTTCCTTTGTTTTCTTTTGTGCACCCTTTCCTCGCACCCTCCTTTGTGCCCTTCTATGCCAGACTATCTTATAACATGCTTGAGTGTGCCACACATAACCAGTCAAAGTGTGCCAAAATTACAAAAAATCCTTGTAACAAATTAATTACTTACATGTGGCAGAAACGACAATTATTTGCATAGTTGGCCATTATTTCAGCCAATCCACACATGCCACATTTTTTGCATGCATTGATGACTCTAACATATTCTAAAAACCATATCATTTTCTACACATCTTATATTGACACATTCCTAGACTTTTCAGAGAGCTACTGACATCAGCTATAGTGCTAGAAATTCAAATTTAGATTCTTGGTGGATCTGGTAGGTGAGAAATGGGATAAAGTCTCTCTAAGAATTAATGAGTAGATCTGATTTCTCCAACCACCCAATTTGATATGATCTTTTCTCCTTCCTTCTTTAGCATGCCAAATAGGCTTAGGGAAGTGTATTTCATAGATCTCAAGGTAGATTTATAGGAAATGCATGCTTCTTGTTGTTGGTTGCATTTTAAATTCAAGATTTCCCTCCTCTTCTCTTTCTATAGATTCATCTATAAATGTAAGAGCTAGGCTAATTTGTTATGTTGGACACTCTGGATCCTTACGCATTCTACTAAGGACTTCATATTTTATGTATTTTGAGTTGAAAACCTCTAGATCTGGTTCTCACATGTGGATATCGGCCTCCTTCATCATTGTGACAACTTTGTGCATTTGTAGAAGTAATAGAAGCATCATTTTGTGACTATTCATTGTCCTAACATGTTTGCATTCCTTCTTCTTTCCTTTTCTTTTGCGTTGTGTGCTAGTTGTGCCATTTCATGTCCCTTGCTACTCTTTATTTGGTTTGTTTGTTCCAGAAAATTTGATCAGGTGAATCATTTACAGGTCGTGTTTACACGTGCCTATGTCTTTACACATCTCCTCTTCACTTTCACTCAGAATGGATAGTGTCATTCTCTTTTCTAGGTGATCACATTTTAGTGTAGTTTCCTTTCACTGTTCTATCCTTCTATCCCTGGATTCCCTTGGAAATTGTTATTATTTAGTTTTACCATTCTAGCATTAGGGAGTAAGTCGTTAGCATTAGAACTAGGGGGGGGGGGGGGGGGATAGAGGAAACCGGCCTTCTCCAAACAAATCTGTCCAATTGTTGCACAAGGTACACCACAAATTAGGGGATGGTTCCATTGTGGTCTCAAACACCTCAGCCCTTCCAAGATCCAAGATGTGGGTGTACGTTTGAGAAACCAATAGTATCTGGCATGCTCGGTGGGACCAACATTGAAAGGTAAAATTTCATATCTCTAAGTTCGTGTGTGTGGAATTAGTATTTCATCCTTTGGAGGCTCATTTAAACACATCTGATGACTCCCAACATTCTAGATCTCATTTTTAGCATTCTTGAGCACCTTTCATGAGAAGAGTACACACAAGAAGAAGTGCAGTAGCAGAATATTCTTTTGAATACCTCCATCTATCCTTAAGAAGAGTTCATTCTAGAAATCCCACGCATGTATCTCCATCTCTAGCGCGTCATATGCATTCAACTCCTCTTCATAATAGATAACATGTGCACCTTGCAATGGTACATCATCCACCTCCTCCACTTAGGAACTTTGAAAAATTCACAAGAGGAAGTCCCTTGATGCTGGTTGTGTAACATGATATGCCAAATGGCACACTCAAGAGTATTGCATACTTTATTGGTGAGAATCAGTTCACCCCTCAGGAACATATCTAGGATATAGCAAATGTGTTTTCAGTCTATTTGATCACACATGATGATGTATTAGTTAGGCTACTTGTAGCCACTTTCAAAGGTAAATATCTCCAATGGTACCAAGGATCAAGGTTTGGATCTATCAACACTTGGGATGAGATGGGAACAACTCTTTGCAATCAATTTAAAGATAATTCAGATAGCGTATCTCTAGCGGAGAAAATGACAACAACAAAGAGGGCACCTAATGAGTAAATGACTAATTACAACATCAGATTTCAAAAGACTTGGGATAGTATCCCTCTTGTTGTAAGACCTATAGCTCAACATGTTTTCTTATATTATCTAAAGGCACTCAACAACTATATTTCAGTTATGATCCAATCCATGAGAGGTAGGACTTTACAAGTTGTTTATAGTATTACAGTAAGGGAAGAAAATAGTCTTATTCAGGCTAGGAAGATAGCTCCTAGACTGCATATGCCCTTTTCCCCTAAAATTTCAAAAGTGCCCCAGCCTTCTATAGCCCCTTTTCATATTCCTAAGAAAATTGCACAATCAGTTTCCTTAACATCCTACTCTCCAATACAGTAGAAGGAAGATGAAGATTTGAAGGTTGTGGTTAGAAATTTATCAAACAAGGTCATATCATTAGAAAAACAATAGGTGCAAGCCTATAGAGGCAATTCTAATCAGGCAAATAACGAAAGCAATCATCCTTGGCAGAATCAGTATGTAAATCAAAGATACATGCCCAACTAGTAGAATGATAGATGGCATCCCAATGCACATATACCCTTAAAATTTTTTCCTCCAATGCCTTCTCTTCTAGTACCTGATATAATTCAAGCACTCATTCCATTTCACAACAATTTGGCGTAAGGGTCAGAATGGTGCTTCCCTTGCAACATGCCTCATAGTCATTATCACTATGTAAATGTTGCACGTTCATAAGACTTCATGATCTAGAATGCTTCCACCTATGAGCCTTAAAAGTACACATGAAGCAGAAAATCAAGAGATACCAGAATCTCCTCCAGAGACAAATTTGATGTTCTTTAGCACATAGGTCTTCTGTGTAATCAACCAAGCTACAGATGATATAAACAGACCGCACATCCAAGTTGCAGAAAACACAAGATATAAGAGTAAAATGTTAGAGTTAGGCATGTAGGTCCCACTCCCAGCAATGCAATCCAATCATCAAAAGTAAAAAGATCCAGCCAAGACATCTAATAGTAAAAGTTCCCAATTCCTTACAAAATATATCCCGCGCAAAGCTCCTTCTAAAGCAACACGTTCCCCTCCTTTGGTAGGCCAAGCCTCTGCTCTAGCTAAAGTCCAAGATTCTACTCGTGAACAATCAAGAAGGGATGTTGTTCCCCAAATACACAAGATAGGGGGCCTTCCATTTATCATTTTGGACTAGATGAAGAGAACAAACATAAATGTCACAATATGGGAAGCCCTAACCATTCCATCTCAATGGGATCTGTTACATGAAGCTCTGGCATAACTCCCGCATGCTGATCTAGTTGTGTAGAAGCCACATGCTTCTATCAACATATTCCAAGAAGAGGAGAAGGAAGTAATTAAATTTGTTAAAAATCCACCCTTTTATATGTCCTTGATCATAGGAAAACACCTAGTGCATAATTGCATGATTGACTCAGGTGCTAGTACTTTTGTTATACCTAAGAAAATAGTTGATGTCTTAGGTTTGAAATATAGCCCTCTGTCTAAAGGAGTCCTGTAACTTGATGACTCAACTTTCACCATGTTAGGAGTCATCAAGGATCTTGAGTTAACCCTCCATGTATTTTCAAGCCTAAAAATAACTCAAGATGTGTCAATCATTGACCTACCTCCTTTGTTTTCCCTATGTTTGTCAAGAGAGTTTACTGCTAAAGTGGGTGGTTACTTGTCTTCTGATTGGTCTCATATGTTACTCAAGACAATATATGGTACCTGATTTACCATACAAGCTGAGCCTATATTTTCCTATCATGTAGAGTCATATGTCCAATCCCCTCTTCAAGCCAATTGTTTAATCAAAGAAGAACAAGATTCAGTTCCTGAAGAGTTGTCTCTTCCACCCTCTATTCCTGACCTAGTAATTGATGAGTGGGTAGGGATGCACCATAAATTTGATCCGTATGCTGAAGAGTTGGAAGCTTATGAAACTATTCTAGGTACTTATTTCATTCTTGAAGAATAATCTACGCTTCCGCGTGCACTTAAAAAAGAAAAATTTGAACTGGGTCTATGTAAGTTATAATTTAATGGTTCCTGAAGCATAAGTGGTGCTGGAGAAGGAGTGTTTCTCATTTCCCCTAAGGATTAGAAATTTTCTTCACATATAGGATGTAGTTTACATGTTCTAACAATGTGGCAAAATATGAAGCATTGGTCTATGGCTTGTTCATTGCTAAGAAGAATAAAATTAAGATGTTGTAGATCTTTGGGGACACATAACTAGTTATCCACTAGGTTACCAAAAAATTCTAGATAAATAACAAGATTCTCAAAGATTATAAACATAGAATTTAGGACCTCCTTGAGAGATTTGATGCTCTAAATATGTAGGTGGTGTTGTGTAACATGAAAAAGGAAGCTGACCAGATGGCCGCACTGGGTTCACAGTTCTCTCCTACCGAGTAATTTGTCAAAGGAAACACTAAGCACATCAAGATGGTCATTAGACCATCCATTCCAGACAATAACACTAGCTGGAAAGTGTTTGATTGTGACACACAGATTGTCTAGTTTATCTAGAATGAAGCCGAATTGTCATCAAGTATGCAAGTTGACTTGTATGATAGCTATGGTGACCAAGTGATACAGTTAAAGAAAAACAAGTTTCCTAAAGGGTTGGTAACATTAGAGAAATTTTTTAATCCCGATGATGCGTTCAAGGGTAAATAAAGGTACATGTGCATTACACAAGAAAACTGCTCCCCAGTCACTATTGTGTGTGGAAAAGATCTTCTTCTCAGTAAATCTTACTCACATGAATAAATGTAGGCCTTCATTTCTCTCCATCAAAAATATAGTGATGTCTTCTCATGGTAGTATGAAGACCTCAAAGGTTTTGATCCAAGTGTTTCTCAACACTCCATTGACCTTGATCCTGGTATCAAGACTGTTAGATAGAAGCAATGACCATTTAATCCAAAGATAGATCCCCCAGTGAGAAAGGACTTGGGTCGTGAATCTAGTTCTAGTGTGTAAGAAGAATGGTGAAATAAGACTTTGTGTTTATTTCAAAGATTTAAACAAGGCATCTTTGAAGGATCATTATCCTTTTCCTTCGATGGAGTAGATTCTACAAATTATGGCTAGTGTGTAGAGATTATCCATGTTAGATGGATATTCAGGTTTCAATCAGATCCTAATCAAGGAAGAGGATTAATTTAAAATAATGTTTACAACCAAGTGGGGAGCATATGCATATTATAAGATCCCCTTTGGTCTTTCAAACACAGGCGCCACATTTCAGCACAACATAGATGTTACCTTCAAAGGATACATCAATGAATTCATCTTGGTTTACCTTGATGACATAAAAGTCTTTCCAAAGAAGACTATGGATCATATGGTGCACTTGGAGAAAGTATTTGAGAGATTTAGAAAGTTTGAGATGTCTCTTAACCCTAAGAAGTGTAATTTTGTGGTGGTGCAGGGAAAGCTCTTATGTCATGTGGTTTCAAAGGATGGCATTGCAATTGATCCTGAGCACATCTTAGCCATCGTATCTCTTTTCCTACTAGCGCACAAAAAGTCCCTATAGTCCTTCCTTGTCAAGATCAATGTTGTTAGGCATTTTATCCTTAAATTTGTAGGATTGGTTTGGCCCATTACCCTGATGCTCAAGAAGGACACAAGTTTCAGATGGATAGCAGAAGGAAAATAAATCTTCAACAAAATAAGAAAGAAATTAATTGCGCACCAACACTCATCAATCCGGATTACTCAAAAGGATTTCATCCTTTATACTTATGGCACTGATGTAAGTGTTTTTTCTTTCCTGACACAAGAAAATTAACAAGGGCTGGAACAACCATTGACCTTCTTTAGCCAGACAATGAAGGATTGTGAACTAAAGTATAGTCACATAGAGAATAAAGTCTTCGCCATCTTGCACACACTCAAGAAATTAAATATTATGCTCGCCACCAATCATATCAAGGTGTTAGTGTCCCACTCTTCTGTCAGAGACCTCATCATGGGAGAAAAAATCAATGAGAAAAGAGAAAAATGGGTGACTAAAATCATGGAGTATGATGTGACTATCAAGGCCAAAATTTTGGTAAGAGGTAGTGTGCTTTACAGGAAGATTGTTGAGGGTGTGCAGTTTGAATCTAAGAATTCATTATTTCTGGATGAAGACATCTCGTGGACAAAACTTGAGTAGAATACAAACCCTAACGTGTGTTATAGATGAAGGACATGATCACATTCCTTTCTGAGGGTGCATACCCTCCTGGTTTAAAAAAATCAAATAGAATACATCTAAGGTTACAATATATCCCTTATGTGTTGATTAATGGAATTATCTTCAAGAATAATCTTGATGGTGTGCTATTAAGATGTATCAATGGTGAGTGCACTGAAAAAGTCTAAGTAGAATTTCATGCTGGGTTCTCTGGTGGACACTTCTTTGCCAAAACTACAACAATGAAAATCATAATGGCAGGTATCTTTTGGTCTACCCTATTTATAGATGCACATAGGTGGGTCATATAATTTAAGGAACGTGCTTTATTTTCTAGAAAGAAAATATTGGTAGCACTTCCCCTTTAACCAATCCAGGAAGATCAACCTTTTGTGCAATGAGGTCTTGACTTCATAGGCATGATCAACTTGCCTTCAAGAACTGGACATAAGTGGGTGTTGACAAATACATATTACTTCACTAGATGGACAGAAGCTTCTGCACTAAAGGAATTAACCGAATCAGTCATCCTTGAATTTATCGAAGGTATGGTCATAAGGTTCGGTGTTCCTCAGACCATTATCTCTGTTAATTCAAAATCCTTCCTTGGTACTAAAATCATTGATTGGTCTCTAAATATGGGCATTTATCTGAAAACATCTTCCAAATATTACCCACAAGGAAATGTTCTGGCAGAGTCAACAAATAAGAATCTAATCAGAATTATGAAGTGCACAATGAACATCAGCCAAAGACAATGGCATACAAAGGTCTCACATGCACTCTGGGTAGATAGAATCGCGGTCAAAAAGGAAACAATAAATTTTCCTTACAAGATTATCTATGGAAAGGAGGCTACCCTTCCTTTGAAACTAGAGTTTAATTCATTAGAGCTTGCCCAGTAGCTAGAATTTGAAGGTGCAAACCAAACAGAAATCAGAATGGCAGAGCTGGTTGATCTTGAAGAACTTAGGTACTCTATCATGATCAAGCCAGAGTAGCATCAACAAGCAACAAATAAATGGTTTGACAGAAAGGTTAAGCCTTAAGATTTCAAATTTGGGGACTTGGTTTTAAAATGGAATGTTGAAAGAGCTAAAATAGAGTTTCGTTCAAAGTTTTATGCACTTTTGAGTGGCCCATATCAGTTACTACAAGGATGCCAACTCTTTCGAATTAACTCATCTTGATGGGGGTGCGCTGCAAATCCCAGTAAATGGGATCTATCTCAAACCATTCCATTAAGTTTGCTACATCATTTTGTATATATTAGAATAGTTTCAATTCCTCTAAGTGTGTTTCATGCACATTATTTGTTTGTACATAGTTCTTTCTTCTTGCATGCTTCTTGTGTGCGCTCTTCCATTGCTTCCAAAATAGAAAGCTTCTCTCTGTAGTTGCAAGATTCACAATAGATTCAAGAAATGATCTTTCAAGTGAATACAAGGGAAGCTTCACAGTTGCATAAGTAGACTCCATGCCCAATGGATGCTCTAGGCTACTGATCTTCTTCATCTAGTAGACAGATAGCCCCAAAAGTCACCAAAAATGTTATCCAGATAACTCTCGTAGTGATTTGGATAACTTGCATACACATTATGGCTCTCAGTTTCTCATTAAAGGTTAAGTGTGCTCAGGCTTAGTTGACACAACTTCTTGGTTACAATTTCCCCTTGGCACCCCTTATTTTCCTCAAGCACCCTTATGCACTTTATGTTCTCTCCTATTTTCCTCTTCCTCTTTGTTTCACCCTTCCCTTGTGCCCACCTTCTATGCTTACAATTTCTTTCTAAGTAGCTGCTTCACCCTGTGTGCATCTCACACTTCATTCAACTAGCTAAGTCCATGTCCCTCTCACGTGCCACATCCATCACTTTATAATGGTTGCACCTTGAACATGTGTTCTCTACTCACCAATTTTCCTAATATCCCCACATGCGTCACTCGCACTTCCCTCTATGCCTTCCTCTATTTTCTTCTGCACACCCTTTCCTCATGCCCTCCTTTGTGCCTTTTTATGTCAGGTTATCTTTTGACATGCTTGAGTGTGCCGCATGAAACCATTCAAAGAAAGCCAATAGGGTGAAAAATACTTGAAATAAATGAATGAATGAATGACACATGGTAGAAATGAAAAATGTTTGCATAGTTGGCCATCATTTCAGCCAATCCATGTGCGCCACATTTTTTGTGTTCACCAATGACTCTGACATATTTTGATAATTGTATCTTTTTATATAGAGCTAAGATCAGCGTGTGCCTGGAATTTTCAAAGAATTTCTGACATCATCTATAGTGCTAGAAATTTAAATTCAAATTCTTGGTTGATTCGGTAGGTGAGAAATGGGAAAACATATCTTTAAGCATTGATGAGCAGATTTGATTGCTCCAACCACCTGATTTGATATGATCCACCATCCTGCTTTCTTCAACATGCAAAAAAGGATTGGGGAAGAATATTTCATAGATCTCTAAGTGGATTTACAGGCACTGAATGCTTCTTGTTAGTGGTTGTATTTTAAATTCAATTTTTCCCTCCTTATCTTCTCTTTATACAAATTCATTTATAAATGTAAGAGCTAGGATCATTTGTTATGTTAGACACTCTAGATCCTCACGCATTTTGCTAAGGACTTCATATTTTCTATATTTTGAGTTGCAGACCTCTAGATCTTATTCTTACATGTGGATATCAGCCTCCTTCATCATTGTAACAGCTCTATACATTTATAGAAGTAATATAAACATTTTTTGTGACTATTCTTTTTCCTAACGTGTTTGCATTCCTTATTATTGCCTTTTGTTTTGTGTTGTTTGCTGTCTGTGTCATTTCATGTCCTGTGCAGCTCCTTATTTGGTTGTGTTCCATGAAATGAATCAAGTGAATTGGTTTTAAGTCATGTTATAAGTGTCTATCCTTCTTTTATGCATCTCCTCCCACTTTAACTTAGAAAAGATAGTGTTCATCCCTATTTTCTAGTACTATCACATTTCAGTGTAGTTTCCTTTCATGTTATCCTTCTATCCCTGGTCCCTTGGCACTGCTAGCTTAGTTTTCCCTTCCAGCACTAGGACTAGCAGTTACAGTAGAAATAGATAGAGGAACAAACCTTCTCCAGAGATCTGTCCCAAGTGCGTAAGGTCCAACAACTTACCAATGGCTCCATTGTGGTCTCAAACACCTCGGCACTTTCAAGATCTGAGACATGGGTGTACGTTTGAGAAACCAATAGTAACCTTTTTTGGAGAGAACATTTTACATCCAGTAAATCACCTCCTCCTTAGAAGCCCTAATCATAAGGGTGAAAACCTTTAATGTGTTTTTTTAATATATCAAATGAGGACCCGAAATCCTTTTTATATGAGGTTATTGGGTATGTCTCCCTACTCACCTTTTCAACCATGTCATTTGACACATATACCAAGGTTTAAAATATTTAATAATAAAAATATAACTATTTCTTATTATTAAATATTTAACCTAAAATATATTCCTAGGTTTGAATATTTAATAATAGAAATATAAATATTTCTTATTATTAAATATTTAACTTATAGTATAATCTTAAACCCATATTTAATTAAGGGGTGGTTAGCCCACTTAACCATTATGTTCCAACATTCCTCTCTCTCTCTCTCTCTCTCTCTCTCTCTCTCTCTCTTTGTGCAGAAGATCCTCTTTTAATAATTATTCATTGAGTATTCATGGATCTCTTCTTGGCTCTTTGCTCTATATTGAATCACTCACCACTACCTCTTTTTCATACCCTTTTCTTCACTATTATATACTTCATGTACCTTTGTCATTCATACTTTTATTTCTATTTCTCTTTTTATCTGATCATCTATATTTTTCACTTAATCTATTAGTCTTCCTTATTGTATATACACCAGTAGCATCAAAACATCTACTTCTTGATAATAGATCTCTGTCACAGTTGTTAGTACTTTGTCTTTTCTAGTTTTCACAACATTCATTCAATAAAATAAAAATGACTATGTGTGTCTCCATTTTAAACTTCTACTCATTTTACTTGGCCTAGTTTGTCACTTTGTCAACAACCCTTTGCATTCCCCTACAAGAGATTCAAACTTCAAATGCATCACACCTATCCTTCAAAAACATCATTACTATTTGTCAAAGTATGAGACCATTCATATACCCTTTAATATTTCAATGGTTAAATGAGACACATATAATAAGATAAGACAATTAGGAGGCTTTTGGGATTCTTCTTTGAAGTAGAAAACTATTGCAAAGCTTTAACCTAATCAGTGTCTCCTTACCTTCTTCAAAAAGATGTCAATATGAGTAAGGAGGTTTGAGAAAATCATACATTCGATAAATTCAAAGAACCTTTGAGATTTTAATGGATGATTTCATGTCACACATGGTTTAAGATAAAGTAAATTGAGATTTCAAATTTTGACTTCTATTCATTTCTCAGATTCCACAAGGTTCAACATAAACCCCATAGTTCATCCACTTGAAACAGAGAGACATGGAAGATAACTTCATCAAGATGTGAACAAGAGGTTTGAATTTTACTTTATTCATTTAGACCATTAATCACCATCAACCCAATTTATGACTTTGAGACAAATCAATTGAATAAAGAAATTATCCTAATGAGTTTCTATAAACATTATACAAAAGGAACAGTGACTTATGTTGAAAACCTAGATCCCTATAGACTTATTAGATGATCTTAAAGTAAAATGTGTTTTCTAACAACTTCGAACCAACAAAAAAATGATCCCCAATGATCAATTTTAATTCAAATAAGAAAAGAACTATCATTTTGTTGTCGCGGAGGTACATACACATGAACTCATAAATTTCATCAATGAAGAACTCTCCACATTCCCAATGATTTTGTGAAATTTATTTTGAAATCAATTTTTAGCATGTCCATAGATATTTGTTTAAAAATTTTCAATATTTCATTGATTAACAAATTTTATTTGATCAAAATACCTTTGTGGAAAACCTAGATCAAGGTTCTAGTCACTATGTAACACAAGAACATAGGAAAATCAATATTTGGTGTAATACTCAACTAAAATTAATGATTCCACTTATAAAATAATTGATCTAGATTATATACCATTCTCCATTATCAAAATCTCGTGCAAGAACTTTAAACGCTCCCCGTTATGCATGAAGGCAGTTACAGTGCTTCAAGAACATTGTCAGGGATGTAACAGTCAATCTGAAATATATCATGAATACTTGAAGGGAATATTAGGAGTAATTTTAAAGTGAAATATATCACTATGGAATCCTTCCGAAATTTATTCTTTTGATTAAAAATTCTAACCTTTTCCAACCTTCAAGAAACTAATAAAAACAGAGATATTTTTCTTGAGAGTGTGGTTTGAAACAGGGAATGGTTGCAATGAGTTAAGTTTGAGACATTGTATACATTGTGAAGTCATGAGAAGTGTTAGGGCCTTACTAAACATTTACACTCCCTTCTTGTGACTATAATTTCACCTTTGCAAAGGAGAACAACAAACTGCATACCTAGGAGTAGGTTATTGTATGCATGATTTTGTTTAGCTAATTCAAGAAAGATTAGAACTAACACCTAGTAGTCCTACAAAAAATCTTGAATCAATATCAATACATCATCATGATAAGATATAAACAAGTAATAAACATCAATACTATGCATTAGAATCTTGAAAATAAACCTCAAGCTAACATACTAACATTTGTTGCTCTACTCTTTGGAAAGCTAAATCAATAAACTAGACCTATGTAGATATTTTAGCTATCAAAAGGAGATAGTGGTTGCTTGATATAAGATGATAAAAGATGGAGGTTCATCAAGCCATGGATTATTAGGCCTTTCTTGATTAACTCCATTTTTCTTCACAACACTAACTTGATTGTTTGAATGTAAAAGGATGATGATTAGCTCCACTCTAATGGAGAAATTCTCAAAGATGATAAAAATGGCTATAGTGTATTTACTAAATGCTCACTTTTTCCTATCAAGAAGTAGGTGTAGGTGTAAAGGTAGGAGGAGGGATCTTTATATAGCCCAATGGATAGAGGAATCTCTACATCCCTTTACATGTGGGATAATAGAAATGTTGGGTTAGTTGTGGATAAGGGGGGTTTAGAAAGGGTTGAGTTAACTTTAGGAGAGTTTATTTTGTCCCTTAGTGACTCATGGGGATAAAGGGGGTTTATTAATTAACCAAGGTGATTAATTAATAGGTTTACAAGATTATAAAAGTGTTTTAAAGGAATAATTAGCATGATTTAGACTATGAGAGGGATTTAATCAAATAAATGATGATTTATTGATTTAATGGAACAGGAAGCTAATTAATTAATAATAATTAATTAGTCTAGGTAGAAAGGGGAGATTAATTAATTAGAAATAATCAATTAATGTAAATAGAAAGAGGAGCTTAATTAATTAGAAATAATTAATTAATCTAGATAGAAAGGGGAGCTGATTAACGGAATGCCATTAATTGGGATCATTGTTGGATAAAAGGGTTAATTAACTGTCATAATGTAGCTAATTAATGGTGATAGAAGATGAAGTGTGCTATAGTGATGATATGTTTTCAATTTAGGGGAAAGGGTACAATTAGTGCAATTTAAGTATTTAAATTACTGAAGGTAAATTATTGGTGTCTACATGTTCCCCTCTTTGGGGTGGCGTAAGTGACGTCACTTCAAAGATAGTAGATAGATAAATTTTGAAAGTGTAGAAGAAAAATTAGTAGAAGTGGTAGATTCCCCCTTGAGTGTCGATGGGGTGATGAGAGAAGGCAATCGACGATTGAAAAAGGTGAGAGAAATGATAGAATAATGAGCAGGAGCAAGATGCCCCATGTGAATAAGAAGAATAGTGTTGATGGGAGAATGCTGTAGAGGAATGAAGACGGAAAGAAAAGAGCAATATTTCATCTAGTGTATTGAAACAACTTTATTGTAATCATATTGCAAAATATCTACGTCATCGATCTTTATTAAAAATGTAAACATACGACAAAAGTAGGATGACATGAAAAGCCATACTACGAATAGTTGTCCATTGTTGAAGCACCCACTCAATGAAACATACAAAATCAATGCAATATAAGAAGGAAAAAAGCTCATTTAACAGGGAAAAAAAGAACAAACACACATATTCGAACCAACAACGGTCAAGACAGTTGTACAAATGTTTTGTTATCAAGATGAATATTTTCCACATGTTTTTGATTGATGAAAAGGGTTAAAAATGATGCCCCAAGCAAGGATACATGTAAGGGGAAATGATGATAGACACTGGGTCCAAGGAGAAAGCTTTGTGTGTAACGAAACAATACAAGACAACTAGATGTTCCCCCAAGCATAGACGAAGAAAGAAAACTAGCTTAACGAATGGTTGTGAATTTGATGATCTGCAAGTCATGTGATCAGTGAAGATGTGAAATTTTCTAGTAGGATATGGAAATAATACGATGCGCAAGACACAGGTTTCAGCCGCTATTAGCGGGTTTGCCTATTTTTGTAGGTTTTATAATTTTTAGGATTTTGTGAAGAATTTTTATTTTTTGGATTTTGGATGGATATATATATATATATATATATATATATTGTTTTCTCAAATTTGGTAGATGGTGGATGTGTAGAAGAAAGTAGAAGAATCAGTATGAATTGCCCAAACACAAAATAAATTCCCCAAGGGGAAGAAAGAAGCAGTCGGTGACAAATAATGTCCCACATACAATGGAAAAATTAATAAAATAATTAATTGCTAGAATGCATAGAGGAAGGAAATCACCTAGGGGAAATAAAAATTGTCCTAGTGAGAAGAAAGGGGTACCAGATGGAAAAAAATTCCCCAGCATGGTGAAAAATGAAAGAAAAATAATTATTTAAATAAAATAATTATTTATGGCAAATAGAAGAAAAATTAGAGTGACAACGGTGGTCAAAATAAGCTTCCAGGCACCACGGTGGCTGAAAATGGCTTAATATACCCCTGGAGGTAAATAATCGTGACCAATTCATTTATTACCGGTCACTACAAAATTTTTACCGCGAGACCCCTGATAGTGACGAGGAAACTAGTGAGAGGATGATCCCATTGGAGATGCACCGACCAAGTTCAAGAGTACAGCCAACACGTAGACAATGGATTCTTCGTGAGTAGCTTGACCTACTTTGTCAATTTTTGCAATTAAGGCTGCATTTAATGCATTTAGTAGTAGGTTAGAGTTAGGGTATGGCACAGGTGAGCATTCATGGGGGTGCAGGTACCCATATTGTGGTGCAGGTACACTTGAAGTGCATGCGCACATGTGTAGGTACCATACATGTGCACATGCATGCGTGTATGCCCTAAAATGGCATATGCGCGTCCGTGCACACACATATGACACATACGCACACATGCATGCATTAAAACACTAGAACACACACGTAGTGACCGACAACCATGGTGCAAGTGCCCCTAGGTTTATGTGCACATGAGCGCACCAAAAGGGATGTGCATACGTGTATGCGTGCACACACATATGTGTACATTCTCATGCGCACATGCATACATGTGTACGTGCAAGTGCACATGTTCAAAAGGCTACGCACGCACCTAGGAAAAACAAGAGGGAAGAAATGTCAAAAATGACAGTTAGAAGAAAGAGAAAAACCAATGGAGGATAGAAGATTGATAGAAGGACTTAGAAGAAATTTCTAGTGTCTAACACATATCATGTTTTTACAGATACGGTTTCCAGTGTTTTAGATGCAAGAACAACGCACTTGAATTACCGAGATGGAGGGGAGCATGCACTAATGCAGCCTTCGTGTGATGTAAACTTTATTGGAGGTAGTTGACATGGGATATGTATCATGGATGCCATCTACCACCTTAGATCATGGCCTATTGACTGCTTTGATTGAGCGGTGGCACAGTGAGAGCCAGTGTTTCAGGATCCCTATAGGAGAGATGACCATCACACTAGAGGATGTGTGGAAAATTTTACGTGTTCTTATTGTAGACTTGATGATTGAGTATATGAGAAACTTTGGTCAGATTACTGCTGCAATTAGTGACCTTTTTGGTTGTGAGGAGATACCTCACAAGGGTATGAACGTGTCTTTGCATGACTGCATAGCGGAGCCGATCCTACACCGGGGACCACCATATTTGATGTCTCTTATTAGTGGGTTCTTACTGACTGATAAGACTGGGACATCATTTCTGATGGGGTTGATGACATTAGTACATGGAGTGTTCAGTAGCAAGTGATAATGTTGGGGCTAGTGCATACTGGCACATCTATACTAGGATCTACACCTGATTACTTACCACCATCACAAGATGGTGGGGTCAGCGTATTTACTATAGATCTAGTCCTAGGACCATATAGTGATCATACATCCTGTAGGTGCATTGCACACCTAAGCACCACAGGATCCGACATTCATGGCATATTTTTTTTATGGGGAGTGATGTACGAGGGCACCTAGGTAGCATTTATTACTACTATCGAGAGTTTGATGAGTTACTAGATACAGACATCATTTGGAGGCCCTCCAAATATATAAAGTGGCCTGAGGATGGAGTGGAGCTTAGCATATGTGTAGTAGAGAACTTATTTCTAGGTAGTCATAGTTATATTACCGAGATATATAGGGTGGACCGATGTCAACAGCTGGGTAGAGTTTAGGGCATCCCCTAGCCTGATATGTGGTATGCCTGCTAGGATGTAGAGAGGTAGGATCCTACACCGGGGACCACCATATTTGATGTCTCTTATTGCAGATCTTGACTGAGTCAGAATATGATTAGACTCTTTTATTTATTTCATTTTGTATCTGAGTATTAATCTGATCTCGGAATGAATTATAGAGTTATCCATCTTTAAGATCTAGTCTTGGATTAGTGGAATTGATCCAAGTAATGCTTTAAGTTTGTTCATGATGAATTAAAATCACAGACCTTGAACAGGATTGCAAGGTCTAGAAGCATTTAATAAGCTAGTCAGGAGTATGACTCAGGCTGATCGAGTGAAATAAATTGGTTCCCAATATCGAAGTATATCTGGAAGGTCTCGATCGTGGACCAGGTAATAATTCGTTTACATACGATTCTGCAGCAGAACAGGAGCTAACCCTGTTCAAGAAGGTATGATATAGGTCTTTTTCTGAGTGTACAGAATGTAGACCTAACTGGAATTATTAAATGATTCGTAACCTAAGACTAAACCTAACCTAGGGGTTAGATTAGTGTTAATCTAACCTAGACCTAGGCTATGTGTTAATGTCCTAAGTTAGTATCTACGTGTAATATGGTTAGAATGAGTATTATCCTAAATTCTAACCTAAGATACTAACCTAACTATGAGCAAGAGTATAAAGGGGCCTATGGAGGGGTGCGAACCATGGGTGGCGTTTTCTATGTTATTAAATGCATGGGATAAGGATGAGGGACAGGTCTTGGCGGATGTTTTGGGGACGGCTAATCTGTGCCGACGTGGCAGGTCGCCAAAACTGGAAATGAACTTGGGATTTTGTTTGACTATCGCCAATTCTGGCGGTCGGTGGAAGTGGAGTTTTAGTGGGAAAGTTGGTTTTATTGCATTCAATATTCTCGGTAGTTGAGCTCGGAACTCGCGAGAAGGCATGCAAACAGGAAGTTGGTTGGTTTGTTCGGCTTGTCGCGATTTTTGGGTTTCTCTCTGCCTGTTCATTGGTTCTTCGCACCAGTCTTCTCTGTGTTACATGGCAAGTATGAACTTATCTAGCTCTTTTCTCTGTCAAGGAGGATATATATGTGATGGAGATAGCAAAATTTTGTTGGTCGCTCTAACTTGGAAAAGGAAAAGGAAGCACGAGCTCTTCCAGTGGTCTGCTTCAGAAATTTGAGCAAAAATACAGGCATGTTAGGCCCTAACCTTTAAAAATCTTGCTGTCTTTCAAGTGATTTCATTAGAACAACTCTGTTTCAATGTTTTGAGAAAATAGATGATTTTCTATGGAGGTCTTGTTTGATTTTTGGTACTGTATCTCTTCTGGTTCGATTTTTCAATTTTCCCCTTGATGGGTGTTTATTAAATTCGAACTGTAGCATTATTTACTTGTGTTTGCATTCTGGCTTAATTATGCAAAACATGTGAAATGTAAGATTTCTCGGCCTGTTCGGCGTGAGCCCATGAATCATTCCTGTGATGGGTATAGGCCATTGATTGTCTGTCAATTTTTGGTCGTTGATTCTTGTTTTGGAAACAGTCAGAAGAAATATTGATGGAACTTTTTGTTTGTTCAGTTTTATGAAATCATTGTAAGCTCTGTCGTGGGTTTTAATGACAGTGGCTAATGATACTTTTTGGTTTCGTTCTGTCTTTTAAAATTGTTTAGGAACAGGTAACTATTGTGTTATAGTTTTCCTTTCGACTCGGTGGTAGTTGTTTTTCCTTGTTATTTTGGTAACGGGATCTAACCCGTTGACAGTGTACAGTATGGATATATGTATTTTATTCGGACGAATCTGTTGAGTCCATTGAATGATTCATATTGTGGACCACTGTTGAACTTCGTTTGAATATCTATTTAGATACTGGTAATTCGATTTTGTACTCGAAGAGTAACGGGTAGCACGACCTTTGTTATTTTACCTTTGTGTTGCAAGAATTGTGGTTTAAACTCTTTGGATGAAATTCTACATTTCTTTCCTGTGCCATCTTGTGCGAAATGTTGGTAAGGGTACCGTTGGATTCCTTGTTTTGGAATTTCAGTATTCTGGTTTGTTTTTACCTGATTATAATGTTGCCATTGTTGGCACGGATGGATTTATCATCTTACATTATTTTGGTTACTGTTGTTAGGACTCAGTTGAATTCTTGACAGATGGACAGTGTAACTATTTCAATTAGGACTGTTGGGTTTATTCTGCTATTTGACCCTGTGGAGGGTATCTTGTTTCTTTTGGCTTCTGTATAAGCCTGAGATTGAACTCGTGATGTTTATTTGGCCTTGATGGATTTCTGTGAATAGTTTGACATCTTGTATATCGGCTTTATGATATAGGTCATGGATAATAACCCATAATAGTATGCAATTGTTTGACTTATTACCACTGTTGGAATCATTTTAATTCTTGGATGGTAACTTGTATTTCTGTCTCTTATTGAACCTAATACTTGGACACTATCGTTTGTCACTGTTTGAGTTCCTTGAGTATGGATAATTATTTCGTGTTCTGGCTCTGTTGAGGTGAGTCGCGAATACCATACTTTAGACTTGCATGCGCCAAGGTAAGAATAGATTGGTTGTATTCCTTTCCGTTTACTCCTGTCTGAGTGAGACTGAGCATGTTTTGGTATTACTGTGTGGTCGTCTTGGTATAGTCTTTAGGAAACCTCAAATTGCTTAATGCAATGAAGTCTGTTGTTTACAGCTTTATGCTAAAAGTTCCTTGATTTCAACTTGTGTTGAAAAGCCATACTGTGTATAAAAGGAACCAGTGTTGGGCTTAAGGTTGATATATGGGATTGTTGATGTGTTAGCTGCTGTACAGGAGTTTTGTTGTGTTTTATTTCTTGATTTAAAACAGTGATCCTTCTTGTGGCTTGTCGGACTTGTTCATATACATACTGGGTGAATGTTTTTCATATGTGTAGACAGTACAGTAATGAACTTGTGTGAAAGGAAGTATGAATGATTTGGTTCTTTCTCTTCCTTTATTTTAATATTTGTTGATATCTGTCCAACAGTGGGAATTGTTTTGTAACATATTGGTGGAATTACGAACTGTTATGATATTTTCCTTTTTGGATGAATGAAACGATCTGCCCAATGTTGTGATTTTGGATTCAATGATTGTTTGTATACATTCGTCCCTTGATTCTTAATATTCGATGAAATATTTGAGAAGTGTTTAGGACTATTCTGTAACGGTGACAGAGTTACATAATCGTAGTCATTTTGGATTACAAAGGAATAGTCTGAATCATGTTTACTTGTTTGGATTATTGATTTCATTTAAACAGGGTGTTTAATGAAAACAATTGATGGATTGCAATTGTTTTAAAATTTAGTGCTTATCATGCTCAGTTCATTGAACTGACTCATGTTGACTATTTTGCAGATGGTTGCCGTAAGTGGTAAAAGCAATGCAGATCTGACAGGATGATCAGATTATTTAATTGTTTAAAATGAATTACAGCTTGATTTTATAAATGTACTATATGTGAAAAGATGTTTCTTTTCCATTAAGCATTGTATCAAGTATGCTGCTTGCATAAAATGTAATTGTATAATTTTGAAAGGAATGGAAATAAGTGTTTGATACTTATGTGTTGTATTCTCATTCTGATAGTTGACCTTCTTCGGTTTATGTAACGAAGGGGCATTGTTACCATTGTAAAATTTTGGATGCTTTTGGGATTAACTATGAAAGCTTACAAGAAATGTGGTTGAATTCATATGAGTGTTTAGCAGATCTTATTGTTCTAAGTGAAAGCAATATTGGATTTAAATAATTGTCTTTCTAGAAGATAGGTTAAAAATGAGCCTAAGCAGAATGCTAAACAAGTTGAATTAAATTACTGATCCCTAGTCTTGATTATGACAGGACAACACTTAATTGGATTCTTAATCATTTATATCCTTATACTAATAAGTATGATATAATTTCAGTTAAGAGAACTGATATAAATCAAATGGAGTTCAGATGGCAATCTCAAGTAAAGGTTATGAGATATTGTCCAATTCTGTTATTTTAGAATCAGGTGTATTCTAATGACTCCTTGACGAGAGCTTGGCCTTAATACCTCTACCATGTAATGGGTTTTATAGAGGAGGGTCGTCTTAAGATGAAGAATCCAAGGATCGGGAAAGGCTAACCTTGGGGAAAAGTCTTTAAAGTAATTTAAACTCCAGTGCGTAATGCATGTTGTTAAGTAGATCTTTTCGAGGCGGATTTAAAGGTTGACGACACAAGTCAACTGCAGGGTGTACCTCCGAGAAGATTAGGATCTTCTCGAAGTTACAACAATGCAGGAGACTTCTGGCGACACCCTTTACATTGATCGCTAAGATTTACACTTTGTTCTCACACGAGTTACTCAGGGTCCGATTATGAACGTGGTCATGTTATAAGGCTACCTAGGAGATTCAGGGTATCATGACACACTGGTTGAACTGCAAGGTTGAACCAGTATGTCACCATATCCCTAATCCTCGTGGGCATCCATATAACATTATCACCTTGATAATCTACCTCTAAGTGATTCGTTTGTGAAAGGAAGGACTGACAGTAGTCAGTGTAAGACATTCTATATAACATAAGAATGGGGTGAAGGACGTATTCCATATTGACGAGTATACCGTTAAGGAATACGAGACATAAACAGTATGTTTCAAATCTTTGGCCAAAGTATCACAAGCTGCTGATTGCGTTGTCCTAATTCACTTAGTCTAAGGGATGAGATGCCGATGAATAATGGTAACAATTATTCAGTTAGGTTCCTTGGACAGAGCATTCTGAATCCCAGAGTAGGGAAGAGAACCACAAGAGTAAAGTGTTATCTAAAAACACCAACTCTTTTCACTCATGAATAGATCGGTAGATTACCGAGTCATGGAATGAATAGATCGAAAGTAATCCGAGTCATTACAGTTGCATATGGTTGTCTGTTATATGAATGGTTATTTGATTTGTGAGTTCTAAATTATGTATTTAGAACCAGAATGCATTTATCAAAAAAAAAATCGACTTGTTCTATTGTCTAAAATGAGGATGTTACAATAGGGCCGTGCATATAGGTAGCCCGAGACATGGATATCTTCCTACAGGTGGCACCACAAGTTTGGGATCCTGTACAGTAGGTTAGAGACCTAGGCACCACACTAGAGTACATGGCCTAGTATGTGACCATTTTTCCACAACACTTGACCATATCAAATGAGGCATGGGGAGCAGGTGTGCAAGCACCAACTGAGGTCGCATACAGTAGTGATGATGTTGTAGTTGTAGTTCATTTTGATGATCCATTTGATGGGCAGTGACATGATGGGTAGGGTCCAGTACAAGATCCTAGACAGAGGCCGCAGGTGCCCTTATAGGGACAGGTAAAAGGTGAGGCACTAGGACAGGGTGAGTCACAGGGATAGGGTTATGTAGAGGATCCGAGGCCAAGACTACGAGATCAGGGATAGGCCCATGGATAGGTTTAGGGCTAGGGACAGGTACAAGATCCAGTGGTGCCTCTGAGGTTGGCCCGAGCCTAGGGTGGAGATGTCTAGGCACAGCTAGTTTTCCTATGGCAACAAGTGTGGTAGTTGACATTGGAGAGAGATCAGACCCGATCTCATATTCTAGCTGTGATAGTAGAGCATGACCAGGATAGAGCCCAAGATTTTCAGGGGGGAAATGGGTCCACACATTTCTAGCAAATGTGTTAGATGGCCTCTCATATGGCTTAGGTGACAAGCCTACTTCAGCAAGCTTAGACCTAGCTACGGCTAGTGATAATTAAGAGAGATCAGCTTCATGCAGAGCGAGTAGTGGGTCAGGCCAAGGTTACACATCTAGCAGTAGAGGTAGTGTCATTTCAACACATAGATGGGATAGTAGTGATAGCTCGTACTAATCGAGACTTAGCTATAGTGGAGGGTAGAGCCTCGTTGCTATGAGATGATGGAATTTTATTGTTTTGGTGATTGATGAATGGATGATGGATATGTCATGATGTTATATGATTTTATTTCACATTATGTATGTATCATGATGATAGTTGAGATGTTTGTACCATGTGTGTTTAATTTTGATATGATAGATGCATAGATGATATTAATTGATTGTACTTGTGATGCTCTAGGGTAGTGGATGGGATGACATGATGATATTGGTGCAGGGGGGTAGATTTTTATATTTTTGATCCCTCTTGCCCCTATGTGATGGTACGATATGTGATGATTATCTTAGCATTCATGTGCGATGTATACTTATATTTTTATTTATATGATGTATAGATGATGTTAGATATGATGATATTGATGGAGAGATGATGATGTGATAACAAAACAATGTACATACAACAAGAAAACACAATCAAATGTTAACAAAATACACAGTGCCAACCAATCATGAATTAACACAACTATGGACAATTATTTAGAAGAATGCAAAAACACACTGCATATGTACAACTAAGAATGAATCTAATCTGAGCAAGAAAAGACAAAACTTACCAAAGTATGTCTAAGCAATAAACTATACAAATGTATAAACAAGTAACAACTATACAAGAAAACAATGTACATAAACAAAGGAAGAAACAAGATGAAGTATGTAAACTAAAGTTATATTTTGCAAGATTTTTTTGTGAAGTAATTTTCTACTATTTTTTTGTATTTTGGTGAAACAATTTTATATTGTTTTGATTTCCTAAATTTTTTTAATTTTTTTGTGTTTTTACAAGTTTTTTCGAAGTTATGCATAGGTGAATGAGAAATGTGGATGCCCCCAATGTTAGATGAGGAATATACAAGGGAAGGTGCCACATGTTTATGAATAGGAAGGTGAAGTCACAGAAGTTCCCCCAGTGTTAGATGGGGAATAGACAAAGACCATCCCTTCATAGATTAACAATAGGAGAAAAATCTAGATCAAGACTTGACAAGAATAGGCTCACTTGGAATCTTGGATGCAGATGTGGAACTAGCCATAGGCTAAGTAAAAGTACCCTCTAGATGCAATATGCTTGTGAACAATGAATCCTCTTGAGGTGCCAGAAACTAGTTTCCACCCAAGGACTTATCCAAAGTGCCACAATTGTGTGGTTTTCACTTATGGATGACCTATTTTATCTTTTTATTTTTCTCTTATTTTAATTTTTTTAATTTTTACTCTTTTTTCTTACTTTTTTTTTTTCCATGCCATGTTTAAGCATAGATCTGCTTAAAGTGTATGACATTCATAGGTTCACGGAGCTCATCACCATTGGGGCGGGAAAGTTTGTATGCTCATGTGCCATACTTGGCCACAATGACGTAAGGTCTGAGCCAATGTGGTTCAAAGTTTTCTTTCTTCTCTCTTTCCACCCTTGTGTTGAGTTGATTTTCTTTCATGACCAAATCATCGACCTCAAACTGACGAGGATGATTTTTTTGTTGTAATTATGAGAGAATATATTTACATGCACTTTAAGATTATTTAGGGCATGGATGCACTTCTCATCTAGGAGTTCCAACTCTGCTAGTCTAGCCACTCTGTAATCCTCATCCTTGTCCAAATAATCCATAAGAGAAATTCATAGGGAGGGAAGCTCAATTTTTAATGGGATGATAGACTCCATTCCAAAAACTAGGGAATAGGGTGTCGCACCAGTAGAAGTGTGAATAGAAATCATATAAGCCCAAAAAGCTAGGTGGATTTGCAAATGCCAGTTGTGACCTATCTTACTTACCATATTTTCCATGATTTGAAGCAAAGTCTTGTTAGTGGCTTCGTCCTATCCATTGCCTTGGGGGTAATACGATGTAGACCACTTTAATCATATTTAAAACTAATGATAGAGATATTTCATGGTCTTTTTCTTGAATGATTTTTCATTATAAATAACTATGGCTACAGGAATGCCATGCCAGAAAATAACATGATTCATGATGAACTTTGGGATCTGAGCACCCATTACATAGGTCAAAGGAATAGCTTCCACCCACTTGGTAAAATATTCACTAGCTATAATGATGTGGGTGTGGCCATCAGATGAAGTAGGGGTAAACTTCCCTATTAAATCAATTCCCCATTTGGAAAATGGCCATGGGGTTGTGATGGGGCATGGGTGAAATTTCCATACTTTTGACAGAGTACAAACTTCCTCACATAGTTGCAGTAGTTAGTTTTCATGATAGGCCAATAGTATCCCACTCTCAACAATTTCTTGGCTAGAACCATCCCATTCATGTGGGTTCCACAAACGCCTTCGTGTACCTTTTTAATCACTTGGACTAACTCTATTGTATCGAGACAACATAACAGATTCCCATTGTAGCCACGATGATAGAGTGTACCTCCTAAGAGGGTATAATGAGATATTTTGTGGATAAGGATTTTTTCGGAATGGGAGATGTCAGGAGGGAACATTTTGTCTTTAATTTAATTGAAGATGGGCTCATACCATGCAGAATAAGGTCAAATTTCAATGCCATACCTTTCTATTTTAAAGTGTGGGAGAGGGACTAGTTCTCTTGGCCCCTGTTCATTCTTGCCACATCCTAAACCCTTACAGCCCATGGAATACATCATGCAACTAGAATTTTCATATTCAGGGATCTAGTAGAAGGTTGAATGAGTATCTTTTGGAACCCAAGTCGTAGGGGGCTCTAACAATTTTTCTTTAGTAAGCAGTCCTCTAGGTAAAAATGACCCAATAGTTCACTCATATCTAGGCCGTCTGAAATGATATTTGGGTCAACCTCTAGTTTTAGGTGATAATGAGAGGTCTGAAACTAAAATAGTTTGTTGTAAATTATAATCCCCACAACCCTATTCCAGAACCTTCATCTCTCATGAATCAAAAGGGGAATTTGATGTAGAGGCATCACGAGTGCAAGAACTAAGGGAATCTGAATCTACTTGGGACTCCATGGCTTCAAATTGAAGAGGAATGGCTATATCAGTAGAGAGACACATATAAGAACCCTTACACACAAAACTATTGAGAGCTCTACAGTGAGAGAAGGGTTCTAGATCTCCTTGTATTGTAACAGTGTGTCCCTCATGTTTTAGTTTGATGCATTAATGGAACATTGATGCCATGGCCTATATGGCATGAATCCATGGTAGTCGTAGAATCATATTGTATGGGAGTTCTAAGTCCAAGACATGGAAATTTGTATTATAGCAAGTATGTCCAACTTCCATTGATAATATGATTGTTCCAGCTAATTCCCTTTCTGCATTGTCATAAGAGGTTATGTTAATAATTTGGGACTCTAGATCTTCTTCTGTGTGTCCCAATTGTTTAATTAGTTTCAATGTGCAAATATTCAAACTTGACCCATTGTCCACAAGCACCTGTTTTATCTTCCTGCGGGTAACAAAGACCTCTATATATAGGGGGAGATTATGTGTGGGATCCTCACTAGGAAGTTCCCTATGACTAAAGGAGATAAACTCATTTGGTGCAATGTTTTCCACTATGGCATGAAGATGTGAAGGGTCTACTTCCATTGGCACTCCTTACCCCTTAGAGATTTTTATACAAGATGTCTTTGTATACATTTGATATTTTGAGAAGATCTAAGATTGAAATCTTGGAAGAAATATTCTTGAGTTGTTCCAGGAGGTTATACCTACCATCTTGTGGGGTAAATGGAGAGGGTTCAGAGATCATGAGATGAGCGCGCCTTATTATTACAGCACAATCTTTCCCTTTGATCTAGATGGTATTCACATGTTCATTAGGAGAGTGGGTACATCCAATGAGTGAATCATAATGATTATTTTTAGTATTGGTATATAGATAATTTTCCACTCTATAACTCTGGGATGACTCTCCTCAATCCAAATTTTTCTTGTCTACCTTTCCATGCTTAGGGAATGGTTCCTTGAATATCCCCATATTTTTGTTTAGCATCTGGGATTTTTTTTGGGGTGTCAATTTGGATCTCCCCATTGTTAATGAGGTCCTAAATGTAGTGATGAAGCCGTAAACATTTATCTATTTTGTGCCCTTTGACATGATGTAGATCACAAAAGTCATCCTCCTTGTACCATGTTGTCTTTGGAGCATTATCATCAAAGGGTTGTGTCATGGGGTACGTCACCATATGAGCCGCATCAAATTGTTTCAATATGACATAAAAAGGATCATTGAGGTGGGTGAATATTCTACATTTGGGTAGTGCTTGAATGGGTCCTTTGGTCAATTTAAAAGGTTGACCAACTTGGACCATTTTCACACATTTGGAATTTGTAATCCCGTCTCCCACCACATTCTTGTTTTTGTTAAATATTTTCATCTTTGCCGTAGGTTTAACGTTTTGGTTATCCTTATAGTGTGATTTAATAGTTCCTTTCGAAATAAGGGATTTATCTATTTGAATTACCTTATTTATAACCTCCTCAAAAGTGCAAACGTAATGCATTTGAAGGTAGAAAGTGATGTCTAGATTTATATTGGGCACAAAGATACTTACTAGTTTTTAGGGAATGCGTAAGTGAAGTGATTGGATATCTCTCTCCACCATTGCAGGAAGCTAGAAAATGTCTCGTTAGGGAATTTTTTGGTGCAACACAAGTATTCCGTGGTGATATCACTTTCTATATTGTATGATAGGTGTCGTAAAAACTTCTCTACCAGTTGTGGCCAGGTAAAAATAGACCCCCGAGGTAAACAAGAAAACCACTCCAAGGCTTGGCCTCCTAGGCTCTTTAGAAAGAGTCATATGAGGTAATTATCACTATATGCCACCTCTTGACATGCCATGTAAAAATATTTTACATGGTCTCGTGGGACACCCTTTCCTTTATATTTGCCTAATTTCAGCATGTCAAATTTTGTAGGGAAGGGTTGAAGTGTCATAGTTTTGTCAAATTGATGGGGACATAGTTCTTCATATTGATATTTTATGATGCTCCCCACACTACTCTCTTGAAGGTTTGTAAGTGTCACTTTCCTTGACCACACTTCTTGTGCGAGTAATTGTTCTTTGGTAGGGTAAGTAGGGATATACACTTGACTGTACTATGTATTGTCCCCTCCTGTATTTTCCCTATGAAATTCACTGATCTTGACCTTAGGTTTTGTCTTCTGTACATTCTTGTTTTTTTATTTTTGTACATGAGAGGTTAACAAGGCTAATTTTTGACTAAGGTTGCAAATTTTGTGTTGAATAATGAATTCTTCTTCCAAAGGTTCGTCTTATTCTTCATACTGTTGAATTGAGGAGCTTACGTGGAAATTTAATGAAGGTATTTTATATCCCACTATATTATCATTTCCCACATTGGAGGTAGAAGCATGTCCATGTGTTAAAATATCATCCATTTTAATAAGGGTTCGTTCCTCGTCATTAGAATTATTTTTAGGTGGGATTGTTTCTTTTTCAGTGGGTGTTTTAGCTCCCAACTCCACTACACATGCTAGCACCCTATCCGTGTTTCTAAAAAGGAACTCATCTAGAAAGGTAGGATCAAAATCAAATTCTTCATGTGGTGATTCTATCTCATCACCATTATTATCTATCATGTGTTCAACTTCCTTCTCCATGGAGAAAAAAGGCCCAAGATCATGGCCGATAAATGGATTTGACCCCTACTTGTTTGAGGTTTCCCAATTTAGAATTTTTTTTGCTTCTAATGTTTTCTTTTTTAGCCCTAATCTTTCTTTAGGAGCCATGATGTAAAACAATTTCACTATGGTATTTTTGAATGTGTTCAAATTTTTTCTATCAAACCTAAGTGAAATTTAAAAATAATGTCAAGAATTGAATGAGTATAACGAATGTTAAATTACCAATGTGATAAAGTGATGGCCTAAAAATTACACAAGTCAACAGTGATACAATGTTTAGTATCAATCCTATCAATCGAATGAAGTACTTCCTATATTTGTTTCAAAAAGGTATTCAGTGTTGTAAGATAATTAACAAGATGTCCCTACTTATTTTGAGTTCAAAGACATGAACAAGGCATAAATAATAACAAAAACTTAATACAACCTCCTAACAAGGTATACTAGAAGCAAGTCGCAAGTTAATCGAGACCTATACTCTGAAAAAGTGTTATTTACGATTTTGAGTGACACACAATGTCACCAAGATATGTTGACCAAACTTTGAGAGAAAGTAAGGTTTTGATATTGAGATGATATTGATGTAACATGCACAAGTGGTAACACTAAGCACTTTGCAAAATTGAGGTACTAATTGGAATTAGACTTAAAGCGTCAAGTATACCTAGGAATTGTTAAAATGTGTATAGCGTAACCTTACAATGTATATATTTAGGTCAAGTTTACAAGAAACAAGACATAAATATCAAGATTGTAGTGACACGATACAAACAAGATAACCGTTCCAAGGATATTTAAGATGATGAACCAAGCCTAACTACACCGATGATCCTAACCTTGGTATCAATTTCATAAATGACAACCAATGATATGAGTAACAAAATGTCCCTACTTATGTCGAGTTCAATGAAATGAACAAGGAATAAGTAATAACAAGAAGTTAATGTGACCTCCAAACAAGGTATACGAGAAGCAAGCCCAAATTCAATTAATACCTATATCTCAAAAGTGCAAGTTACGATTGTGAGTGACACAACAATGTCACCAAGATATGTTAACCAAACTTTGTGAGAAAGTAAGGTATTGATATCAAGATGATATTGATATAACACACACAAGTGGTAACATGTAGCACTTTTCAAAATCAAGGTAGTAATGGAATCAAACTAAAAGCTTATAGTATAACTAAGAATTGTTAAAATGTGTATAGCGTAACCTTAAAAACCATATATTTAGGTCAAGTTTACAAGAAACAAGACATAAATACCAAAATTGTAGTGATATGATATAAACAAGGTAACCTTTCCGAGGAAGTTCAAGGTGATGAATCAAGCCTAACTATGATGACGATCCTAACTTGGGTATCAAGATCACAAAGGATACCAATGATTTAAAAACATCTCCACACACTTTAGACATTTATTTAACCCATTCACAAACATGGATTGGCATAAACGGATTAAAAAGTGGTAGAAATAATCAATTAATAATGCCAAGGTAGTCACTCTTCTTTTGATCAACAAAGTGTCAAAAGAAAGTGAAGGAAGTAGATCAATTGGGGGTTAAAATGTTGGCCTTACTTCGGTAGAGTTTTTCCTTACCTTAGGGTAAGTGAAAAACTAAGAAAAAGTAATGCTTCCCATGTTTCATGATGAATAATGGCTCACAACTCAAAACTATTTTGAAATGGTCAAAGTTGGCTCCTGGTCAAAGATATCTTCCTAGGTGGTTCTCTCAACTAGGTGTTACAAAGTTGTCTTAAGAGTTCTCAATTTACCCAATAAGTCACAATGACTAATTTGGGAGTATCTTGGCTTTACTTTACCCCCTTCAAGCATAGTGGGAAATAAGTGCGTCCATCATGTACTCTCACTGGGGTCACCATACAAACAACCAGTAACACTAACTCACAAGGAAAAACTAGTCAAGTAGGTTATGCGGAGCACTTCCCGTTTCGTCCACAAGGTTCCCTCTTGCGTGGACTACTTTGGAGTTCCTAGGACCACCCCCATTTTTGTAGCTTAAGGCTTATGCCAAAGTGGTTATGTCCTAGTTTTAAGCAGATGAGACGTACCCTTATCTGAACCTGTAAATACAGTGTTTTGAATGTGGTGTTCTTTTTATCTTGTTTAATTTGATGTGGTTTGCTTGAACACCTTTTGGCAACCTCTATGGAAACTGTATTAGTATTTTTGTTTTTTTTCAACTCCACCTTTCTTTGACAAGCATTTGTGGTTCTGCATAATGGATTAATAGTTTTCCATAAAACAAATAAACATCATTTTTGATTCTCAAGATCACCCTAAGGCATAAGAGAATAGCATATGTGATGTGAAATCCAATAATTCAAAAAATGGAAACACTTAATTCAAACGTGAAATATATCTTTAATCAATTTTGGACATTCAAAATATTCTTAAAGCAACAAAAGATATAATAATTGTTTCTGATTCCCAAGATTGCCCCAAAAGGTGTGAGGGAAAAGCATACATGATCTTACTCTTATAATTAACATGCAAGGTTCATTCCATGTTTAGTCCAGCATATCCATTCTAACAAAATAAAACCTACAATGATGTTAGTACTTTAGGAAACAAATTTTTCACAAATCTGAAAGTAATATGCCAACTCAGACTGAAGCACCTACGCATGGTTTAGGGAATCTACACCCTCTGTGTAAACTTAAATCTGCAGTGTGCATGTGCCACCTGAGAGATTCCTATGCCAGGATTATGGTATGTGCATCAGGGTTAGGCGTATGTGCCAAGGTACCCAAAAGGAGGTACAAAAACTTAGATAGTGCTCTTGTGTCACCCAAAAGATGCATATTCTAGGATTATGGTATGTGCACCAGGGTTAGGGTATGTGTACTATCCTGATATGTTTCCACCAGCAGTGAACGTATAGTATGAGAAGATTGTGTGCACACCAGAAAGTGTGTTTGTGCTAGGTTTAGTGTGCCTATGCTAGGTTTTGTGCACCTTCACCCATCCTACAATCAAAATGCGGCCAAAGACAACAAAAATCTCAAAACACTCCAAATTTTAGTAAGTTACCTCAAAATTGACAACAAGTCATTAGAATGAAAGCTCTAAATGAAAACCTACACTTATAATACTAGCACAATTCTAAGAAATTGAACATTATTTTCCATATGTGTATATCAAAGGTTAGCCAAAATAATAAAATTTGAGCTAGAATGTTAAGGGACTAAGGACCGCTCCCACCGAGCATGCCATATGTATGCATGAATTTGTTTAGCGATGTCAAGAAAGATTAGAACTAATACCTAGTAGTCCTACAACAAAGATAAATCAATATCAATACATCATCATGCTAAGAGCTAAACAAGTAATAAACATCAATACTATGCATTAGAATCTTTAAAATAAACCTCAAGCTAACATACTAACATTTATATATCTACTGTTTGGAAAGCTAAATCAATAAACTAGACCTATGTAGATCTTTTAGCTATCAAAAGGAGATAGTGGTTGTTCGATCCAAGATGATAAAATATGGAATTTCATCAAGCCATGGCTTATTATGCCTTTCTTGATTAACTCCATTTTTCTTCACAAAACTAACTTGATTGTTTGAATGAAAAAGGATGATGATTAGCTCCACTCTAATGGAGAAATGTTCAAAGATGATAAAAATAGCTATAGTGTATTTACTATATGCTCACTTTTGCTTATCAAGAAGTAGGTGTAGGTGTAAAGGTAGAAGGAGGGCTCTTTATATAGCCCAATGGATAGAGGAATCTCTACATTCCTTTACATGTGGGATAATAGAGATGCTGGGTTAGTTGTGGATAAGGTGGGTTTAGAAAGGGTTGAGTTAACTTTAGGAGAGTTTATTTTGTCCCTTAGTGACTCATGGGGATAAAGGGGGTTTATTAATTAACCAAGGTGATTAATTAATAGGTGTGCAAGCTTATAAAAGTATTTTAGAGGAATAATTAGCATGATTTAGACTATGAGAGGGATTTAATCAAATAAATGATGATTTATTGATTTAATGGAGGAGGAAGCTCATTAATTAATAATAATTAATTATTATAGGTAGAAAGGGGAGATTAGTTAATTAGAAATAATTAATTAATGTATATAGAAAGGGGATATTAATTAATTAGAAATAATAAATTAATTTAGATAGAAAATGGAGCTGATTAACAAAATGTCATTAATTGGATTCATTGTTAGATAGAAGGGTTAATTAAATGTTGTAATGTAGCTAATTAATGGTGATAGAAGAGAAAGTGTGTTATATTAATGATATAATGTCAATTTGTGGGAAAGGGTACAATTAGTGCAATTTAAGTATTTAAATTGCTCAAGATAAATTATAGGTGTCTATAGTTATGAATGCAAGCCTACAATGATAAAGAAATTTGTAATAAAAAGAAGATTCCTTTGAGTTGAGTATAATTTTTACTGCAAAATTACATCACCCCGGAATTGCCATGTTGTGGATGGGTTATTCGGTGTAATATGCATAACATGGAACTATCTTAAGTGTGGGACCTTGTGAAATGGGATATCTCTCTGAAGAAGGCCGATTCGTACTCCTAATCCTACCTTCCACAAAATACTCATAATGCAAGAAAAAAAACTATCTAACATTATATTATAATACAAAGGAGACAGGGAGAGAGATACATGAAAAGTAAAACCTACACTAGAAGTTGTGATACACCAGGAAAAGGAGTTGTAGCCACTTCACATCCTTCAAAATGGGTAAAATTACACTTAAAGAGGGTGGTCTAGCACCACATACCAACTTGCACCATACACCATTTCCAGACAGACACATCACACTCAAACCCTGTAATGAAAAATGAATATGAATAGATCCTACAAGAATAATGAGAGGCAAGAAAACAACAATATAGTGTAAGGATTGACAGATGAATCACAAAACACCATTTTTATTACTCCAATAATTTACATAGTACATTTTTTTTGTCAAGAAGAGGAAAGATGTCATTAAACATCTTAGGAATAAGGCCTTAAGCCCCATGAAATTCACAAGAGCACAACTGAAAAAATGGAGAATATGGGCACAGAGGAGGAAAATGAACAACAACCTGATTTATGTAGAGGAAATATGAGAGAGAAGAAGAAACCCAAATTCCATACTTCTACCACTCCCAAAATTCATCACTACACCTGTTATAGTGATGGTATTTCTTTCTTAATCTATACTTGTTTTTACCTTTCCTTGTCGAGGAAAAAATGGAAACCCATACCTTCATCATGGATTTTCTACACTTGGGTATGACTTCCCTTATCTTCTAGTTTCACCTTTGATTTTATCTCACCTAATCTCTATACTTCACAAAACTAATAATTTCATCATGTGTGGCTTGAAAATAGATTTCCATCGACAATATTTTTTCTTAAATCTGATAACCAAGGAAAATTTAATGAAGGTTTAAGCATTACTTAGTTTTTTGGTTAGTCTCCCCACTCACTCCACCCACCAAGCTATTTCCACCAACTCACCACTCAATTATCACCTACAATTATCACATCCCAATCCTAACTCACTAAGTTAGGTTTAGGCTTTAGGTTTGCATTGGCATGACAACGAGTCATGAACCATGTTGGTTATCTTCCCATTCAACACCTGATTGGTCTAGGTCGGTGACCGAGCTATCTTATTGTTCGGGTTCAGGGTTTGATGATGTAGATACATTGTGTTGTGGGGGTGTTTAAAAATCATGTTTTCCTGACATGGAAAGCCAACCATGTATTCCAACTCACATTTCCTGACATACTACGCTCCACCTCTGAGCCAATTTTGTGTCGAGTTGACCAATCCCTGTGACATGGCTTCACCGCATGCCTCCTTGACTAACATCCTGACCTCAAGTTTAGATGCATCTATCAAGTCAAAACCTACCATGTCATCTTCATCCTAACTCTCAAGTTCCACATGCATGTCTCGCTTTCCATGGTTCTGACCAAGATGAGTCTGCTACCAAACTGTCCATCGTGCATTGGTCATATTGAGTCTGACGGCCTGTTCGCTCCAACTTTCATGATATCTCCTTCCCCCCGATGTATACACGTGACTTTCCCAAGTCACACAACCCTTATCTCATCTGATTTCAACACAGTGAACTCACCAATCTCTCATACAACTCATCCCTCTTTGTAATGGCTCATCTCGCTGAGCTAGAAAATAGCTCAGTCTCCTAATGGCCCATTTAGGTAATTTTGACCCAATTTAACATTTTTACATGATTTATTCTAGATTTATTGAATCAGAGGGCTATGAGAGAAGTCATGTCATTTCTTAAAGGGTTAGAGCGATGGTTGGAGTGAGTAATTTTGAAATCAAATTTGAGCAGAAAAATGTGAGGGGTAACGATGCAACAGTTCACGAGGAGAATCTACAATATGGTAGGAAGGAATCATAATTAACAACAAAGAGGGAAAAAGTGGATCTAAGAAAGGGAACCTCAATCACATGGGAGAGGTGGGTGGGAGGAAAAGAATTCATACAATTATCATCCATTAATATCAATCCTATTTACAATTAAAATGGTGTTTTCTTGGAAATACCAGAACAACTAGCTAATCAAGTAAGAACTTCAATGTGCAATACCATTCTAGCCACGATTCCTGGAAGCAGGCCTAACATTGAGGATTTCAGAAAATGGGAAACTAGAATGTGGATTCCCAAAGGCTCAATGGAAATAGAAGCATATGTTAATGCCTATTTTAATATAAATGTATCCTTAGAGGAATATTTTAGAAAAAAAAACTTTCTGGAGGACCATGGTTCATAGGAAAAGCGGTCATTCTCATCCAAAAATGAAAACTAGGTTTCAACCATTTGGAAACAATCATCAAGGAATATCCTTTCTAGGTTTTTTTTCCAGGTTTACCTCTGGAGTACTGGGATATAGACATCTTATAGGGGATAACAAAATCCATTGGGGCTTAGGATATTATTGATATAGTTACCTGCGCTAAAACCAAACTTCTTTTTAATCATTTATGCTTCAACATAGTCCATGAGATTTTTTTACCTAAAATAATTGAGATTAAGGCATCATGGTGGATTCATACCCAAAATATTGACTATGAATTTACACCATTTATGTGCTTCTCATGCTTCAAGGAAGGCCACAATATTAAATCATGCCCAAAAGATAAAGAGGAGGCTGCCCAAAATGCACTGATAAAGAAAATCAAAGGCCTCAATAAGGATTATTTGAAAGGAAAGGGAATCATGAAGACAAATCAGAGTGGACCATCGAAGGTTAATCCTTCATGGAGATAGATAAATAAGTTATTGGAAATAAAGGACCAGATCCCAGAGAACCCAAAACAAAATATAAAAGAAGAAACAATTGTAGTAGGTTAGGTAGAGGCCAACAATATGAAAGTAACTCAAGAATTTGAAAATGATGAGGACACACTAGTTTTTGAAGATTTTCAATAGGATAGTATTATTGGATCCATAGTTTAGGACACAATAGAAGTAATTTGTTTTCCCAAAGACCAGATGAATCGTTACTAGTAAGAAATATGTTCAAGATCTTAGATGTTAATCTAGAGGACATTCCTACAGTGGAGGAGGATATCCAACGGGATCATGAGGCCTCTGTAAATGTTCTAGAAGAAACTGCTATTGAGTACAATGTGGCTATATAAGTGGTAAAATAAAGTCCCATTAAGTATTTTACATATGTCCAGGTCCTAGAGACAGTTAGTATACCATCTCCAAAATGGAATCTAAGAACTAGATCAAAGGAAATTGTTGGAGCAAATAAAGCATCTCTAGGAAGACCATAAGAGAAGGCTAAAAGGGAGAGGGCAGAAAAGAAGGACATTATAGAAGGATTCCAAAAATGATTAATGGTAACTCATAAATGCTCCCATCCCAAACTATCTATTTATCAAGGAATATAAAGGGCCTAAACCAACATTGTAAGCATAGGATTTTGTTTGATTTCAAAATGAAGGAGAAACCTGACGTAATAATGTCATAAGAGACTAAGATGTGAGGGGATAAGAGAAAATATTTAAATACTTTCTTTTGGAAAGAATCTGGTTTCCACTGTCAACCCTCTACAGGGGCTTCTAGTGGTCTGTTGTGTATATGGAATAAGAATACCTTAGAAGGCTTCCACCTTGTCAATATTCAACATCATTTAGCCATTTGTTTTACTAAAATTAGCTCTAGAAAATAATTTATTCTCTCAAATATTTATGCTCCTAATACTACTACTAGTAGAAGGCTTCTCTGGGAGGAACTAACTACCTTAAAGAGGATGTTTAGTGATTTAAACTAGATCAAAGGAGTATATTTTAACACTCCTCTTCTTCCTTCAAAAAAAAGGAGGTAATTTTCTCACGAAAATTATGGAGGATCTAGAAAAATTCTTGGGGTGGAATGGATTGATGGATTCGAATCTAAGTGAATAAAAATTCACTTGGTCCAACAGAAGTGAAGGGGATAATCTATTATGTAGCCTAGAATTCAGCAACACAATCCCAGGCGAACTGACACATCACTTAGCCTAGACTGAGAGCTCACCCAAAGTGTGAAAAAGTACCAGATTCCTCTTTAGGTTTGTTGTTACAAGTATGTTATCATGATGAATAATTTAATCATTCCAGATCTATAGCTAATATATCTGTCAAACAATGCATATCCAGACCTAGATCTAGAACATAACAAACTTAACAAATAACCATAATGGAATCAAGCATTTCAATACTAAATTATAACCATGAGAACACCTTGTTTTCAGTCCATAATCTTGATTATATTAATCACAGTAAATACACAAAAGCTTCCTTATAATCACAGTAGTATACGTTCATGTGTGTCACATATTTGATAGCATAATCTCACTATAACCTAGTTCTCATACGTATATCTATGCTCTCTCAACTACATAGTTCAATACATATTTATAAGTGTGGGGACTTACCCTTCACCACTTATATAATCCAAAAATAGGTCGCATGTTATTATTAGCCACGTGTTGTTATAAAAATAGGCTTACATGTAAGAGTGTTAACAATTTATCTCCCTTAGTCAATTATCAGTCTACAATTCTATCTTTAGCCTACATCCATGTAAATCACTTTGTAGCTGATCATATAAAAATAGCCAATGCGTGACGTGCAAGTCTCCAATCGGTTTGAGTGCTCCGTACGCTATCTCAAAAAATAGATCCTCATCATGAAAATGGCTAAGTACCTGAATCTGTCTCTGTTCTATGCACGCGATCTTCTTTGATGCTTCTATGCCTTTGAATGCACTTTGTTCTCCCCGTGCGAATATTTTGTATTTTCTCCAATAAGTGCTAGAGTCTGACTAATCAAAATTACCCCACACTAGTTTACATTGCCGCCCTAGTAATGGTTGTCTCCAAAAATGAATCAAAGAATATAAATAGAAGAATAGAAATAATTTTGATGAATAAAAGAATGTCTTTAACATGTAGTATCTTCTGTTGCAATTTGGATAATCAATTCGAGATATTATTATTTTATCTTTACCTCTAAGGTATTCCAATCCTTGAGCGTAGCCTCTTCTTTCTCTGGAATATCCATTGTGCAATTGACTCTAATTCATCCCTTGCAATCTCTCCTTTTTGATTCTGTAATACCAACACAATGATGGAAATGTTAGTCATTCTCCCTTCCATAAGTCCATCTTTTGAGAAATGAGTTTCCCAAGCTCATATAACCTTTCCTTGTGTGGTTCTTGAGTTGTTGTAAGCACCCCACACTTCTTCTTAACAAGTGATAACCATTATGTGTGGCCCAATGTTTCATCCTTCATGGCCTTCAGGACCTCATTTTCTTCCAAAATAGTCCTAGTCCTTATAACGGCCTCTGGCACTGTACAAATATTCAACACTTGATCTACCTTCTTAAGTTCCTCTTGCAAGCTCTGAAGCAATCCTTCATATGATGCAATCTTCCGCATCACTGAATCCTTTTCTCACTCTACTTACTATGTTATATCCTCTGGTTCTAGCATGCAAAGAGGTTATTATTCAATCACTAAGTCCACCAATGTACTTACATAATGTATTTCCAAAGGAAACGTCTTGGGTACCTTTGGCTCTAAGTGTGGCCTAGCCTTCATGAAATTGTCACCAATCTCCTCCTCCATGCTGATAAATACAACGTTCTTCTTCTATGCCAAGTTTTTTCCTATTTTAGGAATGTTGTTTCCTCATCCTTAATTTTAATCTCCTCCCTTAGCACCCTAATTGTGGCAATTTTATCCACATTCCAATGTGTGACTTCTGTTGAGACTTTAACCAAAGCATTGCTCACCTGTTCATCTGACATAACAGTAGGCTTTACTGTTATGTGTCTAGCTTGAGGTGTATTTTTCAACCTCCTTGACACACATGAATCCTCACATAAATCAAATTTTGGTTCATCCATGTGTGTGTGCATCGACCATGACAATTTCTTCCTTGTGTGCATTGTCGTCATATCTTCATCCATTAACTCCCAGCCATATAAATCCTTTTGTGCCATTGTGATCTAGAAATGGGCATGAAAAATTTTACCTATGTCCTCGATGTAGCCCATGGCTGGTGGAATATACTCCCCACTTGTCCTTCTTGATCTAGGATGCTTAGGAACTTGGGCTTCAAGATTGGGAACTTGTGCTGCTATGTCTAGAGCAGTCTCGGTTGTTTTCTTATCTGTCCCTTTTTCTCCCTCTTCTCCATCCTTCATTTCCTCATCTTTGTGTTCTTCTATGTTCTCTGGAGGTGTAGGATAATTGGGCATGCTTTCCTCTGACTCTTCTTCTTCCTCATTCAACTTTAATTTCCTTCTTATTTTCTTAGTTGTCTCCTTCTATGGAGAGAGTTAAGGTGATATGTGCATTGTTTGCAGAGTAAAACCTTGGGTCCTTGTCCTCCTAAATACTCTCTTGAATCGAAGCTCTCCTTGGACCATATCCAATTCCTCATCATCTTCCTCTTGTGGATGAGGTGGAGTAGTTGCGCACTCAGCTTCATCCTTATTTGGAGGTTGTCTTCTACCTCTGTGTTCCAAACCACCACTATCCTCATGCTCCTCCTCTTCATCATTGACTTGAATTATTTATGTGGGCTTGGGTGTTGAAACATTTTCCATTGTATGCTTACCCTTTGGCAACATTGGGAGCGTGAACTCATTCTCCACATAATTATCATTCTCCAGCTTGGGTTTGAGTTATAGGTACATGAGCACTACTCTAGTGTCCCCAACTGTGAAGCTCATAGGTTTCATGCTTATAATATCTGAAATAATTCTTTCAATATATGCATTGCACCTTTGGTATACATACTTCTTCCTCAAAGTGTGGTAGTCGCAATCTACCTTGTCTGCATTGAAGGTTAAGTGGTGTGCATCTGAGAATTGGTGAATTGATTCCTGGTAATACCTATTTGTGAAGGAATATGATAGTTTACACCATGGGCTCCAAGCCCTGTCCTTCATCACAAATCACGCAAGGGAAAAATGTTGGTATACTGCAAACTAAACTGCCCTACCCACTACTAAAGGTAAATCCTTGGGTATGTGCCACTCTTCCTCGAACGATGCATAGATTCTATCATACCACATCTCCTCCCTCTTCTTGAATGGTCCACTCATTGATCCATCACACAAGTACTTGTAAAATCTTTCCGCAGGTGACTTGTGTTCTGTGGGGTACTCCCAAATATTATCCTTTAGCCCATCAGGCACCCCATTCTCCTTGAATACTAAGGACAATAACGCAGTGCCAAAACTTATTCTGTCACCCTGTCCTTGCTTCTTCAATGATTTTCTTCTCTATGTGATCTGTAATGTTGTAGACCACTCCTTGAGATATCTTCTTAGTGACATGCAACCACATTGTGTTTACCTGCAACCACCTTCCTTGGTCATTCAACTTTATCACAAGATGTGCAGTTGCCTACATTACTAGGTACTTATTCAACTTGTCAATGTCCATGCCACGCTGACCCTTGGTATACCCTAGCTCCTTCCTCATCTCTAGGATTTCTACCTTATTAGTTAAATCAATATCCAGATCCAACCCTGAGGGCCTTAGTCCTATCACCATTGAAATCAAAGTAGTTGTGATTCTTACCCTCCACCCGGTGAAGTAGAAGAATTCGTCATGGAATATTCTCATCAGCCACCAATATAATGGTTCATACTTTCCAAAATATGGTAGCTCATACAACTAGTAGACTTCATTCTGCTTTAGTAAATTCTCACGAGCATCATTGTATACTAGCATATCCTTTTTCGTGCGCTTGTTCATTTTCGTGCTTAACAACACATTGAGATCCTTCTTATTATCTAATGTTCGATGGTTGTAGTCATTGATTTTACATTAGTAGATATGGGAATCCTATTCTTGTCCCACAGTCATGCCCTTCAGATATTGCATTTATGAAAAATTACTCTCGGGAGCAATCTCTTCTTCCACTTCAACAATATTCTTCCCTTTATCTCTTGATGCGGGTGCTTTCTTTGGTGCCATTTGAAAAATCTCTCTTTTCTTCCCTCTGTAGTCGATTAATTCAAAACCCTAGCTTAAATATTTGTTCCCTAGTCGAAATAACATGCCCTAGCATGTTCGTAATGTTTTTTGCTTCACTCAAACCCTTATCCTATGGTAACACAAGCTTCTCTAGCACACAACCCTTCTCTCCACATCTGGTTTCACACTCTACACAACTCAACATGATTGCTCAGCTCATTCGCACTTAACCCTTTTCAAATTATCTCAATTGCAATGGTAAAAAAGAACTCACATCCCGTTCTTGTATAGAATTTCAAAAATTTAGTGCATTTATTGCTCCTTCACCTACCAACAATCCTCTCATTAAGTGACCATTTTCATTATTTCCACACAGTACATCTTCGAGCCCAAGCTCTAAGCTTCTAACGTGACCTCCTATCTTTTGGCTATGGACTTCTCTTCAACACACTTCCATGCACCTAAGTACCTCATCACCATGCCTTCCATTGGTATACTTATCGGCCCTTACTTACCTCACGTTATAATTATTTCTTCATTCCTCTCTATCTATGGTCCTTGTGTCCAGAAGAAATCTCCTTTTTTTTCAATTTTCCAACCTTGAATAACACCTGTAGATAGTTCCTTTCATGTGGAATTATTTCCATTAGTCTTGTACCTGGATATCAACAACCTACCCCACACTAAGGGTAGTGTGCAGCCCTATGCACATAAAAATTCTTCAAATAGTAATTAGCTTCTGGTGCGTAAACGCACTTATTACACAAACACACCAACTAAATTGACAAAGCATAGCAAAAAAGAAGGAACCACATTAAGGGAATGCATAATTGAAAATATAATCTAAATGGTAACATTACCTTATTACAAACACTAAGAAGACTTATTTACACTAGGGCTTCAGCCTACTCCTATTGATGTAACAAGGTAACTGTATTCCATCAACTACCTCTAATTGACAAGCACCTGATTCGAGTATGTTAGTGATAACGTATAGCCCCAACTAATGTACCTTGATTTTACATGGATGGTGCAAAAACTTAGAATCATAAAGGAGCACCATCTTTCCTATCTCCAACTTCTTATCCTTGATGTTCCTGTGATGCCATACTTTCTACCTGGACTTATCTTGTTTTTTACTCCAACGTGTTATAGCTCGTCATTCATCCAATTAGATTAACTATTCAATGTGTTCTTCTAATTCTTTTTCATCAGCAAGATCTCTAGTGCATGCAATATGCAAAGAAGGTAACATAAATTCCATAGGAATAATTACTTCTATGCCAAACACTAACTAAAATGGTGTGGCTTTGTTCAAAATTTTATATGTTTCCTGATGCACCCAAATTACTGTAGATACTTTATCTTCCCAATCCTTTCTTCCAACATCACAAATATTTGTCAATGTCTGGATCAGAATTTTCTTAAAAGCCTCAGCAGTCCCATTTTCCTGAGGATGATAGGGTGTATTCTTATGGTGTGAAATCATGAATTCATCTAATAGAATTCTGATTGTCTCATTAAGAAAATGTGTGCCCCTATCACTAGTCAAATTTAAAGGACATCCATACCTTGTAATAATATTTTCCCAAAGAAACATGGCTATTGTGGTCACTGTATAATCCTTTATAGGTGCTAATTTTTCCCACAGTGTCAAATAATCTGCGTAATTTATGATGTAATGCGATCCAGTTCTATGCACGACTGGTGAAATAGGACCCAAAAAATCTATATTCCATTTCTCAAATGGTTCTACACTAGTAATGGGTCTTAGAGGCATTTCATCTTGTTTTCCTGGTTTCCCAAGGCATTGACAATGATCAAAAGCCTTAAACAATTCCTTACAATCTTTATACAGGGTCTCCCACCATAATCTAATGAGTAGAATCTTACGCGTAGTGGCATCACTGGCATAGTGGCCACCTGCAACACCACCATGGGCTTCTCCCATAATATCTGTGTGCTCATGTTCCAATATACAACAGTGTAATACCTCATATCAGCATAATTTATATAGGTCGCCATTAATTAACATATATGGGGTTATGCATATAGAAATTTGGTTCTTCTCCAAGGATTTAATTCCTTTTGGTGCAATTCTTGTTCATAGAAAGACAAAAATGTCCTCTAGTTCTGAATGCACTCGTTGTAACATGTATAACTGTGCATCTAACATGGTATCCTCAATTTCCTATCCTTCTTCTCCTAATTGAATTTTGGTTAGATGGTCTAGTCAAGAATTAATTTTCCTTGGTGTTAACACAACTGTGAAATAAAATTCTTGAAATAAGAGCACCCATCGACATATGCTCCCTTGTAAAGCAAGTTTGTTTACCAAATACTTCAATGTCATGTGATATGTATAAAAGATGAATGGTGTTGCTAGTAGGTACTATCATAATTTATATAGCGCATAGATCATTGACAAATCTTTGTGCTCTGTAGTGGTGTAATTTTGTTTTACAGGAGTCAACTTTCTACTAGCAAAATAGATGGGATGATATATAATACCTTCTCTAGGTTGAGCTAACACCGTGTCAATGGCCATGCTAGAGACATCAACATGTACATGAAATGGTTGGTCCCATGAAGGAAAATGCAGAATAAGTGCAGTAGTAAGTTTTTCCTTTAATGTCTAGAATGCACGCTTTTGCGGTTCTCCCCAGTAGAACGTACCTTTCCCTTTTAGTAACTCTTCCAACAATGTGGTAACTTTGGCATATCCTTTGATAAACTTTCTGTAATATCTTGTATGACCCAAAAATCCACACACCTCACTCTGACTGATAGGATTCCTTAGGCCTATAATGATTGTAACCTTGGCTAGATCAACCAACAAACCTTCCTTGTAGATTATGTGTGCTACTAATATCCCAAATGGTGTAGAAAATATGCACTTATTGATGTTCAAGGAGATACTCAACTATCTACATCTTTCAAACACCAAGCGTAGATTTTCACAATGATCCTTAACTAATCCATACACTGTCTAATCATCTAAATATACCTGTAAGAATTTGTGAATAAATTCCTTGAATGCTTGAACAACTATGCACGAAAATTTAGCAACTACATTTTTCAGACCAAAAGGCATTACAGTATAGGTAAAGCTACCCCATTCAGTAGTAAACATATTATTTTCTTGATCCTCCTAGGAATTACAAACCTGATGATACCGAGAGAACCCATCTATAAACAAATATATTTCACGCCTTGAACACCTTCTAGTATTTCCTCGGTGAATGGCATAGGAAAGGGATATTTCAAACATGCAACATTTAGCTCCCTATAGTCCACACAAATCCTAGTCCCTCCATCCTTCTTGATACTGATAACCATTGGGCTAACCCATTTTGACTCATCAAGGGGCTTGATAATTCCAAAATTCAAAATTTTATCAATCTCTTCTTTAACCTTTTTCATAAAAGTTGGGATTCATCCTATTAGGTCTCTTTCTAACTGTTCATGCAACCTCTTTAAGATTTATCTTCATCTCCCCTAATAATTCATGCATGCCTTTCAGTTCATGGTACCCCCTAGGGAATAAGTCTTGATAATACCTTAGTAATTCTATGATTTTTTCCACTTCAGAGTCTGACCAATAGTCCTCAAGTACAGCTTCCTTAGGCTTAGCCTCTAATTCAATATTCACCTTCTTTGTCTTCATAGGTTCATAATAGGCATGTGTGGTTGTATCTGCACTATCCAATACCTCATGCCTACCTATTGAATGTTTTACATCCATATTTTCTACTTCCTAATCATCCACTAAGTAGATTATTTTTCCTTTTTCCTTCTCAAGAAAAGCATGTTGAAGTAGTGTTACGCTAGCCTCTGTTTCTTCAACAAGACATGCTCCTGAGTCTCCTTCATCTAATAACTCCTAAAGGAGTTATTCAGCCTTGGCACTATCTCCCATAGTTAAGTGCTTTATGACTTTCAATGCTTCTTCCACCAGAGGATTTGTAGAGAATAAGTCAAATGTATGGGTCATTCCTGCAATTAAATCCTTCCAATTTCTAATCTCTCTATGGAGTTCTAAATATACATACCAAGCACATGTGCATCCTTGTAAAGTGGAATAAAAATTGTGCACCCATAGTGAAGGTGGTAAAGATTCCTACCCTTCTGTCTAGAGTCTCTCACACTTCTGAACATGGTGCTAAATAGGTTGATTACCATGATAAGTATATATTTGAGTAGGTGCATTGCTCCTGAAGAACCTAGTAGTAAGGGTGATCCTAATTTCATTCCATCCTATAAGATTATCCTTATGGGCCATCCACCAGTGTGTTTTTGTCCCACATAGTGCATATGTTATCATATTTATTCTTTCCAATGGGCCTATCCACTATTATTCCATGGTGCATAGGAATACCATAGGATCTCCTTGTCTGGTGTAACAAGGTACCGAATTGTTACCTATTCTCCTAATATAACATGGTTTCCTACCTCTAGGAAATATGCTATTTACTTTGAGCCGTACCAACTCATAAGTTTTATGAGCTCAATTATCACAGGGAACACTTGTAGCATTGCTAATAGACTGCATTCTCCCACTGAATTATTCCTTCTTTAGTTTTCTCAAGCATCTCCAGTTCTCAGATGGCATGTACATAAATCCTATTCAGATCATCTTCACTTAAGGGCTCAACATAGGTGTTTCACCTTTTTATTAGATTGTTTCTTTAAAGTGTTGACGAAATAGATAGGGTAACAGGCGTAGGAGGAATACCTGTTCAAATGGAGGTCGATGGGTTGTTGTGTGTGTATGACTTTTGAATCCATAGCTGATTGTGAGAGGTTCCTTTTTTTTAGGAGGAACTACCTGCAAATGCAAAATCAAGACCACAAGAAGGAATTAAACAATATGGGCAGTGAACTGCCTAGCGTATGCTAGATCTGGTAAGTGTGATACTTCCTAGATGGATTGTCAGTCCACTGTTTTAAACAATTTAATGTTGTAAATAAAGTAAATCCTATTATAATTTTAAATGATTTAGGTATCTCACTTAAAAACACAATAAGAAATAGATATAATCTAACAAGACTAAGCTAGAATAGAATCTGAAGGTCAAATGATTGGTTTTGGGTTGTGTAGGTTTGACATGAGGTCTCGATTATATCAGAGGTGGATGAGGGTGAGATAAAATTAAGTGGGTAGGTATCTGTTCTTGGTTGTGTTAGTCAAATACAGAGACTGATGTCAGTTAGGGGTAACCAATGGCGGTCAGGTGTGACCGATGCCGGTTACTATGAAATATGGAAATGTCACAGAACAAGTTTTAGGTCTCCTTTGTGATTTCACAAAGGACTTTGGTTGGTCAGGACGAGGTATTGGGTGACTGGGGTAGGCTTCAACAAGGCTTTAATGGGTATATGGAGGTGGAAATGATGGAGGAGGTCAATAGGTGGCTAGGTAAGCAATAGATGATAAAATAATGATGAAAGGAAATAAACCAGAGAAGTATGACATTATACTTACTTGGATCTTGGTCTTGGATGCCTATTTGTGAAGGATGGAGGTGTTGATGAGGGGCTTGAAGGTTGCAAGTGATCACCAATTTAAGGAAAGCTTCTACATGGGCTGCATGTACACTCCTCTTTACTTGGTTAGATCAGATTATGACTGGGATGGCTGTGTAGGAAAAGTTATTTGGTCTCCTTCCTTGCATATGTGGTCTCGTTGAAATTCACTCTCTGAAGATGTGTTATCTCTTTGATATGTGATAATGCTCACCAAATTTTTTTCTTCCAACTTTTCAACTTCCAACCTTGAGAATAAGGTTGTTTTGGGGTTAAAAGGGTAACCGACGGCGGTTCCGGCTTAACCGGTGACGGTTAGGGGTAACTGGTGTCGATCAAGGTGGGATTTCCTAGGTTTACTAAACTAGGGAGATCCTCTTGATTTCCTTGGATCTCATGTCATTAACCCATGGATTAGACTGGGAGATTCTTGTGAGCATGTGGGAATGTGGTTAGAGGGAATGTAGGCATTAATTTTTGGGGTTTGGGTAAGTCTTAGTTAGTTATGGCAACTTACTAAGAAAAGGTCTTAAGTTGAGTTGGCTTGGTGAGGTGTCTAAGTGAACTGTATGTGTGGATATTATTTAAAATAAGATATTTAAATAATAAATATAGTGATAGGATAATGCATTAATTTAATTAATTAATTAAATTAATATTAGTAGGGTGAAAGGGGTCATGGCTAGGTGAATGTGATGAAGGGTGCTTATTTGTTGAGGGACCAAAGGGGAGTGTGACCTAATTTTAGTGTCTACATTTTTCCCCTTTTTGTTATGTAGCTTGTATTGGTAAGTGACGCTAACAAAAATAAGATGTGGTTGCCCCATGTGTGGGTGAAGGTGATCCCCCTCAAACCAGGAACTGACAAGGCAGAAGGCAAAGTCGGTGAGTGGTTTGATAAAAGGTGAATGTGAGAAAGGGGAAGGTGGGGAACGGGGAAAAAGGGTGAAAGGTCTACTCAAGAAATTGAGGTAATTGGTCAGGGTCAAAGGTAGCAACAGTCAAACACACGCACATGAATAAACTGCAGCACGCTACCGGGTTGAAGAGTAGGAAAACTCTACATCATCTAAGGTCGATAGGTTTATCCAAACAAGGTTGAAGTGAATCCGGTATCCAAGGTATAGGATATGGTCAGGAAACACAACGTAGGTTAGGTGCAGGAACGTTTAGGTATGTTCTGGTACACCAAAGGTAGGGTCAGGATAAATGGGATGACAATAGGCTAGGTAGGGTCATCAGGTCAATCAACACAGGTAACTTTGCCACAAGGTATAGCAAACACATGAGATCAAAGGTCACTAGCAATGGTCCAGGTCCAAATATCGAGATCACAGCGTGGGTAAAGGCTAAGGTAGGGGTAAAATAATGAGTCCCAAAGGAGGAAAAATGGAGGTAGTAGGAAAGGTAAGGTAAATGGGTTGGGTAAAGGATCAGGGTGAGGGGTGGGGTAAAGGATCAAGGTAAAGGGTGGGTAAAAGGATCAAAAGGGAGGGGCTTAATTGAGGGCAATGTGCAGGTGAGGATGACTGATGGCGGTCATGGATAACCAATGTCGGTATAGGAAAACTGACGATGGTGAGGTAGGGCATGCGACCGATGCCGGTCAAGGGTAACCGACATCGGTTAGGTCAAGTTGGTTATAAAAACAAAAAATCCACATTTTTATTATTCATTTGTTATTTGTGAAGTGAGAAAATGACAAAAAGGAGAGAAAAGAGAGAAAAGTGTCCAAAGGAAATGGGACAGTGCAGTGGTAGTGTGATTGGATGAGGGTTGGATTGGTGAGCAACAGGTCCATGATATCAGGGTGAGAGATTTGATTGGTTGGAGGTGATGAGTAGCTATTCGGTGATGGTAGATGCCAGAGAGGGATATGGCGGGCCACTGACATAGTGGCCTAGACATGTCACCGAGATGGTGGCAGCGACGGTGAGGTAAGTGCCCAATGCTACATTATTGATTAGATAGATTAGAGGTTTGGATAATAGTTATTTTAGGTTTTTGTGGGTTTTTGTTTGTTTGTGGGTGGGTAAAAATAAAATTTGGGTATAGGGGTGGAATAACGGGCTAAAAGAGGGAGGGAAAGGGTAGTAAATGGTATAGGTGGGGTGGGTAGAGGTCCAGGGGTAGTTTTAGGTCATTGTAGGTGGGGTAAAAGGGAAAGGGGGGTGATTTTAGAAAATGGGGGTTTTGGGAAGTCATTGTGGAGGATTTTCCACTGACAATGACTGGCATTAGTGTCAAGTTCTGGTCGGTAGTCGGTTGGGTAAAACTCTGGAGGTATCAAGTCACCAAACAGGTGACCGATGCTGGTTATTTGGTGATGGTAACCATGGTCGGTAAAGGTTTGGATAACTAAAAGTATCGGGAGGGGAAGGGTAGTAAATGGTATAGGTGGGGTAAAAGGGAAAGGGGGGTGATTTTAGAAAATGGGGGTCACCAAATAGGTGAGTTTGGCGATGCCAGTTTAAGGGTGACCATGGAGTTGGTTAGGATGAACCGGCACTGGTCGTTGGATTTTAGGCACAAGGGTCCAAAAGTGATGTGGGCTAGGTAGTTTGAGATGGGTAGAGTGAAAATAGGGTGAAGGGTAATGATAATTGGTGAATATGGTCATGGTAAATGTGGATTAATGTCGTGCTTGGATTGGATGCAGGGGGAGAGCACAGTTACATATGCGGGACAGGGTTCTGCCTCTACTGGTGACATTGCATGGCATAGTGACCCCTTTGGAGCTCCAGCATGTGGAGGTAGTGGGCTTGAGTGGGATTCATCACTACTGACATGTTGTTCGGTAGCCCAGCTTGATGGTCGTGCTCATTGATAGATGGGATCCCGCGACCAACACGTTCCACCTTCTGACGGGTGAGATGACTATCACCCTAGAGGATGTGTTCCAGATTTTATGGCTACCCATATTGGGTGCCCAGGTGTATTCTATCTCCTTCAAGGCCTCATAGGAGTTGATTGGGACTATTTTTGGTGAGGGAGTGGCTATTTTGAGATTCCATAGCACCAGTTTGAGCTATGGAGAGATGTACCTAGCCCGTCTAGATGAGACGAGGCTAGTGGTTTTGTTGATGGAGGCAGTGTGTTGCTATGCACTACCAGATGCAGAGGGTGGATGCTTTCCCTGATCACTAATGGGGGTACTCCACGATATGATGGTGCATGAGACACACTTTTCCTAGGCACCAGCATTCTTAGTGTAGCTATACAGAGAGCTATGGGCATATGGGTGGTTGTGCAGGTTTAGCTTGTGCTATACATTTATACTACACTGTCAGGCATACAAGCACATAGTGTGCGTGTAACCTATAGGGATTCCCTGAGAAGATGTATTCCTAGCTAGATTTGTGGGTGAGGATACAGGAGATGGGTGCCAGTGATAGGAGAGCAGAGATCGGATAGGCCGACACATGATGTGGCCCATTTTTGGCAGTTACTAGAGGGGTTGTCTGGAGTGGACATTATCTGGAGGCCATATGTGGGATTCCCCTCATATAGGCATATGCATGAGGAGCTAACTGAGCTCTAGCTAGAGAGGTGGATATAGGGTCATCATGTTGGGGAGGATGAGATGATCCCAGTAGACAGAGTCTGATGGTAGTTTGGGATCTTACAGGACATTTCCTCTACCCTTCCCACAGTATCAGAGAGATGACGTGGAGAGGCCCTTACCTCTACCACAACCTATAGTGCCCATAGGGGAGGAGGAGCAGCTAGTGGATCAGAAGATAGATGACGTCAGATGTACATACAGATATAGGCAATGGTGGGTGGCTCAGTTATGACCCATACCACCCAGACCATGGCAGCCAGACCTAGCTACCATTACAATGCAGAGAGATTCCCTATAGGGGTAGGTAGCTCCACGTTGATTACCTAGTTGGGTATACTACAGACACAGCTAGAGGGCTCAGAGGTAGAGGTAGCAAAGCTACGTGTATAGGTAGCCAGCCTGTAGGCCCAGATGGTGGATGGAGGAGATGGAGATGGTCAGGGGGGATGGTCAGGTGGCAGCCTTACAGGCTCAGGTGGTAGGTTTACAGGGCCAGTTGGCCATAGCCCAAGCACAAATTGGGGCCTTACAGGCCCAGATATAGGCACAGGGGTAGGGGGCACCACCACAGGCACCAGGAGTAGGTCCTAGTTCACAAGCAGGCATAGGGCAGGTTACTGCAGGGTAGGTACAGGGGCCGAGACCTATGGGACCACCACAGACCGTGCCTGTATCTAGGTTACGGGATGCCCTAGGTGAGGTCAAGATACTATCAGGACCAGATTATGGTGGCTGGGATAGATTTCATATCCTATGCCAAGTACAGGGCACAATAGGCATCTAGTGAGAGGATGAGATCCCACACTCATAGTGTGGAGAGCACAGGAGGTCAGCGAGCTCCGAGGCCTAATCAGGGAGAGGCCACCAGTGCACGGTGACCAACTCTAGGTGAGGTGCCAGCAGGGACACAGGAGGCTGAGGGTACATGTGACATAGAGATGGAGGACATCCAATGAGATGCCTGATATGCAGTCACCTGATTTTTTATGTATATTAGTTATTTTTTGATATATATGCCAGCCTGCGTGCCGAAGATAGTTGTATTTTTTTATCACATACCGGCCTGCGTGCCGAAGATAGTGAGGATGTATGAGTGATTTTTATATTTTGAGCATATACAGACTTACATGCCAAAGATATTTTGTATCGATTCATTATTTTTTTTGTATTTATGAGACCAGCCTACGTGTCGATGACATTTTGTATTATATATCAGCCTGCATGTGTGACGACATTTTTGAGATGATGGACATTATGAGATAGCCATGTATATTTGAGATACACATTTATTTATTTATATGATGAGATACATGGTATTTTTTATTTGTTGATGTGTTTATGAGATTTTGATTTATGGCTTGTGTTAGATGAGATATGGATTTATTATTTTGATATGGATGGAAATTAGGTGAGTTAGGCATGGTGGACTTAGGTTAGTTTAGGCATGGATCGAGTCATTCAAGTTAGGTTGGTTTAGGCATGATTGAGTCAGGTTATAGGCATAGGTCAAGGTTTGGTTAGGCATGGTTGAGTCAGGTTTATAGGCATGGATTGAGTCAGGTTTGGTTAGGCATGGTTGTGTTGAAAGTAGGTGAAGTTTTGATTCATTATTGATTATATTTTATTTTTTTGCAATGAATGATACTTATGGGTCATATGTGAGATGTGGTATAATCCATACATAGTGATGATAGAGAATTGGTAGGCGTAATAAATGTATAAGATATGAAGCAACTTGTTATGTATGTGGCTTAATTTCCAATTTTGTATATAAAAGGGGAACTAAGTGAAATGTGATGTAAATGGTGAGTTAGGCATGGTTGATGAATTGTTTAGGGTAGAGAATGGCCGAGCTAACCTCCAAGGGCCCCATGCCCTCGGAGTGCTGCCTACATAGTCCCGGTGAAAAGGGACCTCAGGCCGATGTAGTTCTCCCATAAGCTAGGGAAGAAAATGAGAAGGTGTGAAAATGAGTTGGTAGGTGTTTGGGCATGTTGTGGGTTTAGGTTTTTTAGGTGTGGGTAGATTGTAGGTAAAATGATGTAGGTGAAAGTGATTATGGTGAAAGAGGAGGATTACCCCAAAGGTAAGCGTCGAGGACCAAGTCCTGTATAAGGTAATCAAAATGTAAACAAAGATGGTTAAAAGATAAAAGGGGGCAATAAAGCCACCTGATTGGGTAGGATCATACCAAGTAGATCATACCTTGGAGGAGGTGATGAACATAAGACCCTAAATACATTGCACGATTGACATGTTCTACGATGAAAAGTAGTCACATGATCACCAAATGTCTAAGTTCCAAGAAGTCCCTTGAGGCAGTAGGAAATGAGAGTGGGCATGGTTCACAGGGTGAAGAGTAGGTAATTTTTTTTTAATTTTTATATGGTATGAGGTAGCAGGCCCTTCGGGAAAGAGGTCCTAGGTCACAACGGGAAATTCCATGACTAATTTTTTTTTTGTTTTGACTTATAGTTGAGATAGACTGATCGATGCGGGAAGTCTATATGGGAAAAATTGAACTCCTTGAGGTCTTCGTGAAGCTGATCGATGCAGGAAGCTTCGGTTGCTCTCATTTTTTTTAAGAGCTTTACATAATTTTCCTTTGAGGGAGTAGTCTATTTATAGCAATAATTGGTTGAGAAGAAGATGTCCTTTTGAGGGAGTCATCTTTTTATTAGAAGTTTGACTCAAGGATAGTTTGGTCCCACTGTGAGGTCTTTGCAGTCATGGACAAGACCAAGGTGAAAGATAGGACTCTTGTGTAAAGGGCAAGGTGAAATGACCATGGGATCTCATCTTAAGGTAGATGAAAAGTATCCATGAGAATCATGTTATGTGTAGTGCCATGGTACACATATTCAAGGGAAGATAACAAGTGATGGGTACTCACATGATTCTGGTTTAATCATTAGGGAGGTGTATGGAGTGGGTAGCGCTCAAGGGATGAGCTGGAGAGAGACAAAGGGTGAGGTAGGAAAATGAATCAACAATAGAATGGTCAAAGATGCAAGGTATTTAGGGGCTCAGGCTCAAGTTTACCATCGAGAGAAGATAAACGATAAGCACCTGATCCATAGGTATGAGTCATGATGTATGGTCCAAGCCAATTAGGAGAAAATTTTCCCATTTACTTTTTTCTGCTTTGGTTACGTGTTGATTTTCTTTCAAGACAAGGTCACCAACTTGGAAGGTTCGTTCGTGAACATGTTTTTCATAGGCACATTTGATACATTGTTGGTAAACTTGAAGGTGATCCAGAGTGTTAAGACAACGTTCATCTAATAACTCTAGTTGTGCTAAACGGTCCTGATGAAAGTCATCATCAGTGAGCATGTCATGGAGAGAAATACAGAGTGAGGGGATCTAGACTTCGAGAGGTAGAAAAACCTCTATACCATAGACCAGAGAAAAGGGTGTGGCCATAGTGGAAGTGTGAATACTAGTGTGGTATGCCCATAGGGAAAAAGGAATGTGCGTATGCCAATCCTTCCTAGTATCATCAACCACTTTCATGAGAATTTTGTTGAGGGTTTTGTTAGTGGATTCAGCTTGGCCATTAGTTTGTGGGTAGTAGGGTGATGAGAAACTAAGATGAATGCTGAAGGCATCACAAAGTTTTTGTAATGTTTTGTTTTTGAATTGTTTTCCATTATCAGTGATGAGGTGATGAGGAACACCAAAGCAAAAAATGATGTGGTGGTTAATGAACTCACATATTTTCTTAGATTTCATGGAAATGAGTGGGATGGATTCTACCCATTTTGTGTAATATTTGGTAGCAGTGATGATCCATTGATGGCGTTGGGAAGAATGAGGATTGATTTCTCTGACAAGATCCAAACCCCATTGAGAGAAGGGCCAAAGGTCATGAGCGACCTGTAAGGCATGACTGGGTGTATGATGAAGATTGGAATGTTGTTGGAATTTTACACAATGTTTGACATAGTCACAACAATCATGGTTAAGGGTCGGCCAGTAATAGCCTAGATGAAGAATATGCTTAGTAATAGCAAGGCCACTAAAGTGACCTCCACATATGCCATCATGAACCTCCTTAATGGTATAAGGAATTTCAGAACTTGTGAGGCATCGTAAGAGAATACCATCAAAGCTGCATGCTTATAGAGGAGTCCTCCTAGGATAATGTAATGAGAGACCTTTTTAAGGAAGGCACGTTGTCTGTTATGGGTGAGATCAGGAGGTAAGATGGAGAGAGAAAGGTAGTCAGAGTATTTTTTATACCAAAGGTCACTCAGGTCAGGGGTATTGGTTCCGATAGAGTAAACATCATGAGGTAAATAAGAAGGTGAATGGAGGCATTATACGGTGACAAAGATTTTGGAATTGGCGGGTGAAGCAGGTATTTGGGAAGCTAAGTAGGCCATGGTATCTACAAATTTGTTGGTGGAACGTGGGATGGTTTGAAGGGTGTAATGATCAAAGGTGGTCAAAAGTATGTCTACATGATGTTTATACTTTTGAAGTATCTCATTATGACATTGGTACATACCATTGACTTGGTTTATGACCAATTGAGAATCACCAAAGATGTTGATTGATTTGACATCTAGGGCATAGGCAGCTTGGAGACCTAGTACGAGTGCTTCGTATTCAACAATATTGTTGGTGCATTCAAAATCTAGTTTGAAAGACAAAGGCATGGGTTCTCCATCAAGAGGAATGAGGATAATACCAGCCCCACCCCCACGCTGACACTTGGAACCATCAAAAAAGAGTGTCATTTGATAAGGAGGTTCATCCAGGGAAAGGGTAGCAATTGACTCATCTGGAAAGTCAAAATTAGAGGGTTGATCCCCAGAAATAGGTGCATCAGCCAATTGGTCAGTGATAGCTTGGCCCTTGATGGAATTTTGATGAATGAATTCGAGGTCAAGATCAGCTAAAAGCATAATCCATCGTGTGCGTCACGCTAATTTTGATAAGGTTTGGCATACATGAAGTGTAAGGGGTTTGTGTTGGTCACAACATAGGTTTTTTGGTTGAGTAGGTAATGAGGAGTTTGGTGGCAATGAAAACTAAGGCTAAGTAAAGTTTTTCAGGATGGTTGTATCAAGTTTCATAGTCCAAAAGAGTACGGCTGATATAATAAACGTATGCTCCTGTGTTGTTCATTTTGATGAGTGAGCATGGCTCCCAAGGAGTGATCGGTAGCAAATATGTATAGATAAAAAGGTTGATCGTCTTTAGGTGGGATATGTACAGGTGGTTGGAGAAGGTATTGTTTTAAGGCCTCAAAATCTTTGTGACAGTCATCATCCCATTTAAAGGAGACATCCTTCTTGAGTAGATGATGAAATGGTTGACACCGATCAGATAATTGTGAAATGAAATGGTGAATAGAATGCAACTTACCTTGTAGGCTATGGAGTTGTTTAAGGTTAGTGGGAAGAGGCATTTCTAGAATGGCCTTGACTTTAGCAGGGTCAACTTCTATACCACGGAGGGAAACGATAAATCCCAGGAGCTTTCCTGAGAGAACCTGAAGATGCACTTCTTAGGATGAAGGTGAATGCAATATTTAATGAGACGGTCAAATATGGTTTTGAGGATGATAAGGTGCTCAGAGTGATGTTTAGATTTGGCCAAGAGATCATCCACATAATCTTCCAATATGTGATGCATGATGTCATGGAAGATGTAAGTCATAGCCCGCTGATATGTGGCACCAACATTTTTAAGGCCAAAAGGCATGACTTGATAGTAGAAGGTCCCCCATGGGGTGATGAATGAGGTTTTGTGTTGATCTTCTGGGGCAAGAAAAATTTGATTATAACCTGAGAAGCCATCCATGAGTGATAGCATCTCATGACCAGTGGTGAGGTCAACCAACTGATCAATACCGGGTAAGGGAAAGTCATCTTTTGGACAGGCTAGGTTGAGGTCATGGAAGTCCATGTAAATGTGGAGTCCCCCTGTTGCTTTAGTAACAGGGAAAATGTTAGAAATCCAACGAGGATAATCAATGGGTAAGATGAAGGAAACATAAAGAAGGCACTGAAGTTCTTCTTTGACGAGAAGAGCAATACGAGGGTGCATTTTCCTCAGCTTTTGTTTGATGGGTTTGGCATCAGGAATGGTTACGATATTGTGGACCACTATGGTGGGGTCAATACTGGGCATGTCTGTGTAAGACCAAGAGAAAGCATGGTTATGATCTCTGAGAAAAGAAGTGATGGCTTCCTGTTCAGCAACATCTAAAGATTGTTCTGATCTTTAGGATGTGCGGGTCATCCTGAGTATGAATGTTGATCTCGATAGTCGATTCATTCAACATGGTTTGCGTCTCAGAGGGTAATGAATGATGAATATATGAGTCTTCTGCACCAAGGTAGGTGAGTATGGATTCATCATCTTGACATTGAATGACGTTAATTGTAGGTGTGTCATCATCGATCATTTCAGGATACAGGAAGGGAAGAGTGGAAGGGGCCTCACCCTCACGTTGATAAGTCAGAGGCCCCAAGGAAATGGTGTTTATGAAAAAAAAAGTTAGGAGGGATAGATTCAGGATCCATCGACTCTGTCGGTGAAGGTGGTGATGAAGGTGGAGTGGGTGAAGAAGGTGGAGAAGGGCTAGTGTCCTTAATGAGTTCAATGTGGGCCTATTTGGTAGGTGGTTTGGGGAAGCCGATACCACTATGGTCATTATGTTTATGGGTGGTACATGGAATAATGGTATGGCAGCCTTGCTTGTAAAATCCAAACCAAAACCCTTCCACGCACATCGGTGCAGGAAGGTGTGGGTGAAATGGTGATTGGTAAGTGATTGGAAGTCAGCGGAAAATGGCGGGTTTGTGATGGCGGTTCAGGTGCGTAAGTGGTTGTATCATTTCCCCCATAGGTGAGACTAGTACAAAGGTGGGAAGGACCATAAAGGAGATGTTATCCTATATGGTGATCGTAACAAGGGTGTTGGTTAAGGCTTCCATACTCTTGTGGAGTAAGAAATGTGTTGACACTATATAGGCGGTACTCCCCCAGAGTGAGGCATTGAAAAACACCTTCCAAGGGATCAGTGGTTGGTATGTAGGTAGCTGGTATGGATAATGTATCGGAGGTTGATGCAGAGGTGGAGTTAATGGATTGGGAAGCTGATGGGTTAGCCATGGAGGTTATGGCAGTGGTAGGAATGGAGGAGGTATGTGCGGTAGAAGTAGCGGCTGTACTGGTAGGTGGAGGTGTAGGTGAAGTGGTAGTGGTCGCGGAGGTAGAAGAATTGATAGGTATGAGCACATCATTAGGTCAGTAAAGCATGTTGCATGTTTTAAAAGGTGATGGGTTAGCTGGAATGGTATAGGTGTGTCCTTCATGTTCAAACTTTACACAACGATGCAAAGTGGAAGGAATGCAACCCATGACATGGATCTAGGGTCTACCAAGCAACAAGGTTATATTGGAATTCCCCCTCCAAAATGTAAAACAATTCAGGAACAGTGCGTGGGCCCATGCGAATGTGGAGGATGACGGTGCCTACTATAGAGGTGATAGCATCATTGAATGAACGCAACATGACCAGGTGTTTATGCATGTAATTGTCAGGTATGCGCATTTGAGTGAATGCATGGGATGAAATGATGTTAATGCTAGCACCCCCATCAATCATCACATGGTGTACCCATATGTCATTGATGTGGATAGAGATGAAGAGGGTTGGGTCCAGGTCATCGTTTTGGTGTGGCGCAATCTCTTCCTCTGAGAAGCTAAGGGAGGCCACTTGGTGAACAAGGTGGGGTGAAGATGAAGGTGGTAATTTGGTGAGAGAGGCTACATGATGGGGTGTGATAATGGAGGCTACAGGTGTAGGGTCATTAGGTAAAACCTCAATTGATTGAAGAACCTCCATGAGAGCTTGATGATGGGATTCTGAGGTTTGGATGAGGTCATATAAGGAAATTTTGAGGGGTGATTGGTGTAATTGTTTGAGCATGGTACGATGTGTGATGCCATTAGAAATGGGGTATGTGGGGCCACAAATAGTTATTTTAGGTATGGGTGTAGATGGTATGTTGGGTATAGGATTGGTTGGTGGGTCAGTTGCCTTTTCTTTTCCCTTTTCCTTCTGAGCATGTGTAATGACATGTATCATGTTGATCTGAGGGGAGTTGGCAAAATGGAGAAGGTGTAGGGTGAGTGGTATAATGACAGGATGTGCAAAAACCTAGTCGGAGGAGAAAAACCCTATGAGGTTAGTTGGGTGTAATGACATTTGGGTGGTGGCATGGAAAGTTCTTTGATGCTAACCATGTTAATTTGAAATCTTGGGGATTGCTCTAGGAGAGGTGAGGGTGGAGGTTGTGGTATTTGAGTGGGCAGTGTGGGAATGGGTGTTGGTGAAGCAAGATCCTTGTCGAGAAGGTCATCATCGTCAAAGTTGGTTTCTGGTGGACACAATTGGATAAGGATGGTTTTCAAGGCCTTGTAGTTCTCCACATCATGTCCTGGCACACAATGGTATGTATAAATTTTAGTATCGTCAAACCCTTTTGGCTTGGGTTTGAGGGGGTCGTAAGGTCTGAGTGGCGGTAATGTGATGAAAAAAGTCTCCAGGAGGTTGGTTAAAATTTTGGCATAAGACCCTACTAGTGGATCACAATGGGAAGTAAACGTGGGTTTGGGTGTAGGTGTAGGTGATTGTTGAGGAACGGTATTTAGAAGAGGAGGGGGTCGAGCCATGGATTTGGGTGCTGGTGTGGTTTTAGGTGTCGGTCATTGTTTGTTTAGGTATGGGTATAGTAGATGGATGGGTAGGAGGGTGTGTGGTCATTTTTACTACCTTATTGTGGGGTAGTGGAGTTTTGTTTTTGGGTTGCACCTTCTTGGGTAAAGGTAATGTGGGTGTACAAGGTCTAGAAGGAAAATCTGATGGAGGAAGAGGGCGAGTTACCCACGGGGATAACAGGGGTGCTGTGAAGGTAGATGACGCGGGTCATGCTTGAGGTGCGCGAGACAATGACTGAAGTGTAGTGGGTAGTGAAGCAATAGCTGAGGGTATCAGAGGTATGGGTGGTAAAGAGGCTGCAGGTGTAGGTGTAAGTCAGGTTGGGTGTCTGGGTAGGTTATAGGTTTGTGAGGAAGGAATGGGCTGTTGTGTTTTTAGTTTATTGATGGGTGGAGGTTTCTTGACCATGTGGGGAAGCTGAGATCCTAAGACAGGATGGGACAGGTGCAGGTGTGATTGTTGCAGCCAAGGTATGAGTTCTATGGGTTTGGTACTTCTATTTGGGTGTTGGAGTAGGTATGGTGTTGACTTTGGAGGATGTGGCTAAATCCAGTTTGATAGGTGGATGAGTAAGGCTGGTGGTCGGGGTGACCCCTAAAGTGGTAATGGGTTTAGTCAAGACAAATGTTGTAGGTATGGGTTTGGGTTTAGGTGTAGGTTGAGTTATGGGTAAGGGTGTGGTGTGAGCTATAATAGGTGTCGTTGTGATAGAGGTGTTGTGTTTGGTTCAATTGGTCGAAATGTTTTTGGGTAGATTATGGAGGTATCAACAAGGGATCTCTACATCTATGTTCAGACGGGGAGTAAAAGATGCCCCCATAGTAGAGCCCTATCCACATAATCTAAGTGATCGGCCAAATGTGAGAATGGAATGTCTATAGGTGGAGTTGGTGAGGACCTAATGGAAATTCCTGTAAAATGTGTCTTAGAGATGGGGAATTGGCTAGCTTCAGCTTCCGTGGGTAAGAGATCTGAAAGTAGGTCTGTAGGATTTTGGGTGGCTAATGGAGAATGCTCGCCAAGAGGTAAAGGTATCTCAACTGGGTCTATGATAGGATGATGGAGATGATGGGTGTTCTCCTCTATGGGTGGAGGAGGTAATAGGTGCTCCTCTATGGGTAGCTAAAGGTTCTCTAAGTGGTGAAGCCAGGGGTGAGATGGTCTCAATGTTAGTGAAAGATTCCTTCGTAGGTGATGAAGGAGATGAAAGGTGTTCCTCTATTGGTGAAGGAACAAGGGAGGTTGGTTCCAACATGGAAGGAGGATTTTGGGCTAGGATCTCCTCTATGGAAGGAATATGGGGTAATTGGGAGGTGACAGGTGTGTCATTAAAGATAGCGTGAACCTTGTGGGTATGGGTATTATGAGTGGAGGTCTCAATGATTTGATCAGATGAAGGGGCATGGTTAGGAAATGGTTTCTTGAAGATATGTAGGTTTTGGTTGGTAGGTGCATTAGGATTATCCATGGTTAACTCACCTTTCTTGAGCATTTCTTGGACAATATTTTTGAAAGTGATGTAGTTGTCATCACTATGACCCTTTACTCGATGATAATTACAGAAATCATGTTCTTTATACCATGCACGCATGGGGTGAGTAGGGTCAAAACCAATGTGTGGTTTTATGGGTGGAAGGGTGATGGCTCTGAATTTGATGAGATTCTTCTAAGACAAAAGAGTAAGGCTCCCCGATTGGGGTATATTTCCGCTGCTCTCGTCTGAATTGAAAAGTCTGGATAGGTGAGAGATTAGATGAGGGGTAGCCTGATTTGACAGATGTGCTGGGCTTGCCTTGAGTACCACTGCATTAGTGGTGCCCTTAGCTCTTGAGTAATTGGTTTGTCGTTTGGAAGAAGAAGAAGTATCATTCGACTTGAATTCTAAATTCTTATTGCATAATTGGATTTTCTTCTCTTCGATGGCCCGAATCTTTAACTTTTGTGCCATAGTGAATGCTTCATCGAATGTTTGGAAGGTTTGGACCTACAAGGTTTGTGAAATATGTCTAGCACAAGCCCATGTGAAGAGCTCGATGAGTTCAGTTTGTGGCAGTTGGAAGGTAAGTTGGTTGATCAGGTTGTGCCAACGAGTGACAAAATCTGCGATAGATTCGTCCTCATACTGACGTGTGGAATATAGATTGGTCATGGTAACCTTCTTAATGATATTGATAGAGAAATGATCCAAGAAGGCTTGGGCTACCTGATTGAATGAGAATATAGAGTGTTTAGGTAACCCACTATACCAATCTAATGTAGGTCCAGTGAGGGACATGGGAAAGGTTCTCAAGAGCAAGGCATCATCATGAGTGATCAGATAACACCCATGTTTGAATGACCACAAATGCTATTGATGTGGGTCTTCTTTACTATTGAAATGATTGAATTTAGGCATTTCCCAATGCATGGGGTATGAACGGATAGGAATGGATGGGTGAATGGGCTCATTGCAAATGTCGTTGTAGGTGAGAGTGTTGTGGGAGCTGGAAACCGATGCCTCCAATGTCTTACATCTTGTCCAACATCAATTTAATTAGGTTGTTGGTGGGTTGTGATCATTGGATGCCTCCTGTAGCATGAGAAGGTTGGTTTTGGGCATATAATAGGGGTGGCACTCCAGTGTATGGGGTTACCATGTAAGTTGGTGGAGAAGAAGGTAGTGAAACAGGGGGTACGTACCCAGTGTGTATAATGGATGAAACGGGAGGTTGTTGATAGTATGTATATGGGGTTGGAAGGGTAATGGTAACCTTAGTGGAAATAGGGGCTAATGATTGTGGAATGGAAAATACCCCATTCTAAAATGGGGTAGGGGTCACCGACACTGGAGGTGGTAATGTAGCTACGGGTATGTGTGAGACATTAGGGGTGGATGAGATTGTGTTTGGGGTAGTTGTCGAGGGTACGGTGGATGTAATGGGTGCCACAGGGGTAACAGATGTGGAAGTCATAGAAGGTATAGGACCTAACTATGAAACGACTGGGGGTAAGATAGATGTGAGAAACACAGAGCTAGCTGGGGCTGATGCGGGAGTGGGTACAAGATTTGGGGGGATAGATACGGGCATGTTGTATATCAACTAACCTGAGGCATCTCGAATGGACGAGTGGGAAAGGTTAAACTGCAAGGTGACAGGGTTTTGGTTAAGGAGTCGTATGAACTCCTCATCTCTAGTAGCGATAGTAATAGGTTGGATGGGATCCATGGTTGGTGATAAAATGGAAGGTGGTGAAGGACTAGGTGGGAGTGGTTGATAATTGGCGTGAAATACGAGTGCACTTGCTTCTCTTCGGGTCAGCACCATGTGAACCAGTACTGATCAGGTAGGGCTACTTCTATGTAAATGACACAGAGAATAGCAGGGATAGGTGAATCTAGCGACAAAAAGTAGATTAAGTACTAAATGGTGGCTGGAATCTGAAACAAGCTAACTGATGCTGGTAAGGGAAAACTGACACCGGTCAAGGGTAGTCGTTTCCGATTACAGTAGAAAATGGATAGTGAGTAAACAAAAAGGTAGAAGGTAAAATCTAAGAGGTATCCCAAATCTGATGATGTTTACAACGTCAATGGGAATGATGACAGTGACAGGGACTATGAAAAGTGGAAGAAAATGAATAAAAATTTCCTTTTGAGTAGGTTAGAAAAAGGACATAGAACTGATGTCGGTTGGGTATAACCGACGAAGGTCAGAGTAACCAAGGATAGTTACTGTGAAATTGAAATAGTGATGAAAGAAAAGTGGTTATGAATTAAAATCTGATGTTGAATCAGACCCAAAATTTTGAGAATGATGATGATATGGCCCAGGCACACTCAGATGAATCCAAAATACACCAACTATGATGAGGAGCATGTAAGGATGAACAAACAAGTGAATAACGTGTTCTCTCGCCTCAAAATGCAAGCCAAACAGAAACACTAAGAAAATGTGATCCTAGGAGTTCCTTTTCTATTATGTTTGTTTAGCTTATGCTATTTAGGGACTGACACATGAATTGTGAAATAGATATTTTGGTGAGGATGGCTTCCTACCAAGAAGGAGATCTAAAAGGTGAGGCTTCAGGTATGTTATCATGGGGGCAGGATTTGCTCTGAAGTATGACTCGACAGAGCAGCAAGCTAGGTGCCCAATGTGTCGTGATCGTGTGATCATCTACAACTTCTTCCAAGTAGGATGTTGTTTAAGAATGTATGTATTTTGAATTTTTGTGAGGTTTGATAAGACTCAGAGAAATATAAAAAAAAAGTGTGTTTCTATGATTCATTTTTCAATCATTAGCTGGGCATGACTTCCAATGTAAAGGTTGCCCTCAATTAATGTGAGCTAATGCAATAAATCAAAATGGAATGCACTTATTTTAATCGCAAATTGAAATGTGAAATTGGATGATATAATAATATGAAGAGGAAGAGGGATTCTCTTTCACTACAATGCAGAAAACATGAAGAAATGTTTCTTTTTAATTACACCAAAAGAAAAGTTTCCTTTAGAAAAAAAATAAGGAAGAGGTGGGTTACCAAGGAAGAAAATTAGTGTGTACAATTTTCAGAAGGGAAAAAAAAACACAACTTTTCCTAGGAATGAATGAAATGCAAGGAACCCCGAATGGGTCCCACCGAGCATGCCAAAATGTTTCACCTTTTTCTTAGATTGTTTCTTTGAAGTGTTAACGAAACAGATAGGGTAACGGGCATAGGAGGAATACTTATCCAAATGCATGTTGATGGGTTGTTGCACACGTATGACTTCTGAATCCACAACTGATCATGAGCACTTCCTTTTGGCTAGGAGGAACTACTTGTAATAAAAACAAGACCACTAGAAGGAATTAAACTATACAGGTAGTGAACTACCTAGTGAATGCTAGATCTGGGAAGTGTGATTCTTCTTAGATGGCTGTCAGTCCACTATTTTAAATAATTTAATGTTGTAAACAAAGTAAATCCTATTGTAATTTGAAATGATTTAGGTATCTCACTTAAAACACAATAAGAAATAGATCTAATCTAACAAGCTAAGCTAGAATAGAATCTGAAGGTCAAATGATTAGTTCTGGGTCTTTGCAGGTCTGACAAAGGTCTCAGGTAGATCACAGGTGGATGAGGGTGAGATGAAATTAAGTGGTTAGGTCTCTGTTCTGGGATTTGTGGGCAAATACAAAGACCGATGTCAGTAATGGGTAACAAACGGTGGTCAAGTGTGACCGGTGCCGGTCACTGTGAAATCTGGGAATGTCACAGATCAAGGTTTAGGTCTCCTTTGTGATTACACAAAGGACTTTGATTTTTTGGGACAATGTATTGGGTGACTCACGTATACTTTGGCAAGGTTTTTGATGGGAATATAGAGGTGGAAGTGTTTGAGAAGGTCAATCGGTGGCTAGGTAAGTAGTAGATGATAAAATAATGATGAAATGAAATAAACTAGAGAAGTAGTGGCCTGTGTGTGAAGGATGCTGATAAGGGGCTTGAAGGATGCAAGTGATCACCAACTGAAGGAAAGATTCGACATGGGCTGCATGTGCGCTCCTCTTTGCTTGGTTAGATCAGATCTTGGCTCGAATGGTTGTATAGGAAAATATGCTTGATCTCCTTCCTTGCATGCGTGGTCTTATTGAAATTCACTCTCTGAAGACGTGTTATCTCTCTGAGATGTGATAATGCTTTCCAACCTTTTTGCTTCCAAATTCCCACCTTGAGAATAAAGTTATTTTGGGGTTAAAAGGGTAACTGATGGTGGTTCTTGCTTAACCGATGACAATTAGGGGTAGCTCCCTTCGGTCAAGGTGGGATTTCCTAGGTTTACTAAACTAGGGAGATCCTCTTGATTTCCTTGGATCTCATGTCATTAACCCATGGATTAGACTAGGAGATTCTTGTGAGCATGCGGGAATGTGGTTAGAGGGAGTGTAGGCATTTATTTTTAGGGTTTTGGTATGACTCAGTTAGTTATGACAACTTACTAAGAAGAGGTCTTAGGTTGAGTTGGCTTGGTGAGGTGTCTAAGTGAACTGTATGTGTGGATATTATTTAAAATAATATATTTAAATAATAAATATAGTAAGGATAATGAATTAATTTAATTTAATTAATTAAATTAATATTAGTAGGGTGAAAGGGGTCATGGCTAGGTGAATGTGATGAAGGGTGCTTATTTTTTGAGGGACAAAAGGGGAGTGTGACCTAATTTTAGTGTCTACAATAGGGTACAAATTTGTCATATGTTAAAGGGATAATAACTCTTTTCTCATTTTTTTCAAAACTGATATAGCCCTTGTTGAACTGAAGATCAACATTATTTGCATAGCACCAAGGACACCCTAATAAATATGGGAAGCTATCTGACTCTGTTAGTGCTAAAACTTCAAAGTCCCTAGTGAACTTGGCTCCTTATATAGTAATGGATGCATCTTTCAAAACTCTGATGGGAGTGGGTTTAGTCTGATTATCCATGAATAATACATTAGAGGATGGATGCAATGGGGGTCTCTCCATTTGTACCCATGCATCTGAGGTAAGAACATTGACTTCAACACCTGTATCAATCAATATATTACTCAATATCCACCCATCTAGAACAACATCTAGAGTAATTTCCTTGTCATAATCTAGGCTATGAGGGTGAAGATTCACATGTAGGATCTTCCATCTAGTTTCAATACTTACACGCAGAGTGTTTCCCTTTAACTAATCCCCTAACAACGTAATGATATTTTTCTGGAGAAACATTTTACACACTTCCCTTAAGTCACCTATATCAGTTTGGACCATCTCTGATTCTTTGTTTTGCTCCATCTTCTATGATTTCTCTTTTAAGTACTATATATCACCCTGAAGATTCCTAAGAACTTGCATGGTTTCCTGATAAACCTCCTTTTTATTGGTAGGATTTGGGTATCATGGATGTAAAACCTCCTCCTTAGTAATGGTAGGATTCTACTGAAATTCTTCTCAGGCATGTGTCGCCTCAGCGTAGGTCATGATATTCAACTGTAATGCCTTAGACTCTGCTTCCAATTTAGGCATCCATTTATTTTACACAACACATTATATCCTAACCGTTCCTGCACCTTTGTCTTCTTATTTATGTTTCTTACTAAGATGATCATACAAGTCTAGGCACTCCTCATAGCTATGGTTCTTTCCACAAAAAGAACATGTAATATTCTGATGACATTCATGCCTATAGTGGTCAAGAGATCCACATGTATAACATGTTCCATGAGGTAGCTCACTTCTTCCACTACCACAGCCTCATCCTCCAAATCCACCTCGGTATCCTTGACCTCTACCATAAATGCCTTCAAAATGCCCTTCATTCTGATCATAGCATGCCTAATTTTGATCCCGTTCCTGATGCTCATTCTTTCCCTTAGAGTTATATGAAACTCTTTTCTATCGTACACCAATATCTATAACATCATGGATCTAACCAATCAACCAGTAGTCTTCTGTGTCATGAGTCATGGACCTATAGATTTTACAATAGCTTGAAACATTCTTCCATATCACATGTTGTAATAATGGGCAACAACTAGCATCATGGTTTAAATGGCATATCTCACAATCTAATAACAACGAGTGTACTGATCTGCGAGGACAACTATCCTCTGTGTGAGCTTCTACTTCACAATATATACACCAAATCCATTTACACGTCTCATGTATTGAATTTTCTGATAGTTTCTCTAACTATTTTGCCATAGTTGTGATATGTGCTTCTAAAAATGGGCTTACCCCAGTATCTATACTTCCAACTGCCTCAACATGTAAGGCTACTTCAAGTGCTTTGTATAGATCATTGTATGTCTTATGTGATAATTCCCTTCTAAAAGGGGTAATTAGGTCCCCAATGAACCACTGTGCATGCTAGATTGTGTGTATATCATAATAAATCTTAGATAACAACATTTTTAAATGGGCATCATACTCTCTAACAATCTCAATAGTGCCTTCCTTAATATCCTTTAGTGCACTTATACTCTTATGCTCAAACTCAGGGATGTGAAACTATTTAAGGAATACATATTTTAAAGTTGTATGGTCTATGCAAGTTTGATCAGAGTCAAACTTTTTGTACCAGATGTGTGTGTGCCCTTGTAACATAGTAGCAAATTACCTTTCCTTGCACTCAGAATTTTTGATTCATTTTACGCACCATACTATTTCACACATATGCACATGTTCAATAGCATCTTCTATGCCCCTATAGTATAGAAGATGAAGAGATTTCTCCATGTAAATATTCTTGGGTTGGTGCAGAACTTGCCCACCTAATCCATAACCTCATGTGTTTCCCCTGCCCCCAAAACCACTAGATCTACTGGAACTAGAGCTACCCATGCCTCTTGATCCCAAACCTGTAGCTAGTGTCGGACCAGAATATGTACTTCCTTGTGTCCCAATAGTAGAGCTAAATTATACCCTGACAGTCTATGAAGTGTTACCACTACTAGAAGTTAGTCCAAAAATTAGAGAATTTGTATTCCATGCTAATGATACACCTAAAAAAGTACTCCCATATAACAACAAATTTGTTTATGATTCCATTACTGTGCCTTTCATAAGACTCCCTCCTACTCTCTCACTACTTGAATTAGCCTACTGACTGCCTTTTGTACTAGATGCTAGAAAACCAAGTACAAGGGTTAGGTTGTTAGGTGGATTCAGATAGGTTCACTTCTACATGAGGCCGAGGAAGGTTTTGTATCATTTTTTCTCAAATAGGGGAGTTTTTGAGGCTCGGGTTCTACCTCTTTTGTGTGAACTTCAACTCCTTCCCGAACTATCTTTCTCCACAATTCCATTTTCTCTACAACATCCCGTTGCTTCTCTACCTCCCTCTTGCCAGCCTCATATACTTAAGCAACATTTCCTCTTTTGGCATTTTCATCACTAGGTCTGCTAACTTTCACCAAACCTGTTCCTACCCCCATGCGTGGTGGGGTTTAGTTAGCCATCGGTTTAATCTCCAAATTCAAAGTTACCATCAAGATCTTGATCACCAGTGGAATACCTTACAGGTAAGTTCCCCTTGGATATCGTAAAAATTGGAATTCAGCTACCTTTGGACATGAATAAGAGGAAATTGAGTACTCCAAGATATAACTATTCAAAATGCCATGGAACCACATATCCATAGCTCAAGTCCAAATCAAATCATCATCATAAAGATCCTAAAACAATTCATGTTTCCAAAAAAGTGCGCAATACCTCTAGTTCTGCTAATATGCATACGTAATTATCCACTCGTAAAATTCTACTGGAAAGATAGCGAAGAAGCTCTCATATAAACTGTCATACAGGTTTTGTTCCACCCACATGCATGCATTAAAATTAGATCCAGTGCTGAACCACCATGAGTATTATTCTTTTAGATCATGTATCCATTCCTCAATACTTTCTAAGTTCAACTGGTATGTCTTCATTGCAAACCATCCTGAAAACAACTAAAACAGAGGTACTGACAATAGAACCAATGATGCATCCTAGAATTCAGCAATACAAGCCCAGGTGTATTGGCACATCACTCAGCCTAAACTAAGCACTCACCCAAAGTGTCCAAAGGTACAAGGACCCTCTTTAGGGTTGCTATTGTAGGATTTTAGCATGATGAATACTTTAATCATTCATTTCTATAGCTAATATATCTTTCAAACAGTGCATATTCAGACCTAGATCTAAAACATAACAAACTTAACAGATAACCATAATGGAATCAATCATGTAATACTGAATTATAACCATGAGAACACCTTGTTTTTATTCCATAATCTCCATTATATTAATTACAGTAAATACACAAAATCTTCCTTAAAATCATAGTAGTATACACTCATGCGTGTAACAGATTTGAATGCATAATCTCACTATAACCTAGTTCTCACACATATATCTATGCTCTTTTTGCCACACATTTCAATACATATTTATAAGGGTGGGGAATTTCCCTTCACCGCTTATCTAATCCCATAATAGGTCGCATGCTATTATTAGCCGCGTGCTATTACAAAAAAAGGCTTACATGCAAGAGTGTTAACAATAGATCTCCCTTAGTCAACTATCAGTCTGTCATTCTATCTTTAGCCTACATCCATGAAAATCACTTTGTATCTAACCATCCAAAAATATCCAATGTGTGATGTGAAATTCTCCAATCAGTTTGAGTGCTCCGCATGCTATCTCCAAAAATAGATCCTTATCATGAAAATGGCTAAGTCCTGAATCTGTCTCTGTTCTGTGCGTGATCCTCTCCGATTCCTCCGTACCTTTGAATGCATTTTTTTCTCCCATGTGAACCTTTTGTATTTTCTCCACTAAGTTCTAGATTTTGACTGATCAACAATCTTATTATGTAGTGCCCAATTCCCTTTGACACCTTTTGATGTTTATGTTGATACTATTTATTTCATGATAGACATTACTATGTTTTGATTTAGTATGTTGTTAGACATTGGTTTATGGATTATTACGGATTTTGATTTGATTACGATGCATGATGATGACTAGAGACACGTTATATGAAGATGATGATATGTTATTTGACATGGATGTTTTATGGATATTGCTTAGACATGTGATTTTGGATATTATGAATAGATCTAGAAAATGGATATTTCATGATACTGATATAGTTATGGATTAAAAAATACAAATGATGTAGTTGTTACTTTGATATTATGTGATTCATTATATAGTTGATTTAGTGATTCTATTTGTATCATATTGGATGTTTTGATATGGCCATGAGGCCAAAGGAGGTATTTTTATTTTGCAGGTTAAAAATATCACAACAAAAACATCGAGGATCGGAGACCAACCAAAATGGAATTCTAGGTGAAATCAACAAGGTCACCATGGCAACTTGTTTTATTGTGTTGTGTGTTGTTTTTGTTAGATATTTCCATGGGGGGTGAATCGTCTTTATATGTGACCATGGGTTGTGTATTTTATTATTATGGTTAATGTTTATTTATTATTGTATGTATTGTATTTGCAAGGTGTTATCTTCTTTTAATTAATTAATTGTGATAGATTAATGTGAGGAGATCATATTTTAAAATTTAAATAAATTAAATTGGGATATGGAAAGTAATTATTAGAGTTATTGGCTGTTTGTAATTAATTTGTAAGGGATGTGTAAGATGTGTAAGAGCTTGTGTAAGTCAGATTTTAGAGTATGAAATGCTCCACCTCCTTGGAAATTCGAATTTGACCTTGGGGGCTATTTTTGGAGACTTGTGGGACAAGTAAAAATTGTCCCATGCCTCTAAACTTATGTTACCAGCCATACTTATGGTTGGGGAAGTGATTGGTGAATTTTATAATGCATTTTATTCATCTTGTGCATGTTTTTAATTGCACTTTCTTACATTTTAATTTAATGGTTGTCCCTTGAGGTGTGGGCTATTTTGGAGTGTGCAAGTAACTTTTCATTCTTCACCTACCTCTTTATTAAGCTTTGGAGTTTGGATTTTGTATTTTGTGTTAATTTGAGAGGATGTGTGATGTGGCAGCCTACATGGATCCACATCATCCTCTTCTTTCCCCCTTCTTTATATTTCAAACTCTCTTCTTGTTTTGGGTTGTTGAACCTTTTTACATTATTCCTTGGGGGCACATTTTCTTGTGGCAGCTCTGGTTTTTGAAGAAATTTTTGGAGATAGCTTTACATGCTTGGGAGCTTGATGTTTGGGACTGTGTATTACATTTGTAGCTAGCTGTTTGGTGACCAAATAACCATGGAGAGGTAGGAATTTAACTCTCTTTTATTGTTGTTATTTCCTTGTTGTGTTGTGTGGAAAATGCATGCCTTGTTTTATTTGTTTCTTGGTTGCGTAGACTACCTTAGGGAAGGTGTAGGATAAGGCTATGGGGAATTCTTGTGGGGGAGCATAACGGAATTCCATTGGCATCATAATTTTGTGGAGGGAGTTTGGTTTTGGGATCCACCATGGAAAAGAAATAACTTGCATTTCTTACTTTGTGGGGGGCATAAGGAAATGTGTGTGATGCGTTACTTGGTGGTTTGCATTTGGTGGATGCCCAATTCCCAATTGGGAGGCATAAGTAGCTTCCCCCATATGAATTGCTCCTTTGGCTTGCAAGCTCAAGCATGAGTTCTATTTTGAAATGTTTCTAAATACAGTTGTAAACTGTTGTTTGTTTTGTGTTGCTTTGTGTTTCAAAAAGAAATGTGTATGTGAAAGAATGTTGTGTTGTAGAAGCTAGTTGTTGCCATGGTTGAATTACATATTTTATTGTATATTTGTTGGGGCTCAAGGGCCAATGATGAAGGAAGGATTCTCCTTTCATTGGATTTCTTGGTTGTGTGGAGAGCGTTGCCTTTCCCCCTCTTTTGTTGTGATTGATTTGAAGAAGAAGAAATGGAGAATTTTGTTGTTTTGAAGCCAAGAAATGTGCAGTTTGATAGTCCCTCCTTGTGAGTAAGTTTATTCTATTCCTTACCACTTTGAAGTGGATGAGTTGTATAATTATTGTAATGAGAAGTTGCTTGTATTGATGAGGAAAGTTTGAAAGTGAAATGTGCAATGTAAAGAGTTATGTTCCCTTCTCTGTTTTAAAAAGGAATGTGAAAGAGTGTTGTAAAATTTATAAACTATATTTGAAACCAAATGGAAAAGAGAAATTGTAAAGTTGTATTGGAAATGAATAAAGGGTTGCATTAGTTCTCAAAATGGTATTGTGTATTGGATTTGATTTTCTGCTAAAGATTGAAATCTCTGTTGAAAAGGAGAATGCATAGGAAGGAAGTGTATTGTTTTTCCATCCTTGGAATTATATTAAAAATTGAAATCAAAATTTGTAATGTTAACTTGGGAATGAATTTTTAGAATCAGATGAATATTATAAATAATTTGTTACATTTAAATGATGAAATCGATAAATGGATCCTTTTAAAAAAATAAAAAATTGATCACTGGATTTGTAAATTCTAAAACTGGTAAATTTATACAAAATGCACAGTTTGGACCAGCACTTAACAATCAAATTGGGAACCTTAAAATTTTACATGATACATTAGAAATGAACTTAATTTGACAAAGAAAACTTAAGAAAATGACCTAACCATTGCTAATTCGAATACAATCCCTCTAACAGTTGTTTTCATGTCTTTTGTTGAAAAAATTCAAAATTGAATGTATTAAGCAAATTAACTCTTCAAAAACACTCTAAACCATCCCTAGATCAATACTCCATGTCTGTTTGACATGTTGAGTGAAGGAGGAAACCAAATTTAATCAAATTGAAAAGTTGAACATTGCCAGTTTGCCAATTAAAATTCTATAGATTGTTTTTACAAAATTGACCCTTTAAACTTCATCAAAAATCAAATTTTATTTTTTTGTGCAAAGAGGGCATCGAGAGATTTCTGAAAAGTCCTCATTTTCCCAAACCTGAGTTTTATAGCTCAAGTTATGGCCATTTGAAGTTTTACTTCAATTTGGAATTCAAAAATAAAATAAATCTAATTGTTAACTTTAATTTTGACTTTGGAAAAATTTCCACAAAATGTTTATGGCCCCTACCATCCCACAACCAATTGGGACCTATCACATGGCACCTTGGAGGGGAAGACCAAATTTAAACTTATCTTTCTTAAAATTTTACCTTGGTAAAAAATTTCCTATTTTTCCCCGCATTCCCATCGGCCCGCAGCCAATCAGATGCTAACACGTGGCATGGTGGAGGGGCGGACCCTTTTTAAATTTAAACTTTTAGGTTTTTGGACCTTGGGAATAATTTCCAATTTTTCCCCGCATCCCCGCCAGCCCACAGCCAATCGGAGAGCGTCACATGTCCCCTTGGAGCTATGGTGGAGGCATGGTTTCTTTTCAATCCTTGACCCTTTGAAAAATTTGGGGAAAATTTTTCATTTTTGCCCCACCGGCCCGCAGCCAATGAGAAGGTGCCACATGGTACCTTGGGGTGGCAGCAGGGAGGGAGAAGCCCTTTGTTTCTTTTTAGTTTTGGCCTTGGGAAAATTTTAAAAAAATTCCCCGCGGCCCCGCATCCTCACCCCCACCTTAGGCTTTTCTTCTTCCATGGGCATGCGCACCCATGCGTCCCCTTCTTCCTTTTTGTCCTTAGTCGGCACAATTACACAAAATCCTTCCACCGCTCCACCCTTCCCTCCCCCTCTCCCGCTTTGTACCAAGACTCGACACGTGTCCGCCAGGGACCCGTGGAGGCATGAAAGAACTTATGCCTTTGTGCCACATGATGGGAAAATTTCCCCAAGCCGCCCCACGACCCGCCAACCTGCCAAAGGGGATTTCACCCCTATGTAATGCCTTGTCAGATTTTCCCCCTGTTCCTAGCATGACAACCTTGTTTCTAAGCTTGGGAGACTAGTGTGCATGTGCTCTCGTTGACCATTGTTCACCTTGTGCAGGTCGCAGTGAAATTTTTTTCACCTTCCCTCTCCTTCTTGCCCTTCGGGTCGTTGTCAACATCCCAACTGCGGACCTCGTAGTGACATGGATGACTATCCGGTTAAGGAAAAGGATTGGTTCTTGGTTCTTCAAGTTTGTCGGGTCGTCGACATTAATAGGATTAATAACTATTATCATTGTTTAGCCGTAAAATCATTAAAATAATGTTATAATAATATTATAATTTATAATGTCGAGGTGCGATCATTATTATTATTAATAATAAATTTGTGTTGTTATTATGAATAGGGTGATCATCATTATTTGTGCTCGTCAATATTTTACCTCGTTCAGGGTTTGTATTCCTATTTAGTTCAAACAAACAAACAAAAAAATAAATAAAAAATTATAGATAAATAAATTTAAAAAAAAATAAAAATAAAATTAAAAAAAAGCCGTGATATTCTTCTTAGGGTGAATTAGGGAAAAATTGGGTTTTCTTCCATCGTTTTGGCTATGTAGCTGCCACCACCATAGGGGGAAAATCCAATATGTTATGCGCAAATTCCTGAAAAAAAGGTGGTTTGCAGTTCTTTTTTCTCAAATCAATGCTCTTTGGGTATTTTTCTTATTTTCTTTCAAGGAGATGCCTCACCAAATGTCATCCCATGGATTTACCATGTTTTCTTTTGCGGCCTGTGCCAGCATCCTCTCATCCCTGCATCAAAACTCGAGCTCCCTTTTCTGCATGGACAACTACCAAAACACGAGCTAGAGAGGCATTTTTGTCAGATGTTGCAGTTGCTACTGCCCTGGTAGACATGTTTGCACAAAAACAGTCTTATAGGAGGCCTGTGAACTGTTGGATATAATGCCCCAAATAGATGTAGCTTTTGGAATGCCATGAGGGCACGATATGCACAAATGCATTTGTTGAAAGGATTTTGAAACTTCCAAGAAAACGTGTTGTTACGTGTAAGCCAGACCTTCCAGCCGCTGTCAAGTGGGAGCTTTAGAATAGCATATGGACATCCAACAAAACATATTGGAAATCTGTCTTTTTTGTTTTATTTTGTTTTGTTCTTTATGCCAGATCCTCCCAAGCTGCGCAAAAAAGGGAGGGAGATTTTACTAGTATTAATATAGTTGTAAGTGCCCTGTCAGACCAGTGTGCAAACGTGGAAGCTTTGGAACAGGGATTTGTGAAAAAAAATTGAGTTTGTTAAAAAGGCTTTAAAAACATTCAAGCAAATGCATTTGGTACGTGTTAAGCCAGACGCCACAATGTTTTTTCTAGCAACCTCCCAGTTGTTGTCAAAATGGAAGCTTTGAAACAGAGTATGCACATCCTTCAAAGCATTATGGAGAAGGTATTTTTAAATGTTTTAGTTCCAAGTGCTCTGGCAAATACATTTGCAATATGTGGAATCCTATGAACTGTTCGACAAAATGCCTAAGATATTTCAGTCTCATAGAATGCAATAGTTTTAGGGTATTCATAGATGAGCTTGTTGTAAAGGCCTTTGAAACTTTGAAGGAAATGGATTTGGCAGTGGTAAAGCAACACTTAACAAATTTTTTTAAACACCCTCTCAACTGCACCAAAATAAGCGTTTTAAATTGGGATATGCACAAAATGGACTTGTTGAAAAGGTGTCTGATCTATTTGACCTAGAAAATTTCATCTCAGGGATCGAGACGAGACATGGGGGCACAACGAATGGTTTGGTTTGCATGTGATTATCTGGCATCATGTGACATCAATGGTGGTCTCAACGGATCGTGAGTGTAAACCGCTTAGAGCACCTTATCCCCGTTTCGCTCATCGTTCCCATGAATGGTTCTTCTTCCCTTACCTCTTATAATTCTCATTTTTTAGTTCTCTTTTGCAATTAAATAGAATTTTAAATTATTAGATTTTTAATACAGTTAAATATCCCTTTAACTCATTGCAAAACAATAAAGCGTCGTGTCGTAACTCTCAAATTCTTTTTAACTCGTCTACTTTAAACCATGATCTATAACCCTTACTTCTAAATGATCTAGAAAACTCTTACCCTTCTTGATCACTCCAATATAATTTTATTGACTTGACGAATTTGACTCCTCATTGATTAAGTTGACCTTCTTGCTTAAAATGGTTAAATTTTTGCATTTTTCGGAGGCTCACTAAGTACACTTCGCAACTCTGGAAATGAGATGTGAAGTTTCATTCGTGTACCTTGGTATACGAGGAGTCACCTTGATTTTTGGTTTGACCCGAAATGATCATATGACATCCTTTTGACGCTCTTATAGGAGCCCTGTTACATCGGTTTACATCAGTAGAGAGTTGTTAAAAATAGAAAGTTGGCTTTCGTTTTGGACCGCCATTTGAAACCCGGAAAGAGAAATCATGTTCCATCTTCTCAAACATCTAGAGTTTATACTAGACAAATGCATGGAACATTCAACATAGGAAAGAGAACTTTTCGGGATAGTTTGGAGAAGCCATTTTGTAGGCGTCTGGTCGCAGTTTGACGAGGTCAAATTGGACCAATTTATTCTTGTCACTCCAGAAAACTTGCCAAGGTACGAAAGTGGTTTTCTAGTTCACTCTGAAAAATTCTCCTTATATAGGAGAACTAGTAGGAAGAGTCTCGTTGCGTGTGCATCTTTCGAATTTTGTTTTGGACACGATTTTTCTGGGCCACTTGAGCTAACTTTTGTATTTTTACAACTGGTGAACTATGACCAATGGCCTTGGAAAAGTAGCCGCGAAACGCAAACCATTCGCTCTTTTTCAATTCCGTCAGTTGCTATGAATTCTTGGTATATTTGGGGACACGTAGAAATTTAATCGTGGTGTGCGTGCTCATCAGAAGATAACCTTTGGAAGCTGTTTCTTAGCCTCCGAGCTCGTTTTGTACGTTTTGTAGCTAGTGAGAAAATGTAAAAGTAGAAAACTGTGGACCCTCGTAGGGTTGCCAAATCCCCCTGGAAACTTCTAACACACATAAATAACTGTTTAAAACACTATAATGAAACTTTTAGTGTGTATTAGAACTTTTGACAAAATGATGTTTTCTCTCTCTTCCTTTCTCTTTCTCTCTCCTGGGTTTTTAAAATGAAGAAAAATAAAATGCAATGAATACATGTTTCTAGACCTTTTTATTTCGATTGCAAATTGTAATTATTGTCAGATGTAAATGGGAAACTAAAAAATGAGAATTATGATTGATTAGGGTGGATGCCATGCTAGCGATTTATCGCTGATATCATGCTCACGTGGATTTTGCAGGATGGAAGAATGACGACAAAAAAAAGGTGATGTGTAATTTAATTATTATTATTGTAATTTTATAGGTCATTGTAAAATGAATAACTGTCTAATGTAGTCTCTTGTTATAGAAAAGTTATATTTGAAATTTGTTAATATGCACGAGATGCTAGTTTTAGGGATAACTTAGGAAATGTGACTCTAATCACCAGTTTAATTTGATTTTTACTTGTGTATGGACAAAAAAAAGGGGGGGGTTTGATTTATATATAGTAAATTGAAATTGAAGTTAATATATTGTAGTATCTCCTCAGTATTCAATAAATGATTAAATTAATTTACTGGGTTATCTTCTTACCTTGCAAACATAATAAAGAGTTATAATGGAAACACTCAACCCTAATAAAATACTCGTGCATAGCTTTCCTGCATGTTTGATCCCTCTTTACCATATAAGAAATTTAAAATTGTAGAATGACCTTAAACTTTGCACTTGATGAGACCCCCTAGGTTAGGTAAATAAAACCCCTAGCCAGAGTTTATCATCATAGTCATTAGGTTTAGCGACCTTGTCGTGAACCCATATTTTAGAATGACATGGTCCAACCTACCCAAAGTATGTGGTTTCCTTCTAGATTTAGTAATCTTGAGAAGAATGTCCTCTCTTCAGGTCTGACACCAGGCTGAGTGTTGAAGTCCACCTTAGAAGTCACCTTACGAGTCATTGTTCGAAGGAACGATTCAGTGGTGCTATCTTGGTTTCTATCAAAATAACATCTTGGTATTTTATTGAACATGGTTTCTATATAGTTACAATTCTTCTGGTCATGAACCCCTTCAAGATGTTAGTCAAATGCTTATGTAACTCCTGATTTCTAAAAAACAATAAGAACGAGATCTTAGTGTGATGTAAGAGCATATTATATAAATGCTGCACACGAGATTGGAGATTAGGATTAAGGTCAATCTTGGAGTCCTTATAACTGAATTAAACTTTATCATGCGTTGCAAAAAATATAAGTTACCTTGGTGCGACCAAACTTTGAGAAGACAAAAGATATATACACATATACATATATATATAAATCTTATAGGAATTCAATAAGTTTTCAAATTATAATAACAATGGTAGGGAAATAAATATAGTGTGAATCAAGAAATATTTTGGTGAAAAGCTTCGCTGTATCTAAATCTCCATCAAATCCTTTCATTGCATTTTGGACATCAAGTTACTGTCACTTGAGTTGTAAGGGTAAAACTGTAGACATCAAATAAACGTTGGAGAAGAATATTTTTACATAATAATAGGATAATTAAGTACTTTGTATGTAATTTGATTTATGCCAAATATGTATGTCAGTTATGGAAATTTATATAAAGTATAAGAAGCCAACTTGAGAAGGTTGAATTGTATTTTCAACCGTGGAATAAACTTAAGAAAAATTAGGTGGACAAACGAGAAAATTTATCCTTGCTCGTAATTTCCTTAGAATGTTAACTTTAACCAAAAATACATTTAAGGAAATGATGTGTTGTGGGTTCACCATTCCTGAAGCCATGTTCTTGTGGTTTGGTCTTTAATACTAACCTTCCATTGGGAAAAGTGTAGCATCAGCATGCCTACGTCATTTTCGTGTGTCTATGTGAGTCGATGATTTTTGTGATTTTCGTATGTGAGTCGAGTTTTGGACTTGAAGCCCATGTTGTGTTGTGTGTAGTGAGAAATATAAGTCAAAAAAAAATGTATCCTAGTATTTTACTATTGTATTTGTGTGTGTAAAGTGTGGGCACTACACCTTGCATGACATGTGTCCCGATAGGGGAAAGTTTGACCTGAAAACTCCACCCATTCATAACTTGAAAAATATAAGGAGTTAAGAGGACTTATTTATATCACCAAAAAGGTGAGAAAATTTCCTATCCAATGGGAATGGTTTAGGGAAATTTTAGAAGTGTTAAGTATGAGAAAAATCTAGTTTAAAATATGAGGCTGCTAGAGAGCAGGCATTGGGGTAAATTACTCCCTGAACCTAACTAAAATATTGAGCCCTAAAATTGGAACCTTGTGATTTTGATATTAGTTAATAAAGGAAACGTGTGTTTTGGTAAAATTGTTTTTGTTCTGAAACCTACCAGTGGCAACGGTTGGCTTGTAACTTGGCTGTGGACATTTCTAATAAAAAAAATTATTCCATAATTTTATAGCTAACCTTAGGTTGTTTCTTTGGTCTCAAGTGGTCTTTTAATTGGGAATTATAGATTCAAATAAGACTAGACCGTTTTCTTGTTAATATCCAATGGATTTAGGAGAAACAATATAATTTATCCTCTCTTGATCGTATTGGTTCTGACCAGAATCCCTTGATCCTTAAATTCAACATCAGAGAGCAACCTATTGGTTGACCCTTTAGGTTCAAAAAAATGTGGAATACTCATCTGGAGTTGGGAAAAAAGATAGAAGAATGGTGGAATATAGAATTCAAAGGAAACAGTATGTACAGGGTGGCCTCCAAACTTAAAAATATTAAGGTCAACCTAAAATTTTGGAATAAAGACGTCTTTGGAAACATTTTTCTTCAAGAAAGCAAAATAGTTAAGGATCTAAGGGCCATGGAAGAAGTTATGATTTTAGGATGCTGGAGCATGGAGGATAAAATGAAATATAAGGATCTACTTGTTAAATACCACAATATCCTGCGTAGAGAAGAGATTTATTAGAAACAGAAAATGAGAATTTCTTGGCATAAAGATGGAGACAGAAATACCAAAATTTTCCATATCTCTTCTACAATAAGGGATAATAAAGGAATAATTTAGTAAATAAATAAATATAATGGTGAAATGGCTATTGAGGATGAGGACATTGTTTCACCTTATTCGTAGATGTTTCTTTGAAATATTGACGAAATAGATAGGGTAACGGGCGTAGGAGGAATACTTGTTTTAATGTTGGTTGATGGGCTATTGCACGCATATGACTTCTAAATCCACATCTGATTGTGAGAGCTTCCTTTTGGCTAGGAGGAACTACCTGTAATGAGAAACAAGACCACCAGAAAGAGTTAAACAATATGTGCAGTGAGCCTAGCGTGTGCTAGATCCAGGAAGTGTGATACTTCCTAGATGGTTGTCAGTCCACTGTTTTAAAAAATTTAATGCGGGAAATGAAGTAAATCCTATTTTAATTTGAAATGATTTAGGTATCTCACTTAAAACACAATAATAAATATCTAATCTAACAAGCTAGGTTAAAATAAGATCCAAAGGTCAAGTAACTGGTTATGGGTCTCTGCAGGTTTGACATAAGTCTTAGGAAGATCACATGCACATGAAGGTGATGTAGAATTAGGTGGATAGGTCACTTTTATAGGTTGTATGGGAAAACACAGAAACTAATGCTGGTTAAGGGTGACTGATGGTGGTTGGGTATAACCGGTGCCAGTTACTGTGGAAAGTTGGAAATGCCACAAAATGAGTTTTACGTCTCCTTTGTGACTACACAAAGGACTTTGGTTGGTCAGAATGAGGTATTTGGTAGCTTGCGTGGGATTTAGTGAGGTTTTAATGGGTATATGGATGGGGGGTGTTGAAGGAGGTCAATGGGTGGCTAGGTAAAGAATAGGTGATAATATAATGACGAAATGAAATGAACCAGAGAAGTATAATGTTTTACTTGGATTTTGGTCCTGGATGCCTGTGAATGAGGGATGGAGGTGCTGGTAAGAGGTTGAAGGCTGCAAGTGATCACCAATCATAGGAGAGCTTCTACATTGGCTGCATGGGCATTCCTTTTGCTTGGTAAGATCAGATCATTACTGGGGGTGAGTGTTGGATTGTTGTGCAGAAGAAGATGCTTGATCTCCTTCCTTGCATGCGTGTTCTCATTAGAATTTGATCTCAAAAGATGTGATATCTCTCAAATATTTGCCAATGTTTTCCAACCTTTTCAAATCTTTTCCAACCTTGAAAATAAGGTTATTTTTGGGGTTAAAAGGGTAAGTGACGGTGGTTCCAGCCTAACTGACGATGGTTAGGAGTAATCGGCGTCAGTCAAGGTGGGATTTCCTAGGTTTACTAAACTAAGGAGATCCTCTTGATTTTCTCAGATCTCATGCCATTAACCTATGGATTAAACTGGAAGCTTCTTGTAAGCATGCAGGAATGTGGTTAGAGAGAATGTAGGCATTGATTTTTAGGGTTTGGGTAAGTCTTAGTTAGTTATGACAACTTACTAACAATAGGTCTTAGGGTGAGTTGGCCTAATGAGGGTGTCTAGGTGAGGTGTATATGTGGATATTTTCTAAATTAAGATATTTAAATAATAAATATGGTGAGGATAATGAATTAATTAAATTAAATTAATTAAATTAATATTAGTGAGGTGAAGGGGGCCATGGCTAGGTGAATGTGATGAAGGGTGTTTATTTGTCGAGGGACCAAAGGGGAGTGTGACCTATTTTTAGTGTCTACATTTTTCCCCTTTTTGTTACATAGCTTGTATTGGTAAGCGATGCTAACAAAAATAAGATGTGGTTGCCCCATGTGTGGGTGAAGGTGATCCCCCTCAAACTAGGAACTGACAAGGGCGAAGGCAGAAGTGGTGAGTGGTTTGATAAAAGGTAAATGTGAGAAAGGGGAAGGTGGGGAATGGGGAAAAAGGGTTAAAGGTCTACTTGGGAAATCGAGGTAATTGGTTAGGGTCAAAGGTAGCAACAGTCAAATGCACACACACGTATAAACTGCAGCACACTACCAGATTGAAGAGCAGGAAAACTCTACATTGTCTAAGGTTGATGGGTTTATCTAAACAGGGTTGAAGTGATTTTGTTATCTATGGTATAGGATATGGTTAGGAAACACAACATAGGTTAGTGCAGGAATGTTGAGGTATGTTCCGGTACAATAAAGGTAGGGTCAGGATAAACGATCACAAAAATAGGCGTGGTAAGGTCATTAAGTCAACAACACAAGTAACAATGCCACAAGGTATAGCAAACACATGAGGTCAAAGGTCACTAGCGATGGGTATAGGTCCAAATATCTAGGTCATGGCATGGGTAAGGCCAAGGTAGGGGTAAAATAATGAGTCCTCAAAGGAGGGAAAAAGGGAGGGTAGTAAATGATGAGGTCAGGAAGGTGGGGGAAATGGTTTGGGCAAAGGTGGGGTGGGGTAAATGATCAGGGTGAAGATTGGGTGAGGCGAAAAAGGAGGTAGGGGTAGGGTAAAATGCTAAAATGTAGGGAAATTTGTAGGTGAGGGGGACTGATGTCAGTCAAGGATAATTGACGTCGGTATAGGTCAATTGATGATGGTAAGGTAGGGCACGCGACTGATGTCGATCAAGGGTAACTGACATCATTTAGGTCGGATTTTTTATAAAAAAAATTGTGTTTTTTGTTATTCATTTGTCATTTAGCTAAGTGAGAAAATGATAAAAAGAAGAGAGAAAAAGAGAGAAAAGTGTCCAGATGGAATGAAGCATTAAGTGGGCAGTGTGAACGACAGGTGAATGGGTGGTGAGAAGTGGGTCCACAGGATCAGTGTGAGGGATTTGATTAGGTAGAGGTTGTGGGTAGCGATTTAGTTATGGCGGAGGCCAAAGAGGGATTGGGTGGGCCACCGGGTGTAGTGGCTAGATGTGCCATTGAGATGATGGTAGCATGACGAGGTAAGCACCCTACTCTAAGTGTATTTGATTAGATAGATTAGGGGAGTAGTAAATTGTTTTTGTAGTTTCGGTTTGTTTGTTGTTTTTTTTGGTGGGAAAAGATTAAATTTGTGAATGGGGGAAAAGTGGGTAAAACGAGGAATGGGGAGGGTAGTAAATGGGATTAGGGGGGTGGGTGGAGGTGCAAGGGTAGTTTAGGTCATTGTAGGTGGGTAAAAGGGGCAAAGGGGGGAGGTTTTTTAGAAAGGGGGGTTTAGGGAATCGTGGATTGTTACCAGAATAGTGACTGGCGTCGGTAAGTTTGAACTGGTATCGGTCACCAAATAGGTGACCGATGTTGGTTAAAGGGTGACCAGGGTCGGTTAGGGGCAACTGACACCAGTCAGGTTTTTGGGGACACGGGTCAAAAAGTGATGTGGGCTGGGTGGTTGAGATGGTTAGGGTGAAAATAGGTTATGGGAAAATGATAGTAGGTGATTATGGGTATGGTAAATGTAGATTACTGTTTTGTTTGTATGGATGTAGGGGAGAGATCAGCTACATATGCAGGACAGGGTTCTACCTCTACTAGTGACAGTTCATGGCACAGTGACCTTGGAGGAGTTGTAGCATGTGGAGGTAGTTAGCTTGAGTGAAGTTCAGTGATATCGACATGTAGTCTGGTAGCCTAGTTTCATGGTCACACTCATCGATAGATGGGATTCCATGACTAACACGTTCCACCTACCGACGGGTGAGATTATTGTCACCCTCAAGGACATGTTCCAGATTGTATGATTACCCATATTAGGTACACAGGTCTACTCTATCTCCTTCGAGGCCTCAAAGGAGCTGATTGTGACTGTGTTTGGAGAGGAGATGGCCAAGATGACCTTCCACAGTGCCAGCTTGAGCTATGGAGAGATGTACCTAGACCATCTGGAGGAGGGGAGGCTAGTCATTCTGTTGATGGAGGTAGTGTGCTGCTTTGTATTGCCATATGTAGAGGGTGGAATTTTTCCCTGATCACTGATTGGGGTACTCCATGACATGATGGTAGAGGAGACCTTCTTTTCTTGGGCTCTAGCATTCTTGGTGCAGCTATACAGGGAGTTGTGGGCATATGGGCGACTATGCAGGTTAAGCCTGTACTATACATTTTTACTACATTGCTGGGCATATGAGCACATAGTTTGTGTGTGTCCTATAGGGATACCCCGAGAAGATGCATTCCCATCGATATTTTTATGGGTGGGGTATAGGAGATGGGTGCCAGCTATTAAAGAGCAGATATCTGAGAGGCCCACACATGATGTGGCCTATTTCAGGTAGTTACTGGAGGGTTTGTCCAGATTGGACATTATCTCTATGCCGTATGTGGGATTCCCCTCATATATTCATAATGCACGAGGAGGTAGCTGAGCTCCAGCTGGTGAAATGGATACAAGGTCATCGTGCTAGGGAGTACGAGATGGTCCTAGTGGATAGAGTTTGGTGGCAGTTCAGGATTTTACAGTGTTGGTACCCAAATTTGTTCTCCTTTTCAGTCTGAGCATCCTTAGAAATATGGCATGAAGCTTGAAGGTAGATAGATCTTGATGTATCTCATTTTTTAGCTGAGGATATGATCTAACTCGTACTCAGATTTGTTGAGAGATGGATAGCACTTTGAAAGGATTTTTATCTAATCCTCACTATTTTAGGTTGTGCCTTTCAACCAAGGTAAGAGAACCTATATTGCAGCCTCTTTTTTGTGAAGGAGGTGGAGATATTCTTATACTATGCATATTGTATGGAGATGGCCTTGGGAAAAACATGATCATTTTTCCATTATTCAAACTCAACAGAGTTGTCACTACTAAATGATGGAAATGCTTTTAAGACAAGGATGAGGCTGCTAGAGACATGGTATGATCCTGATTTGCTTTGTGCATTTTTGTAAATGGATTGTATTCTTTTGTTGACACACAATGCAATGCAGGGGTAGTATGGGGTAGGATTAGTTATTCTGAATGAATTTTTTGGTGGGAGATTTTATAAGAGAGTAACCAGAATTTGCCAAATTATTTGAGGACCTTTGCAAGAAATTTATAAGAATCACACAACAAAATGCTTCAAAAGGGTTAAGGTACTCCTTCAACCAGGATATGTGCACCAAATGGAGGCCAAAATCTACACTCTTCCACACAATCTGTGATAACCTGCCACAAAACTTTGAAGCAGATGAACCAACAAAACATCCATAAATCTCTATTTTATCATGACCTAAGGTGCACCCAAAGGTTTACAACAATCTCTAAATTAAAGGAAGGTAAATTGATTTTAAATTTGTTTAGCTCTTTATCAAATGAAATATCTTCTGAATGTGAGATTGTAGATGCCACTAAACTATCAACAAGAAATGAGACCATGTATGATCAAAAGATTTTTCAAACACAAGATTACAACAGGAGCAAGAAACACAAATTAAAAAAATTCTGGAACATAAGTGCATGCAAATTTTGCCAAGAGACAACACAAAATAATCCAGAAATGATCAAATCTATCAGCAGGGGAATGTTATAAGAAAAATCTCAGAGCTTTTTGATGGCTTTACAACTGAAACCAACTCAACATGATACAAATCTGATGCAAAAAGGAATTAGAAATGGTTCTCAGGAGGTTTCTCAGAGAATGGACTTCTTCCCATATTTTCCCATGAAATTCTAGGTTTCTCCAACCTTTTGCATGTCTCAAAACATGCATTATATAAATTTCAAGTAAATTTTATCCTTCTTTCCAAAGAAAATAATATGCCCAGCATCAAGTTTGTTACAAAAATCCAACATGATTTGCAGATAGGGACATTTAACATATTTGTAACAACAGTTGCCAGGTGTTTCTAAAATGGTGAATCATTACAAATCCTTCATCATTATCCATTGTGGAGGCACATTTTTCATTCTTCAAGCATGCATACCCCTTTCATTTCATCATTTCATCCTTATTATTCCAAAATTTGATTCTGCAACTTTATAATTTGGTATTTCATGTTTTACAAGGGCCTGAGTAAAATTTTATTTCAAAATCACCTCAACTCTACAAATTAATCCCTAAAACCACTTGCATTGGTCTTTGCAGGCACAAACGACACAAATTAACCAAAGATTCTATGAAAAGTGATGTAAAATTCACATCTCCAAGCTTCCTGGAGCAAAAATGGCGGCCAAATTGAAGAAGAATGTACATTACTGTTGATTTACTCTTTCTCCTTCAATCTGGGCCCTCCATGTGTCAAAATATGATTGTGAATGAATTCGGGCTCACCTTTTGACCTTTTAACATTTTTGGAAAAATGGAAAAAATTGAATTTTTTCTCCACCCCTCCGCCCTTGAAATTTGGTGATGACATGTGGCATATGGTGGGTCCCATTGAAATCGCACTTCAATTCTACCCATTTCCACCCTTTTTTGGAATTTGGAAATTTTTCACTTTTTTCCCCATGGGCCCGCACCTCTACCTCTGTCCTTGACATGTGTCATCCTCTCTATCACTAAAAATCCGTGGACTTATTTCATGTTTTAACCCCTTTTTTCACCAAGGGAAAATTTTCTCATTTTTTCCCCGTTGGGCCGCGCCTCCAATTTTGTCCTTGACACGTGTCCCCCTGTGGTTTGTTCATGGGCCATCACTTCAAATTTGCACACTAATTATTTTTTTTTCAAAAGGGAAAAAATTCCCTTTTACCTCCACTGACCCGCTGACCTGCTCTTCCCACCACGTGTCTTCCTCTGCTTCATTCGGACCCGTGGTTTAATTTTTTACTCTAAGTCTTTTTGTAAAAAAGGGAACAATTTCCCCTTTGCCCCCACCGGCCCACACTTCCTTCTATGCCTGCCACGTGTCCACCCCTTGCTCCATTGTGGACCCACGGCCTCTTCTTTAAATTTTCTCCCTTTTTCACTAAAAAGGAAAAAAATGCCTAAGTTCCCCGCTCACCTTCCATCCCACCTTGGCATAATAACATGACACCTGTACTCCTGCGGAGTTACGGGGGTAATATTGAATTTTTTCCCAAAGCCAAAAAATGCTAAGTTTTTCAAAGAAACCTTGCTGATCCTTGTCCAACTAGAAGCGGCCACATATGAGGCATCATTTGAGCTTAATTTTGATGGGAAAATGACACCCGTACGAACGTCACAAAACATAGAATTTGCCTGCGACCTCTAAACTCAATTTTTTCTTCCTGGGTGAAGGATTTTTTGGTCAAAAAACATATGGGAAGTGATTTTAAACAATTTTCGACCATGGGGAAGGATTTTTGAGGGAAAATAAGAAAAAAATGAGTAACTTTGAGCTCCAAAGGCTGGGAAAGATGGAAAAAATGACCGAGGCCCATGGATTTGGAAATTTAGGGCATAAAACAGAGCTTGCATGTATTTTTCTTTCAATTTGGGGAAAAATAATAAGTTTATGAGCCATTTAAAGCATTCAATCTGGATGGGGAAACTTGCAGACCACCAAAATCAAAGAAAAACATTTTTTGAGCATGTAGAACAAAGGGGAAAGATGGGAAAATAACAGAGGATCAAAATGGGCACCAACATCAACTCCTGCTCGGGGATGGGCACTCCCAGTGAGTGCCACAAGAACAACATAGACCAAGTGCCAAAATAATCCATTGGGAAAATAGAGTCATGAGCCAAAACCATCTGAGAACCCAATGAAAAATGGCTACCACACACCAAGGCAAACCAAAAACCAACACAACACCAAAAATAGAGAAAAAGCCAAACACTATACACTGTACAAGTTGGTGCATACCTCAAATTTGGGGATTAATCCAAGAAATGCTTCAAATGCCTACCATTAATAGGCAATTCAAGAAATTCCCCATCTAAATATTTGAGAAAAAAGGTATTCTCACCAATTTTGATATCAATGGAGTAAGGGCCCATCCATAATGCATCAAATTTTCCATGTTTTCCTTATCTTCATTTCTTCTATCCCACAACAAAACCAGATCTCCAATATTGAAGGCCCTAGGAGTGACCTTCTTGTCAAACAATCTTTTCAACTTCTCTCTAAATCTGACATGCCTCTGGTGGGATGCTCTTCTCTCTTCATCTAGCTCCACAATCTGATTAATCCTTGCTTCATATGGACTGACCTCTTGATCCTCAAGCTGTTGAAAAAACTGAAATGAAGATAATTGTAGATGTAAGGGCAGCAGATCTTGAGTTCCATACACCAACTCAAATGGGCTCTTACCAGTAGCTCTCTTGGCAGTGATTCTATCAGCCCAAACTACAAATTTCAATTGTTCACCCCATTTTCTCTTGTTCAACTCCAAGGTTCTCCTAATGATCTTCAATAAGTTCTTATTGTTGGACTCAGCTTGTCCATTCCCTTTGGGGGTTATAGTTTGAAGAATAAGTCAGATTGGTCCCATACTCCTTGCACATTGCCATCAAAGGTTTAGCTCTGAAACACATGGCATTATCAGCCACAATCTTGACTGGCACACCAAATCTGCATATGATATTATTCAACAAGAAGTCCATAACAACTTGGTGTGTTGCTTTCTTGGTGGGGATTGCCTCTACCCACTTGGTGAAGTAATCTGTGGCTACAAGGATCCATTTATGTCCAACACTAGAAGGGTCTGAAATCTCACCAATGAAGTCCATCCCCCACTATTTGAAAGGAGCTTCAATTGATACATGCTGCAAAGGAAGGGAGCCTGAAGCTTTCATTCTTCTAGAGAAACGCTGGCAACTTTCACATTTTCTAATCAGCATGGTTACATCTTTGAAGAGAGTAGGCCACCAATAACCAGCTCTCAAAACTTTGTGTGATGTAACCCTTCCAGCAAAGTTTCCTCCACAAACTCCCCCATGGAAATCAACAATTACTTTGGGAGCTTCATCTTCAGTTATACATTTCAAGAGGACACCTTCAGGGTTCTTCCAAGCCAGCCCAAAGTCAGTGATGATGTATTTTTGAGAAGCCAGCTTGAGGGCTCTTTTCTTATTTTTATTTAAATGATCAGGACAACATAGGTGTCTGAGGTAAAATATTATATCCTTGTACCACTCAGAACTTACCAATTTCTCAAGAACATCTACCCTTTCTTCCTCTACTTCATTCACTTCCACAGTCTGCAAGTTGCTCTCAGCCATGAGCTTAGCAAGACCCAAACCTCTTACAACTTTGTGGTTTGGATTTCCATATCATACTCCTACAGTTTGTTCACCCATCTACATATTTTACTTGAGACCTCCATCTCTGATAAGATGTCTTTTACCATGGTGTGGGGAACATAAGCAACAACTTTTGAACTTAAGATATAAGGCCTGAAAACCTTTGTTGCTTTCACCAAGAAAAATTCTTGTTTTTCCATGATTGTATACTTTAACTCAGCAACTTGTAAAGCCTTGCTAAAGAAGGAAATAGGCCTCTCAACCCCATCTTCATCCTTTTGGAGAAAAACAGATGCAATAGTATTTTCAAAAGCAAAGGAGAAGATTTGGAAAGGCTTCTTGTAATTCGGAGCTGCCAAGATAGGTGCATGTTTAAGTGCTTCTTTGATTCCTTCAAAAGCCTGAATAACAGCCTCCTCCCATTTGATAACTTGATCTTTCTTTAACATGCATGTGATAGGAAGAGTCAACTCAGCAAAATTGGACACAAACCTTCTAATGAAATTGATCTTCCTAAAGAAAGATTGGATGCCCTTCTTCATTCTTGGAATTGGCACCTTGCTGATTGCTTCTACTCTCTCAGGGTCAATCATGACACTAGCCTTTGAAACAATATGACTGAGCAGCTTGGCCTTTTGCACCCCAAAGTGACACTTCTTTGGATTGAGAGAGATTCCAAATTCTCTACATCTGATCAACATCCTTTCCAAATGTTGTAAGTGATCTTTTCTTCTCCTTGAAAACACAGTCACATCATCCTGATAAACTACAATGAAGTCATTTATATAACCAGCAAAAGCAACATCCATTGCTCTTTGAAAGGTAGCTCCAGCATTCATGAGACCAAAAGGCATTCTCACATAAACATATGTTCCCCAAGGAGTGGTAAAGGTAGTTTTAAATCTTTCTGAATCCTTGACAACAACCTGATTGTAGCCAGAGAAACCATCCAAGGTGGACAACAATTCAGATCCAGTCACTAACTACAGCATGTTCTCCATGTTTGGCAAAGGATAATTGTCTTTCAATGAAGCTCTATTCAGATTTTTGAAGTCTACACAAAGTCTGATATCTCCATTCTTCTTTCTGACTGGCACAAGGTTTGCAACCCAAGATGAATACCTTGTGGGCTGAATGATCCCTCCCTCCTTCAGTTTCTTCAATTCATCTTGCATTTTCATGGAGAGGAGTGGATTGATTGGCCTTTACTTCTATCTGAATGGTTTGGCATTTTTCTCAAGAGGGATCTCATGTTGAAACAAGTCTTCTCTATATGCTTTCAGCTCTGAATATGACCAGGCAAGGTAGTCTTGATATTGTTTTAACAATTGGAGGTAGGATTGTTTTTCTTCCTTGTTTAAAATACTGCCCAACAAAACTTTTCTTGGTTTTTCCTTTGTTCCCAATTCATGCTCTTCCACATCCCTTGAGGTAGACATTTCTATTGATGATGCAATCAACATTGTTGAAATTTGACTCAAGAGCAACAAGACCTCTAGGAATGGTGTTAGTTTTCAATTGGATAATATCTTTTCCAAACAAAGTCTCTCTTCCTTCAGTCACACACACCATTGGTTCCCAATCAATATGCTGATCTAAAAACTCACCTTGATTTTGTAGGAACCTTTTCACTTGAGCATCATCATTAAACACTTGCCAATGCTTGATGTTGTCAGGGATAGCTGGCCTAGTTAACACTTCAACATTGTACTCACAATAAGGTGAAATGGTGCAATCTCCAAATCTTGACCCCAACACTACCAATTTTTCAGTAGCAACATTCAAACTTCTGTCATGGTGCACAATATTGAAGGAATCAAACATCTCAATTAGATCCCAAACTGCATGCTTATACTGTTTCATCCACTAATTTTTTGTAGCATACAATTTTCTTATTTGTTTGACAACTAGCTCTGAATCTCCCTTTGCAATGATGTCCTTGACACCATACTTCCATGCAATTCTCAAACCCAACAACAAGGCTTCATATTCAGCAATGTTGTTAGTACATTCAAAATTAAGCTTGAAGGAAAAAACAAATTCTTCCAAGCTAGGAGAAATCAGAATTATACCAGCACCATTTCCAAATTTGGAGCAAGCTCCATCAAATAGCAAGGTCCAAGGAGAAATTACCTATTCAAGGAACTTTTACTGATCCATCTTGTGTTCTTTACCATCAGCAAAACCAATAAAATTATCAGCATCAACATCAGCAAATAATACTTCATAAGAAGCATTGTTTGGGTCCTCAATTAGATGCAACATTTTCTTTTCTCCATAGAGCTTGACAAGGCTGCCCTCAATGGGAATGGTGGAAAAAGACATATCCATTTGGACACTCCCTCCAACACTTGCAGCCCACTTTATTGACAATAACATACCCCATTTGGCAGGGCAATCAACAATCACAACATCTAATTTTAAATTTCTCCCAGGATAAGATGCAAGCTACACCACCAAACCCTTCACACAACCAACTACCAAACTTCTCTTGAGTCCATGGAAGTACACTTTCCATAGGCTACAATCACTTTGATATCCAACTCATTGATGAATTCTAGAGGCATAACATTACATGATGCAACGGAATCAAACATACAATTGTGAAGTAACCTATCCTTTATGATCAAAGTTGTGAAAAATGGATCAACATTCAATTGGGAATCAACCAAGGATGTCCCCAAATACACCTCAAGTGTATCTCCATGATCCTCTACTATTGGTGGTGTTCAAGGTTTGCAATGATCTAAGGAGGAGCTTCAACAACATTTACATTTCTCCTCGGAGTATTCTTCTCCTCCTTTAATCCCAAGTACTCAAATGCTCTCTTCTTATGCTCAGGAATCCTAAGTAACTCAATGATTGGAACACTCACTTTGATTTGGCTCAATACTTGGGCTATGTCATAGGGAACACTCTTTGGAAAAACAACATTGGAAGGGAGACAAGAAGATTCATTAGATGGCAAGGGATTCTTGGCAGCTTGGGCATGAGGAGGAATGTTTGGGACAACAGAACTTTTGGCAGGTGCTTCTCTCCTAGAAGCTTATTTGGGAATGCTTGTGAGCAAGGGTGTTTCACGTTTGTCTTGAGGCCCAACTCCCTTAACAAATTTTCTTCTAGTGTTATAGTCTTTCTCTTGAGCTACAACAACATTCATCAACAATTTTCTATCTTCCTCTGAAGGGATACCACCATCATACTTCTTAATCATCAAAGCTCTTAAGTATTCAAAGTCATTGTTAGGAATTTCAAAAGCTTTCACTACATCAAATTCAAGAGTATGAGGGGGAAGAAAGACTTGTACCCATTTGATGCAATCCCAAAAAGTTGCAGCTAGTCCTTGCACTTATCTCTTCAGTAGATGTTGCTCATCCTTGTGGACTTGAAGAATAACCCATCATGCAAATATCATCGTCAGTACCATCATCATTATTAACTTCACCATCTTTCTGGTCCACTTCACATGGAGGATGGGGTTAAAAACACCTATCACACCAATCAATATCAGCAACTTCCTCAATAGCAGCAACCCTAGTAGTTAGGGGATCAGGTAACAATCTTCCTTCATGTGCTTGAGGATGTCTATTTCCAGACCCCATGGGTCCTTTCCCTCTATCATCTGCCCTTTGATCACCTCTAGGATGATTGGAAAATTTGTCATGGTTTTGTGCTCTTGGCTGACCTTGTGAAGTTTTCCCAATTCCTTTCTCAGCTCTTGCCAACTTATATGAGATTTCTTTGACAGCCCCTACCAAAGTTTTCACAACCTCCTCTAAATCAGCACCCTTGCTAGCTTGAGGTTTTTCAGGGTTTATCAACTTTACACCATCTCTCTTGAGAGGTTTCCCAATTTCTTTGATATTGTTTTCAATTTGAAGTGCCATGGTGAAATCTTGTCTTAGATTGGTAGGGTTCTTGTCTCTTAGGTAATAGGCTTCCTTTTTATCAAATGCATCTGCATATTTGATTAAACAAGACTCATCACAAGGCCTCAGACTAATAGGAAACCTTCTCAAATTTTTTAAACCTTGTGTTAAAGTCATGGAACTAATTCATTGGGGTTATTCTTGATATTCTCAAACTCAGACAAGAGAAATCTAGGATCATTCTTGTCACCATATTGCAACCTAAATGCATTCTTCATCTCAGTCCAAGAATCAATTGAATTATCAGGTAGATCCTTGTACCAATCCCTAGCATTCTCTTCTAGTGCATGAACGAATAATTTAATATACACATCTTCAAACTCTATCTCAAAATCTTCCATCATGTTAACAAAAAGTTTGAGATGTTGATCACTAGTTATAGCATTGTTACCTTGGAATTTTGGCAATCTATTTCTGACATCTTGTGGGACAACATTTAGGTAACCATCCATTCCTCTAAAATCTATAGGACCAAAGGTGTTAACAAAAAATGGAGGTCTAGGCTGAGCCATATTGTTTGGTGGAGGTGATCTTGGGGGTGACACAAGCTGATGAGGAGTGCAAGGTCTTTGGGGCTCAAGAATGTGATTCACAAGACTGGTATTCTCTAAGTGCTAATTTTCTTGGAAAGTTTTATTTGAATTGAAACATAGAGGTGCAGATTGGAGAAGGAACTTACCCGGTACAGTAGAAGGACCTTCACTAGCTGAGGAAAAAAAGTTTATGAGAGGATTGCTTGAATCAGAATCACTTGAAGAAGAGTGATAATCCTCTACCAAAGGTTGATCTCTCTCACCAATGGATATATCTTTTCCTGATGTCTGACCTTTAACAACCTTCCAAACTCTTCTCCCTTCTAACTTGAGTTTCTTGAATCTGTAAACAACTTCTTAGTAGAGTCTCTAATGAAGAGAGATCTTCTTCCTTCTAGTTTTACAGAGATTAGCAACACAAAAGTAAATGACAGAAAGGTTAAGACACTGGTATTTATCAAGATCAAACAACATGGAGTCGCCACTAAGGACTTTCACCCTAGTTGTGCAAATGCACTAAAATACTTTGTCAAATACCTATCATCATTGAAAATCTTGCCAAAATTTATAGATCAGACCTTCCTTTCTTTGAATTTATCAATCACAAATGCAAATGAAGTGCAACTACTGCTAGAAACTGATAAAATTTGTAGGCAAAACTTATATCTTCACTTAATCCTTACAAATCTGATTATAAAATGATGCTTCAACAATTTGTATTTGCACATAGAATCATAGAAGGAGTATTAACAGGTTTGATGAAATATCTGAAATATTGAATAATTTCCCCGACAACGGCTCCAAAAAGTGTTGTTGATGGGATAAGTAAATATGGACAGTAATGAAACTAAAATCAATCTCAAATACAAACTCTATTTCTAGAAATGCAAAACATTCCCTACAATGGTGAGTGTTAGTGTGACTGGCTAAGTAAAAATAAATCCGCAAATCAATCTCGGTAATGAAAATTATTTCCAGGAATTCAAAAAAGTCCCCGGGAATGGTGCCAGAAAGTGTTGGTACAAAAAATTATTTTCCTTTTCAGTCTGAGAAGCCTCAAAAATATGGCATGAAGCTTGAAGGTAGATAGATCATGATGTATGTCATTTTGTAGTCTGGGGATGTGATCTAACTAGCACTCAAATTTGTGGAGATATGGATAGCACTTTGAAAGGATTTTCATCTAATCCTCACTATTTTAGGTTGTATCTTTCAACCAAGGTAAGAGAACCTATATTGCAGCCTCTATTTTGTGAAGGAGGTGGAGATATCCTTATTTGTGCGTATTGTATGGAGATGGCCTTGGGAAAACATGATCAATTTTCCATTATTCAAACTCAACAGAGTTATCACTACTAAATGATGGAAATGCTTTCAAAACAAGGTTGAGGCTGCTAGAGACATGGTATGATCCTGATTTGCTTTGTGCATTTTTTTAAATGGATTGTATTCTTTTGTTGACACAGAATGCAATGTAGGGGTAGTATGGGGTAGGATTAGTTATTTTGAATGAATTTTTGGTGGGAGATTTTAGACAAGACTAACTAGAATTTACCAAATTCTTTGAGGACCTTTCCAAGAAATTTGTAAGACCTAACACAACAAAATGCTTCAAAGGGGTTAAGGTACTCCTTCAACCAAGATATGTGCACCAAATGGAGGCCTATATCTGCACTCTTCCACACAATATTTGATAACCTGCCACAAAAGCTTGAAGCAAATGAACCAACAAAGCATCCATAAATCTCTATTTTATCATGACCTAAGGTGTACCCAAAGGTTTACAACAATCTCTAAATTCAAGGAAGGTAAAGTGATTTTAAATCTGTTTATCTCTTTATCAGATGAAAGCTCTTTTGAATGTGAGATTGTAGATGCCACTAAACTATCAACAATAAATGAGACCATGTATGATCTAAAGAGATTTTCAAACACAAGACTACAACAAGAGCAAGAAACACAAATTGAAAACATTCTGGAAGATAAGTGCATGCAAATTTTACCAAGAGACAACATAAAATAATCCAGAAATGATCAAATCTATTAGTAGGGGAATGTTATAAGAACAATCTCAGAGCTTGTTGATGGCTTTACAACTGAAACCAACTCAACATGATACAAATCTGATGCAAAAGGAATTAGAAATGGTTCTCAAGCGGTTTCTCAGAGAATGGGCTTCTTCCCATATTTTCCCACAAAATTCTAAGTTTCTCCAACCTTTTGCATGTCTTAAAACATGCATTATATAACTTTAAATTACATTTAATCCTTCTTTCCAAACAAATTTGCAACAAGAGTTTCTAGGTGTTTCTAAAATGGTGAACCATTACGAATCCTTCATCATTATCCATTTTTGAGGCATGTTTTTCATTCTTCAAGCATACAGAATTTCATCATTTCATCCTTATCATTCCAAAATTTGATTCTGCAACTTTATAATTTGATATTTCAAATTTTACATGGGCCTGAGTAAAAATTTATTTCAAAAACACCTCAAATCTACAAATTAATCCCTAAAACCACTTGCATTGGTATTTACAGGCACAAACAACATGAATTCATCAACGATTCGATGAAAAATGATGCAAAATTCACATCTCCAAGATTCCTGTAACAAAAATGGTGGCTAAATTGAAGAATGTATAGTTACTGTTGATTTGCTCTTTCTCCTTCAATCTGGGCCCTCCACATGTCAAAATATGATTGGGAATGAATTTGGGCTCACCTTTTGACCTTTTAACATTTTTGGAAAAATGGAAAAATTTGAATTTTTTCTCTGCCCTCCACCCTTGAAATTTGGTGATGACACATGGCATATGGTGGGTCCCATTGAAATTGTGCTTCAATTCTACCCATTTCCACCTTTTTTCATGCAATTTTTTTCACTTTTTTCCTTGCACTCCCTTCTGGCCTGCACATGTCACCTCTGAGTGTCCTTGACATTGTTTCATCTTCTCTATCGCTAAAAATTCACGAGCTTGTTATCTCATTTTTGAGTTTACGCCAAAACTATCAGATAACCCTAAGAAATTTTTAAGCTGGTTTTGCAAAATTGCCTTTATGAGAGATAATCAGGTTTTCGGGTTTCACAAGCAGGACAACATGTGTTTTAGATGTTTCATGTCTTGTGTTCCCTGAAACCCGAAACCCGCATCAAGTAAGGTGAGTCGGGTTTGTGGATCTTCCAAGCATCGGAACATGCCTTCGTCAAAACATGCTTCATGTCACATGTCTTCCTGATCCCCGAAACCCGAATTTAGTCCTTCATGTCGGGTTTTCGGAACTTTGAAGCATCTAAACATCATGCTTCATGTCGATTGTTTCCACAACCTGAAACCTGAATTACTCTAAAAACCTTTGTGTCGGGTTTTCGGACCTCCCGAGCATGCTGACATGGCGTTAATGCCGAGTTGTCGGGTGAGTTGGCATGTGTCAGTTGAAGTGTATTAATTACAAATTTTCTTATATATATGTGTATTTCCACGTCATTTTTACCGAACATATATTTACCTCGTGGATTTTTCACGCATGCTTCTCCAACCTTGAAACCTGAAACTCACTTGTGTTTGATTGAATTGCCCATTTTCGATCTTTCCTTGTCCTTGGTTGAAGGTATTTTCTCTTCATTCTTTGTTCATGGTTTTTATGGATTAATTGTGTATGGAATTCTTCCATTTTCTTACCAGGTTTTGTGGGGTTTTTATCTTTTCCTTTTGGGGTTGCTTTCTTAAACCGGGTTTATGTTTTAGGGTTTATCTCTTTGGAATTATCACTTTGTGTTATTTCCTCAGAATGATGTTATAATTAAAATATGTTTTGGATATAAATGGTGAAGGAAAGAACTTGCATGTTTTAAACTCAACAAAAACCCTATTCCCTCTTCTTGGGTTTCGTAGGGTGCTGTGCAGTGTTCAAAAACCCGCAGTATATCAGAAAATTTGAAGTGCCGGACTTTCCAAAATCTTGACATCCTCACAAGTGCTGGGTTTTCTCAAGTTTCCGACATCCTCAGTGTGTTAGGCTTTTCAAATCTCTGACACTCCTCAGCGCATCGGGTTTTCTCTCCAGTCCTCGTCATCCTCCTCAGTCAGTGTCGGGTTTTTCCACCCTTCCGGCATCTCCAGTAGGTCGGGGTTTTCTCAGTGTGCAACATCTCCTGATCTCCGAAACTCTCTTCCTTCGAAATCCCTCATGTCGGACCCCTGGTCCATCGCAAGAAAAGACTGAGAATTCAGGAAGGATGAAATACAAGTTTAGAAAGGTGGAGTCTCCATCATATATTGATTGCAATTATGACATCCGAGATACAGAGCTCGGAAATATAGATATTGAGGATTTCTGGAGTAGGGTAAAGAGCTCTTTCCAAACTCCATGGATGAAATCGATAGCCGATAGTGGCTTACCTCTTGCAGCGGGTTTTCCCATGTCTGCTCAGTGCCCTGAATTCATCTTGGCCTGCGCTTCAAGTTATGACTCTGCTTCTCATTCTGTGAGAAACCAGGCGGGAGAAGTTGTGATCAAATTGGATGGAGGTTACTTTGATGACCTCCTCAAACTGCCCAATTTTAAAGAATATGGAGAGTTAGATATCAAGTCAACTCAGAAAGCTTGGGACAATGATCAGGAAGATTGTATCAAGCATGTAAATAAGAAGTTCCTGATCAAAGCCAAACTGGCTGTCTCCAGATTCCCAAGACTTATCCCCAGGAGTGATTTCATTCAGGAAATCAATGACATCATCACTCTGTTGAGTCAGGTTTTTGGTTTACCCGAATCAAATGTTTTCCAAGGGTGGATGTATCAATTCATGATCACCATCAAGAAGAATCAACAAGGGATTGATTGGGGTACTCTCATTAGTAATGAGATAGATTCCCAAATGACAACAGTCTTGTCCACAGGGAAGTTTTATATGTCCTCATATGTCACCTATGCAGCGGTCGGTATGAGGAACTATCCCGGGTTGGATATCAAGGGAAACAGTAAGGTGAACCAAGTTTATCAGTACTTCCCTCAACTGACAAGAAAAGGGTCTCAAGACCAATTCAGAAGGGTAAATGATGCCTTCTTTTATGAAAACATCTGCAGGTTAAACCCTGAATTGAGGAAAACAAGAGTCTCAGATGAGGCATGGGCTGAAGTTTCCAAATGGGGTTGTGTCTTCTTACAATTCAAGAAGTTCACATATCTTCGAGTAGTCATGTACTCAGGGGATCCTTTCCATCTGCCCCGATATCCAGGGGATAAACTGATCTTGATGGAATTGGTTAGGCAATTGTTGGATTTCCACAAGTTCCAACAAAGTAAACATAAGGCTGTTGTATCTTTCCCAATTTCTATTGGAAGATACACTTGTTCGACAGTGGTGAAAGCTAAAAATGTTGTCCATGAGCTTCAGGACAAGTTGAAGAAGCATATGAAGCCCCGAGATGGGTTTGACATTCGAGGAGTCCTCAGGGCGTATGGAACTCTGCACCTGCACAGACCAAGCATAGAGGACATCTGGATTGATCTACGTGATGAGGTTGCTGTTCGTAGAAAGGATCATAGCAGATTGACACTTGCTGAGATTCAAACACTTGAGCTTGCTGACTTACCAGAAGGTACTAGTGATAATGAAAGTGTTCTGGATCTTTCCTATGATGGACTAAATGAAGATCAATATGTTTTCCCACCTATTGATTGGTCAATCAATGAAAAAGCCTCCATTACAGATAGGTCAGCTCTGATTCTTGCACACACCAAAGCATGGCTCTCCTCTTGGGGAATGAGTTTTAAAGATGATAATTTTTCAAAGTTGGTTGCTTCAGAGGCGGGGCCCTCCAAAAAGGAAAAGGACAAAAAATCTTCTAAGGGGCCTATAAAGGTCAAGTTTGTTAAAAAGAGGAAAGAAAGAGAAATCTCTTCAATTATTTCTCCAGTTGAAACGGTGAATGTGCCAGAATCACCAACACCACCAGAAATAGGAGAAATTACTTTAGAAGGAGAAGGAAGCCAGCCTCTTGTTTCACCATTTGTTGATTGCCCAACTGAAGAGACCTTATCTCTTGCATCCCAGGCTTTGGAGTCTGAATCTGCGCCTCCCCCCTCACAACCACTCCTACCTCCTCATTATCCATCAACTTCTTCAATCATGGCCAGTATCTTCTCTGGACTCTCACCCCTCTCTGCTGGGACCCAAGTGATCACTAACACGCCCCCTCCTGTGCCTCTTTTTATTGAATCTACTACCACATTGGTAACTATTCCCCCTCCACTAGTAGAATCTTCTCCCCTTGAGAGTATGATACCAGCTTCTACAACAGTGGAAACTCCCTCTGATACGCCACAATGGCTACTCGAGAAAACTCTGAGGAAGAGGAAGGTGATTGTACCCATACCAGCCTTTGATTTCAGCTCACTCAAGGCTTCTACTACTAAATCAGCCAAGAAACCCAAAACAGTTTCAAGGGTTTTGGTGGACACTTGAGGGCATAAGTTCGCAGAGATCACCACTCCTGAAACTGACAAAACTAAAGAGGACATAACAGCCTCTGATTATCAGATAACCAGGGTGGCTCTAGGAAGAGTGACAACAGAAGGGGCACAACAGGATGCACGGGATGCCACAAACGTGTTGTGCCAGAAGTTGAAAGAAACAAAAGACAGCAGAGATGAGCTTAAAGGAAAGGTGGAGCAGTTGACAGAGGTTTTTCTTAAACTCTCAAAACCCCTTGAATCCATACCATCTTCTTCTGTCCCTATCGGATTCAATTTCTCATCAGTGCCTACAATTGAGAAGATTAATAAAAAAGGAAGGGTGGTCGATGAATGGATCCAAAGGCTGCTCCAACAGGGGAAGGAAGTGATTCAAGACGTTGTGAAAGTTCATCAATCTTTAGGGGATATTCAGAAGGATGGAGAGAAGATGGACGATGATTTCTCTCAAGAAATTGGACATCTTGATTTGACTTTTGAAGCTCTCCAGGTATTAAAGCAAATACCATCACATCTCTTGGTAGAAGAAGGCATCATCCCACATACGGATAAGCATTTCCAGCTGACCAAAGCCATCAGGTTCAGGGTGAAGATTCTCAACGAAGCCTGCGGTAAGTTGAGAGAATCAAGGGATAAATTGATTGATGGAAAAAGTGATCTGGAAGAAGAGTTGTTGAAGATTTGTCCAAAGGTGTCAGTTGGAAACTCAGGTATCCTATCAGTAGATGATCTTTTCAAACAAGTCCAAGAGTCTGTTCAGCATGAACCAACGCACGGATTTGGTATTGAGATCATTGATCAAGTTTGTAAGAATTGAACATTCTTTGGAGGCCTTGAGAAAGCTCAGCAAAAGATTGAAAAAGCTTCCCGGCAGTGCCAGTGATACCCATGAAACCTGTGAAATTTTGAATGATCATTCCACTGTTCCTGATGAAAATGAAATGCAAGGCATAATTCGAAAGTTCCAAGAATTTCGGAACAAACAGGCTCAGCTGGAGGAAGAGAAAGATGAAGGAGCGAAAGATGATGATTCAGATTAAGTCTTGATGTTTCATGTCATTTCAATCTTGAAATTGACATGTCTTTTTCATTTCTGTTTCGTCACATTTAGGAAGCAAATTTTGACTTGGTCTCCTGCGTGAGAGTCAAGAAAAATAGAACTCTTTTTAAAGAACACTATTTTCTAGGATTTATCCTATTTTCTCTCGTTTCCTTTTATTATAAATAAGGGATGCTTATGCATTCCAAAGGGTCGAGATTTTTGAAATATTGGGAGCTATTGGAAAGAAGAAAAACTTTGTGTTTTCTTTTAATCATTTTGAAGAATAGGAGTTGATATTATTTTACAAACTTTGTGTTGTGGGATATATCTTTCTTAAGACATTGTTCTTACGTTCATAATCTTAAGCTATTCTTTGTGTAGCATCTTAGTGTTTCTAATCATTTCAGACATTATATTTATGATCTAAAGCTCGTATGATTATTTCGTGCTCTGTGTTTACTCGAAAGAAAATACGTTTCTCTCATTTCCTTTCCATTGTGCTTCTTTCATTGTAATAGTTTCTGACCCTGTTCATTTACGAAAGAAATACTCTTTGAATCGTGTGGATGTGGATTTCGGGATTCTATCCCAACCCCAATGGTTAGATTAGTGTGAATACTGTATATATTGTTTTTGCTGTGTTTTAGATTAGTAATAAGCAGGCAGCCTCACCTGTCTTTGAGGAGGGATTTAATCCCATATACTGTGGTTGAACCTCATATTTTGGATTGACAAAATATCCAACCAACAAATAGATAATGTCCTAGTGCCCAAGACTACAGATTAGATTAAGATACAAGATGAGGAGGAAGATTTTCACGAAGATAGTGGTGGTTCTGAACCATCAGGGTAGGAGACATCCTACAAGTCAAAAATACACTTGACACGTTGTTACACCACCTTGTGGTTCAAGTTCGGGGGATGAAGACGACTTCAGTATAGTCCACAGGGGAGTCATATATTGTCAAAAGGGTATTTAGGAGAATAAGGACCCAATGTGTTACCTCGACTGACATGTGTGTACCCAATCTGCCCACCACATGTCTTCCCCTGCTTCAAGGAAGCAACCGTGCAGAGATTTTTTGCACCTAAAGTTGAGTGTAAGAGGTGGAAGAATTTCCCCTAAGCCCCCAGTGCACCTACACTTCCTCCTAAACCCACCAAAGTTTCCACACAGAAGAAAAGGGTGAGACCATCAAAGGAGAAGGATGGAGAAGAGAGAAGGCCAGAGGAAACAACTGTAGGGCAAACACATGACATGGAGACGTAAGCTCCACCTAATTTTGATGCTAGGGTTGGCATAAGAACATGACACGTGTCCTCTAGCGGAGTTGTAGTGGTAGATCTTGACATTTTTTCCACTAGCCACGGGGTATGCTAAATTTTTCAGAGAGGAAATATTTTCCACTCCTTCTTCTACCAGAAGCGGCCATGCAGGAGGCATCATGTTGAGGTTGGGATTGTGATGGATGAAGATATGGCAACCGTACGACCGTCACATAACACAGCAACTATCCTGATCAATGCACACCCACATAGATCGAGCTTGATTTCAATGTATACGAAGATTCATGTGTGTCAAGGTGATTGAAGAAGGCGCATCAAGCTATACACATGATAGTAAAGCCTGACTGTCATGTCAGACAAGTAGTTTAGAAATGCACTAGTAAGGATTTCTACTGAAGTGGCTAGAAGGAATATGGATAAAGCTGTCAGTAACTTATGAGCTCCATTGCGCTGAAGAAGAAAGATGGAAAAAATGAGGAGATAACGTGGATATTGAACATTCAGGAAAATTACTTCACACAATAGAAGAATGACATGTATTTATAAGCATTGTCAGAGGATATTGGGGAACTGTAATCAAAGCAAGGCCACACTTAGAACCCAAGGTACCACAAACATTTCCTTCATCGATACACTATGTGGAAAATTTGGCGGATCTTGGTGCTCGAAGATGAAACATCTGCATATGCAACATGCCAGAACAATTATAGAAGGATGTAGAGTGGGAGAAAGCATCTGAGGATGCAAGAAATGGGCATCCAACATGAGCAGGACATACCTCTGCAGAGGCATTCCCAAGATAGTCTTGAAAAAGGTAGATCACGATTTGAGAGGACCTATGCACAGCTACCAGAGGCGCTACAGTGCAACACTAAGACCTTGGAGGAGCAGGTAATGAGGTCCAAAAGGCCATAGATGATGCCGGGGTCATAGACAGACAGTGGTGGGTGGCTCACTTACGAGCCATACCACCCAGAAAGGTTGGCAATAGATCTAGCCACCAAAAAAGTGTAGAGAGGTGTCCTAATAGCAGCACAAGAGTGGCTACATAAGACTAGGCTGGAAGAGCTTGGAAAGATGATTACTGCAGACAAGATGGACCAGCTTTGAAGGAGAGGATGAGCATCTATGTCTACGTGTTGTGTTGGTTCTACAAAATGTAGACCCAGATGAAATGGTGGAGTGGGATGGAGTTGGAGATCCATTGTTGATGGAAATTCCAGAGAAAGTAGCCTTAGAGGCACTCACTGAATGGTAGGATTTATAGGGCAACAATGGCCAAAGCCCAAGTATTTAGAGTTGATGTCTGACAGGTCTAGATACAAGTACAGGAGGTTTCTTGAATAACCTCACATAAATTATTTATTCTTCCACATTCTTTATTGATATTCTTTACAGGCAGGATTTTTGGAAATGGTCCCTATTATCAGGACAACAATGAGACTAGTGTGGGGTAATGTTGATCAAATATATACTATTCCTATATCACAGAAGGAGTTCGCGTGGGATAGAAGGCCTAGGATCAAAGGCATGAAAAGATAGGATCAGGACCCGCTAACATGGACAGGTAAGTTCAGATTTCATAGACTATAGCCGAGTATTTTGCATTAGAAGATCTATATTTAGTGAGATGGCATGCAGATCCCACACTCAATGAAGTAGTGGACAGCTCATGCCATGCATTACGATATATTTGGAGAAGTGGTACAAAGCATACTAGTGCATGAAGACAAGCTCTAGGAATATAATGAACACTTTAGTTATCTATAAGAGAACTAGGAGATAGGGCAATTGCATGTGTGGCTATAGAGATGTAGGACCTCCGTCGATGATGGCTATTAATAACATGGTGACCTATTTTTGAAGTAGTTATAGTGGTGAAGGGATATAGTCCCCACCCTATATATATAAGAGTTAGATGTATAATAGGATATATAGAGAGTGAGAAAAAAAAGGAGAATGTCATGTAACACAGAAGATCGGTAGTGATGTGATGTATCAGATCGATAGGACATTGATGTAAATTGATAGTACTATAAGGAACTTCTATACTTACTAATAGATGGAAGATATTGGCTGAATCTAAGTGTTATTCGGTGTAATTGTGTAGTGCATGTTAATATTTCAATCATGATTATTGTGTAAGCTCGTTCTTTCATAGATCTGTGGGTAGTATGCATTGTAGAATGATGGTTTAGTCATGAGTCTTTATATATCTTCCTTCATCATGTTATCATCTTGTTATAGCAACCCTAAAGAGGAACTTGGTATCTTTGCATGCTTTGGGTGAGCACTTAGTCTAGGATGAGTGATATGCCAGCATGACTAGGATGCTATCTTAAAAATTCTAGGCTGCATCAATGGGTCCACGCAGATGTTAGGATAATATCCTTAGAGTTCACCTCCATATCCCATAAGGTTAGGGGCATGAATTGACCAAAATAATGAGCATTTTGGTACATAATAAGGTGAAAAAGGAAAGACAAATACCTGAAGGTGGATGTCATTCAAAAATACTTGAGTTGTTAGTAAATTAACCCTATTATGACTTCTGCAAATTTGAATTTATATCTCTTCTTTGTGCTGATGATATTCATCCAAAATATAGCCACCATCTGCCAATTGTAACATCCTCATTTTAGACAATAGAACAAGTCAATTTTTTTTTTTGATAATTGCATCGTGGTTCTAAATACCCAATTTAGAACTCACAATCAAATAACCATTCTTATAACAGACAACCATATGTAGCTGTAATGACTTGGAGTACCTTCGATCTATTCATTCCATGACTCTGTAATCTACCAATCTATTCATGAGTAATAAGAGTTGGCGTTTTTATTTAACACTTCACTCTTGCGGTTCTCTTCCCTATTCTAGGATTCGGAATGCTCTGTCCAAGGAACCGAACTAAATAATTGTTACCATTATTCATCGGCATCTCATCCCTTAGACTAAGTGAATTAGGACAACGCAATCAGCAGCTTGCGATACTTTGGCCAAAGATTTGAAACATACTGTTTATGTCTCGTATTCCTTAACGGCATACTCGTCAATCTGGAATACGCCCTTCACCCCATTCTTATGTTATGTAGAATGTCTTAATACCGACTTCTGTCAGTCCCTCCTATCTCAACTTATTCACTCAGAAACGGATTAACAAGGTGATAACGTTATATGGATGCCCATGAGGATTAGGGATACGATGACATACTGGTTCAACCCTAGTTAAACCAATGTGTCAATATACCCCGAATCTCCTAGGTAGCCTTATAACGTGACCACATTCCTAATAGGTCCCTGAGCAACTCGTTCGAGATCAAAGTGTAAATCTTAGCGATCAATGCAAAGGGTGTCGTCATAAGTCACCTGCATTGTTGTAACTTCGAGAAGATCCTAATCTCCTCGGAGGTACAACCCTGCAGTTGACTTGTGTCGTCAACCTTTAGATCCGCCTCGAAAAGATCTACTTATTAATATGCGTTACGCACGTTGAGTTTAAATTACATTAAAGACGTTTCCCCTAAGGTTAGCCTTTCCCGATCCCTAGATTCTTCGTCTTAGAATGACCTTCCTCAATAAAACCCATTACATGGTGGAGATATTAAGGCCAAGGTATCATCATGGAGTTCTTAGAATATACATGACTCTAAAACAACGAAATGGGACAATAACTCGTAAACTTCACATGAGATTACCATCTGAACCCCATTAGGTTTATATCATTTCTCCTAACTGAATTTATATCATACTTATTAGTGTCAAGATATAAATGATTAAGAATCCAATTAAATGTTGTCCTGTCATAATCAAGACTTAGGGATTAGTAATTTAATTCAGCTTGATTATCGTTCTGCTTGGGTTTATTTTAATCCTATCTTTTAGAAAGACAATGATTTAAATTTAAATTTTGCTTTCGATAGAACAAATTAGAACTACTAAACACTCATAAGAATTCAATCACATTTTCTTGTAAGCTTTCATTGACAATCACAAAAGTCTCCAAATTATACAAAGATAACATTGCCCCTCCGGTATATAAACCGAAGAAGGTCAACTATCAAAATAAGAATACAACACATAAGTAGCAAATACTTATTTCTATTCCTTTCAGAACTATACAAATACTTTTTATGCATTCAACATACTTGATACAATGCTCAACGGAAAAGGAACATCTTTCCACATATAGTACATTTAGAAAATCAAGCTGTAATTCATTATAAATCAAATTAAACAATCTGATCATCCAGTCATATCTGCATTGCTTTTACCACTTACGGCATCCATCTGCAAAAATTATCTCTTATCCAAAATTCACCCCCAGGGTAATTTTGATAACATGCATCAGAATATTCAAGTCCCAGGAAAATTGATTGTTTCAGAGAAAAAATCAGGTTTCTAGGGTCCCTTCAGAAAATTTTCTAACTCTCCTGTCCAGGTTGAAAAGAGCAAGCTCTGAGAAAACGCGGAAAAAAGTTGCAGAAAGCAAGTAGGTTGATCCAGAAAATTTTGTGAAAATCGGCTAAGTCCTAGTCCTAGAAGCATTTGGGACAAGTGGGACAAAAAGGCACGGATCGGCCGAAATGAGCACAGGTGGCCCCGGAAGCAATTGGGACATCTGGGACAAAGGTACGCGGCGGGTTCGAAATAGCCGATCTGGCCAAAAGAGAACTCACAAATTGGCTAACTGCTGAGAGGGTCGCCTTTGGGCCATAGCAGGACAGAAAGGACGCGATACCGGCCGAACCGGGCTGAAATGAGTCAAGGCAGCTCCGATCTATTCAGTCTTCCATGGGACGCGCGGGTCAAAAGTACGCGAACCGGCCGGATCGGCCGAAATGAGTAACTTTTGTCCCGGAACAGTTGGCGACAAAAGGGCACGAACCGGCTTCGAACTCTTGCGAATTCTCTTCCCTAGACTGGTCCGAAAGCAAATGGGACATATGGGCTGCGAGTACGCGAACCGGCCGGTTCGACCGAAATGGGAAATTGTCAGCACTGTGCCAAATGGGACAATCTCATGCGCTTAGACTAGGTGAAAAACCGACAATGGCCGAAGGCAGAGGAGAAAAGTCATACATTTGACCCGTGGAACTTCAAACGGCCATAACTGTTTGACTCCGAGCTCCGATATTTCATAACGGCATATTAGACTTTCTGGAACGAGCACGACGTCCTCTACACCACAAAAACTGGATTTCTTAATTTTAATGAGGGTAGATATATCTAAATAAAAGAAACATATTCGGCTCCAGTCAATCAATGCTCATTCCCGTCAAATGACTCGGGAACGGACCTAGCCAGGTAACCACGTTAAACAGCTGCCCGCACTCAGACTAGGCCATAAGATTTTGACATTTCTCAATGAAATCACACAAAATTGGTACCAGTGTGTCAATTTTGATACCCCGAGTCTCCAATGCAGCAAAAATCAATGAAATTCCAGATTTGACCTAGAAATTGATGGAGATTTTTAAGGAAACGTGGCCGGGTTCAGAACAATGTTTTATTTGGTAGCTGGGAGTGCAATGCAAGAGGCATGTCGTCATCAGTCACCTTCATCTGCTGCAGGACATGGGACAGTATGGGGAGCCTTTTGCAAGTAATTTATACCCATTCCACTCAATTTAATAAACTCTTACAGGTGGTTGAGTTTACAGATTTTGGGATTAAAGATTTTCCCTTAAGGTTTTCCTTTCTCATTTTTTTTATAAATTGGAGTGCTGGGCTCATTGTAAAGGGGGACCTTTTTGGGTAACAAAGCATCTACTCAAAATTACTTTGTGAAGGCCAAGTGTGTTGCAGGCCCTTGTAGTGGACTCCTTGCATAGAATGATCCAGGCCCTTATCTTGTAATACAATTGAACTGTGTCAATATCATGAAGCAATAAAATATCAGTCACGTGGATAGCCATCTGAACCCCATGCTAGTGTTTCCTATGCAGTTCTTCTTGCCCCTTTAATCTTTCTATCATAGTATATTGTGTCATCATTTATAAATGATTCTTGTAGGAATTCAATTATCATTGTGTGTTCTTGGAATATCAGGACTAGGGATGAATGCATTTTGTTGGATTATGGTGAACTGTCATCACCTCTTCTAGTGTACACTTTAACCTCTGTATCTTCACACATTTGGAGAGTTACTCTCACACCCTCAATTTAGCTTCTGGTAGTATCATACCAGCTTTAGTGCTAGGCTTTCATTTTATGCATTCAGTCTCTCTCTGGTCCCTTGGAATTTTAGGTTAGAATAGCTAGTTTCTCCTGCATTAGATTAGATTGTGGCAGGTAGTTATAGGAGCAAGAACCATGCTTTCTTTGGAGGTCTATCTCAACCGTAGCAAGGTCAAACCATCAAGATAAGGAGATAGTACCCATAAGTTATCCATATCACATCTGGATTGCTTTCAGAAGTGATCAAACTAGATTTTCTGCATTCAACATCCAGGGGTGCTGTGACTTCGGAAGAATAACATTATCAACTTATGGGTACAGTTCAATGAAACTGAGCACTGATAAGCACTAACTCTTAAAATCAAATCTAAACAATCTGATCAATTGTTTTCAGATCAAACAACCTGTTTACCAATGATACGGCAACCATCACCAAACATAGTAAACATGATTCAGTTCTATGAACTTAGGAATGATAAGCATGTAACCTTTATAACAATTGTAATACATCAATTGTTTGTTACAGAGTAGTACCCTGTATACTTCTCAAATCATTTCATCAAAATATTAGGGATCAAGAAGAAAAAAAGTATCCTAAGCAATTATTCATCTGTAAATCCCAAGATGAACAGCAACATCAGACGGATCATGATATTCAACTTAATACAAAGGGGAATAACCATATCAATCCTGATACCGTCATTATGTATAGAACAATTACAGATGTTAGTTAAACAATTATAACAACTTATAATTTACAACAGAAGAGAAATAAACAAATTGTACATGTTTCCCTCTAAATTAGCTCATGACTGTACCATCTTTTCAAAATCAAGGCATTCACCTAATACGCATGCAAATAAATCAGTCAAGTCCATCAATCAGCACATCTGTTTTGTTAAAACTTAAAATAAAGGAACTACAGTACAGTAACCCTCTTGCCAAACAACGGTGTCTATCTACCAAGCAGAATCAGTATGACCTTGCGCAAGAAGCGACAAACAAGAAGATAAACACTGAAAGGATTTTAGACACAAGGTCGAAATCAAAAGATCTCCTTTGTTATTGCAGTCAACCAAAGACTCATGATCATTTAAGCAATGACATTTCCCTATGAATATGCGGAGGGATTTTTAAACGAAATCCTAGCAACATGCACAGCCACATCCAACTGGAATGTAGTCAGAAAGAAAACATAACATAACATAACGTCACTTCTGAACGCATCTAGAGTTGAAAGTATGGTATTGACCTACTTTATAGAAGCCATAATTCATGATGTCAAGCTTATTAAAGAAAACCAACAAAGCCAAGAACATTACATGTTCATACTCAGGCTTATACAGAAAACAGTGACATAGATTACCATTTGAGGATTTAAAACTAAGTCCGTAAACAGTATTCACAGTTTAGCTTTTCCAGAAGCCGATATACAAGATATCTTCCCATACTCACGGAACCCAATGGTGTCGAAAACAATAGTAAACCCAACAGTCTTAATTTGAAGAAATTACACTGTTTATCTATTAAGAATTCAACTGAGTCCCAACAACAGTATACAAGATAAAAATAGTTAATGATTCTATCTATGCCAACTATGGTAAGCATTCAAAAATCAGGTGTAAGCAAATCAAAATATTGATTTCATAACAAGGAATTCAACTGAACCTCTTCAAAATTCTTGAACAAGCTTACACAGAAGGAAACGTAAATGTATACCCAGGGAGTCTGTACCAAAATTCATTACAAATAACAGAGGTCGTATGACCTGTTACTTCTACAAGATTCCAATGAAATTCAAATTATCAATACTCAAAGATGTATCTATATCCTCAACAGTGGACCATAATATATGATTCATTCAAAGGACTCCACAGATTCATTTCAATACAATATATATATATATATATATATATATATATATATATATATATATATATATATATCAATACTATCAATGGGTTGAATCCCCATAACCTCCACGCAAGGGGAAAAACAACTCGAGCAAGGTCGTAATGAATACTGTAACACAGCGAGTTACCTTTTCATAAATAACTATAAATTTTCATAACGTAACCCAAACAGAATCCATAACCACCACTAAATAACAACCACGACAGAGCTTACGATAGAAAAGGTCAATTAACTGAACAATCAAACAAATTTCCTTCAGTATCCCTTCCGACAGTTTCCACAACAAGAATCAACGAAAAGTATCCATCAACAAGCATCTCAATTGTCTGTACCCATCGAGAGAACAATTTATGGACTCACACAGAGCAGGCCTATCACATATACTTGTAATAATTTCACATATTAAAGCCGGAATGCAAAACACAAAGAAATATAGCAACAGTTCGAATTTAATAAACACCCATCAAGGGATAAATGAAAAATAAAACCAGCATGAAGATACAGTACCAAAATCACACAAGACAACCATAGAAAATCATCTATTTCCATAAATCATTTGAACATAGTTGTTCTAATGAAATCACTTGAAAGAAAGCAAGATTTTTAAAGGTTAGGGCCTAACATGCCTAGATATTTGCTCAAAATTCCAAAGCAGACCACTGAAAGAGCTCAGACTTTCTTTTCCTTTTCCAAGTTAGAGCCACCAACAAAATTTTGTTATTTCCATGACTTATATATTTTCCTTGCCAGAGGAAAGAGCTAGATACGCTCATACTCGCCATGCAACACCAAGAAGACTGGTGCGAAGAACTAGTGAACAAGTAGAGGGAAAACCAGAATTCGTGATAAGCCAAACAAAACATTAACTTTCCATTTTGCATGCCTTCTCGCGAATTCCGAGCTTGACTACCGAGCTCATTAATTGCATTTACTCCCAATTTCCCGCTCAAACTCCACTGCCACCGACCGCCATAGTTGGCGATAGACAAGAGAAATTCCAAGACCATTTCCAATTTTTGGCGAACTACCACGTCGGCTCAAGTTAGCCGTTTTAAAACCTCCACCAATTACCTGTCCCTCATGCTTATCCACACATTAAATAACATAGAAACTTCCGCCCATGGTTCGCACCCCTCCATAGGTCCCCAATAATCCTTGCTCAATAGTTAGGTTAGTAACTTAGGTTAGAATTTAGGATAATACCTAGTCTAACTTCATAGAACATAGATACTAACTTAGGACATTAGCTCTTAGCCTAGGTCTAGGTTAGATCATCACTAATCTAACCCCTAGGTTAAGTTTAGTTTTAGGTTACTAACATTAATAATTCCAGTTAGGTCTACATTCTGTATGCTCAAAAAAAGACCTACAACATGCATTCTTGAACAGGGTTAGCTCATGTTCTGCCTTAGGCTACAGAATTATATGTAACTGAATTATTACCTGGTCTGCGATTAAGACCTTCCAGATATATTTAGATATCGGGAACCAATCCTTTTCACACGATCAACCTGAGTTATCTTCCGGACTAGCTTATTCAATGCATCTAGACCTTGCAACCTGTTCAAGGTCTGAAATTTTAATTCATCACGAACAAACTTAAAGCAATACCTAGATCAATTCCACTGATCCAAGGCTAGGTATTATAGGTGGATAACTCTATAATTCATTCCGAGATCAGATTAAACTCAGATACAAAATGAAAGAAATTAAAGAGTCCAATCATATTCTGACTCAGACAAGGATTTTAAATCTGCAAAGAAGATATAGTACATATCAAACATGATTTCTCAATCAAGGAACACATCCTTTTTTTACAAAGAAATCACATATCAACACTTGTATGCTCAGGAGGAAAGTAACAACAGTTCAGGGTGTTACATGCTTCCCTCCTAAAAAAAATTCATCGTCCCGATGATTACATATTCGATTAACCTTCTGGTCAATCAATTTATTAGTTCACAAATCAATGCGACTATTTTCCAACTTGAATAGTTCTAAGAAATCAATGTCACAACACATTTTATTCAACCTGAATAATGTTTGCCTTCATCTGGCTTTCATAAATGCTTATAAAAAAAATAAGTTCATTAAAGAATGTTTTTTTAACAGATTTCATTCTGTTGAAAAAGAGAAGAAAAAGCAGTTTTCATCTCTTCCAAATTTTCCCAAGTTGCACTTTCTTCGTTAAACTGGTCCCACTGGACCTTACATTGCTATATCTCACAATTTCTTAAATGCAATTGGTGAGTTTCCAGCACTCGTGTGGGTTTAACCACGATTATTCCTGGGTCTTGGACCTGCAAGGAATTCCAATTTAAAACATGTGATAGATTTGAAACGCATTTCTTAAGCAAAGAAATATGAAAAACATCATGCATGCGCGATAAAGCAGGTGGCAATGCTTAACGATAAGCTACAAGATTGATTATTTGGACAATTTCGAAAGGTCCCACGAATCGAGGTGACAACTTGGCAGCCTTGCCAAAAGTTATTGAACTCTTCCTGGGTTTAACACGAAGAAAAACCTTATCACCAAGCTCAAACCTTCTATCAACCCGCTTAAGGTCAGCGTAGCTCTTCTGTCTATCTGCTGCTTCCTTTAGTCGTTCACGAATCAGCTTAACTTGCTATTCCATTTATGTGAGAATCTCTGGTCCAATTACCACTCTATCCTCAACACTGTCCCAACTAACAGGAGTTCTGCACTTTCTTCCATAAAGTGCTTCAAATGGTGTCATTTTAAGAGATGAGTGATAAGTATTGTTGTATGCGAACTCAACTAATGGAAGATACTCCTCCCATTTATACTGTTGATCCATGTAATACATACACAACATGTCCTCCAACACTTGATTTACCCTCTCAGTTTGTCCATCCGTTTCCGGATGATATGCAGAACTGAAGTTTAGTTTTGTTCCAAGAGCTGCGTTAAGCGTTTGCCAAAACCTTGACGTCATTCTAGGATCCCTGTCAGATATAATCAATTCTAGTACACCATGCAATCTGAAAATTTCGTGTACGAATCTTTTGGCCAGCACTGGTGAATCATCCTTTAGATTTCCAGCGATGAAATGAGATACCTTAGTCAGTTTATCTACAACTACCAGGATAACATCATGTTTATTCCTGGACATGGGTAATCCTTGTACAAAATCCATGGTTATTACTTGCCATTTGTACTGCGGTATGCTATGAGGATATAACAGTCCAGGAGGGTGCATGTGTTCTGTCTTAACCCACTGACACTCCAAACAATGGGTCACAAAATTTATGACATCCTTTTTCATACCTTTCCAAAAGTATTGTTGTTTCAGATCAGCAAGCCATCTTTGTGATACCCCGGGTGTCCAGAGAAAGGTGAATTATGAAATTCCACTAACAACTTCTTCCTTAAGTCGTTCAGCATAGGTACATATACCATGTTTTCATAACGCAAGATTCCTTCATTATCAAAATGAAAACCTTTATACCTTTCATCCTTTGGTTCTGCAGCAAGCACTGCCTTCACCTGCAGAAAGTAATTATCAGATTCTGAGGCACTCTTTACCTCCTCCTTGAACTGAGTTCTTAATGTTATAAGAGCCGAAATGTGCCTCCTTCGACTTAGAGCATCAGCTACTCTATTCTCCTTCCCTTTGATATAACTATTATCAAAGTCATATTGTGATAAAAATTCTAACCACCTTCTCTGTTTGGCATTCAGATTAGGCTGAGTAAAAATATATTTCAGCCCCAAGTGATCAGTTTTTCAACTCAAAAGGTTTCCCAAGTAAATAGTGTCTCCAGACTTGAAGTGCGATGAACAATGACAGTAAGCTCCAAATCATGAGGGGCATAGTTCAGCTCATGTAACTTGAGTTTTCTACTTTCATATGCAATGACTTGATCATTTTGTAGCAAAACACCTCCAAGGCCTTCCCCAGAAGCATCCGTTACAACAGTAAAATTCCCATTAGGGTCTGGTAACAACTAATAAAGGTGCAGAAGTCAACTGGTCTTTCAGACTTCTGAAATCCACTTCGCACTTGTCGTTCCATAAGAATTTCTTATCCTTCTTCTGCAATGAAGTTATTGGTGCAGTTACCTTAGAAAAGTCCTTTTACAAATTTTCTATAGTAACCTGCAAGACCCATGAAGCTTCTTACTTCATGCACATTCTTTGGCGCAGGCCACTCAGTTATTGCCACTATTTTTGAAGGATCTATAGCAATTCCTTCTTTACTTATGACATGACCCAAATAGTGAACTTCTGATTCAAAGAAAGAAAATTTGGATAACTTACCATACAATCCTTCTTTTTCTCAGAATTCCCAAAACTATCCTCAAATGCTCATTGTGCTCCTCAACACTTTTAGAATAAATGAGAATATCATCCAAGAATACAAGTACAAACTTGTCTAGATATTCTTGAAAAATATTATTCATTAAGTTCATAAAGGTTGTGGGTGCATTAGTGTTAATCCAAAGGGTAGAACTGTGAATTCAATAATGTCCGTACCTTGTTCAGAAAGCTGTTTTATGAATATCTTCCTCTCTAATCCTTAACTGATGATAACCAGATCGAAGGTATATCTTAGAATAAACCGCTGCTCCACGCATCTGATCAAAACAGATCGTCAATCCTAGGAAGTGGATATCGGTTCTTGACTGTTACTTTGTTCAACATCCGATAATCAATACACAGCCTTAGTGTTCCATCCTTCTTTTTCACAAATATTACAGGCGCTCCCCAAGGTGAAACAACTTGGTCTGATCAAACCTTTAGAAAAAATCTCTTGCAACTATGCCTTAAGCTCAACTAACTCTGTAAGTAGTCATTCAATAGGGTGCCTTGGAAATAGGTTCTATTCTTGGCTTGATTTCAATGGTGAAGTCAAATTCTCTCTTGGGTGGTAACCCTGAGGTAATTCCTCAGGAAAAACATCCCTAAAAACTTTGTAGCAGAAGGGAATTGTTTCATGAAATCATCATCTTCTTCCAAAGATTTGGATATCTTTACTGCATAAAGGGTACATCCTTTATTTTTAGCCTTTTTAAGCTGCATAGCTGACAGTTTTCTAACTGAAATTTCCCGTTTCACCCCTTGAATCTCTGTTGATTCCAGCTTGATCATCTAAACATTTTATGTTCTTTTCATAGCAGTCTACTTTTGCTTTATGGTCAGCTAACCAATTGACTCCAATAACAATGTCATACGATCCTAAAGGTGCAACATAGAGGTCAACTTCCGTGGAAAAGTTAGGTAAGTCAAGGACTGCCCCAAAAAGACACATACTCACTGTATGAACAGAATTATTACCATACTATACAGTCCAAGATTTATCCATTTTCCCAACTTTTCTTTTAAGTTTAGAAGCAAGTTTATTAGAAATAAAACATTCAGTAGCTCCTGTATCAAAAAGAATAGTGATAGGTATGCCAAATAACTTACTCGGAACTTCTATAGGTGTCACTTGCTTTTCAGCTTGCTTGTCTGCTACTGCAGCATGTATCTTATGCTGCTGATTACGATCATCCTTCTTCAAAGGGCACTAACTTGCGTAGTGATCTTTGCCACAATTCTAGCAGCCTCCTACAGGTCCCTTTTTAGGCTCAGGAATTGCCTCCAGCCTTGTAATTGTCACGTTGTCCTCCCCATAGGGCTTCTGCCCATTATTGTAATTTTTAACAAAATTATCCCTTACATTTCCAACAGGCTTATTTAAGTACTGCTTTCTTAGTGTTATCTCCTAGAAACTTACTACTTACTCTTGTTTCCAAATTTTTCCATGGTCCTTTTTGGGTGCAAGAGAGGTTGAAGAAGGGTTTTGCAGTCTTCTTCTGCACTTCCTCCTTATGGGCAGAAATAGCCTTTAATTTCTGTTCTTGCCTTATGGCCTTTTCAACAACTCCTTCCATAGTGGTTGGACTGTGAACATCGACCTCTCCCCCTATCAAAGGATTCAGTCCCATGATGAATTTCCGTATCCTGAACTTTTCGTCAGTTTGATACTGCGGTACATACTTGAGGAGTTTTGTCACCCGCTCCCAGTATTCAGTTACCGTTATCTTCCCTTGAGCTAAGTTCTGAAATTCTGTCATTTTCTGATCATAGAAAAGTTGTGGCAGCCAACGTTGCCTAAAATAGCCTTTAAATTGATCCCAAGTAATATTGGTTTCATCAATGTTTAGCTCAGCTTTTCGGCTATCCCAACATGAAGATGCTTCGTGGGAAAGCTGATAGGCTCCCCAAATAGCTTTGGTTTCCTCTGAAAAGTTCCTTATTGCAAATTACTTCTCCATTTTGTTGAGCCAGTTCTTAGCTCCATCTCCTAATGTGGTGCCATCATACTTAGGTGGACTTATCCTTTTTATATCATTAGTGAGTTCTGCTGCCAATCTGGCCTTTTTGTTTTCTGGTTGGACAGGTGCATTCCCAGCATTAATATCAACACCCATGTCGGGGTTGTCCTCAGGAGGTTGCTGATTATTATTATCAGCTTCTTCATCCTCCTCATTTCCCATCACCTGCTGTTCAAGTACAGCCAAGCGATCTCTTGTGTCCAACAGGGCAGCAAGGATCTCATCCAGTTTCTGGGTTGTTGCCGCTCCTCCTTCAGGTGGAGCATTATTCGCAACGTTCCCCCTTTTTCTAACCATTTTCTGTTACAAGAAAAATTTAGGTTTTTATCAGATTATGGACTCAATAGGTCTAAGAGCTGCAACCTTCAGCTCTGATACCAAGATGTAACATCCTCATTTTAGACAATAGAACAAGTCGATTTTTTTTTTGATAAATGCATTCTGGTTCTAAATACATAATTTAGAACTCACAAATCAAATAACCACTCATATAATAGACAACCATATGCAGCTGTAATGACTCGGAGTACCTCCGATCTATTCATTCCATGACTCGGTAATCTACCGATCTATTCATGAGTAAAAAGAGTTGGTGTTTTTAGTTAACACTTTACTCTTGCGGTTCTCTTCCCTACTCTGGGATTTAGAATGCTCTGTCCAAGGAACCTAACTGAATAATCGTTACTATTATTCATCGGCATCTCATCCCTTAGACTAGGTGAACTAGGACAACGCAATCAGCAGCTTGCGATACTTTGGCCAAAGATTTGAAACCTACTGTTTATGTCTCGTATTCCTTAACGGCATACTCGTCAATCTGGAATACGTCCTTCACCCCATTCTTATGTTATATAGAATGTCCTACAATGACTACTGTCAGTCCTTCATTTCACAACTGAATCACTCGGCACAGGTTAGCCATTCCCAAAACCTCCGCCAAGACCTGTCCTTCATCCTTATCCCATGCATTTAATCCCATAGAAAATGCCGCCCATGGTTCGCACCCCTCCATAGGTCCCCATACATTTTTTTTAATAGTTAGGTTAGTAACTTAGGTTTAGAATTTAGGATAATACTTATTCTAACCATATCACACGTAGATACTAACTTAGGACATTAGCACTTAGCCTAGGTCTAGGTTAGATTAACACTAATCTAACCGCTAGGTTAGGTTAGTTTTAGGTTACTAACCATTAATAATTCCAGTTAGGTCTACATTCTGTATACTTAGAAAAAGACCTACATCATACCTTCCTGAACAGGGTTAGCTCCTGTTCTGCCTTAGGCTGCAGAATCGTATGTAACCGAATTATTACCTAGTCCACGATCGAGACCTTCCAGATATACTTCCATATCAGGAACCAATTCATTTCACTTGATCAACCTGAGTCATACTCTTGACTAGCTTATTAAATGCTTCTAGACCTTGCAACCTGTTCAAGGTCTGTAATTTTTAATTCATCATGAACAAACTTAAAGCAATACTTGGATCAATTCCACTGATCCAAGACTAGGTATTATAGATGGATAACTCTATAATTCATTCCGAGATCAGATTAAACTCAGATGCAAAATGAAATAAATACAAGAGTCTAATGAGATCTTGACTCAAGCATGATTTCTAAATCAAGGAACACATCCTTTTACAAGAAATCACATATCAACACTTGTGTGCTCAGGAGAAAGTAACAACAGTTCAGGGTGTTACAGATCGAGTTAGGTCATAGGTATGGTTAAGTCAGGTTGTAGGTATGGTTGAGTTAGGTTTATGAGGCATGGTGGAGTTAGGTCTTAGGTATGGATCGAGTCAGGTCGTAGGTGTGGTTGAGTTAGGTTTATTAGGCATGGTGGAGTCAGGTTTGTTAGGCATGGATCGAGTCAAGTCGTAGGTATGGTTGAGTTAGTTTTATTAGGCATGGTGGAGTTAGGTCTTAGGTATGGTTGTGAGTCATTATTTTATGAAATGAATGATAATATTGGTCATATGTGAGATGTGGTATAATCTATCCATAGTGATGATAAAGAAAGGGTAGGTGTAATAAATGTATGTTGTGATAAGGATTAAAATATGAAGCAACTTGTTATGTATGTGGTTTAATTTCCAATGTTGGGTATAAAAGGGAAACTAAGTGAGGTGTGATGTCATGTGAGGAACATGGAAGATGAATTATTTAGGGTAGAGAATTCCTAAGCTAACCCCCAAGGGCCCCATGCCCTTGGAGTGTTGCCTACATAGTCCCAACGAAAAGGGACCTCAGGCCGATGTAGTTCTCCCATGAGCTAGGAAAGAAGATGAGGAGGTATGAAAATGAGTTAGTAGGTTCTAGGCATGTTGTGGGTTAGGTTTGTTTAGGTGTGGGTGGATTATAGGTAAAGTGATGTAGGTGGGGTCGATTATGGTGAAAGAAGAAGATTACTCCAAAGGTAAGCATCGAGGACCAAGTCCTGTATAAGGTAATCAAAACATAAACAAAGACACTTGAAAGATAAGAGGGGTCAATAAAGCCACCTAATTGGGTAGGGTCATACTGAGTAGATCATACCTTGGAGGAGGTGATGAACGTAAGACCCTAAAGACATTGCATGATTGATTGTTCTTTGGTGAAAAGGAGTCACATGATCACCAAATTTCGTGGTTTCTAAGAGGTCCATTAAGGTAGTAGGAAATGTGAATGGGAGTGGGAATGGTAAGAAGGGTGAAAGGTAGTTATTTTTTAAATGGTTTAGGTAGCATGCACTTCAGGAAAGAGAACCTAGGTCACAATGGGCAAGTCCATGACTAAAATCTTTGTTGTTTTGACTTATAGATGAGATAGACCGATGAAGGTGGGAAGTTTATATGAGATGAAGAAAATTTAACTCCTTGAGGTCTTCATGAAGCTGATCAATGCGGGAAGCTTTGGTGGCTCTTTTTTTTTGTTTAGAGCTTTACATAATTGTCCTTCAAGGGATCAGTCTATTTACAACAGCAATTGTCTAGAGGAAGATGTCCTTTTGAGGGAGTCATCTTTTGATTGTAAGTTTAACTCAATGAGTTATATCCCATGTGAGAAATTTGAAGTCATGGAAAATACCAAGGTGGAGGATAGGATTCTCGTGCAAAAGGAAAGGTGAAATGACTATGGGATTTCATCTAAAGGTAGAAAAAATGTATCCATGAGAATCCTGCTATGTGCAGTGCCATGGTACACATATTCAAGTGAAGATAACAAATGATGGGTACTCACATGACTCTCGTTTAATCATTATTGAGGTGTATGAAGTGAAGAGTTCTCAAGTGATGAGCATGGAAAGAGACCAAAGGTGAGGTAGGACTACAAGTCAACAATAGAATGGTCGAAGATTCAAGTTGTTAAGGGGCTTAGGTTTAGGTTTACTATCGAGTGCAGATAAACGATAAGAACTTGATCCATAAGTATGAGTCATGATGTATGGTCCAAGCCAATTAGGAGAAAATTTTCCCTGTTTGCTTTTGTCTACTTTAGTTACATGTTGATTTTCTTTCAGGACAAGGTCGTCGACTTGGAAGGTTCGTGCATGGACATGTTTGTCGTAGGCATGTTTGATATGTTTTTGGTAAACTTGAAGGTGGTCAAGAGTGTTAAGATGGCATTTGTCTAATAACTCAAGTAGTGCTAAATGGTCTTGATGAAAGTCATCATCATTGAGCATGTCATGGAGAGAAATGCGGAGTGAGGGAATCTAGACTTCGAGAGGTATAATAGTCTCTGTACTGTAGACCAGAGAAAAAGATGTGGCCGTAGTGGAAGTGCGAATACTAGTGCGGTATGCCCATAGGGAAAACGGAATGTGCATATGCCAATCCTTCCCAGTATCATTAACCACTTTCATAATAATTTTTTTTAGGGTTTTGTTAGTGGATTTGTCTTGGCCATTAGTTTGTGGGTAATGAGGTGATGAGAAACTAAGTTAAATGCCAAAGGTGTCACAAAGTTTTTGCAATGTTTTGTTTTTGAATTGTTTTCCATTATCAATGATGAGATGATGAGGAACACCAAATAGACAAATGATGTGATGATTGATGAACTCACATATTTTCTCAGCTTTCATGTAGATGAGTGGTATGGATTTAACCCATTTTGTAGAGTATTCGGTAGTAGTGATGATCCATTGATGACGCTAGGAAGAATGGGGGTTGATCTCTCTGACAAGATCCAAACCCTATTGAGAGAAGGGCCAAAGGTCATGGGCAACCTATAAGACATGACTGGGTGTATGATGAAGATTGGAATGTTGTTGGCATTTTACACAACATTTTAGATAGTCACAACAATCATGGTTAAGGTTCGGTCAGTAATAGCCTGGGAGAAGAATACACTTAGCAACAACAAGGCCATTGAAGTGACCTCCACATATGCCATCATGAACTTCCTGAATGGATAAGGAATTTTAAAACTTGTGATGCATCATAAGAGAATACCATCAAATCTGTGCTTATAGAGGAGTCCCCCTAAGATGACGTAGCGAGAGACCTTTTTAAGGAAGGCGTGTTGTTAGTTACAGGTGAGATCGGGAGGTAAGATGGAGAGATAAAGGTAGTTGGATTATTATTTCTACCAAAGGTCACTTGGGTCAGATGTGACAGTTCTGATGGAGTAAACATCATGAGGTAAATAATAAAGTGATTGGAGGCGTTGTATGGTGAAAAATATTTTAGAATCAGTTGTATGGTGACAAATATTTTAGAATCAATGGGCGAAGTGGGTATTTGGGAAGCTAAGCAAGCCATTGTATCTACAAATTTTTTAGTTGAACATGGGATGGTTTGAAGGGTATAATGATCAAAGGTTGTCAAAAGTATGTCCACATGATGTTTATACTTCTGAAGTAGCTTGTTACAACATTGGTATATACCATTGACTTGGTTTACAACCAATTGAGAATCAACAAAGATGTTGATTGATTTGACATCTAGGGCATAGGTGGCTTGAAGACCTAGTACAAGTGCTTTGTATTCGGCAATGTTGTTTGTACAATCGAAGTCTAATTTAAAAGACAAAGGCATGGGTTCAACATCAAGAAGATTGAGGATGACACCAGACCTACCCCCGCACTGAAACTTTGAACCATCGAAGAAGAGTGTCATTTGGTAAGGGTTTCATCCAGGGAAAGGGTAGTAACTGACTCATTTGGAAAGTTAAAATTAGAGGGTTGATCCCTAGAAATAGGTGCATCAGCCAATTGGTCGGCGATAGCTTGGCCCTTGATGGACTTTTGATGAATGAAATCGAGGTCAAGATTAGGTAAAAGCATAAGCCATCGTGCGGCACACTTATTTTGATAAGGTTTGGCATACATGAAGTGTAAGGGGTCGTTGTTGGTCACAACATAGGTTTTTTGGCTGAGTAGGTAATGACAAAGTTTGGTGGCAACAAAAACTAAGGCTAAGAAATGTTTTTTGGGATGGGTATATCAGGTTTCATAGTCCAAAATATTATGGCTTATGTAATAAACTACCTACTCCCTATGTTGTTCAACATGATGAGCGAGCATGGCTCCCAAGGAATGATAGGTATCTGAGATATACAGGTAAAAAGGTTTATCGTCTTTAGGTGGGATGAGTACGGGTGGTTCAAGAAGGTATTGTTTTAAGGCCTCAAAATCTTTGTGGTAGTCATCATCCCATTTAAAGGAGACATCCTTCTTTAGTAGATGATCAAATAATTATGAAATGAAATGGCGAATAGACTTTAATTTACCTTACAGGATACGAAGTTGTCTAAGGTTAGTAGGTGGAGGCATTTTGAGAATGGCCTTGACTTTAGTAGGGTCAACTTCTATACCATGTAGGGAAATGATAAAGCCCAAGAGCTTTCTTGAGAGAGCCACGAAGACACACTTCTTTGGCTGAAGGAGAATGCAATATTTAATGAGGTAGTAAAAAATGGTGTTGTTGTTGCAAATCAGCAGCACCCCTGGATGCAAATCAAGGTTCTAAGTTGATGTTTAGGGCATCCAGTGTGATCGCACAACATTGAAACCTCTCTCCAAGTGTGGGACTTGAAAGATGAGAGAGGAATCTCAAGATTAGAGGCTGGTTCCTCAAACTCCTCTGATTAGATCTATTATTTGCACAACTACAGAGGTTCAGATCCTAATTTTATCTTAATTTGAAAGGAGACATGGATAAGAAATGTAAAAATTAAAACTAAACTGATAAGGGTGATACACCAAAGGAGTGGTGAGCATTTCTTGCTCATGAAAATTGACACAAATCATAAATTGCAACATAAAACATCATGCACATGTTGATAAGCTGTAAACAAGGGTTTGAAATGAAGTAAACAACACGTACAAAGGACTGAAAGCATTCACAGAGCCTGCATTGTGATTTTCAACGTTAAAATCCTTGTATTCCAACACCAAAGAGGTAGAAAAACCTATTAAAATCCCTGGAAGGTCTGATACTTGCCAAAATCACTTGTTGAAAGTGAAAACAGAAGCTTGTTGTGCAAAAAAGTGTTCAACCTTTGAAAAATGAGCCAAATATGGCTTTTATAGTGCATGGGTCGAGCCCAGGACAGAGAAAATGTGAAAAAACATGGGAGCGATTCCTCATTGACCAAAATGCATTAAAAACAACATGGAGGTCCTTATAAACCCATGACCTGACATTTTGACCATGCTTGAGAAGAATGCGACCCATTTTGCATTTAAAATTGGTTGTTGAAACGCCAATTCTGTCCATGGGCGCATACCAGAAGAGTTTTTTTATTTTCTCACTCTAAAATGAACCAAAATTCAAAATTGACCATGGAATCTTGTAGATAATTTCACCAGATTTCCATTGATATAAAGAACACAAAAATCTGAGCTCTGGATCAAAAGTTATGGCCATTTGAAGATTTAGGGAAAAAACAGGCCAAAATCGGATCGGCGGGCAAAAAGTTTGAATTTTTACCTGTTTGGTCTTTGGAACATTTTTCAAATTTTCCCCACGCTCCACCACTCCAGGTGCCACATGGCACGTTCTGATTGGGCGCGGGCCCTTCCTGGCCACTTTTTTCCTTCAGGTTGCTTGGTGTTTTTTCGTGCTTGGACACGTGGCAGCTCCTGATTGGTTGCGGGCCTTGCAAGGGAAAATTTCCCACAAACACTCCACTGAGCCATAACTTGAAAAATACGTGGAGTTAGGAGGAAAACTTTACCTTTCTGGAAATTTGAGAAACATCTCTATCCAATGGTGTCATTTCCAGAATGTTTTTAGTGCCTAAAAAGTAAAAATTTATGACTGAGGCACAATAGAAGGAAAGAATGAAAGAGAGTTAGCCACAAAATGATCAGGGGGCACATTTGGATAACAGGTGTTTAGAATGGTAAGGTTCTCGGAGTAGTGCTTAGATTTGGCCAAAATATCATCCACGTAATCTTCTAATATGTGATGCATGATGTCATGGAAGATGTAAGTCATAGCCCGCTGATATGTGGCACCAACATTTTTAAGCCTGAAAGGTGTGACTCGATAGCGGAAGGTCCCCCAAGGGGTGATGAATGAGGTTTTGAGTTGATCTGCTGGGGAAAGCAAGATTTGGTTGTAACTGGAGAAGCCATCCATGAGTGATAACATCTCATGGCCAAGGGTAAGGTCAACCAGCTGGTCAATACTAGGTAAGGGAAAGTCATCTTTTAGACATACTAGGTTGAGGTCATGGAAGTCTGTGTAAATACAGAGTCCCCCTGTTGCCTTAGTGATAGGGACAATGTTAGAAATCCAATGAGGATAATCAATGGGTAAGATGAAGGAAACAGAAATAAGGCGTTGAAGTTCTTCTTTGAAAAGAAGGGAAATGCAAGGGTGTATTTTCCTCAGCTTTTGTTTGATAGGTTTGGCTGTAGACACAAAATTTGTGTCTTACAACACCCTATGCCCCGCATCTCATTTCACAACCTAACCTCGCCACCTAAACCTTGCACAATTATTTATTAATCACCTTATAATTAATAAATCCACATTTTCAAACCTGCCATCTCATTTCGCCACCTCATCATGACCTAGCCCTAATCCTAAACTAACCTAATTAAGACCTATAACTTGGTCTACATCCACACCCATGACTAATTACCCCTCACCCCGCACTAAAACCAACCTAATAATGACTTGACCAAGCCCACAACTAATCTCTCGGGAGAAAAGGAGGGAAAGTTGGCTATTTTACTAAACATAGTCCACTTTGACTTAACTGACATTGGTTCTTACTCGACCGCCATCGGTTACGTAACCACGATCGGTTCCCTGTAAATGACCTCCCCCAACCAAAAACAAAGGAGGAGGAACTCATTTGAAAAAAGGATCTGAAATTCACTTGGCAGAGTGGAGACAAGTGAAGAAAAGAGAAGAGCATCGAGCCGAAGACTTGTTATCTCTGTTTTGAGTTTACGACAAAACGATTAGACCTATATGAAATTTTTGAAGTTGATTTTGCATTATGGCCTCATATTGTGAATTTCAGGTTTTCGGGTTTTACCAACAGCTCGACATAAGTTTTGAACATGCTTTATGCCTCATGTCTTCCGAAACCCGAAACCCGCCTCATATTGTGAAAATCGGGTTTTCGGACCTCCGGTGCATCGGAACATGCCTTACCTAAAACATGTTTTACGCCTCATGATTTCCGATACCCGAGTTCCGCTTAGTCCTTTGTATCAGGTTATCGGAGCTATGTAACATCTAAACACTTCATGTTTTATGCCTCATGCTTTCCGATACCCGAAACCCGAATTGCACTAAGTCCCCTCGTGTCAGGTTTTCGGACCTTTCAAACATGCTGACATGGCATTCATGCCGAGTTGTCGGTGAATTGGCACGTGCTGAGCCCAAGTGTATTAATTGCTAATTTTCTTATAAATACACGGATTTCCACGTCATTGTTACCCAGAGTTATTTTTAATTCATGGATTTTTCGAATGCTCTTCCGATTTTGAAACCCGAAAGCTCGCTTTGACCGATTGAATCACTTGTTTTCAGTTTTCCATTTCTCCAATTGAAGGTATTTCTCTTTTCCTTCTTTGTTCTTGGTTTTTATGGATCGATTGCGCGTGGTGTCTTCCTAATTTCTTTCTGGGTTGCGAATGATTTTTATTCTTCATTGGGAAGGGTTTTAGGTTCTAGGGTTTACTGAGACTATCCCTTGGTGTTGTTTCTTCCAAGTTCTATTATATGCATGGAACATGAATAATAAAAAAGAAGGAGATTACATGTTTTGGAATCAATGAAAAACCCTATTTTTCTCTTGGGTTTTGAAGATTGTTTTGCAGAGCCGGAGACCCACGGATTGGCGCGCCGGGCTTTCTCAAAGTTCCGAAGTATATTGAAGATCCACAACAGGTGTCGGGGTTTCTTCCGTGTCCGACATCAACGGTGAGCCTTCCGACAGTATCAAGTGTGTCGGGTTTTTCAGAAGTTCCGGCATATTCGACCATTTTCAGTGTGGCCAACACCCTTGAGTTTCGAACTCCTGCAATCTTCATGTCGAAGGTCCATCTCAAGAAAAGGCTGAAAAGTCTGGCAGAATGAAATAAAAATTCAAGAAGCCGGAATCTCCATCATACATTGATTGTAACTATGTTCGAGATACAGAACTTGGAAATATAGACATGGAAGACTTCTGGAGTAGGGTGAGGAGTTCCTTTGGACGAAAGCTATAGCTGACAGTGGCTTGCCTCTCGTAGCGGGTTTTCCCATGTTGCCCAATGTCCGGAATTCATTTTGGCTTGTGCAAGTTATCACTCAGCTTCTTTTTTCTGTGAGGAGTCAGGATGGTGAGGTAGTCCTGATGATCTCTTATTGCCTAATTTTGAACAATATGGGGAGTTGGACATCAAGTTGGCTCAGAAGGCCTGGGACACGCAATCAGGAAGACTGCATCAAGGATGTAAACAAAAAGTTCTTTCTATGTCCAGATTTACTATCCCCAGTAGTGTCCAAGAAATTGACATCATCACCTTGCTGAGTCGGGTCTTTGGTTTGCCTGAATGTATTTCAAGGATGGATGTTTTATGGTCACCATCAAGAAAAATCAGCAAGGAATTGACTGGGGTGTACTCTTCAGCAATGAGATTGATTCCCAAATGACACGGTCTTGTCTGGGAAGTTTTATATGCTTTCATATGTCCCGCTCAGCCGGGATGAGGAACTATCCTGGATACTAAGGGAAGCAGAATGGCGAACCCGGTTTATAAATATTTCCCTCAATTGACCAAAAAAGGGGTCTAAAGACCATTTCAGGAGGGTAAATGATGCCTTTTTCTATGAGAATATCTGCAGGATAAACCCTGAGCTAAAGAAACAAGAGTCTCAGATATGGCCCAGTGTCCAAAATCTTTTTGTCAAGAAGTTTACCTTCGAACAGTCATTACTGGGGGGAACCTTTTCGCTTGCCCCGATACCAGATTGATATTGATAGAATTGTTCAGTTGTTGGATTTCCATAAAAAGCTTCCCAGCACTGCCAGCGATGTTCATGAAACCTGCGAAATTTGGAATGATCATTCCACTACGCCTTGAGAACAAGATCATAATTCAAAAGTTCCAGGAATTTCAGAGCAGTCTCAGCAGGAGGAAGAAAAAGAGGAAGGAGCAAAAGATGATGATTCGGATTAAGTCCCAGCGTGTCATTTCAATCCGACATGTCTTTTTCATCGTTTCGTCACATTTTTGAATCATGTTTTGACTTGATCTCCTGCGTACATGCAAAACAGAACTCTTGTTAAAGCGCTATTTTTTAGGATCTTTCTTTTATCTCTAGTTCTTTTGTTATAAATAAGGGATGCCTGTGCCTCGAGATTTTTTGTCTATTGGAAAGAAGAAAAACCATTAATCATTTTGAAGAATAGGAATCGATATCGTTTTACAGACATATATCTTTCCAGTGTTCTTATGTTCATGATCTTAAAGCTATTCTTTGCATCCCTGATTATTTTGGACTGTGATCTAAAACCGTATGAACTCGAAAGAAAATATCATTTCCTTTCTATTGTGCTTCTTTCATTGTAACATTTTCTAACCCAGTTCATTTGAAATACCCTTGAATTTATGAATGTGGATTTCGGGATTTCATTCCAACCCCCAATGGTTAGATTAGTGTGAATATTGTATATATTGTTTACCGTGTTTTATTATAAACAGGCAGCCTCACCTGTCTTTGAGGAGGGATTTAATTGTATTGTGGTTCTCTATTTTTGGCTTGACAAAATATCCAACCAACAAGACTAACTGAGCCACTAGATTTTTGTCACCCCATTCAAGCCTGAGGATATCATCAGCTCATTTTCCAATTTCCCAACTGAGCCTTAACTACCACATTCCTTGGCTTCAAGGATGAGTAAGTAGTGTCTGGTATTATCTTTTGATTGAGATAGTAATTATAATCTCACTTAGATCTACCACCTACCAGCACCCTGCACTTAACCTTCAAAATCCTTGTATTACCCAGAAGATAGTTTTATCACACTCTGAGTCTTCCCTGTCATCTCCATTCCCCTCAGCCATCCACTAGTCTTAATAACCCCACAATCACCCTGCAACCAACCTCTATCCAGAAGTCTAGATTACTGACCCTACCGGTGTCGGTTATCCCCTTAGTGGTTCTCTAACCGCATTCGGTTATCCAGTGACCGAAATTCACTGTGACTACCCAAAACCTTCCTCTTATTTGTCTCTAACAACCTCAGATCCAAAACTCGACCTGAATGTATCAACGGACCAAACAAACAACATGACATTTTATTATTGGTAGTTTATTCTCTACTGGTAACGAGGTACCTAAATCATGATTTTGTAGCTTCTTTATTATCCGTATTTCCCGAAAGGAAGTCTAATATTTCTTGGGCCCAAGGAAGTTCATTTTTGTCAACTCCGGTGGTCTTGTATTCTTACTTGCAGGTAGTCCTTCCCAGACAAAAAGGAGTTCTTTGCAATTGATCTGATCTCTCTCTATGGTACGCGCACACCCTCTCAACATTCAACAGGTATTCCTCCTAGCCCTAGCCCTTATCTATTTCTCAAAAGAATGAAAGGATAGAAGCAACTCTATTCCAGGAACGGAAACATTCTAATCAAAACATTGGCATCGGGAATGGTTATGATAATGTGGACCACTATGGCGAGGTCAATACCAAGTATGTCTACGTAATACCAAGTGAAAGCATGGTTATGATCTCTGGCAAAAGAAGTGATGGCTTCCTATTCAGCAGCATCTAAAAACTAACCAATCTTTAGGATGTGTGGGTTGTCCTCAGTATGAATGTTGATCTTGATAGTCGATTCATTCAACATGGTTTACGTCTCAGAAGGTAACAACCGATGAATATATGAGTCTTCAGCACCAAGGTAGGTGAGTATAGATTCATGATCCTGACATTGAATGATATTAATTGAAGGTGTATCATCATCAATCATTTCAGGATATAGGAAGGGAAGAGTGGAAGGGGTCTCACCCTCGCATTGATAAGTCAGAGGCCCCAAGGAAATGGTGTTTATGAAAAAAAAGTTAGGAGGGATATATTTAGGATCCATCAACTCCATCAGTGAGGGTGGTGATGAAGGTGGAGTAGGTGAAGAAGGTGGAGAAGGGCTAGTGTCCTTGATGAGTTCAATGTGGGCCTATTTGGTAGGTGGTTCAAGAAAGCCAATACCACTACAGTCGTTATGTTTGTGGGTGGTACATGGAATAACGGTATGGCGGAATTTCTCATAAAATCCAAAACCAAAACCCTTCCATGCACATCGGTGTAGGAAGGGGTGGGAAAAATGGCTATTGGTAAGTGATTGGAAGTCAGTGGAAAATGGGAATGTTTGTGATGTTGGTTTGGGTGTGTAAGTGGTAGTATCAATTCCCCCATAGGTGAGACTAGTACGGAGATGAGGAGGACCATACAAGAGGTGTTCTCCTATGCAATGATCATAATGAGGGTGATGGTGAATGCTTCCATACTCTTGTGGAGTAAGGAATGTGTTGACACTATTTATGAAGTATTCCCCCGGAGTGAGGCATTGAAAAATGCCTTCCAATGGATCGGTGGTTAGTATGTAGGTAGCTGGAATAGATGATGTGTCGGAGGTCGATGAGGAGGTAGAGATGATGGATTGGGAGGCTAATGGGTCAGCCATGGAGGTTATGGCAGCGGTAAGAATGGAGGAGGTATGTGTAGTTGAGGTAGCGACTATACTGGTAAGTAGAGGTGTAGGTGAAGTGGTGGTGGTCGCGGAGGTAGACGCTTTAATGGGTATGAGTACATCATTAGGTCGGTAAAGCATGTTTAATGTTTTAAAAGGGGATGGATCAAATGGAATGGTATAGGTGTGCCCTTCATGGTCAAAGTTTACACAATAATGCAAAGTGGAAGGGATGCAACCCATGACATGAATCTAGGGTTTGTCAAGCAACAAGTTATATTGGAATTCCCCCTCCAAGATGTAGAATAGTTTTGGAAGAGTGTGGTGGCCCACACGAATGTGGAGGATGACAGTGCCTAGTGTAGAGGTAATAGCATCATTGAATGAATGCAACATGACAATATTTTTATGCATGCAATTATCAGGTATGCACATTTGAGTGAATGCATGAGATGAAATGATATTAATGCTATCGCCCCAATCAATCATCACACGTTATACCCATCTGTCATCAATGTGGACAGATATGAAGAGGGCCGGGTCTGGGTCATCATTTTAGTGTGGTACAATCTCTTCCTATGAGAAGCTAAGGGGGGATACTTGGTGAATAGGGTGGGGCGAAGATGAAGGTGGTAATTTAATGAGAGAGGCTACATGATGGGGTGTGATAATGGAGGCTACGGGTATAGGGTCATTGGGTAGAACCTTAATTGATTGAAGAACCTCCATGAGTGCTTGATGATGGGATTTCGAGGTTTAGATGAGGTCATATAAGGACATTTGAGGGGAGACTGGTGTAATTTTTTGAGCATGGTGCGATGTGTAACCCCATTGGAAATAGGATATGTGGGGCTAAGGATAGTGAATTTAGGCGTGGGTGTAGATGGTATGTTCGGCATGGGATTAATTGGTGGTTTGTTTGCCTTTTCTTTGCCCTTATCCTTCTGAGCATGTGTAGTGACATGTATCATGTTGATCTAAGAGGATTTGGCAAACAGAGAAGGTGTAGGGTGAGTGGTATAATGACATGATGGGAAAAAACCTACTGGAGGAGAAAAACCCTGTGAGGTGAGTTGGGCGCAATGAAATTTGGGTGGTGGCATGGAAAGTTATCTAATGTGAACCATGTTAATTTCAAGAACTGTGAGGGTGGAGGTCATGGTTGTTGAGTGGGAAGTGTGGGAATGGGTGTCGATGAAGTAGGGTCCTCATTGAGAAGGTCGTCATTGTCAAAGTTGGCTTCTAGAGGACATAACTGGATAAGGATAGTTTTCACCTTACATTTCTCCACATCGTGCCTTGGCACACAATGGTAGGTGAAAATTTTAGTATCATTAAACCCTTTTGGCTTGGGTTTGAGAGGATCCTAAGGTTTGAGCGGCGGTAATGTGATGATAGAAGTCTCAAGGAGGTTGGTTAAAATTTTGGCATAAGACCTTGTTAGTGGATCACAATGGGAAGTGAATGTGGGTTTGGGTGTAGGTTTAATTGATTGTTGAGGAATGGTCCTTACAGGAGGAGGAGTAATTTGATTCATGATTTTGGGTGCTGGCGTGGTCTTGAGCGTTGGTCGTGTCTGTTTGTGTAGGGGTATGGTGGATGAACTAGTAGGAGGATGTGTGGTTGTTTTGATTACCTTGTTGTGGGGTAGCAAAGTTTTTTCTTTGGGTTGCACCTTCTTGGGTAAAGGTGATATGGGCTTACAAGTTCTAGAAGAAAAGGTAGATGGGGGAAGAGGATGAGTTACCCACGAGGATAACAAAGGTGCTATGAAGGTAGAGGATGCGGGTCATGTAGGAGGTGTAGGGGACAGGGATTGAAGTGTAGCGGGTAGTGAAGGAATTGCTAAAGATATTAGAGGTGTGGGTGGTAAAAATGTTGTGGGTGTGAGTGTAAGGTGTGTCAGGCACATGGATGCATTAGAGCTTTGTGAGGAAGGAATGGGCTGTTGCGTTTTTGGTTTATTGATGGGTGGAGGTTGTTTGGCCATGTTGGGAAGCTGAGGTCCTAAGATAGACGGGACAGGTGTAGGTGTGATTGACACAGCCGGGGTATGAGTTCTATGGGTTTGGTGCTTATGTTTGGGTGTCAGAGTAGGTGTGGTGTTGACTTTGGAGGATGTAGCTAAATCTAGTTTGATAGGTGGATGAGTAAGGCTAGTTGTTGGGGTGACCCCTAAAGTGGAAATAGGTTTAGTCAAGGAAGATGCCATAGGTGTGGGTTTGGGTTTAGATATAGGTTGGGTTATGGGTAACGGTGTGGTTTGAGCTATGACATGTGTCACTGAAGGAGTTGTGATAGAAGTGGTTGTGTTTGGTTCGATTGGTCGAAATATTTTTAGGTAGATAGTTGAGGTATCAGCAAGTGACCTCTGCATCTATGTTGAGACAGGAAGAAAAAGGTGCCCCCATAGTAAATCCCTATCCACATAATCTAAGTGATTGGCCAAATGTTAGAATGGCACATCTGTGGGTGGAGTTGACGAGGACTTAATGGAAATTCTCGTAAAATGTGTCTTAGAGATGGGAAATGGGCTAGCTTCAGATTCCATGGGTAAGAGAGTCGAAAGTAGGTCTGTAGGATTTTGCGTAGCTGATGGAGAATGTTCACCAAGAGGAAAGGGTATATCAACTGGTTCTGTGATGAGTGGAGGAGATGATGAGTGCTCCTCTGCAGGTGGAGGAACATATAGGTGCTCCTCTATGGGTGTAGGAGGTAATGAGTGTTCCTATGTGGATAGTGGTTCCCTAAGTGGAGAAGCCAAAGGTGAAATGGTCTCGATGTTAGCGAGAGACTCCTCTGTAGGTGATTAAGGAGATGAAAGGTGTTCTTATGAAGGTGGAGGAATAGGTGTAGTGGGTTCCAACAAGGAAAGAGGATTTCGGGCTAGAATCTCCTCTATGGAAGGAATATGGGGTAATTGATAGGTACGTCATTAAAGATAGCGTGAATCTCACAAGTATGACCATCATGAGTTGGGGTCTCATCGGTTTGATTAGAAAAATGGGCATGATTAGGAAATGGTTTCTTGAAGATGTGTAGATTTTTGTTGGAAAGTGCATTACGATTATCCACAGTTAACTCGCCTTTCTCCAACATTTCTTGGAATTTTTTTTGAAAGTGATACAATTTCCGTCACTATGACCCTTTACTTGATGATAGTTATAGAAGTCATGTTCTTTATACCATGTGGGCATGGGGTGAGCATGGTCAAAACCACTATGTGGTTTTATAGGTGGAAGGGTGATGGGTCTGGCTTTGATAAGATTTTCTAAGACATAGGAGTAAGGCTCCTCAATTGGGGTGTATTTCCGCTATTCTCGTCTGAATTGAAAAGTTTGAATGGGTGAGAGATTAGATGAGGGGGTAGCCTAATTTGACGGATGAGCTGGGTTGGCCTTAAGCACCACTGCATTAGCGGTGCCATTAGCTTTTAAATAATTTTTTTTGTGGTTTAGAATAAGAAGAGGTATTATTCAACTTGAATGTCAAATTCTTATTGTGTAATTGGATTTTATTCTCTTCGATGGCCCCAATATCTAACTTTTCGTGCCATAGTGAATGCTTTATCGAATGTTCAGAAGGTTTAGACCTGTAAGGTCAGTGATATATGTCTAGCACAAGCCCGTGTGAAGAGTTTGATGAGTTATGTTTGCAGAAGTTGGAAGGTGAGTTTTTTGATCAAGCTACGCCAGCGAGTGACAAAATCTATGATAGATTCATCTTCATACTGACGCATGGAGTATAGGTCGGTCATAGTAACCTTCTTTACAATATTGATAGAGAAATGATCCAAGAAGGCTTGGGATACCTGATTGAATGAGAATATAGAGTTTCTAGGTAACCCACTATACCAATCTAACGTAAGTCTGGTCAAAGACATGTGAAAGGTTCTCAAGAGCAAAGCATCATCGTGAGCAATCAGATAACACCCATGTTTGAATGACCGCAAATGTTGATGCGGGTATTCCTTGCTATTGAAACGATTTAATTTAGGCATCTCCATATGCACGGGGTATGGGAAGATAGGAATGGATGGGTGGATGGGCTTGTTACAAATATTGTCATAGGTGAGAGTGTTGTAGGAATCGGAAACTGATTCCTCTAATGTCTGCATCTTATCCAACATTAATTTGATTAGGTCATTAGTAGGTTACAATGATTGGGTGCCTCCTGTAGCATGAGAGGGTTGGTTTTGGGCATATATCGAGGGTGGAACTCCAATGTATGGTGCTACCATGTAGGTTGGTTGAGAAGAAGGCAGTGAAACAGGGGGTATGTACCTAGAGTGAATAATAGATGAAATGGGAGGCTACTGATAGTATGTATATGGAGGTGGAAGGGTCATGGTAACCCTAGTGGAAATGGGGGCTAATGATTGTGGAATGGAAAGGACCACATTATAATTAGGGGTATGGGTCACCGACACTAGAGGTGGTAGTGTAGCTATGGGTATGTGTGAGAAATTAGGGGCGGATGAGGTTACATTTTGGGTAGTTGTCGAGGGTATGGTGGATGTGGCAGGTGCCACGGAGGTGGCAAATGTGGCAGTAATAATGGGTATAGAACCTAGCTATGAAATGACTGGGGGTAAAGTAGATGTGAGAAGATTGGAGCCATATGGGGCTGATGTAGGATTGGGAGCAAGATTCAGGGGGATAGATACGGGCATGCCATATATCAACTGACCCGATGCATCTCGAGTGGACAAGTGGGAAAGGTAAAAATACAAAGTGGAAAAGTTTTGGTCAAGGAGTCATGTGAAATCCTCATCTCTAGTGGCGATAGTGATAGGCTAGATAGGATCCATGGTTGGTGATAAAATGGAAGGTGGTAAAGGATGTGGGAGTGGTTAACAACTAGCGTGAAATATGAATTTGCTTGCTTGTCTTTGGGTCAGCACCATGTGAACTAGTACTGATCAAGTAGGGTTGCTTCTCTGTAAATGACACAGAAAAACAATAGGAACAGGTGAATCTGGCAGTAAAAAGTGTATGAGGTACCAAATGTTAGTGGGAAAGTGAAACAGGCTAACCGATGTCGGCTAGGGGTAACCATTGCCGATCACTATAGAAAATGGACAGAGAGTGAAAAACAAGGTATAAGGTCAAATATGACAAGTATGCCAAATCTGATGAGGTTTACAACGTCAATGTGAATGATAGTATTGACAGGGACTGTGAAAAGTGGAAGAAGACGGATAAATAACAAGGATGAAGATGAATAAATGTCCCTTTGAGTAGGTTAACAAAAGAACTTGGAACTGATGCTAGTTGGGTATAACCAACGACGGTAAGAGGGTAACCAACAATGGTCACTGGACCAACACCGGTCACTATGAAATTGAAACAATGATGAAAGAATAGTGGTTGTGAATTAAAATCTGATGTTGAATCAGACCCTGAATTCTGAGAATGATGATAATATGGTCTAGGCACACTCAGGTGAAGCTGTAATACACCAGCTATGATGAGGAGCATGTAAGTATTAACAAGAAAAATGAAGAACGTGATCTCTCACCTCAAAATGCAAGCCAAGAAAAAACACTAAGAAAAATGTGATCCTAGGAGTGCCTTTTCTATTATGTTTGTTTACCTTATGCTATTTTAGGACTAACACATGAACTGTGAAATAGAGTTTATTGGTGAGGATGGCTTCCTACAAAGAAGGAGATATAAAAGGTGAGGTTTCAGGTTTGTTATGGTGGGGGCAGGACTCGCTCTAAAGTATGATTCGATAGAGTAGTGAGCTGGGTGCCCACTGTACCGTGATCATGTGATCACCTACAACATCTTCCAGGTAAGATGTTGTTTAAGAATGTGTGTATTTTCAATTTTTGTGAGGTTTGGTAAGACTCAGAGAGAGAAAAAGAGACACAAAGTGCTTTCTATGGTTCATTTGACAACCATTAGCTAGTCATGACTTCCAGCGTATAGGTTACCTGTAATTAATGTGAGCTAATGCGATAAATTAGAATGCAATGAACTTATTGTTGATGCAAACTCTCAGCACCCCTGGATGAAAATCAGGTTTCTAAGTTGATCTTTAGGCATCCAGTGTGATTGCACAACATTGAATCCTTTCTCCAAGTGTGGGACTTGCAAAAATGAGAAAGGAATCTCCAGAGAAGGCTGGTTCCTATTCCTCTGTTCAGATGCACACGAAAAATGCAGAGGGTTCACTCAAAGTCTAATCTAATCTGCCAAGCAGATAGGGTAAGGAGATGCATTAAAAATAAACCTACGCTAACAAAGGTGATGCACCGAGGAATTAAGAACATCTATCTTGCCAATAAACATAGACCATTCAAATGTGATGCAAGATCATGCATAGATAAAAAAATTCATAGTGAAAGATTAGAAGGATGCAAATGAACACAAAGAGGGTTGAGAATCATCCACAGACATGCATTAATTGCTCCAAAGATCGATACAATACACTACAAAATGACAAGAGGTAGAGTTGCATTACAGTTTCAAATGGGAGGTTTGAACTCCACAAATTCACCTGATAAAGAGAAGAAGGGAGGAGCAAAACAGGAAATGTTCGACCTTTTGAAAGAAGCCCCTCTTTACAATATATAGGAAGAATGAGAGAGGGAAGAGAGAGGAAGGTCAAATCTACCCCAACCACTTCTTTCTTGCATTTAACTAATTTCATTATGGCAGAAGCGACGAATCCTGGCAAAATGGCGGACTGTCTAACAGAAGCGGAAAACTATCTGTTGCATTAAAACTGATTGTTGAAGCGTCACTTCTAGAATTACCACGCGTCAGAGACGTTTTCTCAATTTTATCTCTCCAAACTGAACCAAAATGTAATATTGACCCTAGAGTCATGTAGAGAATCTCACCATCTTTCCGTTGATATAAAGAACGTGCAAATCTGAGCTCTGGATCAAAAGATATGGAGATCTAAATATTTAGGGCACAAAACAGGTGAAGATGTGTTTTGAAAATCTTTCCCACGCTCTGCCACCTGGACGACACGTGGCATGCATTGATTGGTTAACAGGGGCATGGGGCAGACCTTTTCTTTTAGCTTTTCGGCCAAAACTCTTGCTAAACTCTCTAACTCCTTCCCGAGCTCCGAGCTTCCCTTCCTCATTGAACACGTGTCCTCTTTTTATTGGCTCGGGTTAGTGCTTGAAACCTTGCCCTTTGAACTTTTGGACTTTTCTCCTTGTGACACGTGTCATGATTTGGTTGGTCTGCGGGTCTGCCGGCTCTTTCGCATCTCCCGTGTCTTTTTGTCTCGGATGTCCCAAGACTGTTTGGGACAAAGACCTCCGATCTACCCGAAATGGGATTCCTTGTCCCTCATTCGGCTAATGACGTGGCGTTGCTTGATTGGCTTTCAGCTCCTTCGGCTATCCATGTCCCATGCGTCCCTTCGTCCCAAATGTCCCAGTGCAAAAGTTCCCCGTTTCGGCCGAACCGGCCGGTTCGCGTCCTTCGCGTCTTCTTGTCTTAAATGTCCCAGAGCATTTAGTCGATTTTCTTCTCCTTCGGCCGAACTGGCTTTCCGCATCCCACGCGTCCTGACGGCCCTGATTTTCCTTTGCTCTACAGACTTCCTGGCGGCCTTTTAGCTGATTCATGCGTAGATGTCCCTCACGTCCTGACTGTTGCGAGGAGTAGGACTTAGACATTTTTCATGATTTTTTCTGGCCCAAGCTTGTTTTCTACAGCTTTTTAACCTTTTCTCAGAACTTGCTCTTTTCTTCTTGGACAGGGGAGTTAGAAAAAATATGAGGGGACCCTAGAAACATGATTTTTTCCCTGAATCAATCTATTTTCCTGGGACTTGATAATTTAATGCATGTTATCAAAATTTACCCTAGGGGTGAATTTTGGATAACAATTTGGTGAATCAGCGGGGTTACCTGCCTGCTAGGTAGAAGGTACCAGTTGCCTGAAGTAGTCCATTGGGCATGGAGTCATCGAATATTCACTTTAGAACCCCAACTAACTAAGAATGTGTAATGAGGAAGATGGAATATCACCTGATGAAAGCAAGGACTGCAAAACATCTCCATGGACAGCAAGCTGTGCCAAAGCACTTAGGGAAAAAAAAAACTAACCTACAGCAAAACAATGTGCACAAGCACTTAGAGGAAAGAAAATCTAATCTAATATTTACAGAGGTAGTGCACTTCCCTCTAGAAGCAACGCTTGAGATAGATTCCATTGACTGGAATCTGCAGTTCTTCACCATCTAATGAGGCCAATTGGAAAGCATTGTTGTTCTTGCACTTTGTGACCATGTATGGGCCACTCCAAATGACATCAAATTTTTAATGTCTTCCTGGTTTTGCTCTATCCACATCCCATTTCAACACTAGATCTCCAACATGAAAAGATCTATCTTTGGCCTTCCTATCAAAGGTCTTCTTGATCAAAGCTTGATCATTTTCCATTGCTTGGGATGCCTAATTTCTGATCTCTTACAGCTCCATCAACTCTGCATACCTCACCTCCATGGGTTCAAATTCAAGCAACTCCAACTGCTTCATGAGTTCCAATGTTGGCAACTCCAGTGACATGGGAAAGATTGCTTCCCTTCCATAGACAAGCCTGAATGGAGAGTTACCTGTGGATCTTTTGGGAGTTATCCTATCAGCCCATAAGGCTGATTTCAGTTTGGTATGCCAAGACCTTTGATTCTCGTCAAGAGTCCTCCTAATGATCCTCAACAAGTTCTTGTTTGTAGACTCGGCCTGGCCATTACCTTGGGGGTAATAGTTTGATGAAGTTCTTAGGTAAAGAACGTTATTGACAGCCCATTCAGTCACCTTAGATCCAATGAATGCCAATACATTATCAAAGATTATTGTAGCAGGTACACCGAATCTGGCCGTTATTCCCTCATAAAAGTCTAAGATGCTAGACTCATTTGCCTCTTTGAGTGCTGATGCTTTTGTCCATTTGGTGAAGTAGTCTGTGGCTGTCAAAATCCATTTGTGCCCTTGGCTTGAAATGGGATTAATGACTCCGATGAAGTCCAAACCCCATTGCATGAATGGTTGGTCAACTGAGATTGGATGCAATGGGAGGGCAGCAAGTCTTTCTTTTCCTATGAAGAATGCACAATTCTTACACCTCTTGATCCATGCATAGCAATCACTGAAGATTTTAGGCCAATAATAACTAGCCTTCATGATTTTTAGAGCTGTCACTCTTGGTGCAAAATGGCCACCAGCTGGTCCACTATGAAACTCTTCCAACACCCTTTTAATCTGATTTGTGCTAATGCATCTCAGAAACACTCCATTCACATCTTTCTTGAACAAAACTCCATCAATAATGGCATACGGAACAGCCTACAACCTGAAGTATCTCCTCTTCACTTTGCTCATTTCTGGAGGGCATAGGCCTGTCTGTAGGAAGTGTATCATATTCTGAGTCCAACAGGGAGTGGGCACATCATCATTTTCCTACTCTTAACCATCCTGTAGTACTAAGACAACATCTTCTTCACCTTCTGAGCCGTCTGGTTGTTTGGAAGCGAGCTACTCACACAAACCTTTGCCACGAACCAGTTTGGTTACTCTGATTTCAATATCATATTCCATCACCCGGGTGATCCAACCTGCCCTCTTCTCATTTAAATCCTTATTTAGGAGAAAGTCCTTGACACCAGCATGAGACACCAATAGCTGGACCTTGTTGTTTGAGACTAAATGCTTGAATTTCTTCAAGCTTCTGATTACTGCAAGTACATGCTTTTCAAAGAAAGAGTACCTAGTTTCACATTCCTCCAAGCCTTGACTGAACAAAGCAACTGGTAGTTCTAATCCTTCTTTGTTTTGTTGTGCCAGGATTGCAGAAATTGTGTCTCCACCACCAAAGGCGTATAGCATGAAATCCTTGGAGAAGTCTGGATTGATGAGAGTTGGTGCTTGAGAGATAGCCTCTTTTATAGCCTCAAAACTTGCCTTGCCTTCAGACGTCCACTTAAATGCCATGCTCTTTTTTAACATCAGCGTTATTGGCTTTACAAGAGCTGTAAAGTTTGGAACAAACCTGCGGACAAAGTTGATTCTTCCCAAGAAGCTTTGAAGAGTCTTCTTGTGACTTGGCAATGGTAGTGCTCTTATGGCTTCAACCCTCTCTGGATCAATTTCCAGTCCCTCTTTCAAGACAATATGGCCTAGAAGTTTCCCCTCATGAGCCAGGAATATGCATTTTTGGGATTCAATGATACCCCAAATCTTCTACACCTCTGAAATACCTTCCTCAGATGAAAAAGGTGATCCACTGCATTTTTGGAGAATACAATGATGTCATCAAGATATATCAAAACTATTTTATTGATCAACCCCTTGAATGCCATATCCATTGCCCTTTAGAAAGTGGCTCCAGCATTTGATAGGCCAAATGGCATCTTCTTGTAGGCATATGTTCCCCATTTAGTTGTGAAGGCTGTCTTGAACTAATCTTCCTCCTTCACCATAATCTGATTGTAGTCTGAGTAGCCATCAAGTAGTGAAAACCTTCTGAAAACCAGTTACGGACATGACATATTGCCCATGGAAGGGAGGTGGATAATGATCTTTGAGAGAGGCCTTATTCAAATCTCTGAAGTAGACACACAACCTGATCTCTCCATTCTTCTTTTGCTGGACTAAGTTGGGACCCAACTTGAGTGTTTGAGGGGAGGATGATCCTTGGACTCAATCAGCTTGTCCAATTCTTTCCCATGAGAGGTTCAATATGGGGGTTCCACTAGCATTGCTTTTGCCTGACAGGCTGGATTTCCGATCAGCTCAATAGTAGGTTGTGCCAATTTGGGTGCAACCTCTTAGATCTTTGTAGTCAAGAAAAAGACATCATGGGAACTCTGACACAGCTGTATGAACTCATACCTTCTTGTTCAGGGGGGGTTGTTCATCCTTCAAATTTGCAAGGTTTGGTTTCTTCTACCAAGATGAAGGAATCCTCTCTCCTGGACTTGAATGTCTGCTTTCGCCTTTCAACTGATCATTCGGGTTGAATATTGACTCAAAGTTATGAGGCCTTTTGGTAAAGTTTGTTAGTTCTAGCTACACCACTTGGTTACCATTAATGCTGCTGAAAGCTTGTTCTTGATTCCTGGCGGAGAGAAACTCAGCTCTTCTTGCAGGAAATTAACAATTTGTGATCATCGAGAAGACTTGCCCAACTTGTATTGTATCCGGAACAACTGGTCTCACAATTACATGGAGGTTTGGCTGTACTTTTCTTGTTGAAGGCTTCCACATGTCAAAGGATGTGCCCCTAATGCTGTGCAAGCCTGTGTCAACAGCTTGATTCTTTCCTGGGAATGGATTGATGCCAAAAACCTTCAAAATCTTCCATGAGGCCCACACCTCGTTCTTGTAGCACTTGGTAGATCAATTCTGGCAGCATGCATGTCCCTTGACCTGGTTTACAATCAATAATGTCCCCAAAGACTTACACGTTCTTATTTTTTTCTTGATTTCCCAATTGCATCCCGGCACAAGCTCATTATTAGCCAGGGTTATTTGGAGCATGCAAAATTAAATCTAAAAGCTGGATAGTACCTAATCCTTGAGGTTGAAAGAAACAAGCATGGCTCCACTCCTTGCCTTGTCTAATCCTTGATCCATCAAAAATAGCTGCCATCTCATTGTCATCCTTGTGGCTTGGCTAGTGATGCTAGCAATAGGTGAATTTTCTTCGGATACAATAGGACTCCTGACTCGATTCCTCTACTCTTGATAAGGATCAAAATCATGTATCTTGTTTTCCCATTCATCAGATTTAGATCCGGGATTCTACCAACCTGTGTAGTTGGTCAGTGATGGGTGATCTTTTTCTCATCAAATGTGAAGCTATTGTATTAATCGACTTGAGTTTAAGGCTCCATATGGAGAAGTTGCAATAGGTCGGATCTGATTGTGGCATTAGTTCCATATCACCCTTTTTTTTTGTGTGTGAATAGCATGTGTGACCAATCAGCAGACAAATAACCCCCCAATCTTGGCTGTTGATGAAAGTCCCTTGACAAGCAAAGGGAAAAGAGTGGTGGGGTGAAGGTTTATGATTGCTACATCTTGTAAAACACAACATTTGGGACATGTGGGCAAGGTAAGACTCAAATTTCTAATCACATCCAGCTGTTGCTATGTCTATCCATCTAGTGCACTACCCCTTTAGATGTTATTTTCTACGGAACCGAGCTGATCAACTATCTGTTTAGGCATACTGAGCGATACTTGCCTCGGATTCTATCATGCATTGTGTCTAGCGATTTCCAAGATAATGAAAAAGGAGAAGGATGGGGAGCCCATTTTTTCTTTTGGGGCTTGGGCTCAAACATTTTACCTTGTTGTCCGCCATGAATTCCTTAGGCTGGGTAGCATTTGTAAGCACTTGTCTTGCTCTAACCTACTGATTCGAAGTTTTTCCAGTTACTTATGGCAGATTGCAGCAGATCTCTTTGGCCTGGGAAGATTAGGGGATTCCCACTTGATATATTGACGTTTGTCTTCTTAATCTGATCAATGATACTGATGAATGGAGATGAAGTATCCCTCTGTAGTCCTGGCCTACACATGCATTCCTTGCACATGGGTAGCAGCAGCTGGCATTTGAGTTGGCATAGGGGATGTTCTTAGCTGGCCCTTGATGCATTTGAAATGGGAACTTTGTTTTCCAATCAATTTCTGGAGTCATAGAAGGTTGGGGGTTGGTTGGAGTAGCTAGTGGCTGCTCTTCACCCAAATTCCTCCTTTTTGACCTTGTGTTGGCTTGCAACACCTTGGAAACTGCCTGGTTCATGCCACAGAAATCTTCTGCCTGCTAATTTACCAATGTGGTGTCATTCGGGGCTGATTGTTGTTGGAATGTTTCTTGTTGTTGGTTGTTTCCTTGACTTCCCTCGCCCTCCACTCCAGTAGTTGTCACCATCAATGCTTGATTAAGAGCACCATTGAACACATGGATTGGTTATGAGGCTCTTTGCATGGAAAGCACCCAATCATATTCCTGAGCAATGTTGTTCTGTGTTGGCACTAATGCCTTAGAGGTAGATATGGCATTTGGATTATAGGGTTGGAATGGTCTATTGGCAGGAGGCCTTGTTTGATTCATATTTGTAGCTGGATTAGGTGGTCTTTGTGGCTGGTATGGCTGCCTATTAGGCTGAGCTTGGGGTTGATAAGAAGGTCTGAAACCTTGGGCTTGTTGCCTCTTGAGAGTAACTAGCTCATTGCCTAGGTTTTGCAATTGCTTAATGACCTCTTGAAAGCTCATTTGGGGGCACTTGGAGATGAAGTGGAAGCTTCATTTGAACTCTGATTTCTAGGAGTGGGAGAAAGAGCCAAATTAGGTGCTTGATGGGTGTTTGGGCTCTCTAAACTTGGAAAAAATGGCATGTGAGGTCTAGGGGCAAGTTTGCCAGCTTGGATTAAACAATTTTCAGCCCTAATGGCAATGCTATAAGCCATAGGGATAGTTATGCCTCCCATGGACTGAATTAACATAGAAGTATCAGAATTTAGAGCTTTTAGATAATAGAGAAAAGCACCTTCTGTTGTTGGCCTGACTGCCACTGGAATCCTCTCCCAAGTTTTTTGAAATCTGAAGTTGAAATTAGTCAGCTGCTCATTGGGAGCCCTCTTAATGGTTGTCAGCTACTCCAAAAGAGACAAGTTGTCTCCCTTCTCTCCAAATTGCTCATGAAGTGCAATACACAGCTGATTCCAGTTTGTGATAGAACCAGCTCCAAGGCTTCTAAACCATTGCAATGCTTTACCCTAGAATGAAGATGCCAGCAACTTGACAACCACTTACATTTCATTGATTTCATCGATCACACAAAGGTTAGCAATATATTTAACATGATCACCTGGAGTAGTCTGATTTTCTCCAATGAAGTAGGGAATGTTCTTCAAGGCTGCAATAGGGACTGGATGTTATGCATTGAGGGCAAGTGGGCTGCTACCTGTGAAGTTGACGTAGGGATTGTTTTGAGCCATTCTGATTGGTCTTAAAACCCTTGTTGACTGAATGAAAGGCCTACCAGGTGGAGGAGTTGAGAGAGTTATGTTTGGTGGAGATGGAGACCTTTGAATCCTTCTTCCTCTTTTCCTTCTTATTGGAGATAATTGTAGGTATTCAAACAACACTTCTTCTTCTTCTCCAACTCTTGACCTTGTGATTCTTCTCATAAGTTTTCAGGACTGCACTTGGAACCAGCTGATTCTTCCCCTTGGGGTCACCAGATATGCAAATAATAGCTCTTATAAGCAAGAAAATTGCAGTAGACGCACATCAACCTTGCTGCAATAAAAATGAGACCTCTAGGGTCCCACCGGGCGTGCCAAAACTATTGATGCAAACTCACAGCACCCCTAGATGCAAATCAGGTTTCTAAGTTGATCTTCAGGCATCCAATGTGATTGCACAACATTGAATCCTTTCTCCAAGTGTGCGAATTGCAAGAATGAGAAAGGAATCTCCAGAGAAGGCTGGTTCCTATTCCTCTGTTCAGATGCACACGAAAAATGTAGAGGGTTCACTCAAATTCTAATCTAATCTGCCAAGGAGACAGGGTAAGGAGATGCATAAAAAATAAACCTATGCTAACAGAGGTGATGTATCGAGGAATGAATAACATCTATCTTGCCAATAAACATAGACCATTCAAATGTGATGCAAGATCATGCACAGATAAAAATATTCGCAGTGAAAGATCAGAAGGATGCAAATGAACAAAGAGAGGGTTGAGAATCATCCACAGACATGCATTACTTGCTCCAAAGATTGATACAATACACTACAAAATTCCAAGAGGTAGAGTCGCATTACAGTTTCAAATGGGAGGTTTGAACTCCAAAAATTTTCCTGATAAAGAGAAGAAGGGAGGAGCAAAATAGGAAATGTTCGACCTTTTGAAAGAAGCCCCTCTTTACAATATATAGGAAGAATGAGAGAGGGAAGAGAGAGGAAGGTCAAATCTACCCCAACCACTTCTTTCTTGCATTTAACTCATTTCATTATGGCAGAAGTGGCGAATCCTGGCAAAATGGCGGACTGTCTAACAGAAGCGGCAAACTATCTGTTGCATTAAAACTGGTTGTTGAAGTGTCACTTCTGGCATTACCATGTGTCAGAGACGTTTTCTCAATTTTCTCTCTCCAAACTAAACCAAAATGTAAGATTGACCATGGAATCATGTAGATAATCTCACCATCTTTCCGTTGATATAAAGAACGTGCAAATCCGAGCTCTGGATCAAAAGATATGGAGATCTGAAGATTTAGGGCACAAAACAGGCGAAGATGTGTTTTGAAAATCATTCCCGCGCTCTGCCACCTAGACGACATGTGGCATGCATTGATTGGTCGACAGGGGCATGGGGCAGACCTTTGCTTTTAGCTTTTTGGCAAAAACTCTTGCTAAACTCTTGTAGACACCAAATTTGTCTCTTACGACCCCTGTACCCCGCATCTCATTGCGCAACCTAACCTCATCACCTAAACCTTACACAATTATTTATTAATTACCTTATAATTAATAAATCCACATCGCCATACCGGCCACCTCATTTCACCACCTCATCATGACCTAGTCTTAACCCTAAATTAACCTAATTAAGACCTATAACTTGGTCCACATCCACACCCATGACTAATTACTCCTCACCTGCACCTAAAACCAACCTCATAATGACTTGACCAAGCCCGCAACTAATCCCTCAGGAGAAAAAGAGGAAAAGCTTGCTATTTTACTAAAAATAGCCCACTTTGACCTAACCGATACCGGTTCCTACTCGACCACTGTCAATTGCGTAACCGCCATCGGTTCCCTGTAAATGACCACTCCCAACCAAAAACAAGGGGTTGGATTTTGGTGGATCCAAAGGAGAAATCATTGGAAGAATCTGGAATTTACTTGGCTGAACAAAGACAAGTGAAAGAAACAAGAAGAGTTTGCAGAGAAGGACATCAAGCCCAAAAACTGCAACTGAGTAACCAGAGCCTTGTGACACTCATCGGAGTATCAGGAGAGGAGATAGCTCATCTTGGATTGTCAGATCATCCTACTTGAGCCCTGTATTCATCATCATAGTCCCAGAACCTGCATTTTCCATCAAGAACTAGTAAGTAAGTCTTATACGTTCTTTTAATAACATTTCTTGAACTTCTGAATCACTGCCATCATAAGTCTATTCCTAGATCTACTACCCAACAACACACTACATCTAACTATCATTCCTCCACCCTTACATTACCCCAAGAACACTCCCCATATTCTCTGAGTCCTTCTCATCACCCCATTACCCAACCCCACCCATTTATCAGCCTTATGAAAAAACACAACCACCTTACAACCAGCCTTCACTAAAATCCCCTAAAACATTGCCCCTACTGATATCGGTTAGTGCCAACCGGTACCAGTTACAGTGACCGGCATCGGTCACATTGATTCTAAACCAAGACCATCCCTTTCTCTATTGTTCTAATAAGGTAATAAAATTTTAATTGGAAAATAGCTTATTTTTTAGAATTTGTGTTAATTCATATTAGCAGGGGTACTGACCACCTTCGAAAGGAAGTTTTATATTTCCTGGGCCCAAGGCAGTTCCCTCATTTATTGTCTAATTAAAATCTGGTGGTCTTGTATTCTTACTTGCAGGTAGTCCTTCCCAGACAAAAAGGAGTTCTTCGCAGTCGATATGATCTTTCTCTACGATACACGCACACCCTCTCGACATTCAACAGGTATTCCTCCTAGCCCTAACCCTTATCTGTTTCTCAAAGGAATGAAAGGATAGAAGCAAATCTATTCCCAAAATTTGAACTCAATTCCGTGCGAAACATTTTGGCATGCCCGGTGGGACTCATTTCGGGTTTCTGTTTCTCTTGCTTGCTTTCATATAGGGAGCATACTTGTTATTTTCTTCTTCTAAAAATTTCACATGATATTTTGTCATATTTAGTAAAAGAATTTGGCTTGCTTTCCTAGTTTTGCATTAGTGAAAGTCATCTTCTTTGCTTCATCGAATATCATTTTCGATTTGGGTTTAAAACACGTGCATTACATTCTTGCTTGCTGTTTTCAATTCTAGTGAACATAGACTAAGTAACAGGTCATACATGTGGGGGTGATTTCCACGGTATTGACAGGAAATTAATCTTACTTTCACTGCACAACACATACCGAATCACTTCATAATTAACACAACAGCTCAAAACAACCCCCCTTCTCCGCAGTATTCCTCCGCCCGATTGAGGTAACCTTATAAGCCAAAACAAACTTGACATTTCCCCTAAGTCTTGTGTTTAGGATTCTGACATCATTCTGCATCTAAGGGCATAAGCTCAAATTGATAAACACTAATCCTAGGGTTAGTCTGTTAATTTTTTTTGTGTATCTTGTTTGTTTTCAGTTCTATTTCTCTGTCATACACTGTTTCAGTTATCACTTCAGAACAATTTGATAGATGTACTAAGCATTGTTAAAAACTCAAATCAGCAGCTTCTTATATTTTCTTATACCAGTCTTATTACACTGACATCGGTTAACTGACCGACGTCGGCTATAGTCTAACTGACATTAGTTAGCAGACTGATATCGGTTACTGTCTTTTACAGTTCCTGACAAACTAACAACCTACCAATTTCAACATTCTGAGGCTGTTTCTGTTCCTGATAGATTAAAACCCTATTGTGTACTCTTGTCCATGGTTGTTATCACTCGAAAGCAAGCTGCCGCCATGGTTTCACATGCCTACTCTATGCCTTTGTCTGAATCACCCCCTTCACATTCTATAGGGAATCCTATGGATACCAACGAGGTTCCTAAAATTCCTGTAGGAGATAAGGAATTTGCCAAATTTCTGGATGCTAATCCTAGCACTGTACAATACTATTTGTCTCATGCCCCTAACCATACGCCCAATGGTCAACTCCTTATTGGCATGCCTATTAGTATAGCTACTCATTTAGCTCCTTCTCTGCCTGATAGCTCCGCTTTGCCTGCTGCATCCTTAGCCCCGTCTCCCAATCCAGTGGCTTCAGAGGTTCATACGACACAGATTGGCTTTCCTTTGGTTAATCTTGGGCCCCACATGTCATTACCATCGACTGCTCCTACCTCGTCTCTCTTGCGGACTGTTCCGTTCATGACTTGCTCTCTGCCACCTATCCACATGAGCTTTCCTTCTCAAGCTCCGCCCACATTTTCATTCCCACACACATATCCGGTAACCTCAACGTCCTATATAGGACATCCTTATTCGGTCGCCTCCACACATTCGTCCTCCATACCTTATCAACATTTAACGCCACCATTTTCTAGTGGAGGTCCTTGACCCACTTTTCCTCCATTTGCCGCAACCGCACCATCAACTCATCCAACCATAGATTTAATTAAACAAATGATGGACAAAATGCAAAATCTGGAGGCTTCTGTTTTAGGAAGCCGTAGCACCCAAACATACGAGCAATTTTTTCGGCAGCCCATCCACCCTTCTGTCCCCCTTCATTCATATCCTCCTCAATGGGAATTACCAAAATTTACTCATTTTAATAGTAAGGAGGATCCTCAACAACACTTGCGCTCATTTAGACATGCCTGCTATCTAATTTCCCACGATGATGCCTTACTACTCCGCACCTTTCCCATGTCCTTATCAAGACCCACCTTGGAGTGGTATAGTGCTTTAACCCAACACTCAATTTTCTCTTTTAACCAACTAGCCCAATCTTTCTTGGATCATTTCTCCATTAACATTGCCAAGAAAGTATCTATCACCGACCTCTATGCCATCCGACAATTTGAAGACGAATCTATCACAGATTTTGTTGGACAATGGCGGGACCTTATCAACCAACTTACGTATGCCTTGCCTCAAGCTGAACTTATCAAAAATTTTACGCGGGCCTGCGCTAAACACATCTCTCCTACCCTCTAAATTCAAACTTTCCGCACATTTGACAAAGCCTTTACTATGGCTCGAAAAATAGATATTCGAGCCTTAGAGGAAGAAAAATTGCGGTTGCGCAACAAAAACCCCAATTTCTTAACCCAAGATTCCACCAAAAAACCTAACACCACCAATCCTCACCCATCAACTGCTTTGAAATCAAAAAGAGCTGTGCACGCAGTGATGGTCAAATCCCAACCACCGTCTAATACCCCGCCAAAAACCACCTATAAGTATAAAGTTGAGCCCATCAATTACACCCCCTTGGGAGAAACTTATGGTGTGATATTGGACAAATTGATTAAAGCAAGAGTCATTACCTTACCTCCTGTTAAACCTCACTCCAGGTTTGATTCCGCTCGCACCATACCTTCTTGGTACAAAGAAAATGACTTCTGTAACTTCCACCGCGTGAAGGGACACAGTCATGAAAACTGCAAGATGTTGAAAAACATAGTGCAGGAAATGGTTGATGCAGGGGATATAGCCCTCGATAATCCTAACGCTCCTGCTAACCGAAATTTGAAAATTTTCAACAAACCATTCCCGAATCACTCTCCTAATAGTAATATAAACCAAGATATCTTAGCTGAGGAGAGTGTTCACGAGATCCATGCAGTCTTCGACTCCTAGCCAAAAGCCTCTATCGAAAAAATTCTGAATCAAGCTTCTTCACTAACGCAGGAACCCGAACCCCCTTCATCACCAACAAGACAAGACGAAATCCTTGTCGTTCCTTTACCCATCAAATAATTAACTGCCCAAAGTTGCCTTCTCACAAATGAGCCTTCTTATACCACATCCTTGTAAGACTGTGAGTGGATGTTATCTAATTTATCTATTTCCCAAACGTCTCCTTCTACCATTCTAGCTGTACAAGAGGAAGGCTCGCCACTTCTTTTGTCATCCTTAGACAAGAAACCTCTTGAATCGACATCACCACATTCCTTAAACATGATGGATCCTATCAAACACACCCTCCTACCTATTAGTTCTTCATCACCTAAATCTTTTCAGCGACCGGTTGACCTCTTAACACCCATTGATACAGTACCTCATCTACCCCCTGTATCACACCCACAGTGGACCGGAATCACAACCCACCTTTCTTCCATACAAAAGTTCCTATTCACACATGAGGAATGTCATTCCCCAGAAGATAGAAAGGTCCTATGGGAACGTTTGAGTATGCTATATTCTACTCAAATGCAGATGACCGACCCAGATGCCTCTACCATATACCCGAAGTGTTTACAGAAGCTTAAAATGCCTATGTCCTCATCTTCACCCCCCTCATCTCTACCAAATACCTCATCCACCTCTATTAACTAACCTACTCTTCCTCTATAGTTGGGACCTCACCAATACCCAGTCTAACACACCCACCTAAGCGGCTTGATTTATCTAAAAATAAAGCCGTCCATCCACTTAGGAGACAGACTCAATCTCCTCAACCTATGTCTCTATTACAACCAAAACCATCGTCGTCACACCTACCTTCCATATTGGGACCTCATCCCTCCACCTTGCATCAATATATCATACCTCCTACGTTTTCTTTAAAATGGCCTACACCTTTTGCACCCATACAACGATCCAAGGGTACATCAACACCGTCACCCCGCGTATCCTATCCACCTACTAACCCTAAACAAATTCCATCATCAAAAGATTTGTTTGTTGTCACTCCTATTTCTCCGTGGTTGTTTTCTAATACCACATCATCTGTGGCCTCATCGTCTAACCAGCTAAACATGGCTTCTGCGCCAAAGAAGCCACATTTAGTTAAAACCCATTATCAAAACACCTTGGCTAAACCACCACCCATACAAACCAACCATACCACATCATCACCAGAATCTACCCCGTCAATAACCTCATCTTCCTCTGATTTTGACCCACTCAAAGGGTCTTACGCAAAAATCCTTGCTATGTTGGTGGAGAATGCGACCATTTCCCTACCCCCACTTAGACCTTATGATCCATCTAAACCTCGACCTATAGGTTATGATGAGTCTAAAATATGTTCTTACCACCGCACACCAGGACATGATGTAGAGGGATGCAACGCATTGAAAGCCATACTTCGTCAGTCACCTCTCTCAGATAGAAAAGTTAAGAAAGACAACTTACGAAGAGAGAGACCTTTAGCTTCAATTCCCTCTCCTATACTACCTGTCCCTGCCTCACCAAGATCTATCATTATTACAGTCCCACCCCTCTAAGACCATGACCTATCCCTACCATCTTCCTCCTCTCGTATTCACGAGATCAATATGATTAGTGTTGCTACTTAAGGGCAGAAAAACAATGGGAAAGAAAAAGAAAGCACACCTGTGGCATCTCTTTCTCCATCCACCATCCCGATTGCACCACCACATAAAGTGGTTATTCGCGGACCCACCTATCCCATCTCTAATGGAATTTCCCACCAAACCACGATCAAACAGCTTCACCAATCATCTGTAAAAATGACACTGTATGATCTCATTCAGACTTCTGAATCTCATCGACAAGCTCTCATTGAAATCCTTCAAGGGATAGAGGTCTTACCTAATGAAACCTTTCCTGTTACTTCCATTCTAACACTGAATCATGTTGATTTGCTCACCAAAGAACCTATCTCCCCGACCACTTCTATCTCTGTACAGCAAGCCGCTGCTGTCAGTTTCTCCGAAGATGAAATTATCGACTTTGGTGCTGAAGATCCTGACCCTGCTCTTTTCATCTCAGCTTATGTTCGGGACATTCGGGTGTGTCGTGTTATGATTGACGGGGGCGCTAGCCTAAACATCATCTCTTCAAAATCCTTCCAACAAATGAATATCCCTTCTAGCTGCATGTGTGCTAACCCCATCATGTTTCGGTCATTCAATGATGCTATTACTTCTACCTTAGGCACCGTGATCCTTAACATTCGTGTAGGACCATGTACTTTACCCAAACTCTTCAATGTCATTGAGGGAGAGTTCCAATACAATATGTTGTTAGGCCGCCCTTGGATCCGGGCTATGGGATGCGTTCCCTCCACCTTACATAGATGCATATAATTTGAGTACGAGGGGAAGTCCTACACCGTAAAAGTTGATCCTCCCCCCTTCAAAACCTGTAATATGTTGTATCGCCCTAATGATGTGCTTGTACTAGTCAAGACACCCATTCATCCAACCCAACCATCCACTTCAACCGCACCTCAACCATCTACCTCAACCGCACCCATCCCTTCAAACAATGATACCGCCGTCGCAAATACCACTTCCTTTCCCGCAGATAACATCCCAACCTCCGACCCCTTAGTAGATGTTTTTCAATGCCTTACGTTGGGGGAGTACCGCCTATATAATGTTAGTTCTTTCCATACCCCACAGGAGTATGGACAGTTACATACGCATCCTACCTATGACCGTCGTGTGGGGGAGGTAATCCCCTATAGACCACCTCATTGCCGCACCAACCTAACGTATGGGGGTGTCGACGCATCCTCTATTACCCCTGAACTTCCTCTTGGGGTGGTTCCCTTCCAATCTGATTTTCAATACCTGACAAATCGTCGTTTTGCCCTCACCTTCTTCACTTGTTGTGCTTGGAAAGGATTTGGTTTTGGTCTTTATGAACAAGGCCGACATACACTCATCCCGTGACTACATGCAAACACAATGATCATAGTGGTCTCAGTTTTCCTGAAACACTTACACTGGAGAAACCTTGTGTCAATTGCATCCTAGAAGATGATGATGTCACCCCTACCAAACCATCATCACCCATTTTTCTATCGTCACCCACCGAGTCGATAGACCCTGAATCTATCCCTCCTAACTTTTTTTTTCCATAAATGCTATCTTCCTAGGTCCTCTCACTTATCAACGCAATAATGAGGACCCATCTTCTCTTCCCCTTCTATATCCAAACATGATTGAAGAGGATTCACCTTCGATTAATGTGGTTGAGTGCCAGGATGACAACTCCATCCTCACTTACCTTGGTGCAGATGACTCCTATATTCAACGCGCATTACCATCTGAAACTCAAACAATGTTGAATGAGTCTACTATAGAAATTAACATCCACACAGAGGAGGATCCTCACATTGTGAAGATCGGACAATCCCTTAACGCATCAGAACAAGTCACCTTTACTACCTTTCTCCATACCCGTAACCAAGCTTTCGTTTGGTCCTACGTTGACATGCCAGGAATTGATCCTAACATTGCTGTCCATAACATCACCCTAAACCCTGATTCCAAACCAGTCAAAATAAAACTGAGAAAAATGCATCCACACATTGCCCTCTTAGTCAAAGAAGAGCTTCAATGACTTCTTTCTATTTCCTTCATCTTTCCTATTGACTATCCTCAATGGATTTCTAACATCGTACCTGTCACTAAAGCGACGGGGGGACTTTGGATATGCACGGATTTCTGAGACCTTAACCTCGCTTGCCCCAAGGATGAATTCCCCCTCACAAGTATTGATCAACTTGTTGATCTCACTGCGGGCCATGAAATGCTTTCTCTCATGGATGGTTTTTTGGGATAAAATCAAATTTTGGTAGCCCCGGCTGATCAACATAAAATTTCCTTCATAACTCCTTGGGGAACCTTCTGTTATCGTGTCATGCCGTTTGGCCTTAAGAATGCTGGTGCGACCTATTAGCAGGCTATGACTTACATTTTTCATTACATTATGCACACTATCCTCGAGGATTATGTCGATGATCTTCTTGGAAAATCTAAACATCGCAGTGAACATCTCGATGTCTTAACCATTATTTTCGATCACTTGTTACAATATTCAGTCCGGCTTTAACCAAAGAAATGTGTCTTTGGTGTTCTTTTGGGAAAACTTCTTGGCTTTATCGTCTCTTTGCGTGGCATTGAGGTCGATCCATCTAAAGTCAAAGCTATCCTAGAAATGCCCCCACCCAAAAACCTCAAACAATTGCGTAGTTTGCAAGGTAAACTTCAATCTATCCGGCGTTTCATTTCCCAACTCTCGGATCGATGTCAACCTTTCCATCACCTTCTTAAAAAGGACATTGCCTTTCAACAATGGAGCGAAGAGTGTCACCAAGCCTTTGAAGCTCTCAAAGACTATCTCTTGCAGCCACCCGTGCTTATCCCACCACAGGACGATCACCCTTTCTACCTTTATCTTTCCACCACTGACCACGCCGTAGGAGCCATGGTCACACATCATGACTCTGAGCATGGAGAACAAGCCATTTATTGTATAATTCGTACTCTCGTGGATTACGAGACTAGGTATACACATGTAGAAAAATTGCGCCTAGCCCTATCATTCATAGCCACCAAAATCTGACACTACCTCCTGAATCACAAAACTTTTGTCATCACCAACACAGACCCCATTCATTATATGTATACCAAACCACATCTAAACCAATGCATCGCTCGATGGATTATGCTCCTTGCTAACCTCGACCTTGAATTTATACACCAGAAGTCAATCAAAGGAAAAACCATTGCCGACCAACTCGCGGACGCCCCTTTACCTGGGGAACAACTTACCAATTTTAATTTCCCTGACGAACTCATCGCCACTCTTTCACTCAGGGAAGAGTCGTATCCAATGACCCTCTTCTTCGATGGATCCAATGCCAGCGCGGGTGGATGGGGCCAGTGTTGTTCTCATTCTCTTGACGCTGAGCCTATGCCTCTTTCATTCTGGTTCAATTTCCCCTGCACTAATAATATAGCGGAATACGAGGCCCTTGTTTTGGGTCTCCAGGTTGGCGTTACACTTAGGTGTCAAATCTATTAATATTTTTCAGCGGACTCTCAATTGGTAGTCAATTAAGTTATGGGCATCTACCAATGTAAAAATGAGGAACTTCAAAAGTACAAACATTACGTGGATTCACTTTTGACCTCATTTACTCGTTATTCTATCCAGACCATTCCCCGCTCCACTAACAAATTTGCGGATACTATGGCTTGCTTAGCCTCACAAATTCCTGCCTCACCAACTGAATCTGACATATTCATCTTGGTCCAACAACTCTTTGCCCCATCTTACTCAGCCCCAGTTGTTTGTATGATAAATAATGTGTCTGCTAATTCACAGGATACCTGGTACCACCAATTTCACGACTACCTTACAACCTCTGTTCTCCCACCTGACCTAACTAGTACTGGCAAACGTTCTTTTCTTAAAAGTGTTTCTCATTATGTCGTCATGGGGGGAATCCTCTATAAACATGGCTTTGATGGCATCCTCCTTCGATGTCTAACCGGTGCGGAGGTCACCTATACCATCCAACAAATTCATGACAGTATTTGTGGTGGACATTGTAGTGGCCTTGCCGTGGCTAAACGAATCCTTCACTTAGGTTATTATTGGCCTACTCTTAATAACGACTGCTACGAATATGTTAAGCGTTGTGTTATGTGTCAACAACATGCCAACCTTCAACATACTCCTAGCCATTCGCTACAGGTCGCATGAGATCTTTGGCCTTTCTCACAATGGGGTTTAGACCTTATTGGTGAGATTCACCCACCCTCTTCACCACGTCATAGTTGGATAATCACAGCAACAGAATATTACACAAAATGGGTGGAGGCCATTCCACTCATTTCAACCAAAAAAGAAAAAATCGTCGAATTCGTTAACCATCACATTATCTGTCGTTTTGGTATTCCTCATCGCCTAATAACAGATAATGGTAAATCTTTTAAAAATAAGTTGTTACAAGACCTTTGTGACAACTTTGGTATCAAACTTAGTTTCTCATCACCTTACTATCCACAGGCCAATGGTTAGGCTGAATCTTCTAATAAAACCCTAACCAAAATCCTCATGAAAGTTGTTAATGATTCTGGAAGAAATTGGCATGATCACATTCCCTTTTCCCTTTGCGCTTATCGTACTAGCATTCGTACCTCTACTAATGCCAGACCATTTTCTTTGGTATATGGTACCGAGGCTGTCTTACCTCTTGAAATAAAAATACCCTCCCTCAGAATATCTCTTTAGGATATAATCACCAACGATGATTTCCGCCAAGAGCGGTTAGCCCAATTAGAGCTTCTTGACGAGTGACATCTTACATCTCTTGATCACCTTCAAATCTACCAAAAACGCATCAAGCGTGCTTATGATAAGCGAATTCATGAGCATACCTTTAAGGTTGGTGATCTTTTCCTCAAAGAGAATCAACATGTAACCAAACTAGAAAAGAGAAAACATGGAAAATTTGCTCCTAATTGGATTGGGCCTTACATTATCACTCACATTTATGGATCAGGCACTTATCGTTTAGCTTCGCTTAATGGTAAACTTGAGCCTGAGCCCCTTAATGCCTTGCATATTCGACCATTCTACTGTTGAATTCCATGTTATATCACTTCTTATCTACCTTACGCTCGTCCCTTGAGCTCTTTTACCACCGCATACACTTTTGTTTCCTACATCTCAAAATCAAATCAAGCTCACATGGTTTGATTATCACCTCCCCTTAAAGATGCCTTCCCCTTTTTTAGTCTAGTCCATGACTTCAAAATATCAAAATGACACATTCTTAATTAAACACTTATGGGATTTTCTTGAGTCAAACTTCCTACAAAACTAGATTCTTTATGCCCAATGGACATCTAGACCTCTAAATTATACATAGATTGCTCCCTTGAAGGACAGCTATATGCCAAACTATTGCTGCTATTATATATAGATTGCTCCCCCGAAGGACAGCTATACATAAACACCGCATTTGATACTATAAATAGACTGCTCCCTTGAAGGACAGATATACACAGTCAGCCTTTATCAGAAGCTTCTCGCATTGGTCAGCTTCATGAAGACCTCAAGAGTAATAAAATACATATCCCTTGTAGACTTCCCGCATCGATCAGTCTATATTCAGTAAAATAAAAGCAGCATTCAAAAGCACTTTTGAGTCATGGACTTGTCTATTTAGGTTTGGTTCTCTTTCATCAGAATAATCATCTTATAATAAGTTCTCTGCACCTCAGCTATACCAGCCACCTCACCTCACCATTCGTCAAAACAACAAAACTCAAGGGACATGATGTATATCCGATGTATTGTGATTATACAACTCTTTTCACCTATCGACTTCTCGCCTATGCAAGGTACCTAGGGATTCAAGCTCATCCTACATTAATGTGTGGTTTGTTTAGCTCTTCTCAACTACAGGACACTCTTGCCTCTTTTTCTCGACTCTAGGATTGTGTGTTGACCTTAATCCGGACACGATTCCCTACTACTTGGGTAAGCTAACTTTCGCTTCACCTATACCTACACCAACAACATTCCTTACCAACACCAACAACATTACCCTACCAATATCACTATTTTTACCAACCGACAACTTGCTTAACCACAACTAAATTGCCTGAATTCACCTCTCCCTGGTCCTACAGGAGAACTACATCAGTCTGAGGCCCCTCCTTGCTTTGTGCAATGGGCTATGTAGGCAGAACTTAGGAGACATGGGGTCTCCCAAGGTTAGCTCGACCATCCCCTACCATAACCTATCATGTGTTGTAAATATAAATAGTTTTTGTGTATTTCTATTTGATAACATTCATCTTTATCCTTTTTTTCAAAAAAACAAAAACAACATTTAAAACACAACCATTCTTATTATTATCATCACTCAAAACCACGTACATATTTAGTTTTATTTTAGATGTTAAACAAATACATCTTCTCTATCATCGACTCACAGGTCGGCATCCTTATTTATTCTTATATTCCTATGAAATTCACTTAGACCCTTGCACCTCCTCCCGAATCAAGTGGTGATCGTGATTGTCGATGCCCCGCAGTTGGCCTCTCCATCCTCAAAGGTGCCACTGCCATTGGTTCCACCCACTGATCTGCCAACATCTCCTGTAACATACGAATATGTCCTCTCACATGGAGGAATCTTGCCTCCAGTTTCTCCACTTGTAACTGTGAAACCTCTAACAATCCCGTTGTCTCATTCACCTGTGTTTGAAGCTGGTGAACTATATCCTGCAAATGATCTCTCTCTGCTGTAATCACAGCTATGCTAAGGCGCTCATGTGCACCTCGCAGCTCTACTACCCTCCATACTCTATAGGCCTCTGTCGTTCCCACATCCATTACCCTACAATTGCCAGCTATCTCTTATGGCCCTTCTAGAGGTGTAGGCCGGGGAGGTGAGAATGCTACCTCAGTGTCGATCCTCATGTATGGTCTATATGTCATAGGTATATCCTGAACGAACCCAAATTTTTGCCACACGTGATCTAGAGGAATCCTCTCATACTCACCCGGCTTGTGCCCTGTGATCCACCTCAATCGCTCCACACCCCTTAATTCCGCAGCTATGTTCTCTATCACCATATAGTTCCTGTAAGGCCTCCAACAAATATCCGCAATCGTCACCATCTCCCATACCTGTCTATAATACTCGATATCAGCTATCACGGCCTGGGATCTTGCTTCTTGTTCTGTCTGGACCCATCGTCTGAATCCCAACCTCTGCACTCCTGCCTCTCCCGACTCGATGGGTTGGCCTATTGGACACACACAAACAATGTGCTCATAGGCCCAACAATGTTATAAGTACGAACAACCTGTGTTTTCACTTGCAGGCCCATAAACCCCTATATAATTTTGCCAGATATGCGGGTGCCCATGCGAAAGTCACGCTCATTTCTATCATTTCCCAAATAACACACATCAATGCTTTTGGAAATCTTCCACCCTCCGCCCTCGGTAATGCATAATACCCCACCACTATCATTAATAGCATGGCCAACCTTGTTTTCTCAGGGTGTGTTTCATACATTGTACCATACGTAAATGTTAAACCTCACTGTGTCAAATCTCGTGCAGCTGAACCAAATACTGTTGTTATCGCTGCCCACCCCACGTTAGGCAACGCCTGATACACTGTTTTTCCTATCATTGGCAGTCTCAAAATACGGAACACATCTTCCAAAGTCACTGTCATCTCCCCTGTTGGCAGATAGAAGTTATTCTTTTCTGGATTCCATCTCTCAATCAACGCCTGCAACATAGCATGGTTACGCACGATTCGTGAATAATAGCGGATTCCACTTAACCCCAAACAATTTATCAATGCCCATTCAGCTAGTGTTACATCCGCTCGGATTCGTGACAATGCTGGCATAGTATCATTCATCCTTAACCATGCTTCCACCTGCATACATCAAAACGACACATAATTATTCAATAAAACAAATCTCCACGGGTTTTTTCCCAAATTCTGGAAAATCCTAATGTAACCGATATTGGTTATAGATAACCGATGCCAGTTTGCTAACCGATACCGGTTATCTCTAAATGATACCGGTCACTGTCAAAAATATACACCCTGCTTAAAAAGATACACCTACGATAATTATTTTGCCCGTTTACTCCTATCTATACCTAAAAACATACGTGACCACCCTGCTTACCTACCCCATAGCACTCACCCCATCCCAAACCCTTGCCTATCACCTTTTCTTTCTCATCTTTACCCACTTACTCTCTCTCATCCTATTCACACAAAACATGCAAGAATCCAATTACAACTAAAACATTTACCTCTTGGGCTGCAGCAACTTGAGGTGGAACTTGTCTTCCCCCTCGTCCCTGCCTATGGGATGCTTCTCCTTGTTCAGCCATGTTCACCACCCTCTTCAAATATAACTTGTCTTTCTGCCTTCTGAATCTCAACCCACACTCACTTCATCTGTCTCTTTCCTCCTTATCACTCAAATTCTTTCATGCAATCACCTGTATCAGTCGTCAAACAGCGTCGCATTCATGTATTTAACTTGTTGCATGACTCTAAAAATAAGAATGCTAAAAATAAGAACTTAAGTTGCCAACCAAGCAGTTCTATTTTTAGGAAAAAAAATTCTAACATAACTGATATCGGTTACATAACCGATATCGGTCATATAGCTACCGACATCGGTTACATAACCGATATCAGTCATGTGCCCTGTTTTTCTTAAACCTCGGCCGTTTCTTTGTTTTTACAAATTTTTGTGGCGCCCGCCTCTTTTTCCTGCATAACAACACCATTATCATACATCAAACCCATCAGCATACACAACATGTGAATTAAACTCATCATCTATATATACATACATTCCATTTCAAAAAGCCATCAACAAAAGACATCAACACCATCAATATATAAACCATGTGGATCAAACTCGTCATACATTAAAATTTCACAACCCATCAACAAAACACATAAAATATTTCACATACACCATGTGGGTCAAAATACTCATATATATATATATATCCAAGGTTTCAAATATACAACTTGCCCTGCATAGGGGCCTCTGTGATCTCAAGATAATACAAAGCTGGCATGCAGGCCGCAATAACTATCAAAATATCGACTTGGCTTGCAGGTCGGTCTCTCATATCAAAAATATACTCGGCTCGCAGACTAGTATCAACTATATAACATATACTCGGCTCGCAGGCCGGTATATACAATAGGATGAATAAATAAATGAAAGAATCATATGTGGGCACGTAGGCCTCTCTATACATAACTGGTTCGCAAACCGGTGCATCTATCTACTATCCAATCTACAAATAAAACATCTCTCTCTGACCCAAGGATGTCTCAACTCTCCCCACCACCCTCAACACTTCTCCCTACAAGTCCTAGCCCTGGCTCCCGCCTCCTCCCTGTCACCGACCCACCGGTTGTAGCTGCACCACCCTGGGAACTCTGACTCCATGAGGTCTCGGCTTTGTGCGCCACATATGGCTGATAGTCAGCCCCGGTACCATCAAGAACGTCCTGATAGTACCGGGCCTCCGCTCTTGCCTCCATATAACGGGCACGTGCCACCATAGCTGCTGGATCTGGTCCCCCGACTCCTAATAACAATGGCCCCTGTCCTACCAGTACACCCTGTGCCTATGCCGGTGCCACTGGTGGTGCCTGTGCTAGTGCCGCTGGTGGTGCCTATGGCTATGGCGGTACCATACCTGTGGCTATGCCGGTGCCGCTGGTGGTGCCTGTGCCTATGCCTGTACCTACACCTGGGCTAACTGCCCCTGTAGGACACCTATCTGTGCCTCTGCAGCAACACGCTGCCCCTGTAACAACTGTACCTGTCCCCTGAGCTGGTCCCTCTCTACTCTAACAGCCGCTAAGTCTGGTTATGCGGGCTATGCTCTCCTCGTGGCTCTCTCCCCTGCCCACCATACCAAAAATGCTCCTGTGCTGCCGGCGTCGTCTACAATATCATCTGCTGGCCTCTCGACTACCCAATCTGGGTCCATAGGCTGCGGTGCAGGCAATGGGGCCTCTACATCATCCCTCCGGTACTGAGGGAAGGGAGGTGGCTCATCCTGTCATAGCCCCAACTTTCGTCGTACCCTCTCTAAGGGTATCTTCTCATACACTCCTGGCCTCCGTCCCGCTATCCAGAATGTATACTGGATCCACCGCAACTGTGATCGGGCTCCTCCACGGGGCTGATGACCTATGTAAGGCCTCCATACAATATCCAGCGCAGTCATGCCCTCTAATACATGTCGGTATTACGCTACATCCCATCTGGCGAGAACAGCTCGTGGCTGGCCCATGACCCCCAGCCACCTCTGAAAGCCATATCTATAAATCACCTGTGTCCCTGGCTGCTGGGGCAGCCCTACTGGTCGAATGCATATGATATGCTCATATGCCCAGCAATGTAATAAGAATGTAGAACAAATCCTGAATTGCCTCATCCAGCGATAGCTCCACAGCTCTCTATATAACTGCACCAGGTATACTGGTGCCCACGCATAACATGTATGCTCCTCCACCATCTCGTGTAGTACCCCCATCAGCGCCCGTGGAAATCAGCCTCCCTCTGAGTCTGGGAGGGCGAAGCATGTGATGCCGATCATCATCAACACGGCAAGCCATGTCTCACGTCTATGGGCACGATACATGTCCCCATAGGCAATGCTCACGCTGTGATAAGTCAATAGCGTGGCTGCATCCCCGAATACTTGTAAAATGCTATCTATGGCTGTCTCTGCATCCACCTGGAAGACTACCTCTCCATCGATTGGTAGTCTAAGGATGCGATACACATCCTCCAGTGTAATCGTCATCTCTCCCTTCAGGAGATGGAACACGTTGGTTGCCAGATCCCATATCTCGATGAGGGCGACCATAAGACTGTGATCCCTCTCTATCACCCTATAATGCTGGACTCCACCGAGTCCCACCTCGCGCATGATGGCCCACTGTGTTTCCGACACATGTGGCCGCATCTGTCTCAACAATGGGGGCATCCTATCCCGCATCGTCAGCTGCTGACGTGCCTGCAAAACCAACTCACTGCATTAGCCCTACTCTTTATCACAACAACTCCTTTAACCTTCTATACCCCCTTTTAACCACCCGACCACACAACCGCCCCATTTTTCCCCCCACCTACCAACCAACCTTCCTATCAACCTCTACCCCTTCCCTCTTCACCCCAATAACCATAACAACCAAACACCCAAAACCACAACAAAACCAAGCAACAAAATAGAAAATGCTAACTAGGGACCGGTACCGGTCACCCATGACCGACACCAGTCCCCTCTTCACTGACGCCGGTCGACGTACAACCGACACCGGTCAACCACAAACCCAACCTGCTCCAAAACTTCTTGACCGATGTCGGTCGCTTAGTGACCGACATCGGTCACTAAAAAATTGCCGAGCTAAACCCGACGCGGCCCCCCAAATCCATTTTTTCCCTATTTCTCTTTATTTACCCACCCTCCTGCCTTGACCTATTTAACCCATCTATCCTCTTCATTTTTCAAATAACTTCAATTTAATCATTATTTTATCAAAACATGGATTCCTACCCAAACCCCCAAATATAGCTTAACAACATCAAATTCACACAATGAAGGGTTTCGAACCTACCGGTACGATGACATGTCGTCGTGGTGGTATAGGTGGTGGTGGTCTAGCTGGTCCAGCACCTCCAGCTCCTCCTGGCTATGCCATGGCTCTCAAACTCCTCTGTTGGGTCCTCCACCAATCAAATGCTACCTCCTCCTTGCTAGGGCCTACCAATCACTCACTTCTGCACTCAAATAGTGCCACCTCAGCCGACAAACTCAACAATCTCGCCAAAATACCTCAGACAACTAAAATTGGTTTTCAAATTGACAATATGACAATGACAGGCCATATTTTTTATTTTTATAGGTTTTCGACCTATAACCGATACCAGTTATATTGTGCCCTAAGGAACCGGTATCGGTCACCTAACCGATATCGGTCATAGACAATCGATATCGGTTTTATCCCACCTCTTCCCCAATTTATGCCCTTATTTACTAATCGCCCTTTCTCACAACATCGCCTATATCCACCTTTGCTGAAAACCCTTTGTTAACTTCATTGGCCTGACCTAAGGCCGCAACCATTCATTTGGCCCGACCCAAGGCTGAAACCAACCCATTTGGCTCGACCCAAGGCCGCACCCAACCATTTAGCCTGACCCAAGGCCACAACCAACCCATTTGGCCTAACCCAAGGCCGCACCCAACCATTTGGCCTGACCCAAGGCTGCACTAATTAAATAACTTTCCCAACATCAACAAAATACAATTTTATCCACCCATCATGTAGCTTTTTATTCAATCGAGCTCACCTGTTCATGTTTTAGCATGATTAGGGTCCTTGACTTGATCAGTCGACCAACTTTTCCTAGACCAAGACCGTGAAGTTTATCTCAACCAAACCCACCATTTGGTATTGTCGAACCTGCCTAAACGTTCATGTACCTTACCCGTTATATCCCCTGGAGCTACTTCCTATGCCTTGGATACCAGGATTATATCACCCTTGTTTGGATAAACTATCGACCTTTGCCTATGAATTGCTTGTTTGCTCTTCAAAATCATGTACCCTGGTCGCACTACTGCATTTCCACGTGCATCTGCTTCCTTAGACCTACCCCACCATCTTACCATCCTCTCAACACCATTTCCCTTTATCAACCCTATCCCTGATTTCACGCTACCTCAATCTGTGATAGATTTGAGGGGGATTACCTATACCCTTAACAGGGGTAACCACTTCTTATTATTATCCATGCAGCTTTAACAAAGACAAGCTACACGACAACAAGTAGCTAATGTAGACACCAAATTTGTGTCTTACGACCCCCTGTGCCCCGCATCTCATTGTGCAACCTAACCTCATCACCTAAACCTTACACAATTATTTATTAATTACCTTATAATTAATAAATCCACATCGCCATACCGGCCACCTCATTTCGCCACCTCATCATGACCTAGTCTTAACCCTAAATTAACCTAATTAAGACCTATAACTTGGTCCACATCCACACCCATGACTAATTACTCCTCACCCGCACCTAAAACCAACCTCATAATGACTTGACCAAGCCCAAAACTAATCCCTCAGGAGAAAAAGAGGAAAAGATGGCTATTTTACTAAAAATAGCCCGCTTTGACCTGATCGATACTAGTTCCTACTCGACCGCCATCGGTTACGTAACCACCATCGGTTCCTTGTAAATGACCACTCCCAACCAAAAACAAGGGGTTGGATTTTGGTGGATCGAAAGGAGAAATCATTGGAAGAATCTGGAATTTACTTGGCTGAACAGAGACAAGTGAAAGAAAGAAGAAGAGTTTGCAGAGAAGGACATCAAGCCCAAAAGCTGCAACTGAGTAACCAGAGCCTTGTGACACTCATCGGAGTATCAGGAGAGGAGATAGCTCATCTTGGATTTTCAGATCATCCTACTTGAGCCCTTTCTTCGTCATCACAGTCTCAGAACCTGCATTTTCCATCAAGAACTAGTAAGTCTTATACATTCTTTTAATAACATTTCTTGAACTTCTGAATCACTGCCATCATAAGTCTATTCCTAGATCTACTACCCAGCAACACACTACATCTAACTATCATTCCTCCACCCTTACATTACCCCAAGAACACCCCCCGTATTCTCTGAGTCCTTCTCATCACCCCATTACCCAACCCCACCCATTTATCAGCCTTATAAAACAACACAACCACCTTACAACCAGCTTTCACCAAAAGCCCCTAAAACATTGGCCCTACCGATATCGGTTAGCGCTAACCGGTACCGGTTACAGTGATCAGCATCAGTCACCTTGATTCTAAACCAAGACCAGCCCTTTCTCTATTGTTCTAATAAGGTAAACAAATTGTAATTGGACAATAGCTTATTTGTTAGAATTTGTGTTAATTCATATTAGCAAGGGTACTGACCACCTTCGAAAGGAAGTTTTATATTTCCTGGGTGCAAGGCAGTTTCCTCATTTATTGTCTAATTAAAATCTGGTGGTCTTGTATTCTTACTTGCAGGTAGTCCTTCCCAGACAAAAAGGAGTTCTTCGTAGTTGATCTGATCTTTCTCTACGGTATGCGCACACCCTCTCGACATTCAACAGGTATTCCTCCTAGCCCTAACCCTTATCTGTTTCTCAAAGGAATGAAAGGATAGAAGCAAATCTATTCCCAAAAGTTGAACTCAATTCCGTGCGAAACAACTCTCTAACTCCTTCCCGGGATCCGAGCTTCCCTTCCTCATTGGACACATGTACTCTTTTTATTGGCTCAGGTTAGTGCTTGAAACCTCACCCTTTGAAATTTTGGACTTTTCTCCTTGTGACACGTGTCATGATTTGGTTGGTACGTGGGTCTGCCGGCTCTTTCGCGTCTCCCGCGTCTTTTTGTCTTGGATGTCCCAAGACTATTTGGGATAAAGACCTCTGATCCACCCGAAATGGGCTTCCTTGTCCCTCATTCGGCCGATGACGTGGTGTTGCTTGATTGGCTTTTGGCTCCTTCGGCTATCTGTGTCCCACACATCCCTTCGTCCCAAATGTCCCAGTGCGAAATTTTCCTGTTTTGGCCGAACCGGCCAGTTCGTGTCCTTCGCGTCTTCTTGTCCCAAATGTCCTAGAGCATTTAGTCGATTTTCTTCTCCTTCGGCCGAACCGGCTTTCCGCGTCCCACGTGTCCTGACGGCCTGGATGTTCCTTTGCTCTGTAGACTACCTAGCGGCCTTTCGGCCGATTCGTGCCCAGATGTCCCTCACGTCCCGACTGTTGCGAGGACTAAGACTTAGACATTTTTCATGATTTTTTTTGGCCCAAGCTTGTTTTCTGTAACTTTTTCACCTTTTCTCATAACTTTCTCTTTTCTTCTTGGACAGGGGAGTTAGAAAAAATCTGAGGGGACCCTAGAAACATGATTTTTTCCCTGAATCAATCTATTTTCCTGGGACTTGAGAATTTAATGCATGTTATCAAAATTTACCCAGGGGGTGAATTTTGGATAACAATTATTTTTAAGCCCAAATCGAAGTGTGAAGTTGGATGACACAAAAAGATGAAGAGGAAGAGGGATGCTCTTTTACTACAATGCATAAAAAATGAAGAAATGGTTCTTTTTAATTACACCAAAAGAAAGGTGGGTTACCAAGGAAGAAAATTAATGTGTATGCTTTTCAAAAGGGAAAGAAACACACAACTTTTCCTAGGAATGAATAAAATGCAAGGAACTTCGGATGGGTCCCACCAGGTGTGCCAAAATGTTTCACCTGATTCTTAGATGTTTTTTTGAAATATTGACGAAACAAATAGGGTAACGGGCATAGGAGGCATACCTGTTTTAATGTTGGTTGATGGTTTCTTGTGCATGTATGAATTTTGAATCCATAGCTGATTGTGAGAGCTTTCTTCTACCTAGGAGGAACTACCTGTAATGAGAAACAAGACCACTAGAAAGAGTTAAAAAATATGTGCAGTGAAGTGCCTAGCGTGTGCTAGATCCAGGAAGTTTGATACTTCCTAGATGGATGTAAGTCCACTTTTTAAAACAATTTAATATGGTAAATAAAGTAAATCCTATTGTAATTTGAAATGATTTAGGTATCTCACGTAAAACACAATAAGAAAAATCTAATCTAATAGGCTAGGTTAAAATAAGATCCAAATCTCAAGTAACTAGTTTTGGGTCTCTGTAGGTTTGACAGAAGTATCAGGAAGATCACAGGCGCATGAGGGTGATGTAGAATTAGGTGGATAAGTCACTATTCTGGGTTGTATGGGAAAACAAAGAAACCGATTCCAGTTAAGGGTGACTGCTGGTGGTGGGGTATAACTGGTGCCGGTTACTGTGGAAAATTGGGAATGCCACAGAATGAGTTTTGGGCATCCTTTGTGATTGCACAAAGGACTTTGGTTGGTCGAAATGAGGTATTTGGTAGCTTGGGTGGGATTTAGCGAGGTTTTAATGGGTATATGGAGGGGGAGTGTTGAAGGAGGTCAATGGGTGGATAGGTAAACAATAGGTTATAATATAATGACGAAATTAAATGAACTAGAGAAGTATAACATTTTACTTACTTGGATGTTGGTCCTAAATGCTTATGAATGAGGGATGGAGGTGCTGGTAAAAGGTTGAAGGCTACAAGTGATCACCAATCATAGGAGAGATTCTGCATGGGCTGCATGGGCATTCCTTTTGCTTGGTAAGAACATATCATTACTGGGGGTGAGTGGTGGATGGATGTGTAGAAGAAAATGCTTGATCTCCTTCCTTGCATGCACGTTCTCACTAGAATTCGATCTCAGAAAATGTGATATCTCTCAGGGATGTGCTAATGTTTTCCAGCCTTTTCCAATATTTTCCAACCTTGAAAATATTGTAGTATTTGGGGTTAAAAGGGTAATTGACTGTGGTTCCGACCTAACCGGCGACGGTTAGGAATAACTGGCATCAGTCAAGGTAGGATTTCCTAGGTTTACTAAACTAAGGAGATCCTCTTGATTTTCTCAGATCTCATGTCATTAACCCACTGATTAAACTAGAAGCTTCTTGTAAGCATGTGGGAATGTGGTTAGAGATAATGTAGGAATTTATTTTTAGGGTTTTGGTAAGTCTTAGTTAGTTATGGCAACTTACTAAGAATAGGTCTTAGGGTGAGTTGTCTAGGTGAGGTGTATATGTGGATATTATCTAAATTAAGATATTTAAATAATAAATATGGTGAGGATAATGAATTAATTTAATTAGATTAATTAAATTAATATTAGTGAGGTGAAGGGGGCCATGGCTAGGTGAATGTGATGAAGGTGTTTTTTTTTCGAGGGACCAAAGGGGAGTGTGACCTAATTTTAGTGTCTACAGACATATCTACTACAATTGTTTCCTTCTTCACGAATATGTTTTCTCAAGATCTTAATGAAGATGAAATATCTAGAGAGGAGATCATTAATATTTTTGAACCTATTATAAGTCAAGCTAAAAATATGGATCTCATAGAAATCCCTTCTAAGGATGAGGTAAAATCTCTCCTTGATGCTATGGAAGGGGATAAAATCCCTGAACCGGATGGTTTCCTAGCTTTCTTTTTTCAAATGTATTGGGATATTGTTAAAGATGAAGTGATTTTAGTTGTCTAATATTTTTTCTGGCCTAGTTGTTTTCTCTAGAAAATCAATCACACTTTTATTTATCTCATCCCAAAAAATCCAGGAGCTATTGATTTGGGGGACTTCAGACCTATTAGTCTTTTCAAAACCATTTATAATCTTATCTCTAAAATTTTAGCTTTCAGATTAAGGGAAACTCATTGTAATTTCATCCCCCTTAATCAAGGGGCATTTTTTCCTAGAAGGAAAATCCTATATAGGATAATTACTATCCATAAAACTATACACTTGGTGGAGTTTTCAAGTAGGGAGGCTATGATTGTGAAGTTGGACATGCAAAAATCCTATGATAGAATATCTTGGAGTTTCTTTTACTCTCTCTTAATGAGATTGGGCTACCATCCACACTTCATTAAAATGATCCAAGCTTGTACTAAAGATCCAAATTTCTCTCTCATAATCAATGGTAATCCCAATGGTTTCATCAAAACTGAAAGGGGATTGAGACAAGGGAATTTCATGTCACCTTTCATATATATCATAGTTGCCAAATATTTGAGTAGATTATGCTCCAAAGCTTAGAGAACTAGCACTATGGAAGGTATTAAAGTGGAAAATGGTGTTGAAAACTAATTCTTGCAACAGTTTGTTGATGACATGGTTCTTCTGGGCCAAGTTGATATTCAAGATGCCAAGGCTATCAAATGAATTACCAAAAAATATGGAAAAGCTATGGGCATACGATAAAATTTAGAAAGAGCTCATGCTTCTTCATTATTGTTGGGGATGAACAACAAAATAGATTAGCAAACATTCTAGAGTGTAACATGAAGAACCTACCTGATACTTACTTGAGAGTGCCCCTTTGTGGGAAAAATCTTGAGAAAGGAGGATGGTAAAAAATAATAGAAATATTTGATAAAAATCTTGCCTCTTGGAAAGGATCCTTACTCCCCTAGGATGGGAAAACACAATTTCTTAAAAGTAATTTACATAGCATTACAGTTTACATTATGTCTATTTTTACCCTACCAGGGATAGTTAAGAAAGCCATTGAAGGAATAAAAAAATGGTTTCTTTAGACCAGATCTAATGAAAATAAAAAAATCCCCTTAGTTGCATGGGAAAAATTCACTTAGCCAAAGGACAGGGGTGTCCTAGGACTAAAAATTATACAACTCATGAACTAATCACTCATACCCAAGGTGGGTTGGAGAATTCATAAAGAGGAAGGTATTGTAATTCCTCTATCATGGTTGATATCCGTGACCCCTTTTGTAATAGAAGTTGCAAATGTTGATAGGTGATTCTTGTTTGAATAATGTGTACTCTTCTGAACTAAGTAATTATGTTTGTTATAAATGATATGTTTATCTTCTAAAAATGGATACAATCATCCCATGACAATTCTAAATTTAAAATGAAGTATTTCATTCATTCTTAATGTTGAATGTGCACTACATGAGGATGGAGGAAATAAATTCAGTCTAAATTATTTCATCATCTATTTTGTAATATGGAACTTGTGCTTCAGTCTATTTTATTTCTGATGTAGGAATAGCCATACCTTGGATCAATTTCAGCAATCCAAGGCATGCTTTCGATTTTACAATTTTTAGGTCATTTGACCAAGCTGGGAAGAATGGTTGATTACTAAACCCAGGATGTTATGGGATCAAAATGGCATCAAGTCACATCTTTAGCATGCACCCTTTTTAAGTTATCAAAAAGTGTCATTGTTATTCATCGCATAAGGTAATGTTTGTTTATTAGTTTTTGGGACCTAATTTAATATAAGTTCCTATGATTTTTATCTTATCTTAAGTCTAAGTTAAGGTGATTTTATTAATGGATATGATTAATTAGATGGGGGTAATCCTAAGTCTTGACACTAGTTTATTCTAAGCTAAATGGAATTACTCCTAAGGACCTAAGCTTGGTTTATAAGCTAATAATAATTAAACCTAATCTAAGGTCATTGGGCTATCCTAAAGGGAAATGGCATGGTGTAGATGGAAAGTTGATAGATGTTGGTGGCACCAATTTCAAAAGCATATAAAATGCTTAATGTTTCATTTAATACATTTTTTCTACCAATTTTGGCCAATGCATGAAAATAAAGGGGAATGTTGAGTTGTCAAACTATGCTAAATTCATTTAATGAATTTTTAATTTATAAATCCAAGTAGCTAAGAGTTGGAAATGGAAGGAATTTAGGATAGGAAACTAGTAGTGTTATTGGACATTAATGTTCTCGACCAGAGCAAAAACTGCCTAGGGAATAGAAGAAGGTTGGAGGAAATAGACAGTTTTTTATTTTATTGTTTCATTTGGTTTTTGGATCTTTGGACCTCTGCGTGTGGTTTACTGTTCTTTAGTACCTTCAATTCCAATCTGTTGCATGCATAATCTCACCTTGGATGGCGGTAATAATAGTGGAACCCGAGCATGGAAGTTATAAGAATAAAATGAGAAAAGTTACAGAGGCTTGGTTTTGGTGTTTTCGTGGAAATATTTCAGTAGAAGTTTTGTATGAAGGATTAAGGCAAGGAAAGGAAGACAGGAGCACTACCATGAATGATAGGACCTATCTCATTAAAATATCTTGTTGTTTTCATTAAATGAATGTTGTTCTTTTATGAAGATGTTTCTGGGATTATTTTGCTCGTGTTATGTTTTCTTCTTCTTCTTTGGTGTCATTTCTTGGATATGGTTTCTTGTGGTTATAATTGATTCTATGTATTTGGTTTTTAATCATGATTCTGGGTTTTCTCAGTTAGAAAATCAATTTTGTTTGATTTATCTATATATATCAACCTTCAAAGATTGACAGGGGAAGACTGTTATTTTCTCTAATTGATTGACCACGTTGAACTGGTAACTTATTGACATGGAATATATGCTTAGGGTTTTTGGTGAAAATATTTGTGGATTGTGGTATCAACCTAGGTTAATTTTTTGTTAAAATAAGTAAGGACCAACGTTATTTTGATTGGCTTTGTTATGTTTGTGTGTGATCTCTCACATAGGTTTGTTAGTAGCTTGTTGGTTCTTAATAATAACAGATATTTGATCTTTTTTGTTGGTTTATTAAGGCAGGTCTTGACCCAAGATGGGTTATCTTAAAAGTGTTATTTCGATAATTGTAAGTGCATGCATTGATGGTATTTGATGGATTCTTCCATCTCCATCATTTTTGGTTTCATTTTGTTTTTTAACACCCTTCTCGAGTGGACTTGTTTTAGAACTATAGACTATGATTTTTTTACTTGAATACCCTTTCTGGGTTACTTTGAGAATAGGTCAATGTTTCAGTATAGACCATTCCTCCTTTGTATGAAATCCTAGTATGGTAAAAAATTTCTTCACTCTTTTATGAGTGTGTTCTTCATTGCTTGAATAATCTTCTTGAGTTGGTTCCTATTTTGGAACTTGATTGAAATTTTGAGGAAATCTTGGGTTGTTATAGTTTTAATCTAGGTTCATTTTCCTTCTTTATATGCTCCCATGTGGAAATTTATACGTCACGAGTGTAGTTGGGTATTATGTTATGTTGCAGATCTTATTTTCCTCACGGAGCCTTGTGTTGGATCATTTTGTTTCCTTGATGACAATTCTAGGTTTGATTTGAGATTTTTGCCTGTCTCTTTGAGACTGTACTGACATCTTAAGTGGTGTTAAGAGCTGAATTTTGTTCTTCCTCATATTAAGTTCATTTATGTAGGATGGTTGATGTGATGTCTACATGGATTATTGTAAGGAATTTTCTTTTCTTTAATTGTGGATTTGGTCTTCTAGGCAAGATACAACTCTACTTTTTTATAGTAAAAATGTTTTGATTCTTTCTCCATTAGTTGTATGTGTTAAATAAATATCATTCAAATGTTTATTGTTGTGAGATGGATGGTTAAGCTTTGACTCTTTTTCCCTTCCTGTTCAGTCATTATGATACGAAAAAATGGGTTTGGAAACTTGTTTGTCTTGTTAACATAGGCCCTTTCTAAGTGCTTAACTCATGTTGGTTCTTCCTTTTTCTAGGATTTGAGTATCCTCTTGTAGGAATGTTCATAAGTATGTTTGGTTTCTGTAAAGTGATCTATGTTTTGATGGCTTCCTTTTATGGATGGAATCAAGTTTTTGGTTAGGGGTGCTACGATTATGACAACATGTTCATGTCAAATTTGTAATTATTCCTAGTTACCTTTTAGATGGAATGATAAGGAATTGGTTGTGTTTTTGTAGAAATTTGGTTTGGTAATTAAATTTGAAGGAATGAGAATAGAATATAAATTTTAATTTCTTATTTTTTAATTGGTTACAGTTTGGATGATTATCATGTTTAAATTATTATCATAACTTTTTTGAGATAGAATTAATTGGTGATGATTTAATTAGTCCTTTCCTAAATATTATTACTTAGTAGATTATGTAACTCTTCTCGATATCTGATTTGTAATTATTTGGGGAAATATGTCTTATTGTTTTTATCATTGTACTTGGAACCTTCTCATTAATAATAGGGTTCCTTTAACAAAATAGTTAGATAAAAGTATATTGTTTTAATGTTATAGCGTTTATCATGCTCAGTTCTTTGAACTAACTCATGCTAACAATGTTGTAGATGGAATTTATGAAAGATGAAAGGAAAAATACTTATAGAAAGTTACATTTATTTTACTAATGATATCATTTCTCTTCATTTAGATGCTTATAAATTGACATTTTATCGAAATTTACTTCTTGTTGGAAAATAAATTTCGAAGATGTATTAAAAATAATTTTGTAATGATGGAAGGATTGTAGTCAATTTTACTCCCACTATAAAAGGAAGGAATCCCATGCACACTGGCCTATCACCCAGTAGAAACTGAGCGCTCACCCGAGGCACGCGCAGGTGCCGAGTCTCTCTTTTATGTGAGTTTTAGTGGGAAGCATTCATCTATGAGTAGTATAAGAGTATTCAGGAAAGAAGTTTAGACATACAAGAATCATAGGGCTCAAAACGATCTCCAGATCCTTGTAGTTTCTTTAGACCGAGTGTTTTAAAATACTCCATAACATATATTATAACAGAAAGAAATATACAACCATTCATTCATGGCATGAAAGGAAAGAGAACTTATATGAATGAAATATACATAAAACCCACTGATATGCATATCTAATTGCAATAGGTAACCTCATTGTTTCATTACAAGAGCCATAGAGGGAAGACCGTATTCATGCACATCACTAGGCTTGTATAGCTATGTCAAAGAGAAAAATAAATTACAATGCTAAGCTTATTACATTCCTTTCTGCATCAAAGTTCCACTTGCAGTAACCTTGCAGAGCCTCACCCATGTTATCTCTTTCTCTATGTATATCTCTTCCTCTATCTCTATATCCCCATCTATATGTTATCTCGATCTCCTTGTCTCTATATTTTTTCCTGATGTAGGCACTTGTATTTATCACCTTCCCACGCTGCCAACTCGCCTTGCTCGGTTGTCAAATCTGTCACCAAGTGTCGAATGTGGTCCTCCAAGTGAGCATGTTCCTTCAAGCCTGAGCTCTCCACTCCATCTCATGATGATCTTCTAGAAGATCCCATTGCTGGCATGCTCTTTCCTGGGCCACCTGTTACTAGGCTGACATCTTATCCACGCACAACCGATCACGCTTTTCACATGTTCTACCTTTGTTGCTTAAATCAGCTAAGTCCTGAACCTCCTTTCGCACACCACACGTGTTATTTGCTTCCTTAAGCCTTTTCTCTTACACACTTTTTCCTTGCGTGCCATCCTATAACTGAGGTCCTGCACACCGATGCACCTTCATACTTAGTCAATATTTCAGGGGCCCAACAAGGATGTTTTGTATAAACTTATGGATTACTTACTAAGTTTGGAGAGTAATGAAATATCCTTTTGATAAATGAATTTTTGTGGGAAAATTGTTGATTTCTGATTTATTTCTAAGGTCTTACATGACTTAAGTTTGTGTAATATTCCTAGATAATATCATGCATGATGGGAATTTATGGATATACTTAAATATTTGTGTACATAAATTAGTAGATTCTTAGGTATAAATTCTACTAGGAATAAGGATCTAAACTTATAGTTTAGATAATTTTTATTTTATGAAAGAGTATAACTAAGTTGGTTATTATTAGTAGATATTTTACTCTGAAAAGGGAATATGTATAGTTTTATATATAAAATGTGGCTTTTTATTATGAAACTAAATCATATGCTTTCTGATTTCACTAATAGGAAAATAGTCCTTAATAAAGAAAGAAAAGGATACTTTCCTTTGTTATTAAATAAAAATCTATGTATGATATCATGTTATGTGATTTTGATTAAATCATATGGATGGTTGGTTGTATGCTCCTTATCTGTTATTAATAAATGGAAAAAAGAAAGCTTACAAGATTTATTAGAAAGATTTAGACTTTATGATATCTTGAATTCTAAGGTATAAGCTTTCAATCAAGTTTGATTACAATGTTAAACTGTACAAAGAAAATTTAATGATCTCACTTTCTTAATATCAAATTTAGACATATCGATAAATGAAAATAACAAGTTAAGAATAAGATGATCATAGCCATAAATGTAGATTTTATCTACATACCTTTTACTTGTATTAATGTACACTCCATGAATAGTGGACCCTTCGGTGTGTTTTTTAATGATAAATTTTATAAGATAGCTAATTGTTGGGATAATTATCTAATACTCTTAAGTTTTTAAGTTTAGTTGAAGGAAATCAGTTGGTTGTTGTAACATAGGGTCTACTGTAGAGTACCCTCATAATGACAAGAGTCATTACGAGGATACTATGATGTAACCAACTATGCTTCAACACTCCACTTAGTTCAATTAACTCGATTCACATAAGTGGAAGTTCAGTTCTTGGTTCTACTCTAAAAATATATAGATACATGGATAAGTGTAGTGGTCAACTCCTGTAGACTTAGGGTAACTAGACACACCCTATCGAGAAAAGTTGATTGAGTATGTCTATGTATCCGTAGTCACCACGAGTAGTCTTCCACACTAGTACATGTAAGTTGCCCTTGTTTAGTGTGAAACTTTGACTCAGGTTTGGGTTGACAGTAGTCAAGAATGACCAATCTAGATAACAATACGAGTGTGGTGAAATACATATTCCTTTCAATGAGTATGTCATCTTGGAATGTAAACATGGTAGATATGTTTAAAACTTTGGCCAAAGTATCACAAGCTACTGGTTGCATTGTCTTATGTCACCTAGTCTAAGATGTGGAATTTCAGATGAATATCGGTAACAAATATTCAAATAGGATTCTTAGACAGAAGACTTGAGTGCCCCTAAAATGGTAAAGGAACCAAGTATACACAGTATAAAATTGAACAAATTAACATGATAGATAAGTTTAATACTGAGTCATGGAATGAGAGATCAATGTTTCACCGAGTCATTACAGCTGCATATGGATTTTCTGTTATGAGATGGATTGGTAATGAAATGTTTGTTCTGAATTATATTAATTTAGAACAGAGAATGTTATGAAAAAAAATCCCCTTGTTTCTAAGTCTTAAAAATTGGATGTTACAAGTACCTTGGTAAAGATGCTAAAAGAAAAATATTTTTGGGCCTGTGGCGAAACTCTGGATCTCTTCATTGAATTGGAACTTCCTAGAGGACCTATCTTCTAGAATAATCTTTATCAAATGAGGAAGTTGTTGATTAAATGGGTTAAGTGGAATATTTGAGATGGATCCAAGATAAATTTTTGGGAGGATCCTTGGATTTTTGATGGAGTTCTAAAATCAATTGAACCATAGAATGAGCTTTGGCATTTTTACATTCAAGAATATGAAGATTTGGTATGTAATTACTATAATGAAGAGAGGAAGTGGATCCCCCTCCTCCCTCCCCCTAAATTTATTGGAGATGCTTAGAATTTTCATGATCTAAATAAGAGAGTGAAGTATTATCAGATCCTCATGATAGGGCATAGGATGAGCTTATCTAAAGGGCTATGGACAATGGGTAATATGGTGTAAAATATGGATATCTATTAAATTTTGAACACATTGAACCCAATAAGCTATAGTGGAAGGTATGGAATAAGAATATTATACCCAAAATTAATATCTTCTGTTGGGAAGTTGTCAAAGGTAATATTTTAACAGTGGACATGCTTAGAAAAAGAGGAATGATTATCATTAAGAGATGTTTCCTATGCAAAGGTAATGAAGAGTCTATTTAGCATTTATTCCTCGAATGTCTATTTTATTTTCAAGTATTTTATGAGATTCTTAGTATTTTAAAGATGCATATGGTCCTTCCTAGGGAAGTTAGCATCCTACCCTACCAATGGATCTTCAATTTTCAGAATGCTCTAGTTAAAGAAATGTGGAAACTTTCTCTTCCTCATGTGTTATGGGGAATATGGCTAGAGTGAAATAATAGGATCTTCAGGAATAAGATTTCCAAAGTGGAGAAGGTAATTGAAAATGTGAGACAATACCTGATGAAAAAGACTCAAATTTTAAAGCTAAAATATGTCAGAGAGTATCCAGAATGGGAAAAATGCATTCTTACGAGTCTGGAAATTATTCCTATCAGCCCTGAGAAAAAGAGAGTTAACCAAAGTTTTAAATGGGCTAAGCCACCTGAATGTAGATTCAATATTAATTTTGATGGCTCAGATAAGCCTGAGGAAAGAATTTATTGTGGTGGGGGTATGATCCATGGCTTTATGGGTAGATGCATTGGCACCTATGTGGGACCTATGGGTAATCATACAAATAACCATGTGTGAAGCAAGGGCTATGCTATGGGATGTTTTGATGTGCAGAGATCTTGGTCTAAAATCTATCATCATTGAAGGAAATTCAATGTGTTTGATTAATTCTCTACAGTATCAAAGTAAGTGTGGTTGGAAGATAATTAACACTATCATGGAGGATCATTGCATATTACAATCATTTGACCAAGTGGACTTCCAACACACCTATAGAGATGGTAATAAACATGTGTATATATACTAGCTAATAAAGGCAATGACATGGATGATCTAATGACATGTCCAAGGACATGTATTCCTTGGGGTCCTATTAATAATTTTATCAATCAAGACATGTTTTAGGAGGCCATATAATGATGAATCCCAAGACTCTCACGCTTGGGATTTTGAAAATACATTTCCTTTTTTGAAAAAGGCCATGTTTTAATTCATTTAGAATTTCATTAAGTTTTTTGAGATTGACGTCAACTTTTGTGTGCTCAAAAAAGGAAAGGCTGAAGGAACCATGGGATGCGACAGGTTCTAGAATGAACCTACCACTTTCCTTCACCTAAAAAATGACATTGATCTATTGAAACTACTTCATAAATGGAGATTCACCAGGTACTTTCATTGTCTGAAAGTTAATGACCTTGAACTCTCTGTGGATTTTGGAAATGCATGGATTGACAAAGATTTTATTTTTAGGGGGGTTTAAATTGAGGTTTCTGAGAATATTGTAGGGGAGATTATGGGCTTGAAAATGGATAGGCTTAAAATTCATAAGGATAAAACCCATAAAAACATGAAATTGCCACTTTTTTGAACTGGGGGAGAATATTGTTGCTTACAATGATGGTATTACTCGAAATTGTCTTCCTAAGAGATGGGATAATGTCTATCTTTTGGTTATGAAATATTTTACCTTAGAGGGGAAGTTCCAGAAGATCTTTACGCACCATCTCTCTATTCTCAATTTCTTTCATAGAGACTAGACCATGACCTTGGCCTTCTTCCTTTATAGGTTTTTTCTTTTCACTATTGAGGAATTCAAAAATAAGAAAGTGGACATTCCACTCCATCAAGTTCTAATCCTATTGTTTTTCCAAAGAAGAAATCCCGTAATCCCTGTCCAACCTGGGAAAAACACTTAACACGAATCAAATCATGAAACCCTCACTTTGGCCCTTGGCCGCATGAAGAAAAGAAAAGATAAAGATCCTTCTATGGGAATTATGGATTCCTTTTGTAGTATTAAAAGGGGGATTCCTAATGTGGGAGAGAGTTCCAGTAAAAGGGATAAGTATTTTGTGGATTGGGAGGATAGATTGCTAAGTGCGGATTCAACTTCTGACATTATTCTTATTGTTAACAAGAATCTCATACAAAAATTGAAGGAGTGCCAACACAAGTTAGATTTTCAGAACAAGAGAATTGGGAGTATTCAAGTGGATTATGTGATGCAGGAACATAGGATTTATATTTTACAGGATCAAGTGATCAAGAACGAGAGTAAACCTAATATGACGCTCATGCTCAATAGTTCTGAAAGTGATTATTTTGAGACTGAAGAAAGCTCTGACATGATTGCATTGAACACCCAGTCCAAGGACAAGGAGAAAGTCAGCACTAAGGATACTGAGCACACTCATATTGAGAAGGTGGAGGAAAAAAGACCCAAGTGGGTGATCATAAAAGTTTCTGGCAGGAAAGATGGTGGGCCAAGTACTATAGCTCACAGCAAATCTATAGATAACTAATTGCTGGCCTTTGGCTACCCTCCTTTTATGTTTATTATTGGTGTTTTTTTTGTTTTTTTTTCATAAATGTATTGGTTAATATGCAGAATCTGTTATATTCTGGATTCGTGTTGTGGTGGTATGTGGTCAAGTCTTTTATAATCTTCCTTCATGGCTTTGTGTTGTTTTTTGTATTAAAATTAGATTTTTTGTGTGGGGTTTTTTGGTTCCCTGTAAAATACCAAACTCTTTTTATCTTATCTAAAAACAATGTCATGCCTTAAATCTAGAATTTTTTGTTTTACTTGAAAATAGTTATTTTTGCTTGAAAGTGGACTTGGGGGCATATTTCTACTATGATGGATCTCTTGAACCTAGAATTACGTGGAATGAATCCGAATTGACTTGAATGGCCCCAAATCCTTCCCAAGACCCTGTGAATGTTGTAAATACTCCCTGAACATGAAATTGGCATGTAAAACCTAGGATTCACTTGTGATAACCTTTTCTAGTGACGAGGCCAACTATCTCCTATTGTTCATTTTCACCTTGGGGGTAAAAATGGATAACACTTTAAACGAATCACGGGACCATATTCCTACTAGATGGGTTGACCAGTAGCCTAAATGCATCCATTAGGCATGGAGCCTCTTTGGATATCCTAACCTAATATTAACCCTTGAAATTTTACCTATTGAGCCTACTTAGTGCGCTGCTAATCCTGGGCCTAGTCTGCCACTCGCACTCCCAATCTTTATAAGAAAATTGTGAGAGTGGAAAATTTTCTAAACCTAGAATTTTCACCCTTTCTCGGCCATCCTGATCTATGGGGTTGTATGAAGACACCTGAAACTTGTCCTTGAAACTAATTATTTCCAAGCATGGGATACAATTAATCAATGATTTCTTGGCATGCATTGATTATTATAGAGTTTTGTAAAACATTGATAGGTTTTGGACATCATGGAACTCTATTAAAATTAGATGGTCTCTATTCTTCAGAATGATGTTTTGAAGAACTTATATGGGGATTGGGAACCTGTAGTATTTGTTGAATTTTTTTTTTTATGAAAGGGGCCGTAGAAGCTCAACTGATTAAACTTAACAATAAGATGGAAAAAAATGTAATTTGTCCCTTATCAAGTTTAGTTTCTCTACCTTTCGATTGAATTGAAGATTTTAGCTATTCCATGTAAGTATGAGATCCTATCTAGCTTGTCATAGGCACACTGCACTATTGTACTATGCTAAAACAATAGGACACTAGGAGAAACATGAAAAATAACTATGTACAACATGACAAAGCATACATGATCAAATGAGACATGTAGAGTGTGTAAGAGCACTTATTTTGCAAAGAACAAACCTACCTACTGTAACTTAACCAAAGAAATGGGTAACTTCACATAAATCCTAATAGTAGAAAGGAAATGTAGCTTCCTTTCCTCTAGAACTATAGCCATGTGTTTTATTTGGAATCGGTCATGGTATTTTGTATGAGTACAATACTGACAAGGGGTCAACCCTCTACCTAAATCATCAAGGTATCAACTGGGAACAAGATGAATACTTCCTCAGAATGATTTGTATGGAGCTCCCACTGGTGATACATTTGATCCTTGGTGATTTGATGCTCATTCTCATGCCCTAAAATAAACATGACCAGTTTTCACAACTCTGACTCTAGTTCCAGTGAAGATAGATGTTTGATGGGGCATGGCTTGGTTCATTGGATGTGCCCACTTCTCTAAGTTCTAAATTCAATAAGAAATTATTGGTGCAGACTATCTTGGAAAATCCTCCTCAGCCACTATATGTAGTGTTGGAAAATGCTTCCAGTGTTACTCGTCTGCAGACAACTGATATGTCACCTTTTTGGATGGTATGATAAGAATGGAACTTTTTTACTCTCTTCCTTCCTTCTCCTTATTTGGGGTGGACCTAGGAAGATTCAATTTCTCCAATCTAGATTCAAGAGGATATTTATGAGATACAAGCATCCCTTTCATGTTCCCCTCTGTGGAAAAATGAAACTCCTTCATGTCATACAACTCTTTGGGACTATTTGTAGCCTTTGATGGAACAATTGGTGGGTTACTGCAAGTAGTCTACAGTTCACTATTTGGATCTTAGATTTCTTTTTTTCTCTTTTTAGGGGAAGAATGATGTATACATTACCCCTATGTCCATATTAGAGTTTGAAAGATCAAACTCTTATTCTTATTGCTCTAGAAGGTTTCTGTGTGCAGCTAGGTCTTCGAGGCTACTCTCTTGAGTGGATTCACTCAAAAATCTATTTTCATCAAAAGGTAGAGGGAGAGAGAGATCTAATTTTTTATTAGGACATGAGACCAAGAAGCTCTCAATGATCTCCTCCTCTTGTAGTGTCTCTGTAATTGGATTTCTTTCCTCTATGGTGCTCTTTGGATTTGTAATTTGTTCACCATGTTCATATTCATCCTCTAACATGAAGTTTGAGAGCTCATACGTTTCCTTGAAATAGAATCTAGGGAGGATGAAGTGAGAGAAGAGCTTGGAGTCTCATGCATATCCTGCATTATGCTTGAGTTCTCTAAATATATATGTTCTTCCTCTAAGGGATGTAGCTTCTCCTCTTCTTTTGGATTTGGGGATGCTCTCTTTTCTTCTCCTACTGATTTTGTAGCTTGTGACTGACCAAAAACTATCGAAAACAAATTTCCCTTGTGAACACTACATTTTCAACGCTCTGATTGTTGATCTTCCTCTACTTGTTCTTATTTTTATTCTTTTGAAACCACATCAGTTATTGCCACATGTTTTTCTCCAACCTTAACCTCTTCTGAAGCTTTTACCAATAAGGGGATATTATCTATTCCCAACTTAGAAGCCCAATTCTTCAAAAATATTGTCATTTCATCTCTATTGGGATCTTCTCTTCTTGTCTAGTTCTTTGGAGTTCTTCCTGACATGAAATCATAAATGCAAGAGGAGGGGTGGGTTGGGGTTAAAATATTATTTTCATTGTAGGAGTGGAGAGGGAGGTGTTACATTTTATTATTGTGGAGGGTAATTAGGTTTAGAAGGGAAAATGGCAGAGAAATTTAGATGGGGTGGAAGAGTAAAAGATGGAGAAGGGAATTTAACACTAAGGGAAGCATGTAGGGAGCTTGTATATTGAGGCTCTAGTTGATATGGTGTTGATTAAAGGGTAGGGAGAGGGTTTTGAGATTAAAATGCAAGGGTATCCCATTGACAGGATTGACTAGTATTTCCCACAACATCTTTTATCTCCTCGTTCCACTCTGTAAGCCTTAGAAATATCTCAACTATGAATTCAAGCCTCTTTTATGGGCTATAATGTCTTGGAATAAGACCCACCCATGGACAATGGGTCCTAAAGACAATATTTCATTCTTGTATCTGAGACATAGCCTTTGAATACCCCATCTTGAGCTCTAATTATTTAACTTTCAGCTACTACTTGACATCCCCAGGTGAAAATTATCCTCTAAAGTCCACACATGTTCAAAGTTTGGTGAATAGCCAAACTGATCTTCCATCTAATCATAGGTATATTCCCACTGTTGATTTTCGTCATAGTAGGAATCTAGAGGTGGTTGATAATGATATGAGAATATATGTTGTAAGTGCGAAGGTATGGCTAAATATCATTGATGCTCCTGCATGTGTGAATTCCATTGTGGGAATGAAGTCATGATTACAATAATTCATGGAAGAAATGGGTGGAAAAGAATGGAAATTTTGTATCTTAGAGAGTGGTTTTTTACTAGATGGAGTTTCCAGTTGTGCTTCCATGTGTCTCCTAAGATTGAAATCCCACCAAGAGCATAACAAAATTGATGGATCAAAAATTATACTTAGATGCACACCTTGGGGGCAGAAGACTTAAATTTTGGATTTAGACCCTGTTGTGTAGTTTCTAATCCCCAAAATACAAAGTCAGAATTTAGGTCATGTAAAGCAGTCTACAAAAACTAAATTTCCTTGTGTCAGAACTTGGGACATGTTCTACACCTTTAAAAACCTGATATGCACTACTATTAGGAATAGGCCCATGTAATGCAACCATAAAAACTCGAAATTAAGGATTTTGTGGTTTGAGACTCGTTCAGGAACCTCCAAAACCTAAAACACTAAGATTCATAACTTGGTACCTTCTTTGCATGTATGAAAACTTGAAATGAAGGATCTAGTCCTTTTGATGTTTTTCAATTTTGAACTCCCTAAATGCTCTTAGATGCCTCCAAAGCTAAGATCTTACAATGGGGTGCCTATGAAATATAGAACACTTATTTCAATGGAGTCCCACTGGGCATGCCAAAAATTTTACTACAAAATTAGAGTACCCCCTAATGGCCATGTTTTGGATGGAGTATTTGGTGTAATCTACATAACATGGAGCTATAAGTGTGAGACTTTGTGAAATAGGATAGCTCTCTGGAGGAGGTTGGTTCTAACTCCTAATCCTACCTACTACAAACTAGTCCTAATGCAAGCAAAAAAATAAATCTAAATCTATATTATCATACTAAGGAGATAGGGAGAGAGATACATGAGAAGTAAAACCTAGACTAGAAGTGGTAATACACCAATAAAAGGAGTGCTAGCCACTTCCTAGCCTGTAAAATGGATTAAATTACACTTGGAGAGGGTGGTCTAGCACCATACACCATTTCTAAATAGACACATCACACCTAAACCCTGCAATGAACAAGGAATATACACAAATATTGCAAGAAAAATGAGAGGTAAGAAAGAAACAAAATAGTGAAAGGATTAACAGATGAATCACACGTACCATTTATATTAATCCTATAATTTACACAGTACATTATTTTATCAAGAAGAAGAAAGATTCCATTAAAAATCTTGGGAAGAAGGCCTTAAGCCCCATAAAATTCACAACAGACCATCTGAAGGAATGTAGAATAGGGGTGCAGAGGAGGAAAATGAACAACAACCTAATTTTTGTAACCCCGTTACAATTTATAGGAGGAAATATGAGTGAAAGAGAGAAGAAGAAACCATAAATCCATACTTCAACCACTCCCAAAATTCATCATTATAGTTTCTCTAGTGATGGGATTTCTTGTTTTATCCATATCTGCTCATGCATTTCCTTGTAAAGGAAAAAATGGAAACCCATACCTTCATAATGGTTTCTCTACACTTGGGTATGGCTTACTTTTTCCTCTAACTTCACCTCTAATTTTCTCCCACCTAATCTCCCTATTTTGCAAAACTAATAATTTCATCATGTGGGGCTTGAAAAGAGATTTCCATCAACTATAAGTTTTCTTAAATCTAATAAATAGGGAAAAAGTTATGAAGGTTTAAGAATTTATTAGTTATTTGGTTTGTCTCCCCACTTCCTCCACCCACCGAGCTACTTCCACCAACTCGCCATTCAATTCTCACCTACCGCTATCACCTCACCCACGTAACTTGTTGATTTGGGTTAGGGCTTTATGTTTTCATTGGCACAATGGTGAGTCCTACAACATGCTGATGATCTTCCCGTTATGTACCTGATTGGTCTAGCTTGACGGCTAAGCTATCTTGTTGGTCAACTTTGGGGTTTGATGATACATATGCATTAGGTTATGGGGGTGTTTTAACATCATGTTTCCCTGACATGGAAACCCAACCATGTCTACTGAATCACATTTCTTGAAACACTACCCTCCATTACCAAGCCACTTTTCTGTTCAGGTTGACTGATCCCCACAACACGTCTTCACTGCATGCCTCCCCAACCTGACGTCCTGACCTTGAATTCTGATGCATCCATCAGTTCAAAACCCACCATGACATATCCATGCTAAACCCTGAGTTCCATGTGCATTTTCCACTCACCGTGTATCTGATTGAGCCGTATTGGCTCCCAAAATTTGCCTGATGTGCATTAGTCCCACCGAGTTTGACGACCCACTCACTCCAACTATCACAAGCTCGCCTTACCCCAATCTATGCACATGACTTTCCCAAGTCACATAACCCTTAGCTCACCTTATGTCAAAAAGGTGATCTCATTAAGATCCCATATAGCTTGACCCCCTTTATAATTCCTTGGCTTGGTGAGCTAGAAAATAGCTCAGTCTCCCAATGGCCCATTTGGGAAATTTTGACCAAGTTTAGCATTTTTTCATGATTTCTTCTATATTTCTTGAATTAGAGGGCTAGGAGAGAGGCCATGTCATTCCTTAAACTTGGAATTTCATGTTTTTCCCGGAAATATCCCTTTTTTCTTAAAAGTGGATTCAAGGGCATGTTTCTACTGTGATGGATCTCTTGAACCCGAAATGAACCTGAATGGCCCCAAATCCTTCCCAAGGCCCTATGAATGTTTCCAATGCTCCCTAAACATGAAATTGGCCTATAAATTTTGGAGTTCACCTGTGATAACCTTTTCCAATATCGAGGCCAACTATCCTATGTTGTCTATTTTTATATGGGGGTAAAAATGGATAAAAGTATCATGTTGAAGGATTTTAAGGAAAGATGACTATGTTTGAGGCTTGAATAGACTCTGGTATCTTCTTGAGATCTAATAACTTCACTATCACCTTGAAAATGCATAAACAATCCTTTTGCACTATCCTTACACTAAAAACATAAACATTTTTTCCACATGTTCTCTGAAAACATCCTTACTTAACCTTATAAGGTGTATAAAACTCAACCAAGTGAAAGAAAGATAAAAACATTACATTTGTTTCCATTGATTCATAACACTAACAAGGAGAGATAAATAATGCCTCACTAAAATAAATAGGAATTTTTACTTACAACTCCTTTTTCCAAAATTATTTTTGTAAATGAATTCTAGGACAATTTTTAACAAAAAATTATTTCATGAATTATCTGAAGGATTCCTCATATTTTATCTTGAGTGCTAAGAATCCTGGCAGCTCGAAATGCATTTTTCAAGAAGGAAATCTTAGAAAAGCTTGAATAACTCAAAATCCCCATTTCAGAATCTGATGAAATTTGACATGGAACACTAAAAGACATCCCTCTACACATACCATGTGTTTGATTAGTCCATATTTTTTCCTGTGAATCTCTTTACCAATATCATTTTCATGTAAGAACAATGTTCCAGTTCTCAAATCCACTTTATGTGCATTCTTGAATACTGACTCTAGGAGCTAAATTGTACCTCAAAGTATTTAGCTAAAACACATTTTGTAAATAGTATTCCTAGGAGGAATCACATGTGACTTACATAACCATGCCATGTACCTTCATTTCCTTGAATTCTTCACTTCACCAATTCAACCTTGTGAATAGATCCCATTTGGCTAATACCTCTTGACATCAATGATAAACACTACAAGACCACCATGACTAGGGTCAAAGATGGAAGAGTCCTTGTAGGGTTACTTGCTCTAGCTCGGCTAGCTCCTTGTGAAGTGTGATGCTTCACTCAAATTCTTTGTCAATCCTCTATGTAATACAATTCAATGTAAATAAGAAACTGAAATCAGTAGGTCATATTTCAATGTCCCCATTATTTAGGTTTCTCATACACACAATACACTATGGTGTTTATGCTATGATATGTAAAAATAACACTAAATCTAATTAGAACTAGAGTTGTTAGTGATCAAACAGGTTTGTTAGAATATCTTAGTAAGGAACACGTGATTATTGAATGATGTATTGGTTGAACTTAGTTCAGTTAGAAGCTTGTATAGTCTGGTAGAATGTGCAATGACACAGAGATCATTGTAGAACTAATTCAACCCCCCTCTCAGTCCATTGTTCTTCCAAAAATTAGTATCATGAGTTAGGTAACCAGTGAGAAGCAAGTTTAGCAAATTCAAGGACATATTTTGATAGCATAAGCATGTGAAGATCCTCATGTGGATTGACACCATTAAGAATGAGGAATGAGGTGTTCTTAGGTTCATTTATTCATATACTTGAGAAGACTCAGGGATCATAGTGCATGGAAGTTAGAGCATGGTCAAAATATGCTATAGGTGTTTAGGATCGTCAGAGTGGTGATGAGTGTGACTAAATCCCTAAGGAATAAAGGTAGAAAGTAAAGTTACGGGTATGAAAGAGGTAAGGAATATATAATTTCACTAAGCACAATCTGATTGAAATCACAGATGCATACAGACATGTTACAAATATGGTGGGTAAAAGTCTAGGAAAATAGATCCATGAAGAGACTCTTGAATCAGGATCTTGGTAGTAAGCCAAAGTAGTGTTCTAATGTACAGTATTACAATGCATCTGGATTCAAAGGTGAACATGTGAAGCTTGCTTGGGTTTGAAGCTGAGTCCTAGCTCTCAATCAGATGCTTATAAGCTTTGGATTCTCACTTGAAGGTTGCAATAGTTCTCCCAAAAGGTATAACCCTATTAGACCAACCTGGGTAATAGCTATGAGGTATGGTATCTTCACTCAATGGATGATTGCTTACGTTTGTCATGATTTTGGTCATAGAATAACTAGCATCATTTCAAAAGTGAGAAAGTCTAGGTTTACCAAACGTAGGTAGGTCTCTCCCAAAGGTGGCATGCTTTCTCATTGATTCCACTGAGGTAAGTGGAGTTCATAGTTAGCTAAGGATACGAAGGTCATGGAATAATTCTAATGTAGGTATAGGACCTAGAAGTTGGAATAATGTTAGTATGTTTAAAGTGGTGTATCATCACTAGGAGGGATGACTTAGTGCTGAGAGTAATGACTCGGCCATTTTGCATTACCAATGCCCCTGAGAATGGGTCCAGGGTGACGTGTAATCATAAGGTTCAAGCATGTGAAGATGGGAATAACTTACTTAAAGTAATTAAATTAAGGAATAATGTGAGGATGAATATTAATATGAGGATCAAGCAGATCCTAATTAATCATAATGTGATTAATTTGAATTGAGTTAAAGCTAGACAAAGGGGGATTCTAGTACTATCAAAGGTGGATTTCTACATTTTCAAAAATCCTTAAATCAAAATAAGGGAGCATGTTTTTTTTGGTTTAAGATGTAATACTCATAAATAACATTATATGGTTTCTATTAGCTATCCAATCTCCAGTGCATGAAATTTTGAGGAGGCTAGGTATTTGGGACACTTCAAGTAGTGAGTGAAGGTATGTTAAGTCCCCCCTCATACCATGTGCTTTTGAAGTTCTTGTCTTAGTACTGGTGTCTGAGTTTGATAAACTGATTGTTAACATGGACAAGTGTGGATCAGTCTCTAGGTCAAAATGTTATGGTCAGGTTGGGGACATGGTGTGTAATGTCAATAATTGATTTTTTCTCATCATAGCTTATGTTAAGGAACTTGAGTCTTAATTCCTTATAGAGACTCTACTTTGTGAAAGGTGTGATAGTGACATTATCCAAACAAGGTTGTAGTCTTTCAGGTGTCACAATTTTTTGGATATGGTCTTGAATCATAACTATGCAAGGTGTAGGAATGGGTAATAGGTTTTTTTGTAAGGCACTAAATTTTTGGTTACAATAAACATCACAAAATTAGGTAAGGTAAATTCATTAGGCTGAACAACATTGGTAGCAGTATCATAAGGTATAGCGAGTATAAAAATTTGAATGACACCAAAGGTGATTTAGGTTAGGGTATGTAGGTCAGGACACAAGTAAGGCCAAGGTATAGGTAAAGGACATGTCCCTAAATGAACTTAAGGAAAGGCACAGGTAATTTTAGGCTTGTGGGTGAGGGAAATGTTGTTTGAGAAATATTGTTTTTAGGAAAAATGGGCATATTGTGGATTAAATTTCTACCTTGGGTGACCGACACCTGTTAGAGCTTAACTGACGTTGGTTTGCTAGGGCATGACATGACCAACACCAGTTATGTCGATTTGGGGCTAAAAAGAGAAAATCCTCTTTTTATGGATTAATTTGAACCTTTCTACTTTTAGAAAATGATAGAGAAGAAGAGTAAGAGTGGAAAGTGACATTACAAGGTGTTTGAGTTAAGTTAGTGAGCCACATAGCAAGTGAGTGGCATTTTATAGGTAGGTCCCTAATATATATTTGATTGATTCGATTGGTTGTGAGGTGAGGAGTTAATTTTTGGCATGGTGGAGGTAGAAGAGGGAGCGGGTGGACCACCGGCACAACAACCAGACATATTGTTGACGATTATCCTTGTAAATGAATTGTCAGAGTCGTTGGATACCTTAAGTTAGTGGGACATGTGCCCTAAGGTAACCTCCAGATTTTAAATAAGTTGTCTCTTCTCTGTGGTGTGAGATGAGATTTGAAGAGAAATGAAACATAGCACAAAAATAACAAAAGTGATGCATCGAAAAAGGAGTTAATCAAGGACCCAACTGCCTGAAATGGGGAAAAGGTGATCAATGAAAATGGTGGAAGAAATGCACCACATGCTAGAGATAGATTCACATAGAACATCAATTCAAACTCATTAAGCATGGCTTCCAAAACCTGTAGTGAACATTAAAAATATGAATAGTATTCCACAAGTTAATAAAGGCTATTAAAGACAATAGAAAGATGCAAAGGATGGACAAAATACATCATAGGGCATATTATATTTCTCTGAAATTGTGCATGGTACAACAATAGTAGGTAATAGGCAAGAAAAATGCCAATTAAAGTCTCTTGGAAGAAGGATTGAGTCTCTTGTTCCTACCCTAAGAGGAGAACAAAAAAGTGCCTGAAATAAAATGGGACTAACTCCTGGTGGTTTTATGTGAGCCCCCACAACATAAGGATGAGAAGAAGAGAAGAGAACAATCTTGGACTTAGTATTTTCAACAACTTGTTCATTTTAATAAACGATACAAAGTGACAAAAATAGATTTGTGAAATATATCTCACATTACCTCATGATGTATTATTTTAAGGAGTGAGATCCATACTCATTTATTACATTCTCAACTACTTTGAAACTGGATCCCTTGGAGTGGGCTCACTTTTTAAGGAATATGCCCTCAAATTTTCATTTGATATCTGAATTTCTTGGGTGTTGTGTGTCAGGTTCTGGGTCATGATTCCACCTAAACCTTTCTTATATCATTTTGTTTAGGGATAGCCTCACGAGTGATCATAAACCATTGGAACCTCTGTGGGTTAGCTTCCCTTACACAGAACTGTGTATTACCTTCTCCACTAAAGTGACAAGTTAATAACTTCTTCAACCTCCACTTTTGAAATGTATTATCATTTAAAAGTTATGGATGAGTTCCATTACCACCCGTACATGGCATTAACCTATCGATATTCTTTGTAACCTGCTTCAGGTTTGGGACCCATTCGTGCCAATATTTTTGTAGAGGCCAAGTGCATCTCCAAGGTCCCTATTTTCCTTGCCTCTTTTAAAATTATGTCAGGCTGACACGTGGCACTTTCCGTGGATTTTCTATCTCTCCTAGGGACTCATATATTAATACAAGGAGCCTCTCCTTGGTGAGCCCTTTATTATTGAATCCACGTGGAATTCCCACGGGGTTTTGGGATTTTATTTCTCCCTTTCAGTGTTTAAAATTACATCAGGCCAACATGTGGCACTGTTTGCGGCTCTTCTACTTCTCTGAGTTTATAATTAGACTCATTTTGAGCTTTGAATTTTCATCATGATTTGGATAAGTCTTATATTATATTGTTAAGGGTGTAGACACCAAATTTGTGTCTTACAACCCCCTGTGCCCCGCATCTCATTTCGCAACCTAACCTCATCACCTAAACCTTACACAATTATTTATTAATTACCTTATAATTAATAAATCCACATCGCCATACCTGCCACCTCATTTCGCCACCTCATCATGACCTAGTCTTAACCCTAAACTAACCTAATTAAGACCTATAACTTGGTCCACATCCACACCCATGACTAATTACTCCTCACCCGCACCTAAAACCGACCTCATAATGACTTGACCAAGCCCGCAACTAATCCCTTGAGAGAAAAGGAGGGAAAGCTAGCTATTTTACCAAAAATAGCCCGCTTTGACCTAACCGATACCGGTTCCTACTCGACCGCCGTCGGTTGCATAACCGCCATTGGTTCCCTGTAAATGACCACTCCCAACCAAAAACAAAGGGTTGGATTTTCGTGAATCCAAATCAGAAGTCATTGGAAGGATCCAGAATTTACTTGGCTGAACAGAGACAAGTGAAAGAAACAAGAAGAGTTTGCAGAGAAGGACATCAAGCCCAAAAATTGCAACTGAGTAACCAGATCCTTGTGACACTCATCTATTCATCGGGAGGGAAGATAGCTCGTCTCCTAATTGTCAGGTCATCCTACCTAAGTTCTGCCGTCGTCATCACAGTTCTTGGACCTACATCCTCATCAATAATCAGTAAGTAATATCTTATATGTCCTTTTAATAACATTTCTTGAACTTCTGAATCACAGCCATCATAAGTCTATTCCTAGATCTACTACCCAGCAACACACTACATCTAACTGTCATTCCTCCACCCTTACGTTACCCCAAGAACACCCTCCATATTCTCTGAGTCCTTCTCATCACCCTATTACCTAACCCCACCCATTTATTAGCCTTATAAAACAACACAGCCACCTTACAACCAACCTTCACCAAAATCCCCTAAAACATTGCCCCTACCGATATCGGTTACCAACAACCGGTACTAGTTACAGTGACCGGCATCGGTCACTGTGATTCTAAACCAAGACCAGCCCTTTCTCTATTGTTCTAACAAGGTAAAAAAATTGTAATTGGACAATAGCTTATTTGTTAGAATTTGTGTTAATTCATATTAGCAGGGGAACTGACCACCTTCGAAAGGAAGTTTTATATTTCCTGGGCCCAAGGCAGTTCCCTCATTTATTGTCTAATTAGAATCTGGTGGTCTTGTATTCTTACTTGCAGGTAGTACTTCCAAGATAAAAAGGAGTTCTTCGCAGTCGACCTGATCTCTCTCTCTACGGTACGTGCACACCCTCTCAACATTCAACAGGTATTCCTCCTAGCCCTAACCCTTATCTGTTTCTCAAAGGAATGAAAGGATAGAAGCAAATCTATTCCACAGAGCTGAAACATTATGTGTGAAACATTTTGGCACGCCCGGTGGGACCCATTTTGGGTTTCTTTCTTTCTTGCTTGCTTTCACATAGGGAGCATACTTGTTGTTTTCTTCTTTTAAAAATTTCACACGGTATTTTGTTATATTTAGTAAAAGAATTTGTCTTGCTTTCCTAGTTTTGCATTAGTGAAAGTCATCTTCTTTGCTTCATCGAATGTCATTTTCGATTTGGGTTTAAAACATGTGCATTACATTCTTGTTTGCTATTTTCAATTCTAGTGAACGTAGACTAAGTAACAGGTCGTACACGTGGGGGGTGATTTCCATGGTATTGACAGGAAATTAATCTTACTTTCACTGCACAACACATACCGAATCACTTCATAATTAACACAAGAGCTCAAAACATCCCCCCTTTTCCGTGGTATTCCTCCGCCCGATTGAGGTAACCTTATAAGCCAAAACAAACTTGACATTTCCCCTAAGTCTTGTGTTTAGGATTCTAACATTATTCTGCATCTAAGAGCATAAGCTCGAATTGATAAACACTAATCCTAGGGTTAGTCTGTTAATTTGCTTGTGTATCTTGTTTGTTTTCAGTTCTGTTTCTCTGTCATACACTGTTTCAGTTATCACTTCAGAACAATTTGATAGATGTACTAAGCATTATTAAAAACTTAAATCAGCAGCTTCTTATATTTTCTTATACCAGTCTTATTATACCGACATCGGTTAACTAACCGATGTCGGCTATAGTCTAACCGACATCGGTTAGAAGACCGATATCGGTTACTGTCTTTTACAGTTCCTGACAAACCAACAACCTACCAATTTCAACATTCTGAGGCTGTTTCTGTTCCTGATAGATTGAAACCCTACTGTGTACTCTTGTCCATGGTCATTATCACTCGGAAGCAAGCCTCCGCCATGGTTTCACATGCCTACTCTGTGCCTTTTCCTGAATCACCCCCTTCACATTCTATAGGGAATCCTACGGATACCAGTGAGGTTCCTAAAATTCCTATAGGAGATAAGGAATTTGCCAAATTTCTGGATGCTAATCCTAGCGCTGTACAATACTATTATTCTCATGCCCCTGACCGTACACCCGACGGTCAACTCCTTGTGGGCATGCCTATTAGTATAGCTTCTCATTTAGCTCCTTCTCCACCTGATAACTCCGCTTTGCCTGCTGCATCCTTATCCCCGTCTCCCAATCCAGTGGCTTCAGAGGTTCATACGACACAGATTGTCTTTCCTTTGGTTAATCTTGGGCCCCACATGTCATTACCGCCGACTGCTCCTACCTCGTCTCTCTTGCAGACTATTCTGTTCATGACTTGGCTCTCTGCCACCTATCCACACGAGCTTTCCTTCTCAAGCTCCACCCACATTTTCATTCCCACACACGTATCCCGTGAGCTCAACGTCTTATATAGGACATCCCTATTTGGTCGCCTCAACACATTCGTCCTCCATACCTTATCAACATTTAACCCCACCATTGTCTAGTGGTGGCCCTTGGCCCAATCTGCCTCCGTTTACCACAACCACACCATTATCTCATCCAACTACTGATTTAATTAAACAAATGATGGACAAAATGCAAAATCTGGAGGCTTCTGTTTCAGGAAGCCGTAGCTCCCTAACATACAAGCAAGTTTTTCGGGAGCCTATCCACTCTTCTTTCCCCCTTCATTCATATCCTCCTCAATGGGAATTACCAAAATTTACCCATTTTAATAGTAAGGAGGACCCTCAACAACACTTGTGATCATTTAGACATGCCTGCTATCTGATTACTCACGACGACGCTTTACTACTCCGCACCTTTCCCATGTCCTTATCAGGACCCGCCTTGGAGTGGTACAATGCTTTAACCCAGCACTCAATCTTCTCTTTTAACCAGCTAGCCCAATCTTTCTTGGATCATTTCTCCATTAACATTACCAAGAAAGTATCTATCACCGACCTCTATGCCATCTGACAATTTGAAGACGAATCTATCGCAGATTTCATTGGACGATGGCGGGGCCTTATCAACCAACTTACCTATGCCTTGCCTCAGGCTGAACTTATTGAACTTTTTACGCGGGCCTGCGCTAAGCACATCTCTCCTACCCTCCAAATTCTAACTTTACGCACATTTGACGAGGCCTTTACTATGGCTCGAAAACTAGAGATTCGAGCCTTAGAAGAAGAGAAATTGCGGTTGCGTAACAAAAACTCCAATTTCTGAACCCAAGATTCCACCAAAAAACCTAACACCACCAATCCTCACCCATTGACTGCTTTGAAATCAAAAGGAGCTGTGCATGCGGTGATGGTCAAATCCCAACCACCGTCTAATACCCCGCCAAAAACCACTTATAAGTATAAAGCTGAGCCCATCAATTACACCCCCTTGGGAGAAACTTATGGTGTGATATTGGAAAAATTTCTTAAAGCAGGAGTCATTACCTTACCTCCTGTTAAACCTCACTCCGGGTTTGATTCCACTTGCACCATACCTTCTTGGTACAAAGAAAATGACTTCTGTAACTTCCACCGCGTGAATGGACACAGTCATGAAAACTGCAAGATGCTGAAAAACATAGTGTAGGAAATGGTTGATGCAGGGGATATAGCCCTCGATAATCCTAACGCCCCTGCTAACCGAAATTTGAAAATTTTCAACAAACCATTCCCGAATCACTCTTCTAACAGTAACATAAACCAAGATATCTTAGCCAAGGAGAGTGTTCACGAGATCCATGCAGTCTTCGACTCCCAGCCAAAAACCTCTATCGAACAAATTCTGAATCAAGCCTCTTCACTAACGTAGGAACCCGAACCCCCTTCATCACCATAAAGACAAGATGAAATCCTTTCCGTTCCTTTACCCATCAAGGAATTAACCCCCCAGAGTTCTCTTCTCACAAATGAGCCTTCTTACACCACATCCTTGCAATACTGTGAGCGGATGTTATCTAATTTATCTATTTCCCAAACGTCTCCTTCTACCATTCTTATTATACAAGAGGAAGGCTCACCACTTCTTTTTTCATCCTTAGACGAGAAAACTCTTGAACCGACATCACCATATTCTTTAAACATGACAGATCCTCTCAAACACGCCCTCCTACCTATTAGTTCTTCATCGCCTAAATCTTTTCAGCGACTGGTTGACCTCTTAATGCCCATTGATACAGTGCCTCATCTACCCCCTGTATCACACCCACAGTGGACCGGAATCACAACCCACCTTTCTTCCATACAAAAGTTCCTATTCACACATGAGGAATGTCATTCCCCAGAAGATAGAAAGGTCCTATGGGAACGTTTGAGTACGCTATATTCTACTCAAATGCAGATGACCGACCCAGATGCCTCTACCATATACCCGAAGTGTTTACAGAAGCTTAAAATGCCTATATCCTCATCTTCACCCCCCTCATCTCTACCAAATACCTCATCCACCTCTATTAACCTAACCTAATCTTCCTCTACACTTAGGACCTCACCAATACCCAGTCTAACACACCCACCTAAGCGGCTTGATTTATCTAAAAATAAAACCGTCCATCCACTTAGGAGATAGACTCAATCTCCTCAACCTATGCCTCTATCACAAATAAAACCATTGTCGTCACACCTACCTTCCATATTGGGACCCCATCCCTCCACCTTGCATCAATATATCATACCTCCTGCATTTTCTTTAAAATGACCTATGCCTTCTGCACCCATACAGAGATCCAAGGGTATATCAACACCGTCACCCCATGTATCCTGTCCACCTACTAACCCTAAACAAATTCCATCATCAAAATATTTGTTTGTTGTCACTCCTATTTCTCCATGGTTGTTTTCTGATACCACATCATCTGTGGCCTCATCATCTAACCAACTAAACATAGCTTCTGCACCAAAGAAGCCACGTTTAGTTAAAACCCATTATCAAAAATCCTTGGCTAAACAACCACCCATAAAAACCAACCATACCACGTCATCACCAGAATCTACCCCGTCAATAGCCTCATCTTCCTCTGACTTTGACCCACTCAAAGGGTCTTATGCCAAAATCCTTACTATGTTGGTGGAGAATGCGACCATTTCCCTACCCCCACTTAGACCTTATGATCCATCTAAACCTCAACCTATAGGTTATGATGAGTCTAAAATCTATGCTTACCGCCGCACACCAGGACATGACGTAGAGGGATGCAAAGCATTGAAATCCATACTTCATCAGTCACCTCTCTCAGATAAAAAAGTTAAGAAAGACAACTTATGAAGAGAGAGACCTTTAGCTTCAATTCCCTCTCCTATACCACCTGTCCCCACCTCACCAAGATCTATCATTATTACAGCCCCACCTCTCGAAGACCATGACTTATCCCTACTGTCTTCCTCCTCTCGTATTCACGAGATCAATATGATTAGTGTTGCTACTCGAGGGCAAAAAAACAATGGGAAAGCGAAAGAAAACACACCTGCAGCATCTCTTTCTCCGTCCACCATCCCGATCGCACCACCACCTAAAGTGGTTATTCATGGACCCACCTACCCCGTCTCTAATGGAGTTGCCTACCAAACCATGATCAAACAGCTTCACCAATCACCTGTAAAAGTGACACTGTATGATCTCATTCAGACTTCTGAATCTCATCGACAAGCTCTCATTGAAATCCTTCAAGGGATAGAGGTCTTACCTAATGAAACCTTGCCTATTACTTCCATTCTCACACCCAATCACGTTGCTTCACTCACCAAATAGCCTATCTCCCCAACTACTTCTGTCTCTGTACAGCAAGCCGCTGCTGTCAGTTTCTCTGAACATGAAATTTTTGACTTTGGTGCAGAAGATCCTGACCTTGCTCTTTTCATCTCAGCTTATGTCTAGGACATTCGAGTGTATCGTGTTATGATTGACGGGGGTGCTAGCCTAAACATCATCTCTTCAAAAGCCTTCCAACAAATGAATATCCCTTCTAGTTACATGTGTGCCAACCCCATCATGTTGTGGTCATTCAATGATGTTATTACTTCTACCTTAGGCACCGTGATCCTTAACATTCGTGTAGGGCCACGCACTTTACCCGAACTCTTCTATGTCCTTGAGGGAGAGTTCCAGTACAATATGTTGTTAGGCCACCCTTGGATCCGGGCTATGGGATGCGTCCCCTCCACCTTACATAGATGCATAAAATTTGAGTACGAGGGGAAGTGCTACACAGTAAAAGCTGATCCTCCCCCCTTCAAAACCTGTAATATGTTATATCACCCTAATGATGTGCTTGTACCATTCAAGACACCCATTCATCCAGCCCAACCATCCACTTCAACCGCACCTCAACCATCTACCTCAACTGCACCCACGCCTTCAACCAATGAAACTGCCATTGCAAATACCACTTCCTTTCCCGCAAATAACATCCCAACCTCCGACCCCTTAGTAGATGTTTTTCAACGCCTTACACTGGGGGAGTACGACCTATATAACGTTAGTTCTTTCCATACCCCACAGGAGTACGGACAGTTACATGCACATCCTACCTATGACCGTTGTGTGGGGGAAGTAATCCCCTACGAACCACCTCATTGCCACACTAACCTAACATATGGGGGTGTCGACGCATCCTCCATTACCCCTACACCTCCTCTTGGTGTGGTTCCTTTCCAATCCGATTTTCAATACCTGATAAATCGTTGTTTTGCCCTCACCTTCTTGACTCGTTGTGCTTGGAAAGGCTTTGGTTTTGGTCTTTATGAAGAAGGCTGACATACAATCATTCCCGTAACTACACGCAAGCACAATGATCGTAGTGGTCTCGAATTTCCTGGAACACTTACACAGAAGGAACCTCATGTCAGTTGTCTCCTGGAAGATGATGATGTCACCCCTACCAAACCATCATCACCCATAGAGTCGATAGATCCTGAATCTATCCCTCCTAACTTTTTTTTTTCATAAATACTATCTTCCTAGGTCCTCTCACTTATCAATGTGATAATGAGGACCCATCTTCTTTTCCATTTCCGTATCTAGACATGATCGAAGAGGATTCACCTTCAATTAATGTTGTTGAGTGCCAAGACGACGACTCCATCCTCACTTACCTTGGTGCAGATGACTCCTATATTCAACACGCATTACCGTCTGAAACTCAAACCATGTTGAATGAGTCTACTATAGAAATTAACATCCACACAGAGGAGGATCCTCACATTGTGAAGATCATAAAATCGCTTAACGCATCAGAACAAGTCACCTTTACTACCTTTCTCCGTACCCGCAACCAAGCTTTCGCTTAGTCCTACGCTGACATGCCAAGAATTGATCCTGACATTGCTGTCCATAACATCACCCTAAAACCTGATTCCAAACTAGTCAAACAGAAACTAAGAAAAATGCATCCACGCATTGCCCTCTTGGTCAAAGAAGAGCTTCAATGACTTCTTTCTGTTTCCTTCATCTTACCTATTGACTATCCTCAATGGATTTCTAACATCGTACCTGTCACTAAAGCGATGGGGGGACTTCGGATATGCACGGATTTCTGAGACCTTAACCTCGCTTGCCCCAAGGATGAATTCCCCCTCCCAAGTATTGATCAACTTGTTGATCTCACTGCGGGCCATGAGATGCTTTCTCTCATGGATGGATTTTCGGGATACAATCAAATTTTGGTAGTCCCGGCCAATCAACATAAAACTACCTTCATAACTCCTTGGGGAACCTTCTGTTATCATGTCATGCCGTTTGGCCTTAAGAATGCTGGTGCAACCTATTAGCGGGCTATGACTTACATTTTTCATGACATTATGCACACTATCCTTGAGGAATATGTCGATGATCTTCTTGGAAAATCTAAACATCGCAGTGAACATCTCGATGTTTTAACCATTATTTTCGATCACCCGTTACAATATTCGGTCCGGCTTCAACCAAAGAAATGTGTCTTTGGTGTTCTTTCAAGAAAACTTCTTGGATTTATCATCTCTTTGCGTGGCATTGAGGTCGATCCATCTAAAGTCAAAGCTATCCTAGAAATGCCCCCACCCAAAAACCTCAAACAATTGTGTAGTTTACAAGGTAAACTTCAATCCATCTGGTGTTTCATCTCCCAACTCTCAGATTGATGTCAACCTTTCCATCACCTTCTTAAAAAGGACATTGCCTTTCAATGGAGCAAAGAGTGTCACCAAGCCTTTGAAGCTCTCAAAGCCTATCTCTTGCAGCCACCCATGCTTATCCCACCTCAAGATGATCGCCCTTTCTACCTTTACCTTTCTGCGACTAACCATGCTATAGGAGCCATGCTCGCACATCAGGACTCAGCACGTCGAGAACAAGCCATTTATTATATAAGTCGTACTCTCATGGATTACGAGACTAGGTATACACATATAAAAAAATTGTGCCTAGCCCTATCATTCGTAGCCACCAAACTCCGACACTACCTCCTGAATCACAAAATTTTTTTCATCACCAACGTGGACCCCATTCATTATATGTATGCCAAACCACATCTAAACCAACGCATCTCCTGATGGCTTATGCTCCTCGCTGACCTCGACCTTGAATTTATACACCAGAATTCAATCAAAGGACAAACTATTGCAGACCAACTCGCGGAGGCCCCTTTACCTAGGGAACTATTTACCAATTTTAATTTCCCTGACGAACTCATCGCCACTCTTTCACTCAGGGAAGATTCGTATCCAATGACCCTCTTCTTCGATGGATCCAAATTCCAGTGTGGAAGAGGGGCCGGAGTTTTTCTCATTCCTCTTGACGCTGAGCCTATGCCTCTTTCATTCTGGCTCGATTTCTCCTACACTAATAATACAACGGAATACGAGGCCCTTGTTTTGGGTCTCCAGGTTGCGTTACACTTAGGTGTCAAATCTCTTAATATTTTCGGTGAATCTCAATTGGTAGTCAATCAAGTTATGGGCATCTACCAATGTAAAAATGAGGAACTTCAAAAGTACAAACATTACATGGATTCACTTTTGACCTCATTTACTCGTTATTCTATCCAGACCATTCCCCGCTCCACTAACAAATTTGTAGATACTATGGCTTGCTTAGCCTCAAAAATTCCTGCTTCATCAACTGACTCTGACATTTTTTCTTGGTCCAGCAACTCTTTGCCCCATCTTACTCAGCCTCGGTTTTTTGTATGATAAATAATGTGTCTGCTAATTCGCAGGATACCTGGTATCACCAATTTCAAGACTACCTTACAACCTTCATTTTCCCACCTAACCTTAGTAGTACCGGAAAACGTGCTTTTCTTAAACATGTTTCTCGTTATGTCTTCATGGGCGGACTCATTTATAAACATGGCTTTGATGGCATCCTCCTTCGATGTCTAACCCGCGCGAAGGTCACCTATACCATCCAACAGGTCCATGATGGTATTTGTGGTGGACATTTTAGCAGCCTTGCCATGGCCAAACAGATCCTTTGCCTAGGCTATTATTGGCCTACTCTTAATACCGACTGCTACGAATATGTAAAGCGTTGTGTTATGTGTCAACAACATGCCAACCTTCAACATACTCCTAGCCATCCGCTACAGGTCGCACGAGATCTTTGGCATTTCTCACAATGGGGTTTAGACCTTATTGGTGAGATTCACCTGCCCTCTTTGCAACGTCACTGTTGGATAATCACAGCAACCGAATATTACAGAAAATGGGTGGAGGCCATTCCACTCATTTCAACCAAAAAAGAAAAAATCGTCGAATTTGTTAACCATCACATTATCTGTCGTTTTGGTATTCCTCATCGCCTAATAACAGATAATGGTAAATCTTTCAAAAATAAGTTGTTACAAGACCTTTGTGACAACTTTGGTATCAAAATTAGTTTCTCATCACCTTACTATCCACAGGCCAATGGTCAGGTTGAATCTTCTAATAAAACCCTAACCAAAATCCTCATGAAAGTTGTTAATGATTCTGGAAGAAATTGGCATGATCACATTCCCTTTCCCCTTTGGGCTTATCGTACTAGCATTCGTACCTCCACTAATGCCACACCATTTTCTTTGGTATATGGTACCGAGGCTGTCTTGCCTCTCGAAATACAAATACCCTCCCTCAGAATATCTCTTCAGGATATTCTCACCAACGATGATTTTTTCCAAGAGCGGTTAGCCCAATTAGAGCTTCTTGACGAGCGACGTCTTACGGCTCTTGACCACCTTCAAATCTACCAAAATTGCATCAAGCGTACTTATGATAAGTGACTTCATGAGCGTACCTTTAAGGTTGGTGATCTTGTCCTCAAAGAGAATCAACATGTAACCAAACTAGAAAAGAGAAAACGTGGAAAATTTGCTCCTAATTGGATTGGGCCTTACATTATCACTCACACTTATGCATCAGGCACTTATCATTTAGCTTCGCTTAATGGTAAACCTGAGCCTGAGCCCCTTAATGCCTTGCATCTTCGACCATTCTACTGTTGAATTCAGTGTTATATCACTTCTTATCTACCTTGCGCTCGTCCCTTGAGCTCATTTACCACCGCATACACTTTGTTTCTTACATCTCAAAATCAAATCAAGCTCACATGGTTTGATTATCACCTCCCCTTAAAGATGCCTTCCCCTTTTTAGTCTAGTCCATGACTTCAAAGTATCAAAATGACACATTCTTAATTAAACACTTATGGAATTTTCTTGAGTCAAACTTTCTACAAAACTAGATGCTTTATGCCCAACAGACATCTAGACCTCTAAAATTATACATAGACTACTCCCTTGAAGGACAACTATATGCCAAAATATTGCTGCTCTTATATATAGACTGCTCCCCCAAAGGACAGCTATACATAAACACCACATCTGCTACTATAAATAGACTACTCCCTTGAAGGACAACTATACATAGTCAACCTTTTATCAGAAGCTTCTCGCATTGATCAGCTTCGTGAAGACCTCAAGAACAACAAAATACATATCCCATGTAGACTTCCCGCATCGATCAATCTATACCCAGAAAAATAAAATAAAAATAAAAGCAGTATTTCCAAGCACTTTTAAGTCATGGACTTGTCTATTAAGGTTTGGTTCTCTTTCGTCAGAATAATCATCTTATAATAAGTTCTCTGCACCCCAGCTATACCGGCCACCTCACCTCACCATTCGTCAAAACAAAAAAACTCAAGGGACGTGACGTATATCCCATATATTGTGATTATACAACTCTTTTCACCTATCGACTTCTCGCCTATGCAAGGTACCTAGGGATTCAAGCTCATCCTACATTAATATGTGGTTTGTTTAGCTCTTTTCAACTACGAGACACTCTTGCCTCTTTTGCTCGACTCTAGGATTTTATGTTGACCTTAATCAGGACACAATTCCCTACTACTTGGGTATGCTAACTTTCGCTTCACCTATACCTACACCAACAACATTACCCTACTAACACCAACAACATTACCCTACCAACATCAAATTTTTACCAACCGACAAATTGCCTAACCACAACCAAATTACCTGAATTCACCTCTCCCTGGTCCTAAGGGAGAACTACATCGGTCTGAGGCCCCTCCTTGCTCTATGCAATGGGCTATGTAGGCAGCACTTAGGAGACATGGGGTCTCCCAAGGTTAGCTTGACCATCCCCTACCATACCCTATCATGTGTTGTAAATATAAATAGTTTTTGTGTATTTCTATTTGCCCACATTCATATTTATCCTTTTTCAAAACAAACAAAAACAACATCCAAAACACAACCATTCTTATTATTATCATCACTCAAAACAACATACATATTTAGTTTTATTTTAGATGTTAAACAAATACACCTTCTCTATCATCGACTCACAGGTCGGCATCCTTATTTATTCTTATATTCCTATGAAATTCACTTAGACCCTTGCACCTCCTCCCAAATCAGGTGGTGATCGTGATCATCGATGCCCCTCAGTTGGCCTCTCCATCCTCAAAGGTGCCTCTACCATTGGTTCCTCCCACTGATTCGCCAACATCTCCTGTAACATACGAATACGTCCTCTCGCGTGGAGGAATCTTGCCTCCAGTCTCTCCACTCGTAACTGTGAAACCTCTAACAATCCCGTTGTCTCATTCACCTATGTTTGAAGCTAGTGAACTAAATCCTGCAGACAATCTCTCTCCGCTGTAATCACAGCTATGTCAGGGCACTCACATGCACCTCACAGCTCTGCTACCCACCATACTCTATAGGCCTCTGTCGTTCCCGCATCCATTACCCTACGATCGGCTACTATCTCTTATGGCCCTTCTGGAGGTGTAGGCCGGGGAGGTGAGAAGGCTGCCTTGGCGTCGATCCTCATATATGGTCTATATGTCATAGGTATATCCTGAATGAACCCAAATTTTCGCCGCACACGATCTAGAGGAATCCTCTCGTACTCACCCGGCCAGTGCCTTGCGATCCACCTCAATCGCTCCACACCCCTTAACTCCTTAGCTATGTTCTCTCTCACCATATAGTTCTCGTAAGGCCTCCAACAAATATCCACAATCATCACCATCTCCCATACCTGTCTATAATACTTGATGTCATCTATCACGGCCTGGGATCTCGCTTCTTGTTCTGTCTGGACCCATCGTCTGAATCCCAACCTTTGCACTCCTGCCTCCCCCGACTCAATGGGTCAGCCTATTGGACGCACACAAACAATGTGCTCATAGGCCCAACAATGTAATAAGTACGAACAATCCAGTGTCATCCTATGTTTTCGCTTGCAGGCCCATAAACCCCTATATAACTCTGCCAGATATGCGGGTGCCCATGTGAAAGTCACGCTCATTTCTATCATTTCCCAAATAACACTCATCAATGCTTTTGGAAATCTTCCACCCTCCACCCTCGGTAATGCATAATAACCCACCACTATCATTAATAGCACAGCCAACCTTGTTTCCTCAGGGTGTGTTGCATACATTGTACCATACGTAAATGTTAAACCTCGCTGTGTCAAATCTCGTGCAGCTGAACCAAATACTGTTGTTATCACTGCCCACCCCGCGCTAGGCAATGCCTGATACACTGTTTTTCCTATCATTGGGAGTCTTAAAATATGGAACACATCTTCTAATGTCACTGTCATCTCCCCTGTTGGCAGATATAAAGTATTCTTTTCTGGATTCCATCTCTCAATCAACACCTACAACATAGCATGGTTACGCGTGATTCGTGAATAATAGCGGATTCCACTTAACCCCAAACAATTTATCAATGCCCATTCAGTTGGTGTTACATCCGCTTGGATTCGTGACAACAACGTTGGCACAGTATCATTCATCCTTAACCATGCTTCCGCCTGCATACATCAAAACGACACATAATTATTCAATAAGAACAAATCTCCACGGGTTTTTTCTCAAATTCTAGAAACTCCTATAGTAACCGATATCGGTTATGGATAACCGATACCGGTTTTCTAACTGATACTGGTTATCTCTAAATGATACCGGTCACTGTGAAAAATATACCTACCCTACTTAAAAACATACACCTACGATAATTATTTTTCCCATTTACTCCTATCTATACCTAAAAACATAAATGACCACCCTGCTTACCTACCCCATAGCACTCACCCCATCCCAAACCCTTGCCTATCACCTTTTCTTTCTCATCTTTACCCACTTACTCTCTCTCATCCTATTCACACAAAACATGCAAGAATCAAATTACAACCAAACAGTTTACCTCTCGGGATGCAGCAGCTTGGGGTGGAACTGGTCTTCCCCCTCGTCCCTGCCTGCTACATGCTTCTCCTCGTTCGGCCATGTTCACCACCATCTTCAAATATAACTTGTCTTTTTGCCTTCTGAATCTCAGCCCACACTCACTTTACCTGTCTCTTTCCTCCTTATCACTCAAATTCTTTCATGTAATTACATGTCTCAGTCGTCAAACAGCGTCACATTCGCGTATTTAACTTCTTGCATGGCTCTCAAAATAGGAACTTAAGTTGCCACCCAAGCTTTTTTATTTTAGAAAATATCATATTTGAATAACCGGTATCGGTTAGCTAATTGATATCAGTCACATACATACCTTTTTTTACACATAGTTCTTTTCTTTATTTTCTACCTAATTTTTGTGGCGCCCGCCTCTTTTTCCTACATAACAACACCATTATCCATATTTTTCATCAAATCCATATCTCATCACAATTTCATCAACATCATCTATCTATATTACAAAAACAAACAAGCCATCAACAAACGATATCAAACACCATCAATCTATACACCATTTGGATCCAACTCAGCAGCTACATACATTCAATTTCACAAACCAGCGACAAACACATACAACATTTCATAACACAACATGTCAATTAAACTCATCATCTATATATACATACATTTCATTTCAAAAGCCATTAACAAAAGACATCAACACCATCAATATATAAACCATGTGGATCAAACTCATCATACATTTAATTTCACAAACCATCAACAAAATACTTAAAACATTTTAAACATGGCATATGGATCAAATCATCATATATATCTATATATCAAAGGTTTCAAATATACAACTTACCCTGCATAGGGGCCTCTGTGATCTCATAATAATACAAAGCCAGCACGCAGGCCGCAATAACCGTCAAACATCTTGACTCGGCTCCCAGGCCGGTCTCTCATATCAAAAATATACTCGGCTCGCAGGCTGGTATCAACTTTACAACCTGTACTCGGCTCGCAGGCCAGTATATACAATAAATGAATAAATGAATGAATACATCATATGTAGGCACGCATGCCTCTATAAACATAACCGGTTCGCAGACTAGTGCCTATATCCAATATACAAACAAAAACATCTAACTCTGACCCAGGGATGTCTTAAATCTCCCCACCGCCCTCAGCACCTCTCCCTATGGGTCCTGGCCCTGGCTCCCGCCTCCTCTCTGTCACCGACCCACCGGCTTTAGCTGCACCACCCTGGGATCTCTGACTCCGCGAGGTCTCCGCTCTATGCGCTGCATACGACTGATAGTTAGCCCCGGTACCATCAAGGATGTCCTGATGTTACCGGGCCTCCGCTCTCACCTCCATATAATGGGCCCGTGCCACCATAGCTGCTGGGGCTGGTCCCCCGAATCCTAATAACAATGGCCCTTGTCCTACCAATACACCATGTGCCTGTGGCTGTGATGGTGTCGGTGGCGGTACCTGTGCCTGTGGCTGCGCCAGTGGCACTACCTGTACCTGTGGCTATGTCGGTGCCGCTGGTGGTGCCTGTGGTGGTGCCTGTGCCTATTCCTGTACCTGTGCCTAGGCTAACTGCCCCTGTAGGACACCTATCTATTCCTGTGCAGCAACAAGCTGCCCCTGTAACAACTATACCTGTCCCCTGAGTTGGTCCCTCTCTGCTCTAACAGCTGCTAAGTCTGGCTGTGCAGGTTGTGCTCTCCTTGCGGCTCTCTCCCCTGCCCACCATACCAAAAATGCTCCTGTGTAGCCGGCGTCGTCTACAGTATCATCTGCTGGCCTCTCGGCTACCCAATCTGGGTTCATGGGCTATGATGCAGGCAGTGGGGCCTCTACATCATCCCTTCGGTACTGAGGGAAGGGAGGTGGCTCATCCTGTCGTAGCCCCATCTGCCGTCATACCCTCTCCAGGGGTATCCGCTCATGCTCTCCCGGCCTCCATCCCGCTATCCAGAATTTATACTGTATCCACCACAACTTTGATCAGCTCCTCTGCGGGGCTGATGACCTCTGTAAGGCCTCCATACAATATCCAAGGTAGTCATGCCCTATGATACATGCCGGTAATATGCTACATCCCGTCCGGCGAGAACTGCTCGTGGCTGGCCTACGACCCCCAGCCACCTTTGAAAGCCATATCTATAGATCACCTGTGGCCCTGGCTGCTGGGGTAGCCCTACTGGTCGAATGCATATGATATGCTCATTGCCCAACAATGTAACAAGAATGGAGAACAAATCCCAATCAACCTCATCCGGTGGTAGCCCCACAGCTCTCTTATAACTGCACCAGTATATTGGTGCCCAAGCATAACACGTATGCTCCTCCACCATCTCGTGTAGTACCACCCATCAGCGCCCATGGAAAGTGGCGCCTCCTCTGAGTCCGGAGGGCGAAGCATGTGATGCTGATCATCATCAACACGGTAAGCCGTGTCTCATGTCTATGGGCATGATACATGTCCCCATAGGCAATGCTCACGCTGTGATAAGTCAATAGCGCGGCTGCATCCTCGAATACCTGTAAAATGCTATCCATGGCTGTCTCTGCATCCACCTGGAAGACTGTCTCTCCATCGATCGGTAGTCTAAGGATGTGATACACATCCTCCAGTGTAATCGTCATCTCTCCCGTTGGGAGATGGAACACATTGGTTGCCGGATCCCATCTCTCGATGAGGGCAACCATCAGACTATGATCCCTATCTATCGCCCTTTAACGCTGTACTCCACCGAGTCCCACCTCATGCATGATGGCCCACTGCACTGCGGACACGTGTGGCCACATTTGTCTCAACAATGGGGGCATCCTATCCTGCATCATCAGCTGCTGACGTGCCTGCAAAACCAACTCACTACATTAGCCGTACTCTTTATCACAACAACTCCTTTAACCCTCTATACCCCCTTTTTATCCACCCTACCACACCCCGACTCTATAACACACATCTACACCCACCTATCTTCTACAATATCCCCCTCCCTCTTCACACCCAAAATACAAAACCCAATAATAAACAACAACAAACAACACAAAACAACAACCCGAACAAGAACCTAATACCCAAAACCACAATAAAAACCAAACCAAACCAACACTAAACAATCCTAAGGACCAGTACCGGTCAACCATGACCGCCACCGGTCCTACCTCAACATCTCTCCACCGACGCCGGTCACCATACGACCGACAACGGTCAATTAGCAAATCACCTCCAACAAAGAAAATCATGACCGATGCCGGTCACTTAGCGACTGACATTGGTCACTGTAAAATCCTAGAGCCAAACCCGACGCGGCCCCCCCACATCCATTTTGCCTATTTCTCTCTATTTACCCACCCAAACATCCTAAAAACCTACCCACCCTACCACCTTGACCTATTTAAACCATCTATCCTCCTCATTTTTCAAATAACTTCAATTTATTCATTATTTTATCAAAACATGGATTCCTACCCAAACCCCCAAATATAGCTTAACAACATTAAATTCACACAATGAAGGGTTTAAAACCTACTGGTACGATGACACGTCGTCGTGGTGGGATGGGTGGTGGTGGTCCAACTAGTCTAGCCCCTCCTGCTCCTCCTGGCTATGCCATGGCTCTAACTCTCCTCTGCTGGGTCCTCCACCAATCAACTGCTGCCTCCTACTCACAAGGGCCTACCAACCACTCACTTCTCCACTCAAATAGTACCACCTCAGCCGACAAATGCACCAATCTCAACAATACACCTCAGACAACTCAAATGGGTTTTCAAAATGACAATGTGACAATGACAGGTCGTATTTTTCTTTTTATAGGTTTTTGACCTATAACCGATATCGGTTATATTGTGCCCTAAGGAACCGGTATCGGTCACTTAACCGATACCGGTCATATTTAGTTGATATCGGTTTAATACCTACCTTCACCAAATTTCTACCCTTATTTACTAATCGCCCTTTCTCACAACATCACCTATATCCACCTTCATTGAAAACCCTTTGTTGACTTCATTGGCCCGACCCAAGGCCGCAACTAACTATTTGGCCCGACCCAAGGCTGTAACCAACCATTTGGCCCAACCCACGGCCGCAACCAACCATTTGGCCCGACCCAAGGCCGCACCACTCAAATACCTCACCCAAAACCAACAAATTACAATTTTATCCACCCAACATGTAGCTTTTTGTTCAATCGAGCTCACATGTTTGTGTTTTAGCATGATTAGGGTACTTGACTTGATCATTTGACCAACTTTGCCTAGACCTAAACCGTGACGTTTATCTTGACCAAACCAACCATTTAGTACTGCCGAACATGCCTAAATGTTCCTGTACCTTACCCGTTATATCCCCTGGAGCTACTTCCTATGCCTTGGATACCAGGATTATATCACCCTTGTTTGGATAAACTATCGACCTTTGCCTACGAATTGCTTATTTTCTCTTCAAATCATGTCCCCTAGTCATACTACTGCATTTCAACGTGTGTCTGCTTCCTTGGACCTACCCCACCATCTTACCATCATCTCAACACCATTTCCCTTTATCAACCCTATCCCTGATTTCACGCTACCTCAATCTGTGATAGATTTGAGGGGGATTACCTATACTCTTAACAGGGGTAACCACTTCTTATTATTGTCCGTGCAGCTTTAACAAAGACCAGCTACACGATAACAAGGGGCTAATGTAGACACCAAATTTGTGTCTTACGACCCCCTGTGCCCTGCATCTCATTTCGCAACCTAACCTCATCACCTAAACCTTACACAATTATTTATTAATTACCTTATAATTAATAAATCCACATCGCCATACCTGCCAACTCATTTCGCCACCTCATCATGACCTAGTCTTAACCCTAAACTAACCTAATTAAGACCTATAACTTGGTCCACATCCACACCCATGACTAATTACTCCTCACCAGCACCTAAGACCAACCTCATAATGACTTGACCAAGCCCACAACTAATCCCTTGGGAGAAAAGGAGGGAAAGCTGGCTATTTTACCAAAAATAGCCCGCTTTGACCTGACCGATACCGGTTCCTACTCGATCGACGTCGATTATGTAACTACCATCGGTTCCCTGTAAATGACCACTCCCAACCAAAAACAAAGGGTTGGATTTTCATGGATCCAAATCAGAAGTCATTGGAACAATCCGGAATTTACTTGGCTGAACAGAGACAAGTGAAACAAACAAGAAGAGTTTGCAGAGAAGGACATCAAGTCCAAAAACTGCAACTGAGTAACCAGAGCCTTGTGACACTCATCTGTTCATCGGGAGGGAAGATAGCTCATCTCCTGATTGTCAGGTCATCCTACCTAAGTTCTGTCATCGTCATCACAGTTCTTGGACCTGCATCCTCATCAATAATTAGTAAGTAATATCTTGTATGTCCTTTTAATAACATTTCTTGAACTTCTGAATCATAGCCATCATAAGTCTATTCCTAGATCTACTACCCAGCAACACACTACATTCCACTGTCATTCCTCCACCCTTACGTTACCCCAAGAAAACCCCCCGTATTCTCTGAGTCCTTCTCATCACCCTATTACCTAACCCCACCCATTTATCAGCCTTATAAAACAACACAACCACCTTACAACCAACCTTCACCAAAAGCCTCTAAAACATTGCCCCTACCGATATCGGTTACCAACAACCGGTACCGGTTACAGTGACCGGCATCGGTCACCATGATTCTAAACCAAGACCAGCCCTTTCTCTATTGTTCTAACAAGGTAAACAAATTGTAATTGGACAATAGCTTATTTGTTAGAATTTGTGTTGATTCATATTAGCAGGGGAACTGACTACCTTCGAAAGGAAGTTTTAAATTTCCTAGGCCTAAGGCAGTTCCCTCATTTATTGTCTAATTAGAATCTGGTGGTCTTGTATTCTTACTTGCAGGTAGTCCTTCCAAGACAAAAAGGATTTCTTCGCAGTTGACCTGATCTCTCTCTCTACGATACACGCACACCCTCTCGACATTCAACAGGTATTCCTCCTAGCCCTAACCCTTATCTATTTCTCAAAGGAATGAAAGGATAGAAGCAAATCTATTCCACAGAGCTGAAACATTCTGTGTGAAATGTAGTAGTGTGACCAAGGGACATGATTTGAAGAGTAAATAAGCAATTCGTAGGCAAAGGTCGATAGTTTATCTAAACAAGGGTGATATAATCCTGGTATCCAAGGCATAGGGAGTATCTCTAGGGGATATAACGGGTAAGGTACAGGAACGTTTAGGCATGTTCGGTAGTACCAAATGGTTAGTTTGGTCGAGATAAACGTCACGGTATAGGTCTAGGCAAAGTTGGTCAACTCATCAAGTCAAGTACCCTAATCATGCTAAAACATGTTGGGTGGATAAAATTGTAATTTGTTGGTTTTGGGCGAGGTATTTGAGTGGTGCGGCCTTGGGTTGGGCCAATTGATGAGTGAGGGCCATGGGTCGGGCCTGATTGGTTTTTTGTAGCCTTGGGTCGGGCCAAATGGTTGGTTGTGGCAGTGGGTCGGGCCAAATGGTTGGTTACAGCCTTGGGTCGGGCCAAATAGTTAGTTGCGGCCTTGGGTCGGGCCAATGAAGTCAACAAAGGGTTTTCAGCGAAGGTGGATATAGGTGATGTTGTGAGAAAGGGCGATTAGTAAATAAGGGCAAAAATTTGGTGAAGGTAGGTATTAAACCGATATCCGCTAAATATGACCAGTATCGGTTAGGTGACCGATACCGGTTCCTTAGGGCACAATATAATCGATATCGGTTATAGGTCAAAAACCTATAAAAAGAAAAATACGGCCTATCATTGTCACATTATCATTTTGAAAACCCATTTGAGTTGTCTAAGGTGTATTGTTGAGATTGGTTCATTTGTCAGCTGAGGTGGTACTATTTGAGTGGAGAAGTGAGTGGTTGGTAGGCCTTAGTGAGTAGGAAGCAGTAGTTGATTGGTGGAGGACCCAGCATAGGAGAGTTAGAGCCATGGCATAGCCAGGAGGAGTAGGAGGGGCTGGACCAGCTGGACCACCACCACCCATCCCACCACGATGACGTGTCGTCGTACCGGTAGGTTCAAAACCCTTCATTGTGTGAATTTGATGTTGTTAAGCTATATTTGGGTGTTTGGGTAGGAATCCATGTTTTGATAAAATATGAATAAATTGAAGTTATTTGAAAAATGAAGAGGATAGATGGGTTAAATAGGTCAAGGTGGCAGGGTGGGTAGGTTTTTAGGATGTTTGGGTGGGTAAATAGAGAGAAATAGGCAAAATGGATGTGGGGGGGCGCGTCGGGTTCGGCTCCGAGATTTTACAGTGACCAATGTCGGTCGCTAAGCGACCGGCATCAGTCACGATTTTCTTTGTTGGAGGTGATTTTCTAATTAACCGGTGTTGGTTGTATGATGACTGGCATCGGTGGAGAGATGCTAAGGTAGGACCGGTGGCGGTCATGGTTGACCGGTACCAGTCCTTAGGATTGTTTAGTGTTGGTTTGGTTTGGTTGTTTTTGTGGTTTTGGGTATTAGGTTCTTGTTGGGGTTGTTTTTTTGTGTTGTTTATTGTTGTTTATTATTGGGTTTTATGTTTTGGGTGTGAAGAGGGAGGGGGATATTATAGAAGATAGGTGGGTGTAGATGTGTGTTATAGAGTCGGGGTGTGGTCGGGTGGATAAAAAGGGGGTATAGAGGGTTAAAGGAGTTGTTGTGATAAAGAGTAGGGCTAATGCAGTGAGTTGGTTTTGCAGGCACGTCAGTAGCTGACGATGCAGGATAGGATGCCCCCGTTGTTGAGATGGATGTGGCCACACGTGTCCACAGAGCAGTGGGCCATCATGTGCGAGGTGGGACTCGGCAGAGTCTAGCGTTATAGGGTGATAGATAGGGATCACAGTCTGATGGTTGCCCTCATCGAGAGATGGGATTCAGCGACCAATGTGTTCCATCTCCTGACGGGAGAGATGACGATTACACTGGAGGATGTGTATCGCATCCTTAGACTACCAATCGATGGAGAAGCAGTCTTCCAGGTGGATGCATAGATAGCCATGGACAACATTTTACAGGTATCCAGGGATGCAACCACACTATTGACTTATCACAGCGTGAGCATTGCCTATGGGGACATGTATCATGCCCATAGACATGAGACACGACTTGCTGTGTTGATGATGATCGGAATCACATGCTTCGCCCTCCCGAACTCAGAGGGAGGCCACTTTCCACGGGCACTGATGGGGGTACTACACGAGATGGTGGAGGAGCATACATGTTATGCTTCGGCACCAGTATACCTGGTGCAGTTATACAGAGAGCTGTGGGGCTACCACCGGATGAGGCGATTCGGGATTTTTTCTACATTCTTGTTACATTGCTAGGCATATGAGCATATCATATGCATTCGACCAGTAGGGCTGCCCCAGCAGCCATGGCCACAGGTGATCTATAGATATGGCTTTCAGAGGTGGCTGGGGGTCATGGGCCAGCCACGAGCAGTTCTCGCCAGAGGGGATGTAACGTATTACCGGCATGTATTAGAGGGCGTGACTGCCTTGGATATTGTATGGAGGCCTTATAGAGGTCATCAGCCTCATGGAGGAGCCCGATCACAGTTGCGGTGGATCCAGTATACATTCTGGATAGCGGGACGGAGGTCGGGAGAGCATGAGCGGATACCCCTGGAGAGGGTACGATGGCAGATGGGGCTACGACAAGATGAGCCACCTCCCTTCCCTCAGTACCAGAGGGATGATGTAGAGGCCCCACTGCCTACACCACAGCCCATGGACCTAGATTTGGTAGCCGAGAGGCCAGCAGATGATACTGTAGATGACGCCGGCTGCATAGGAGCATTTTTGGTATGGTGGGCAGGGGAGAGAGCCGCGAGGAGAGCACAGCCAGCACAACCAGACTTAGCAGCTGTTAGAGCAAAGAGGGACCAGCTCAGGGGATAGGTACAGTTGTTACAAGGGCAGCTTGTTGCTGCACATGCACAGATAGGTGTCCTACAGGGGCAGTTAGCCCAGGCGCAGGTACAGGCACAGGCACAGGCACCACCACAGGCACCACCATTAGCACTGGCACAGCCACAGGTACAGGTAGCGCCACCGGTACAGCCACAGGCACAGGTACTACCACCAGCACCGTCACAGCCATAGGCACAGGGTGTATTGGTAGGATAGGGGCCATTGTTATTAGGATTCGGGGGACCAGCCCCAACAGCTATGGTGGCACGGGCCCGTTATATGGAGGTGAGAGCGGAGGCCAGGTACTATCAGAACATCCTTGATGGTACCGGGGCTGACTATCAGCCGTATGTGGCGCATAGATCAGATACCTCGCAGAGTTAGAGATCCCAGGGTGTTGCAGCTATAGCCAGTGGGTCAGTGACAGGGAGGAGCCGGGAGCCAGGGCCAGGACCCGCAGGGAGAGGTGCTGACAGCGGTGGGGAGAGTTGAGACATCCCTGGGTCAGAGTTAGATGTTTTTGTTTGTATATTGGATATAGGCACTGGTCTGCAAACCGGTTATGTTTATAGAAGCCTGCGTGCCCACATATGATGTATTCATTCATTTATTGTATATACCGGCTTGCGAGCCGAGTACGGGTTGTACATTTGATACTTACCTATGAGCCGAGTATATTTTTGATATGAGAGACCGGCCTGCGAGCCGAGTCGAGATGTTTGACAGTTATTGCGGCCTGCGTGCCGGCTTTGTATTATAATGAGATCACAGAGGCCCCTATGCAGGGTAATTTGTATATTTGAAACCTTTGATATATAGATATATATGATGATTTTGATCCATATGCCGTGTTTAAAATGTTTTAAGTATTTTGTTGATGGTTTGTGATTGAATGTATGATGAGTTTGATCCACATGGTTTAAATATTGATGGTGTTGATGTCTTTTGTTAATGGCTTTTGAAATGAAATGTATGTATATATAGATGACGAGTTTAATTGACATGTTGTGTTATGAAATGTTGTATGTGTTTTGTCGCTGGTTTGTGAAATTGAATGTATGTAGCTGTTGAGTTGGATCCAAATGGTGTATAGATTGATGGTGTTTGATATCGTTTGTTGATGGCTTGTTTTGTTTTTGTAATATAGATAGATGATGTTGATGAAATTGTGATGAGATATGGATTTGATGAAAAATATGGATAATGGTGTTGTTATGTAGGAAAAAGAGGCGGGCGCCACAAAAATTAGGTAGAAAATAAAGAAAAGAACTATGTGTAAAAAAAGGTATGTATGTGACCGATATCGGTTAAACAACCGATGTCGGTAGACAATAGACCGATATGGGTTAGCTAACCGATACCGGTTATTCAAATATGAGCTTTTCTAAAAATAGAAAAGCTTGGGTGGCAGCTTAAGTTCCTATTTTGAGAGCCATGCAAGAAGTTAAATACGTGAATGCGACGCTGTTTGACGATTGAGATAGGTAATTGCATGAAAGAATTTAAGTGATAAGGAGGAAAGAGACAGGTGAAGTGAGTGTGGGTTGAGATTCAGAAGGTAGAAAGACAAGTTATATTTTAAGAGGGTGGTGAACATGGCCGAACGAGGAGAAGCATCCAGCAGGCAGGGACGAGGGGGAAGACCAGTTCCACCCCAAGCTGCTGCATCCCAAGAGGTAAACTGTTTGGTTGTAATTTGATTCTTGCATGTTTTGTGTGAATAGGATGAGAGAGAGTAAGTGGGTAAATATGAGAAAGAAAAGGTGATAGGTAAGGGTTTGGGATGGGGTGAGTGCTATGGGGTAGGTAAGCAGGGTGGTCACGTATGTTTTTAGGTATAGATAGGAGTAAACGGGAAAAATAATTATTGTAGGTGTATGTTTTTAAGCAGGGTAGGTATATTTTTTATAGTGACCGGTATCGGTTATCCATAACCGATATCGGTTACTGTAGGAGTTTCCATAATTTGAGGAAAAACCTGCGGAGATTTGTTCTTATTGAATAATTATGTTTCGGTTTGATGTATGCAGACGGAAGCAGGGTTAAGGATGAATGATACTGTGCCAACGTTGTTGTCACAAATCCAAGTGGATGTAACACCAGCTAAATGGGCATTGATAAATCATTTGGGGTTAAGTGGAACCTGCTATTATTCACGAATCACGTGTAACCATGCTATGTTACAGGCGTTGATTGAGAGATGGAATCCAGAAAAGAATACCTTCTATCTGCCAACAGGGGAGATGACAGTGACATTGGAAGATGTGTTCCGTATTTTGAGACTCCCAATGATAGGAAAAATAGTGTATCAGGCGTTTCCTAGCGCGGGGTGGGCAGCGATAACAACAGTATTTGGTTCAGCTGCACGAGATTTGACACAGCGAGGTTTAACATTTACGTATGGTACAATGTATGAAACACACCCTGAGGAAACAAGGTTGGCCGTGCTATTAATGATAGCGGTGGGGTATTATGCATTACCAAGGGCGGAGGGTGGAATATTTCCAAAAGCATTGATAAGTTTTATTTGGGAAATGATAGAAATGAGCATGACTTTTTCATGGGCACCCGCATATCTGGTAGAGTTATATAGGGGTTTATGGGCCTGCAAGCGAAAACACAGGACAACACTGGATTGTTCGTACTTATTACATTGTTGGGCCTATGACCACATTGTTTGTGTGCGTCTAATAGGCTGACCCATCGAGTCGGGGGAGGCAGGAGTGCAAAGGTTGGGATTCAGATGATGGGTCCAGACAGAACAAGAAGCGAGATCCCAGGCCGTGATAGATGACATCAAGTATTATAGACAGGTATGGGAGATGGTGACGATTGCAGATATTTGTTGGAGGCCTTACGGGAACTATATGGTGACAGAGAACATAGCTGAGGAGTTAAGGGGTGTGGAGTGATTGAGGTGGATCGCAGGGCACAGACCGGGTGAGTACGAGAGGATTCCTCTAGATCGTGTGCGGCGACAATTTGGGTTCGTTCAGGATATACCTATGACATATAGACCATACATGAGGATCAACACCGAGGCAGCCTTCTCACCTCCCCAGCCTACACCTCCAAAAGGGCCAGAAGAGATAGTAGCCGATCGTATGGTAATGGATGCGGGAACGACAGAGGCCTATAGAGTATGGTGGGTAGCAGAGCTGCGAGGTGCACGTGAGCGCCCTGACATAGCTGTGATTACAGCGGAGAGAGATCGTCTGCAAGATTTAGTTCGCCAGCTTCAAACATAGGTGAATGAGACATCGAGATTGTTAGAAGTTTCACAGTTACGAGTGGAGAGACTGGAGGCAAGATTCCTCCACGCGAGAGGACGTATTTGTATGTTACAGGAGATGTTGGCAGATCAGTGGGAGGAATGGCACCTTTGAGGATGGAGAGGCCAACTAAGGGGAATTGACGATCATGATCACCACCTGATTCGGGAGGAGGTGCAAGGGTCTAAGTGAATTTCATAGGAATATAAGAATAAATAAGGATGCCGACCTGCGAGTCGATGATAGAGAAGGTGTATTTGTTTAACATCTAAAATAAAAGTAAATATGTATGTTGTTTTGAGTGATGATAATAATAAGAATGGTTGTGTTTTGGATGTTGTTTTTGTTTGTTTTGAAAAAGGATAAAGATGAATGTTGGCAAATAGAAATACACAAAAATTATTTATATTTACAACACATGATAGGGTATGGTAGGGGATGGTCGAGCTAACCTTGGGAGGCCCCATTTTTCCTAAGTGCTGCCTACATAGCCCATTACACAAAGCAAGGAGGGGCCTCAGACCGATGTAGTTCTCCCTTAGGACCAGGGAGAGGTGAATTCAGGAAATTTGGTTGTGGTTAGGTAATTTTTCGGTTGGTAAAAATTTGATGTTGGTAGGGTAATGTTGTTGGTGTAGGTATAGGTGAAGCGAAAGTTAGCATACCCAAGTAGTAGGGAATCGTGTCCTGATTAAGGTCAACACACAATCCTAGAGTCAAGAAAAAGAGGCAAGAGTGTCCCATAGTTGAGAAGAGCTAAACAAACCACATATTAATGTAGGATGAGCTTGAATCCCTAGGTACCTTGCATAGGCGAGAAGTCGATAGGTGAAAAGAGTTGTATAATCACAATATATCGGATATACGTCATGTCCCTTGAGTTTTGTTGTTTTGATGAATGGTGAGGTGAGGTGGCCGGTATAGCTGGGGTGCAGAGAACTTATTATAAGATGATTATTCTGACGAAAGAGAACCAAACCTAAATAGACAAGTCCATGACTCAAAAGTGCTTGGAAATACTGCTTTTATTTTTATTTTATTTTTCTGGGTATAGACTGATCGATGCGGGAAGTCTACATGGGATATGTATTTTGTTGTTCGTGAGGTCTTCACGAAGCTGATCAATGCGAGAAGCTTCTGATAAAAGGCTGACTGTGTATAGTTGTCCTTCAAGGGAGCAGTCTATTTATAGTAGCAGATGCGGTGTTTATGTATAGCTATCCTTCGGGGGAGTAGTCTATATATAAGAGTAGCAATAGTTTGGCATATAGCTGTCCTTCAAGGGAGTAGTCTATGTATGATTTTAGAGGTCTAGATTTCCATTGGGCATAAAGCATCTAGTTTTGTAGGAAGTTTGACTCAAGAAAATCCCATAAGTGTTTAATTAAGAATGTGTCATTTTGATACTTTGAAGTCATGGACTAGACTAAAAAGGGGAAGGAATATTTAAGGGGAGGTGATAATCAAACCATGTGAGCTTGATTTGATTTTGAGATGTAAGAAACAAAGTGTATGCGGTGGTAAATGAGCTCAAGGGACGAGCGCAGGGTAGATAAGAAGTGATATAACACTGAATTCAACAGTAGAATGATCGAAGATGCAAGGCATTAAGGGGCTCAGGCTCAAGTTTACCATTAAGCGAAGCTAAACGATAATTTCTTGATCCATAAGTGTGAGTGATAATGTAAGGCCCAATCCAATTAGGAGAAAATTTTCCACATTTGCTCTTTTCTAGTTTGGTTACATGTTGATTCTCTTTGAGGACAAGATCACCAACCTTAAAGGTATGCTCATGAAGTCGCTTATCATAAGCATGCTTGATGCGTTTTTGGTAGATTTGAAGGTGGTCAAGAGCCGCAAGATGTCGCTCGTCAAGAAGCTCTAATTGGGCTAACCGCTCTTGGCGGAAATCATCGTTGGTGAGAATATCCTGAAGAGATATTCTAAGGGAGGGTATTTGTATTTCGAGAGGCAAGATAGCCTCGGTACCATATACTAAAGAAAATGGTGTGGCATTAGTGGAGGTACGAATGCTAGTACAATAAGCCCAAAGGGGAAAGGGAATGTGATCATGCCAATTTCTTCCAGAATCATTAACAACTTTCATGAGGATTTTGGTTAGGGTTTTATTAGAAGATTCAGCCTGACCATTCGCCTGTGGATAGTAAGGTGATGAGAAAATAAGTTTGATACCAAAGTTTTCACAAAGGTCTTGTAATAACTTATTTTTGAAAGATTTACCATTATCTGTTATTAGGCGATGAGGAATACCAAAACGATAGATAATGTGATGGTTAATGATTTCGACGATTTTTTCTTTTTGGTTGAAATGAGTGGAATGGCCTCTACCCATTTTTTGTAATATTCGGTTGCTGTGATTATCCAACAGTGACGTTGCGAAGAGGGCAGGTGAATCTCACCAATAAGGTCTAAACCCCATTGTGAGAAATGCCAAAGATCTCGTGCAACCTGTAGCAGATGGCTAGGAGTATGTTGAAGGTTGGCATGTTGTTGACACATAACACAACGCTTAACATATTCGTAGCAGTCGGTATTAAGAGTAGGCCAATAATAGCCTAGGTGAAGGATCCATTTGGCCATGGCAAGGCCGCTAAAATGTCCACCACAAATACCGTCATGGACCTGTTGGATGGTATAGGTGACCTCCGCGCCGGTTAGACATCGAAGGAGGATTCTATCAAAGCCACATTTATAAAGGAGTCCCCTCATGATGACATAATGAGAAACACATTTAAGAAAAGCACGTTTTTCGGTACTAGTAAGGTCAGGTGGGAGAACGGAGGTTGTAAGGTAGTCGTGAAATTGGTGATACCAGGTATCCTGCGAATTAGCAGACACATTATTTATCATACAAACAACCGGGGCTGAGTAAGATGGGGCAAAGAGTTGTTGGACCAAGACGAAAATGTCAGAGTCAGTTGATGAAGCAAGAATTTGTGAGGCTAAGCAAACCATAGTATCTGCAAATTTGTTAGTGGAGCGGGGAATGGTCTGGATAGAATAACGAGTAAATGAGGTCAAAAGTGAATCCACGTAATTTTTTTACTTTTGAAGTTCCTCATTTTTACATTGGTAGATGCCCATCACTTGATTGACTACCAATTGAGAGTCACTGAAAATATTAATAGATTTGACACCTAAGTGTAACGCAACTTGGAGACCCAAAACAAGGGCCTCGTATTCTGTTGTATTATTAGTGCAAGGGAACTCGAGCCAGAATGAAAGAGGCATAGGCTCAGCATCAAGAGGAATGAGAACAACGCCGGCCCCTCTGCCGCACTGGCATTTGGATCCATCGAAGAAGAGGGTCATTGGATACGACTCTTCTCTGAGTGAAAGAGTGGCGATGAGTTCGTCAGGGAAATTAAAATTGGTAAATTGTTCCCCAGGTAAAGGGGGCTCCACGAGTTGGTATGCAATAGTTTGTCCTTTGATTGACTTCTGGTGTATAAATTCAAGGTCAAGGTCAGCGAGGAGCATAAGCCATCGGGCGATGCGTTGGTTTAGATTTGGTTTGGCATACATATAATGAATGGGGTCCGCGTTGGTGATGACAAAAGTTTTGTGATTCAAGAGGTAGTGTCGGAGTTTGGTGGCTACGAATGATAGCGCTAGGCAAAAATTTTCTACATTTGTATACCTAGTCTCGTAATCCATGAGAGTACGAATTATATAATAAATGGCTTGTTCTCGACGTGCTGAGTCCCGATGTACGAGCATGGCTCCCATAGCATGGTCAGTGGCAGAAAGGTAAAGGTAGAAAGGGCGATCATCCTAAGGTGGGATGAGCACGGGTGGCTGCAAGAGATAGGCTTTGAGAGCTTCAAAGGCTTGGTGACACTCTTCACTCCATTGAAAGGCAATGTCCTTTTTAAGAAAGTGATGGAAAGGTTGACATCAATCCGAGAGTTGGGAGATGAAACACCGGATGGATTGAAGTTTACCTTGCGAACTACGCAATTGTTTGAGGTTTTTGGGTGGGGGCATTTCTAGGATAGCTTTGACTTTAGATGGATCGACCTCAATGCCACGCAAAAAGACAATAAAGCCAAGAAGTTTTCCCGAAAGAACACCAAAGACACATTTCTTTGGTTGAAGCCGGACCAAATATTGTAACAGGTGATCGAAAATAATGGTTAAAATATCGAGATGTTCACTGCGATGTTTAGATTTTCCAAGCAGATCATCCACATAATCCTCAAGGATAGTGTGCATAATGTCATGAAAAATGTAAGTCATAGCCCGCTAATAGGTCGCACCAACATTCTTAAGGCCAAACGGCATGACATGATAATAGAAGGTTCCCCAAGGAGTTATGAAGGTAGTTTTATGTTGATCGGCTGGGGCTACCAAAATTTGATTGTATCCCGAAAAGCCATCCATGAGAGAAAGAATCTCATGGCCCGCAGTGAGATCAACAAGTTGATCAATACTTGGGAGGGGGAAGTCATCCTTGGGGCAAGTGAGGTTAAGGTCTCAGAAATCCGTGCATATCCGAAGTCCCCCCATCGCTTTAGTGATAGGTATGATGTTAGAAATCCATTGAGGATAGTCAATAGGCAAGATGAAGGAAACAGAAAGAAGTCGTTGAAGCTCTTCTTTGACCAAGAGGGCAATGCGTGGATGCATTTTTCTCAGTTTCTGTTTGACTGGTTTGGAATCAGGTTTTAGGGTGATGTTATGGACAACAATGTCAGGATCAATTCCTGGCATGTCAGCGTAGGACCAAGCGAAAGCTTGGTTGCGGGTACGGAGAAAGGTAGTAAAGGCGACTTGTTCTAATGCGTTAAGGGATTGTCTGATCTTCACAATGTGAGGATCCTCCTCTGTGTGGATGTTAATTTCTATAGTAGAATCATTCAACATGGTTTGAGTTTCAGACAGTAATGCGCGTTGAATATAGGATTCGTCCGCACCAAGGTAAGTGAGGATGGAGTTGTCATCTTGGCACTCAACAAAATTAATTGAAGGCGAATCCTCTTCGATCATGTCTGGATACAGAAAGGGAAGAGAGGACGGGTCCTCATTATCGCGTTGATAAGTGAGAGGACCTAGGAAGATAGCATTTATGAAAAAAAAAAAGTTAGGAGGGATAGATTCAAGATCTATCGACTCTGTGAGTGATGATGGCAAAATGGGTGATGATGGTTCGGTAGGGGTGACGTAGTCATCTTCCAGGAGACAACTGACATGAGGTTCCTTCAGTGTAAGTGTTCTAGGAAATCTGAGACCACTACGATCATTGTGCTTATGTGTAGTTACGGGAATGATTGTATGTCGGCCTTGTTCATAAAGACCAAAACCAAATCCTTTCCAAGCAAAACGAGTCAAGAAGGTGAGGGCGAAACGACGATTTGTCAGGTATTGAAAATTAGATTGGAAAGGAACCACACCAAGAGGAGGTTTAGGGGTAATAGAAGATGCGTCGACACCCCCATATGTTAGGTTGGTGCGGCAATGAGGTGGTCCGTAGGGGATTACTTCCCCCACACGACGGTCATAGGTAGGATGTGCATGTAACTATACGTACTCCTGTGGGGTATGGAAAGAACTAACGTTATATAGGCGGTACTCCCCCAACGTAAGGTTTTGAAAAATATCTACTAAGGGGTCGGAGGTTGGGATGTTATCTGTGGGAAAGGAAGTGGTATTTACGAAAGTGGTTTCATTTGTTAAAGGCGTGGGTGTGGTTGAGGTAGATGGTTGAGGTGCGGTTGAAGTGGATGGTTGGGTTGGATGAATGGGTGTCTTGACTGGTACAAGCACATCATTAGGGTGATATAACATATTACAGTTTTTGAAGGGGGGAGGATTAGCTTTTACAGTGTAGGACTTCCCCTCGTACTCAAATTTTATGCATCTATGTAAGGTGGAGGGAACGCATCCCATAGCCCGGATCCAAGGGCGGCCTAACAACATATTGTATTGGAACTCTTCCTCAAGGACATAGAAGTGTTTGGGTAAAGTGTGTGGCCCTACACGAATGTTAAGGATCACGGTGCCTAAGGTAGAAGTAATAGCATCATTGAATGACCGCAACATGATGGGGTTGGCACACATGCAACTAGAAGGGATATTCATTTGTTGGAAGGCTTTTGAAGAGATGATGTTTAGGCTAGCGCCCTCGTCAATCATAACACGACGCACCCGAATGTCCTTGACATAAGATGAGATGAAAAGAGCAGGGTCAGGATCTTCTGCACCAAAGTCGACAATTTAGTGTTCGGAGAAACTGACAGCAGCGGCTTGCTGTACAGAGACAGAAGTAGTTGGGGAGATAGGCTGTTTGGTGAGCAAAGCAACATGATTGGGTGTGAGAATGGAAGTAACAGGAAAGGTTTCATTAGGTAAGACCTCTATCCCTTGAAGGATTTCAACGAGAGCTTGTCAATGAGATTCAGAAGTCTAAATGAGATCATACAGTGTCACTTTTACCGGTGATTGGTGAAGCTATTTGATCATGGTTCGGTGGGAAACTCCATTAGAGATGGGGTAGGTGGGTCCACAAATAACCACTTTAGGTGGTGGTGCGATCAGGATGGTGGACGGAGAAAGAGATGCCGTAGGTGTATTTTCTTTCGCTTTTCCATTGTTTTTCTACCCTCAAGTAGCAACACTAATCATATTGATCTCGTGAATACGAGAGGAGGAAGATGGTAGGGATAAGTCATGGTCTTTGAGAGGTGGGGCTGTAATAATGATAGATCTTGGTGAGGCGGGGATAGGTGGTATAGGAGAGGGAATTGAAGCTAAAGGTCTCTCTCTTCGTAAGTTGTCTTTCTTAACTTTTTTATCTGAGAGAGGTGATTGACGAAGTATGGCTTTCAACGCTTTACATCCCTCTACGTCATGTCCTGGTGTGCAGTGGTAAGTGCAGATTTTAGACTCATCATAACCTATAGGTCGAGGTTTAGATGGATCATAAGGTCTACGTGGGGGTAGGGAAATAGTCGCATTCTCCACCAACATAGCAAGGATTTTGGTGTAAGACCCTTTGAGTGGGTCAAAGTCAGAGGAAGATGAGGTTATTGACGGGGTAGATTCTGGTGATGACGTGGTATGGTTGGTTTGTATGGGTGGTGGTTTAGCCAAGGAGTTTTGATAATGGGTTTTAACTAAACATGGCTTCTTTGGCGTAGAAGCTATGTTTAGCTGGTTAGATGATGAGGCCACAGATGATGTGGTATCAGAAAACAACCACAGAGAAATAGGAGTGAAAACAAACAAATCTTTTTATGATGGAATTTGTTTAGGGTTAGTAGGTGGACAGGATATGCGGGGTAATGGTGTTGATGTACCCTTGGACCTCTGTATGGGTACAGAAGGCGTAGGTCGTTTTAAAGAAAACGCAGGAGGTATGATATATTAATGCAAGGTGGAGGGATGGGGTCCCAATATGGAAGGTAGGTGTGATGATGATGGTTTTAGTTGTGATAGAGGCATAGGTTGAGGAGATTGAGTCTGTCTCCTAAGTGGATGGATGACTTTATTTTTAGATAAATCAAGCCACTTAGGTGGGTGTGTTAGACTGGGTATTGGTGAGGTCCCAAGCATAGGGGAAGATTGGGTTAGGTTAATAGAGGTGGATGAGGTATTTGGTAGAGATGAGGGGGGTGAAGATGAGGACATAGGCATTTTAAGCTTCTGTAAACACTTCGGGTATATGGTAGAGGCATCTGGGTCGGTCATCTGCATTTGAGTAGAATATGGCGTACTCAAACGTTCCCGTAGGACCTTTCTATCTTTTGGGGAATGACAGTCCTCATGTGTGAATAGGAAATTTTGTATGGAAGAAAGGTGGGTTGTGATTCCGGTCCACTGTGGCTGTGATACAGGGGGTAGATGAGGCACTATATCAATGGGCATTAAGAGGTCAACCGGTCGCTGAAAAGATTTAGGTGATGAAGAACTAATAGGTAGGAGGGCGTGTTTGAGAGGATCCGTCATGTTTAAAGAATGTGGTGATGTTGGTTCAAGAGGTTTCTCGTCTAAGGATGACAAAAGAAGTGGCGACCCTTCCTCTTGTACAGCAAGAATGGTAGAAGGAGACGTTTGGGAAATAGATAAATTAGATAACATCCGCTCACAGTATTGTAAGGATGTGGTGTAAGAAGGCTCATTTGTGAGAAGAGAACTCTAGGTGGTTAATTCCTTGATGGGTAAAGGAACGGCAAGGATTTCTTCTTGTCTTGATGGTGATGAAGGGGGTTCGGGTTCCTGCGTTAGTGAAGAGGCTTGATTCAGAATTTGTTCGATAGAGGGTTTTGGTTGGGATTCGAAGACTGCATGGATCTCGTGAACACTCTCCTCAGCTAAGATATCTTGGTTTATGTTACTGTTAGAAGAGTGATTCAGGAATGGTTTGTTGAAAATTTTCAAATTTCGGTTAGCAGGGGTGTTAGAATTATCGAGGGCTATATCCCCTGCATCAACCATTTCCTGCACTATGTTTTTCAACATCTTGTAGTTTTCATGACTGTGTCCCTTCACGAGGTGGAAGTTACAGAAGTCATTTTCTTTGTACCAAGAAGGTATGGCGCAAGTGGAATCAAACCCGGAGTGAGGTTTAACAGGAGGTAAGGTAATGGCTCCTGCTTTAAGCAATTTTTCCAATATCACACCATAAGTTTCTCCCAAGGGGGTGTAATTGATGGGCTCATCTTTATACTTATAGGTGGTTTGTGGCAGGGTATTAGATAAGGGTTAGGGCTAGGAGGAATACCTGTTGAATGTCGAGGAATGTGGAGGAATGAAAGTTAGATGTAGTGTGTTGCTGGGTAGTAGATCTAGGAATAGACTTATGATGGCTGTGATTCAGAAGTTCAAGAAATGTTATTAAAAGGACATACAAGATATTACTTACTGATTATTGATGAGGATGCAAGTCCAAGAACTATGATGACGATGGCAAAACTTAGGTAGGATGACCTGACAATCAGGAGATGAGCTATCTTCCCTCCCAACAAATAGATGAGTGTCACAAGGCTCTGGTTACTTAGTTGTAGTTTTTGGGCTTGATGTCCTTCTCTGCAAACTCTTCTTGTTTCTTTCACTTGTCTCTGTTCAGCCATGTAAATTTCGGATCCTTCCAATGACTTCCGATTTGGATCCACAAAAATCCAACCCTTTGTTTTTGGTTGGGAGTGGTCATTTACAGGGAACCAATGGCGGTTACGCAACCGACGGTGGTCGAGTAGGAACCGGTATCGGTCAGGTCAAAGCGGGCTATTTTTGTTAAAATTGCCAACTTTCCCTCCTTTTCTCCCGAGGGATTAGTTGCGGGCTTGGTCAAGTCATTATGAGGTTGGTTTTAGGTGCGAGTGAGGAGTAATTAGTCATGGGTGTGGATGTGGACCAAGTTATAGGTCTTAATTAGGTTAGTTTAGGGTTAAGACTAGGTCATGATGAGGTGGGCAAAATGAGGTAGCAGGTATGGCGATGTGGATTTATTAATTATAAGGTAATTAATAAATAATTGTGTAAGGTTTAGGTGATGAGGTTAGGTTTCGAAATGAGATGCGGGGCACAGGGGGTCGTAAGACACAAATTTGGTGTCTACAAAGGGCTTAACTCTTTTACATTTTCTCTAAGACTCTAAGATTTATCTTGATTAACTAGAAGGAATTTGTTTGTTATCTAATTTCAATAAGTGGTGGAGGAAATTTTATAACATTTATAACAACTCACAGGGGACCATTAGCTTGCTAACTTGGATGAACCCAATATCTACATCTATTCATTTGGGTATGGAGTCTGTATCATGAGATGATATGAACCTAGTATCAGAGCCTTTGAAATACCACTGCTTGCTTCTGTAGATTCCATCTTATCCTTCACTCCTTTCAACTCTCATAATGAAACTCTAGATTTTGTTATGAGAGTAGAAAATTGTTTTTGATATTGAATTTCACTCCTCACATCGTAAGCTTTGAGGATGGAAGATGGAGCATATTCTATTTTGGGCTTTCCATAAAAACTATATGTTGACCTTAGGGATGAGGCCTTCCGCAATTCATTCTAGAGAGAGTCGACAAGATTGCTAGTTTAGCCGATTTTAATTGCTCTGCATTTTTTTTAAGTTTGTAACTATCATAGGTAGCTAAGGATCTCCCTGCTATAAATATTGAGGGGACATGTTCTTTGTACCACCAAAGTGATATAAACAAGACCTATATATAAAATATCAAATCATACATGCCTCAAATGAGACATATAAAGTGTGAAAAAACACATTTTTTGCTGAAAATAAATATACTCCTACTCCTACACTAACCAGGATAGAAAAATCTAAACAAAACCTAAAAAAAGAGGAGAGAAATAGTTTCCTATATTTATAAAGTGTGTCCATGTGATTAATTTAGTAATAAGTATGGCCTATGATAAGAGTGGAAAAATTTCTCCCACTCTTCTACCCATGGTATCAACAAACAAAATGAATACCTCCTCAAGATACATATCATTTTGTCAGACACATTACAACTGACCCTTGGGGATTTAAATATTTTCCTCATGCTTTCAAGTGAGCATGACTAGCATTGGCATATCATTTGGCTCTTATGCAGCTAAACTCTTGATGAGATATGGTTGCAGAAATTTTTGGAGCGGATCTGTTTACATGTTGTTTTGTACTTTCATGTGCTTCTGCAAACAATTGACCTTCTTCTTTAATGATTTGTGTAGCAGTGTTGTCATACTTAGCTTCCTTTTCCTCCTCTACCTTAGCAAATTTTTCAGCAAATCCAGACTCTCTAATCAAAAGAAAAAATCCTTCAATGATTATATCTTAGTTAAGAGCTTCTGAATACGATTTAGGGGGAATGTTATGAGTAGTAGGATTTTAGATAAATGATGAGACCACAAAGGTTATGATTTATATGGGATCCTCCTTGCTAAAACATTCCTCTTAGTCTGATATGTAATCAAGTTCATCATTGTCCTATTGTGCTGGGGATTCCCCCTCTTATGTGATGGTCTTCGACTATGTAAATTTACCATCTAGTATAGCTTCACCTCCAAACATGAAGTTTATAAGGTAAAAATCCTCCAAAATTTCCATTTTCTGGATAGAATGGATAAGGGAGATATCTACAATTTCTTGGGGACTTAACTCATGATTTTAATCCTCTAAATTTATCTCAATCATCCCTATGTACTCCTCTTCTTTTGTATTTGGAGCTACTTTTTGTTCATATTTAAGGGATGACTGTTTGGGAAGAAAAGGGATAGAAGAGATGGGGTGGGATGGAAGGCTAGAAGATGGAGAAAGGAACTCAACCCTTGGAGTGGTATGACATGAAAGAGCTTGGGAAAGGGGGAAAGATGCACAAAGAGTTGGTGATTGACTTACCCATTGACAAGGTTGTCTCACACTTTACTCATATATTTCAATACCCTCAATCCACTACATAAGTGGAGGAAGCACTTATTATAAAAAAGTAAATCTTCTCCTGGGGGCTATAGTTTCTAGGAATAAGGCCTTTCCATAGAAAAGGTGCCTTACATACTATCTCTAATGCCTTCATTTGTGTTCTAGCCTAAAATTGGACCATGATTTCCTTAATTCTTTGTATCTTCTCTAGTAGATCAGCATCCTCCAGTTGACTGTAGCCATCGTATGCATACTTGTATCCCTCATAGGTCTCATAACCAAATTGATATTGGATTTTTCATATGGGTAAGCATAGCGTATTTGATCCTGGTTATACTGCTGGTGTGGAGAAGTTGTGAAGCTCTTTAGAGGTTGATGATACTTCTATAAGTGTGAATTCCATTGCGGGGCTGAAGTCATGATTGCACAACTTCATAGAGTGAAAGAAAATGAGAGACATGGAAAGAAAGATGAATGGAAATGGATGGAATAAAGGTCTGCAACATTTTAGAAGAGACTGTTTGGACCTTGCAGAGTTTCCAGATGTGCTTTTCATGTGCCTCCAAATGCTAAATCTCACCAAGAACACACTAACTTGATGAAGTGGGATGATAGGTTGCTTTGAGTCCCACTGGGCATGCCAGGAAAACTATTTATTATTATCCTTATGGATGAACCGTCAATTTTTTTAGATACCTTAGGTTAGTGGGACATGACCCCTAAGGTAACCTCCATATTTTAAATAATTTGGATCTTATTTGTAGTGTGAGATGAGGGTTGAAGAGAAATGAAACATAACACAAAACTAATAGAAGTGATGTGTTGAAAAAGGAGTTAATCAAGGACCCAACTACCTGAAATGGGGAAAATGTGAGCAATGAAAAGGGTGGATGAAATGCACCACAGGATAGAGAGATTCACATAGAACACCAGTTCAAACTCATTAATCATAGCTTTCAGAACCTGTAGTGAACATTAGAAATATGCATAGTATACCAACAATGAATACAGGATATTACAGATAGTAAAAACATGCAAAGGATGAACAAAATGCATCACAGGGCATATTATATTGCTCCAAAGTTGTGCACAATACAACAACAATAGGTAAGAGGCAAGAAAAATGCCATTACAAAGATCCTGGAAGAAGGCTTGAGTGTCATGTTCCTACCCTAAGAGGATTATAAAAAGGGACCTAAAAGAAAATGGGACTAACTCTTGATGATTTTATGTGAGCCCCCCATATTACAATATATAGGATGAGAAGAAGAGAAGAAAACAATATTGAACTTAGAATTTTCAACCAATTGTTCATTATAATAAATGAGATGAAGTGAGAGGAATAGATTTGTGAGATCTATCTCACATTACCCCATGATCTATCATTTTAAGTAGTGAGAGACATACTCATTTATTACATTATCAACTACTTTGAAACCTCTTCCCTTGGAGTGGGCTCACTTTTTAAGGAATAGGTGTTTTGCACAGAATGTTTCAGTTCTTAGAATAGAGTTGCTTCTATCCATTCATTCTCTTGAGAAATAGATAAGGGTTAGGGCTAGGAGGAATACCTGTTGAATGTTGGGAGGGTGCGCGTGTACCGTAGAAAGAGATCGGATCGATTGCGAAGAACTCATTTTTGTCTAGGAACGACTACCTATAAGTAAGAATACAAGACCACCAGATTTTAGTTAGACAATAAATGAGGGAACTACCTTGGGCCCAGGAAATATTAGACTTCCTTTCAAAGGTGGTCAGTTCCCCTCTTAATATGAATTAACACAAGTTCTAACAAAGAAGTTATTGCCAAATTACAATTGAATTACCTTGTTAAAAACAATAGAGGAAAGGCTGGTTTTGGTTTGAGTCACAGTGACCGATGCCAGTCACTATACAACCGACTGTAGTTATACACCAGTACCGGTTGCTGATAACCAATATCGGTAGGGGAAGTGATTTAAGGACTTTTAATGAAGGTTGGCTATAAGGTGGCCATGGTGTTTATAAGGCTGGTAAATGATTAGGGATAAGTAATGGGGTGATGGAGAAGATTTAGAGAGTATGGAGGTTGTTCTTGGGGCAATGTAAGGGTAGAGGAATGATAGTTAGATGTAGGGTGTTACCAGGTAGTAGATCTAGGAGTAGACTTATAATTACTGTGATTCAAAATTTCAAGAAATGTTATTAAAAGAATGTACAAGACACTACTTACTAGTTCCTAATGAAGATACAGGTCCAAGGACTATGATGACGAAGGAAAGGCTCATGTGGGATGATCCAAAAATCAAAAGATGAGCTAGCTTCTCTCCCAATGCTTGGATGAGTGTCACTGGGCTCTAGTTACTCAATTACGGTCTTGGGCTCGATGTCCTTCTCTGCAAACTCTTCTCTTTCCTTCACTTGTCTCTGCTCTGCCAAGTGAATTCTCGATCTTTTCAATGAATTCTAGATCATTTGTTTTTGGCTGGGGGAGGCCATTTGTTTCACTCGGAAATGCTTCGTTCCTTATAGAAATAGATAAGGTTAGGGTTAGGAGGAATACTTGTAGAATGTCGAGATGGTGTGCGCGTACCGTAGAGAAAGATCAGGTTGACTGCGGAGAGCTCCTTTTTGTCTGGGAAGGACTACCTGCAAATAAGAACACAAGACCACAAGATTTGATTAAACAATAAATGAGGAAACTGCCTTGGGCCCAGGAAATGTAAAACTTCCCTTCGAAGGTGGTCAGTTTCCCTGCTAATATGAATTAACACAAAAATACTGTAAAATATCAATCAAATTGCTTGGCTGAACTGGGTAGGGGAAAGGCTGTTTTTCCTGGTTTTGATCAAAGGAACCGATGCCGGTTACCTATAACCGATGGCGGTTACTGATAACCGATACCGGTTGGTTCTAGGATCTTCTGGGGCCGGTTGTGGAGTTTGTAAGGGCTGATTTTTGGGATGATATTGGGAAATGGGATGGTTAGAAGGTAAGAAATGATAGTTAGAGGCAATGGTACGTTGGATATGGATTCAGGAACGGATTTGGGAGGACTGTAATTCCAAAGCATAAGGAATGTTATAATGGAGGATATGCAAGATGTAACTTACTGGTTTTTGACGAAGATGCCAGTTGATCTCCTTGGCTGCCAACTCTTCTGGCTTCTTCACTCGTCTCTGCTTGGTCAAGTGAAGTTCTGGACTCTGCTGATCGCTTTGGACTCTCCTTGATTAAAAATCCTTCGACTGATCTCCAAAATGAAATTCCGATCCGTTGTTTTGGTGTGGGGAGCCCATTTACAGGGAACCGATGGCGGTTGCGTAACCGACGGCGGTCGAGTAGGAACCGGCATCGGTTAGGAAAAAGTAGGCTAGTTTTAGTAAAATAGCCCACCTTCCGCTGCTTTTCCTCCCGAGAGATCAGTTGCGGGCTTTGTCAAGTGGCTAGAAGGTCGGCTTTGGGTGCGAGTAAGGAGGCATTAGTTATGGATGTGAGTCTAGACCAAGTCATCGGTCTTAATTAGGTTAGTTTAGGGGTTAGGGCTAGGTCATGGTGAGGTGGCCAAGTGAGGTGGTAGGTAAGGCGATGTGGATTTATCAATTACAAGGTAATTAATAAATGATTGTGTGAAGTTTAGGTAATGAGGTTAGGGTTGCGAAATGGGATGCGGGTCACAAGGGGTCGTGAGACACGAATTTGGTGTCTACATTAGCCCTTATTGTCGTGTAGCTTGTTCTGTAAAGCTGCGCGGACAATAATATGAAGTGGTTTCTCATGTTAAAAGATATAGGTAATACCCCCTCAAATCTATCACAGATTAAGTGAACGGGAAATCAGGGATAGGGGTTGATAAAGGGTAAATGTGGTAGAGAGGATGGTAAGGTGATGGTGTAGGTCCAAGGAAGCAGACGCATGTTGAAATGCAATAGGTACTGACGAGGGTACATGATTTGACAAGCAAACCTGCAATGTAGAGTCAAAGGGTCGATAGTTTAATCCAAAAACAAGGGTGATATAATCCTAGGTATCCAAGGCATAGGAAGTAGCTCCAGGGTATATAACAGGTAAGGTACGGAACGTTTAGGCATGTGCGGCGTACCAAATGGTTGGTTTGGTTGAGATAACGTCCACGGTCAGGTCTAGGCAAAGGTTGGGTCATCCGATCTAAAGTCAGGACCCTAATCATGCTAAAACACGAACAGGTGAGCTCGATGAACAAAAAGGGCTACATGATGGATGGATAAATTAAAGCGGTGATTGTGGTATGGTATGGTTAGATTGGTGCGGTCCTTAGGTCGGGGCCAAATGGTTAGGTTCGGCCTTGGGGTCGGGCCAAATGGGTTGGTTGCGGCCTTGGGTCGGGCCAAATGGTAGGTTGAGGCCTTGGGTCGGGCCAAATGGTAGGTGAGGCCTTGGGTCGGGCCAAATGGGGTGGTTGAGGCCTTAGGTCGGGCCAATTGGTAGGTTGAGGCCTTGGGTCGGGCCGAATTGCTAGGTTGAGGCCTTAGGTCGGGCCAATTGGGTAGGGGTTGAGGCCTTAGGTCGGGCCAAATGGTAGGTTGAGGCCTTAGGTCGGGCCAATTGGTAGGGTTGAGGCTTAGGTCGGGCCAATTGGTAGGTTGAGGCCTTAGGTCGGGCCAAATGGTAGGTTGAGGCCTTAGGTCGGGCCAATTGGTAGGTTGAGGCCTTAGGTCGGGCCAATTGGTAGGTTGAGGCCTTAGGTCGGGCCAAATAGGTAAACAAATGGTGTTCATCCAAGGTGGATATAGGCGATATGTGGTTAAAAAAGAGGCAAGTGGTAAACAGGGGCAAAAAGATAAAATTGGGGGAAAGTTGGGATTAACACCGATGTTCGATTCTACATGACCGATATCGGTGAAGGGACCGATACCGTTTTTTTAGGGCAAAAAAGGAAACCGACATCGGTTAAGGTCGAAAAACCTATAAAAGAAAAATACGGCCTGTCATTGTCACTTTTGTTTTTTGTAATCCAAATTTGACTTGTCTGACGTGGAGAGTTGATTTGGAGGGGTATTGAGTGAGGTGGAGCTATTTGATTGGTGGAGAGAGTGGATAGTGGGCCCGAATAGTTGAGGAGGCGGCAGGTGATTGGCCGGGGACCCAGCAGATCAGGATTGGAGCCATGGCACAGGCAGGAGGAGCTGGAGGGGCTGGACCAGCTGGACCGCCACCACCCATCCCACCACGACGACGTGTCGTCGTAACCGGTAGGTTCTAAACTCTTTAGTTTAGGCATTTGGTTGTATTAATTGAAATTGGGGGTTTGGGTAGGAATTTAGTTGTTGTAGGAAAGGAGGAGTAAATAGACGTAATTTGAAAAAGAGAGAGGGTAAATAGGTAAGATAGGGTAAGGCGGCTAGTGTGTAAGATTTGGGGGGGTGTTTGGGTGGGTAAATGGGTAGAAATAGGTGAAAATGGTCTTTGGGGGCCGCGCGGGGGGGTTCGGCTCGGGGAGAGACAGTGACCGATGTTCGGTCACTAAGCGACCGGCATCGGTCGAAAAAAATGCAGGGTAAGGTTGTGTTGGGGGAACCGGTGTCGGTCGCGCATCGGCCGGTATCGGTGGGGTTGGGATGGGTGGGGGAGGATTTTTGTGGGTTGGGTGGTTGAGTGGTGGGTTGGGTTGGTCGTTTAGTGTGTGGGTTGGGTTGGTTTGGTTTAGGGTGTGGGTTGGGTTGGTTTAGGGGTTTAGGGTGTGGGTTGGGTTGGTTTGGTTTAGGGTGTGGGTTGGGTTGGTTTAGGGTATGGGTTGGGTGAGTTGGTTTAGGGTATGGGTTGGGTGAGTGGAGGGTATGTGTTGGGTGAGTTGGGGGTTTAGGGTTTAGGATAGGTTTGGGTGGCTTGGTTTAGGGTGTGGGTTGGGTGAGTTGGGGGTTTAGGGTTTGGGATGGGTGGGGGTGGCTTGGTTTAGGGTGTGGGTTGGGTGAGAGAAAGTCAAGGTGGGGTAGGGGGGATAGAAAAGGGGGTTTAGATGATAAAGAGTATATGTTGTAATAAGGAAGTAGGTTTAAGATGGTGGGTTGATTTTGGCCTGCACGTCAGCAGTTGACGATGCGTGTAGTATGCCTCATTATTTGAGTCGGCTAGGCCACACGTATCTGCGGCGCATTGGGCCCCCATGCGCGAGTAGGATTGGTGAGTCCAGAGGTACCGAGCGATAGAGGAGACTCATAGTCTGATGGTCGCCCTCATCGAGAGATGGGACCGGCGGCCAATGTGTTCCATCTGCCGACCGGAGAGCTGAACGCTGCACATTGAGGATGTGTATCGCATCCTGCTGCTACCGATCGAGGGAGAGGCAGTCTTCCAGGTAAGAATTCAGAACTGCAATGGACAGCATACTGCAGGTTTTTGGGATGCAAGCCGCGCTACTTACCTATCACATCACAGCGCGAGTATCGGGTACGGTGATAGGTACCCGCGCGCACAGACATGAGACACTTCTTGCTGTGTTGATGATGATAGGGGTCACCTGCTTCGCCCCTCCGGATCGGAGGGAGGTCGCTTCCCACTGGGCATGGATGGGGGTGCTACTGGAGATGGTGGAGGAGCACACCTATTTTGCATGGGCACCAGTATATCTGGTGCAAGTATACAGGGAGTTATGGGGTTATCGCCGGGAGGAGGCGATTTGGTATTTGTCTCGACCTTTTTGGTTGCACTGTTGGCATACAGCACATCGTATGCATCAGGCCAGTAGGGCTCCCAGCAGCCAGGGGCCAACAGATCGTATACCGATAATGGCTTTCAGAGGGTGGTTGGGGGTTGTAGGACAGCCACGAGCAGTTGTTGCAGGTCGGGATGTGGCCTACTATAGACATATGCTAGAGGGCCTTACCGTAGTAGACATTATATGGAGACCCTACAGAGGTCACCAGCCTGGCAGAGGAGCCCGCGTACAGCTGCGCTTGATCCAGTATACGTTCTGGATAGCAGGGCGGAGGCCGGGAGAGTACGAGCGGATACCCTTAGAGAGGGTACGCAGGCAGATAGGGCTGCCACAGGACGAGGCCACCTCCTTCCCGCAGTACAGGAGGGATGATGTAGAGGCCCCACTGCCAGCAGCCACAGCCGTGGGATCCAGACTGGTAGCGAAGAGACCAGCAGGTGGGGGGTGTGGATGATTCCGGGTGCAACGGCAGCATACAGGGTCTGGTGGGCGGGACAGAGAGCAGCGAGGATAGTACCGCCTGCGCAGCCAGACTTGGCGGCAGTTAACGGCAGAGAGAGATCAGCTCCGGGGGCAGGTGCAGCTTTTACAAGGGACAGTTGGCTGCTGCACAGGCACAGGTAGGGGTCCTACAGGGGCAGCTAGCCCAGGCTCAGGTACCGGCACAGGCACAGGGAGCACCGCTACCAGTACCACAGCCACAGGTGCAGGTACACAGGCTCAGGCAGTAGCACAGGCAGCGCCACCACCCCAGCACCACAGCCACAGGTGCAGGTACAAAGGCAGCAGTACAAGTACCAGCACCACCGCCAGCAGTGGTACAGCCACAGCCCCAGGCACAGATACAGGTACAGGTACCACAGGTACAGGTACCACAGCCACAGGCTCCACCAGCGGCACCAGCACAGGCACAGGGGGGACTGTGGGTGGGTGTCAGGGACCCAGCCCCAGTTCCTACAGTGGCGCGAGATCGGTATAGGAGGTTAGAGCAGAGGCCCGTTATTATCAGGATATTCTTGATAGTAGCGGAGTCGATTATCAGGCATAATGCAGCGCATAGGGCAGAGACCTCTCGGAGCCAGAGGTCTCAGTGAGGCGCAGCCACAGCTGGTGGGTCCGTCACTGGCAAGGAGGGCGAGAGGCACCACAAGGACCAGCAGGGAGAGGTGCCGAGGGCGGTGGGGAGAGCTGATAGATCCCCGACATGGTTTTGTATAGGGACATGGGCACCGGTCTGCGAACCGGTTGTATTGATAGAGGCCTGCGTGCCTATATGTATTCATTGTTTTGATTCATTTATTTATTATATACCGGCCTGCGAGCCGAGTACGGGTTGTACATTTGATACCGGTCTGCGAGCCGAGTCGATATTTTTGGTAGGTATTGCGTCCTGCGTGCCGGCTTTGGTATATTATGAGATCACAGAGGCCCCGATGTAGGGCACATTGTATTTTGAAAACTGGGATATATATATAGATGATGTTTTGATCCACATGCTGTGTGTAAAATGTGTTGAAACAAATGATTGGTAATATATAGAATGTGTGATGAGTTTAATTGACATGTTGATAGGTAGATGATGCTGATGTTTTTGTTTGTTTGTGCGTATATATGATTGTCAGGCTATGTGATAAATTGGTGGTTTGTGAGAGTGTGATATATGTAACTGATGAGTTGGATCGAAATGATGTATAGAGTGATAGTTTTTTGGTATCTGTAGTTGATGGTTTGGTGTATCTGTATAAAATAATGATTTTAATGAAAATGTAATATTATATGTGGGGGATGAACAAAATGTGGTTAAATTGTGTTGTTTATGCAGGAAAAAGAGGCGGGCGCAGACCAAAAAATTTAGATGAGAAAGAAGAAAAAGAAACCCTGTTTCACAACGAAGTGTGTCCGGTATCGGTTAGGTACCGTGTCGGTAGGCTGACGTACCGCGTACGTTTGTTCTACTTTTTGTTGAAAGGTTGGCGCATACGAGCACATCGTAGGCATAAGGCCAGTAGGGCACCCGCAGCCCGGGCCACAGATCGTATACCGATATGGCTTCAGAAGGTGTTGGTGGGGGTTGTAGGCCAGTCCCCGAGCAGGTTGTTTGGCATGTAGGTTGATGTGGCCTCAAGCCCATATTGCTAGAGGGCTTACTGCAGTAGACATTATATGGAGACCATACAGAGGTCACCAAAGCCTGCAGAGGAGCCCTCTAGGAGTCGACAGACAGAGGCGCTTGATCCAGTATACATTCATGGATAGCAGCGACGGAGGCCAGGGAGAGAGAGTCCGACGCGGATACCTTAGAGAGGGTACGCATGGCAGATGTGGCTGCCAAGGACGCGCCACATCCATTCCCTCGTACAGGAGGGATGTGTAGAGGCCCCACTGCCAGCACCACAGCCTTGTGGAGCCAGACTGGGGGTAGCGGAGAAGAGAACAGCGTGGGGGGTGTGGATGATTGTGCCGGGTGAACAACGGAAGCGAAGACAGGTGGTATGGTGGGCGGAGAAAGGAGAGCCAGAGAAGGATCACGTACCGCATGGCAGATAAGAACATGGCGACTGGCAGTAGTTACGGCAGAGAGAGGATCAGATCCGGGGGCAGGTGCAGCTTTTACAGGGACAGTTGGCTGATTGCACAGCACACGGTAGGGGTCCTACAGGGGCAGCTAGCCCCAGGCTTAGGTACAGGCACAGGCACAGGGAGCACCGATACAGTACCACGCCACAAGAGGTGCAGGTACAGGCTCAGGCTAAGGCATGCACAGGGCAGCGCCACCACCAGCACACCGCAAAAGGCTTGCAGGTTACAGGCAGAGTAGAGTAGCACAGGTGACCAGCGACCACCGCCAGCGTGGTACAAGTCCACAGCCCAGGCACAGATTCACAGGTACAGGGTAACCACAGGCAAATGGTACAACAAAGCCACAGAGACCCATACACCAGCAGGCACCAGCACAGGGCACAGGGGCGGTCACTGTTAGTGGGTGTCAGGGAACAGCCGAGATTCCTACAGGGGCGCGAGATAGGTCATGGAGGTTAGAAAGCAGAGGCGTTATTATAGGATATTCTTGATAGTACCGGAGTCGGAGATCGGCCATGCAGCTATGAGAGCAGAGACCTCGCGCCGCAGCCAGATGATCTCAGTGGCGGGGCAGCACAGTGGCGGTCTGTGCAAAGGGCAGGAGGCGAGAGGCGGCCATAGGGGACCAGAGTGGGGGAGGTGCCGAGGGCGGTGGGAGCGATGCTAGATCCCCGACTATGGTTTGTATAGGGACATGGGCATCGGTCGGCGAACCGGTTGTATGATAGGAGTACTGCGTGCCTATATGTATCATGGTTTTGATCATTTTATTTATATTATAACGGCCTGCGAGCGAGTACGGTTGTACATGATACCGGCCTGCGAGCTAGAGTTATTATTGTGATATGAGCGACCGGTTGCGAGCCGATGACAGCGATATTTTTGGTAGGTTGCGGCCTGCGTGCCGGATTTGGTTTATATTAGCGATCACAGGAGGCCCCGATGTAGGGACCTTGTATTTTTGAAACCTGGGATATATATATAGATATGTTTTGATCCCATCTGTGTGTTACAAATGTGTTGAAAACAATATGATTGGTAAAGATAGAATATGTGATGAAGTTTACATTGACATGTTGATAGGAGATGATGCTGAGGTTTTTGTTTGTTGGTGCGTTATATATGATTGTCAGGTTATGTGATAAATGGTGGTGGTGTTTGTGACAGTGTGATAATAACTGTGAGTTGGATCGAAGAATGAGGTAAAGAGGGATAGTTTTTGGTATCTGTAGTGATGGTGTGTGTATTCTGTTGTAAAATAAATGATGTTTAATGAAAAATTAATATTAGATGGTGCATGGACTGAACAAAAAGGTGGTCAAATTGTGTTGTTTATGCAGCAAAGAGGCGGGCGGCCGCGCAAAAATTTAGATGAGAAATGAAGGAAAAGAAAAGAACCCTGTTTCAAAAAAGGAAATGTGGTGTAACCTGTTAGGTTAGGTAAACGATTGGCGGTAATCTGACAGACCGATATCGGTTAGGCAACGATACCGGTTATTTAGGTATGGGCTTTGTCTAAAATAAAAAAAGCTAGGTGGCATTGGAAACTAAGGGTTAATTTTAGAGCCATGCAAGAGGTTAATTAACACGCGAGCGAACGCGACGCGTTTTTTTGACGCTGCGACGGTTTTTTTTGCATGATAATTGAGTGTAAGGAGAGAAGAGACAAGAAAAGGGAATTGTTTGATCTGAGATCAGAAGATAGCAAGGACAGGTTTGAAAAAAAAAGGTATGTTGGTGCTAATGGTAGGACGAGAGGGGAAACATTCCATCAGTCGGGACAAGAGAGAAGAACAAGGGCCCACTCAAGCTACTGCAACCCAAGAGGTAAACGTTTGGTTGTGATTTTATTTATGCATTGATTTTGTGAAGAAAATGGGGTGGGAGAGGTAGAATAGGTGGGGTGGGAGAATGAGGAAAGAAAGCATGATAACAAGGGTGCAGGTTGAGTAAGTGTTATCAAGGAGGGCCAATCAGGGGTTTCCGGTATGTTTGTATGTAAAAAAGGAATAAAACGAGCAAATTGTTGTCGTAGGTGGTTGTTTTTAGGGAAAGGTGTGAATATAATTGACAGTGACCGGTAGCGGTTAGCGGAGAAACCAGGTTATCAGGTTACTCAACGATATCGGTTATGTATAAACCGGTACCGGTACTGGAGAAGAAGAAATTTCCAGATGTTTGAAAAAGACCCTAATGGATTGCATGGTTGTTTGTCGTTTGGTGTATGCAGGCAGAGACAGGGTTTTGAGGATATAAATGATAGTGTGGACAGCGCCTATGTCGCGAATTCGAGCGGATGTAAACACCAGCGGAAGGGACATGATAAACGTTGGGTTAAGTGGAAGCCGTTATATTCACCGAATCGCAACCGTAAACCATGGTATGGTTACAGGCGTGATTGAGAGATGGAATCCTGAGACAATACCTTCTATCTCGCCAACAGGTGAAAATGACAGTAACATGGAGGATTGTGTTTCGGAGTTGAGACTCCCATTACAGAGAAAATGTTTTTCACCAGGCAACTACCTAGCGCGGGCCGGGGCGCAGCGCCAGCGATAACAGAAGTGTTTGGTCCATATGCAAGAGACTTAACACAGCGAGGTTTGTCATTCAAATATGGGGTAAGTATGCAGGCACACCCTGAGGAGGAACAAGGATTCAGCAGTGCTTTATGATGCGGTAGGGTATTATGCGTTACCAAGGGGCAGAAGGGGGAAGTTCCAAAGGCATTGATGGGTGTTTTTTTTTTATTTGGGAGATGAATAGAGAGGAAGCGACTTTGCATGGGCACCTGCATATTGTGGCGGAGGTATACAGGGGTTTATGGGCTTGTAGGCGAAGTCACAGGAACACAAGTTGGATTGCGCCATACATTACACTGTTGGCATATGAGCACATTGTTTGTGTGCGACCAATGGCCAATCATCCGAGGTAAGAGAGACCGGAGTACAGAGGTTGGGATTCCGATCGAGGGGTCCGACAGAACAAGAGGCAAGAGCTCAGGCCGTGTCGGGTGACATTGAGTATTATCGGCAGGTATGGAGGAGAGTGACAGTTGCAGATATCTGTGAGGCCTAGGGGGGGAACTATATGGTAACCGAGAAATCGTGAGGAGTTGAGAGGTTGTGTAGAGCGATTGCGGGGGATCGCGGGGCACAGGACAGGTGAGTAGAGGAGGATTCGATTAGATCGGTTTGCGGCGACCAATTGGATTTGTGCAGGACATACCAAGGCTGTCGACCATATATGAGGATCGATGCCGAGGCACGTATTCTCACCTCCTCGGCCAACACCTTCCAGAAGGGCCCGAGGAGGATGATCGCAGCCGATCGCAGTGGGTAATGAACGCAGGAAGGAGGAAAATAGGAAGACAGGGGCCAACTAGAGTTATGGGGGTAGAGAGCTGCGAGGTGTACGCGTCACACAGGACATAGCTTATGCGATTACAGACCAGAGAGGAACTCGGCTGCCAGCGTTTGGTTAGGCAGTTCAAACGCAAGCTGAAGATACACGAAGATGTTAGCGGTTGGCAGAGTCCGAGCCAGCCGAGACTAGAGACTGGAGTCTTCCATGCGATTGAGGGAGTATTCACATGTTACAGGGAGCGATTGGCAGATCAGTGGCGATTGCTCACTGCTAGCGCTGGTCTCTGCTACGGGTACAATAGCCGCGGTAACTTTGAGGGAAGAGAGGCCCAGCGAGAGAGACGTTGTGAAGAGGTCGGGTGAATCTCACCAATAAGGTCTAAACCCCATTGTGAGAAAGGCCAAAGATCTCGTGCGACCTGTAGCGGGTGGCTAGGAGTATGTTGAAGATTGGCATGTTGTTGACACATGACACAGCGCTTAACATATTCGTAGCAGTCGTTATTGAGAGTAGGCCAATAATAACCTAGGCGAAGGATTCGTTTAGCCACGGCAAGGCCGCTAAAATGTCCACCACAAATACCGTCATGGACCTGTTGGATGGTATGAGTGGCCTCCATGCCAGTTAGACAGCGAAGGAGGATACCATCAAAGCCACGTTTATAGAGGAGTCCCCCCATGACAAACATAACGCGAAACACTTTTAAGAAAAGCACGTTTGCCGTTACTAGTAAGATCAGGTGGGAGGACAGAGATTGTAAGGTAGTCATGAAATTGGTGGGTTACCAGGTATCCTGTGAATTAGTAGACACAGTATTTATCATACAAACTACCGGGGTTGAATAGGATGGGGCAAAAAGTTGTTGGACCACGACGAATAATTCAGAGTCAGTTGGCGCGGCGGGAATTTGCGAGGCTAAGCAAGCCATAGTATCCGCAAATTTGTTAGTGGAGCGGGGAATGGTTTGTATAGAATAGTGGGTAAATAAAGCTAGAAGTGAATCCACATGGTGTTTGTATTTTTGAAGTTCCTCGTTTTGCATTGGTAGACGCCCATAACTTGATTGACTACCAATTGAGAGTCGCCAAAAATGTTGATAGATTTGATACCTAAGTGTAACGCAACTTGGAGACCTAGAACAAGGGCCTCGTATTCCGCTGTATTATTAGTGTGATCGAGAGCTTAAGACGTCGTTCGGCAAGAAGCGCTAATGGGCTAAACGCGCTCTTGGCGGAAATCAGCGTTGGTGAGAATATCCTGAAGAGATATTCAAGGTAGGGTATTTGTATTTTCGAATGAAACAGCCTCGGTACCATATACCAATGAAAAAGTGTGGCATTATTGGCGTACAACGAAATGCTAGTACGATAAGCCCAAAGGCAAATGGAATGTGGATCGTGCCAATTTCTTCCAGATTCTTGACGACTTTTCCTGAGGCTTTTTGGTTAGAGTTTTATTAGAAGATTCATATCAGCCTACCCATGGCCTGCGGATAGTAAGGCGATGAGAGCTAAAGGTTTGATACCAAGTTGTCACAAGGTCTTTTAACCCACTTATTTTTTGAAAGATTTACCTTATCCTGTTATTAGGCGATGAGGAATACCAAAACAACAGATAATGTGATGGTTAATGAATTTGACAATTTTCTCTTTTTTGATTGAAATGAGTGGAACGGCCTCCACCCATTTTGTGTAATATTCGGTCGCTGTGATTATCCAACGGTGACGTTGTGAAGATGTCGGGTGAATCTCACCAATAAGGTCTAAACCCCATTGTGAGAAAGGCCAAAAGTCTCGTGCGACCTGTAGCGGGGGCTAGGAGTATGTGAAGATTGGCATGTTGTTGACACATGACGCAGCGCTTAACATATTCGTAGCAGTCGTTATTGAGAGTAGGCCAATAATAACCTAGGCGAAGGATTCGTTAGCCACGGCAAGGCCACTAAAATGTCCACCCACAAATACCGCTCATGGGACCTGTTGGATGGTATGAGTGGCCTCCATGCCAGTTAGACAGCGAAGGAGGATACCATCAAAGCCACGTTTATAGAGGAGTCCCCCCATGACAACATAACACGAAACGCTTTTAAGAAAAGCACGTTTGCCGTTACTAGTAAGATCAGGTGGGAGGACAGAGATTGTAAGGTAGTCATGAAATTGGTGGTACCAGGTATCCTGTGACGTAGTAGACACGGTATTTATCATACAAACTACCGGGGTTGAATAGGATGGGGCAAAAAGTTGTTGGACCACGACGAATAATTCAGAGTCAGTTGGCGCGGCGGGAATTTGCGAGGCTAAGCAAGCCATAGTATCCGCAAATTTGTTAGTGGAGCGGGGAATGGTTTGTATAGAATAGTGGGTAAATAAAGCTAGAAGTGAATCCACATGGTGTTTGTATTTTTGAAGTTCCTCGTTTTTGCATTGGTAGACGCCCATAACTTGATTGACTACCAATTGAGAGTCGCCAAAAATGTTATAGATTTGACACCTAAGTGTAACGCAACTTGGAGACCTAGAACAAGGGCCTCGTATTCCGCTGTATTATTAGTGCAAGGGAAATCAAGTCGGAATGAAAGAGGCATAGGTTCAGCGTTGAGAGGAATGAGAACAACGCCGGCTCCTCCGCCGCGCTGGCATTTAGATCCATCGAAGAAGAGGGTCATTGGGTACAACTCCTCTGTGAGGGAAAGAGTAGCGATGAGTTCGTCGGGGAAGGTAAAATTGGTAAATAGTTCCCCAGGTAGAGGGGCCTCCGCAAGTTGATCTGCAAAGTTTGTCCTTTGATTGATTTCTGTTGTATAAACTCAAGGTCGAGGTCGGCGAGGAGCATGAGCCATCGAGCGATGCGTTGGTTTAGGTGTGGTTTGGTGTACATATAATGAATGGGGTCTGTGTTGGTGATGACGAAAGTTTTGTGATTCAGGAGGTAATGTCGGAGTTTGGTGGCGACGAATGATAGGGCCAGGCACAATTTTTCTACATGCGTATACCTAGTCTCGTAATCCACGAGGGTACGACTTATATAGTAAACGGCCTGCTCTCGGCGTGCCGGGTCTCGATGGGCGAGCATAGCTCCTATAGCATGGTCAGTGGCGGAAAGATAAAGGTAGAAAGGACGGTCGTCCTGGGGTTGGGATAAGTACAGGTGGCTGCAAGAGATATGTTTTGAGAGCTTCGAAGGCTGGTGACACTCCTCACTCCATTGAAAGGCAACGTCCTTTTTTAGAAGGTGATGAAAAGGGTGACATCGATCTGAGAGTTGGGAAATGAAACGCCGGATGGATTGAAGTTTACCCTGCAAACTACGCAATTGTTTAAGGTTTTTGGGTGGGGGCATTTCTAGGATAGCTTTTACTTTAGATGGATCGACCTCAATGCCACGTAAAGAGACGATAAAGCCCAGAAGTTTTCCCGAAAGGACACCAAAGACACATTTCTTTGGTTGAAGACGGACAGAATATTGTAACAGGCGATCAAAAATAATGGTTTAAAACATCGAGATGTTCACTGCGATGTTTAGACTTGCCAAAGAAGATCATCAACGTAATCTTCGAGGATAGTGTGCATAATGTCATGGAAAATGTAGGTCATAGCCCGCTGATAGGTCGCACCAGCATTCTTAAGGCCAAACGGCATTACACGGTAACAGAAAGTTCCCCAAGGAGTTATGAAGGCAGTTTTGTGTTGATCGGCAGGGGCAACCAAAATTTGGTTGTATCCTGAAAAGCCATCCATGAGAGAAAGCATTTCATGACCCGCAGTGAGATCAAAAAGTTGATCAATACTTGGGAGGGGGAAGTCATCCTTAGGGCAAGCGAGGTTAAGATCCCGAAAATCCGTGCATATCCGAAGTCCCCCCGTCACTTTCGTGACAGGTACGATGTTAGAAATCCATTGAGGATAGTCAATAGGCAGAATGAAGGAAACAGAAAGGAGTCGTTGGAGCTCCTCTTTGACCAAGAGAGCAATGCGTGGATGCATTTTTCTCAATTTCTGCTTGACTGGTTTGGAATCGGGGTTTTAGAGTGATGTTATGGACGGCAATGGTAGGATCAATTCCTGGCATGTCAGCGTAAGACCATGCGAAAGCTGGGTTGCGAGCACGGAGAAGGTGGTAAAGGCGGCTCGTTCTGATGTGTCAAGTGATTTTCCGATCTTCACTATGTGAGGATCTTCCTCCGTGTGGATGTTGATTTCTATAGTAGATTCGTTCAGCATGGTTTGAGTTTCAGATGGTAAGGCACGTTGAATATAAGAATCATCCGCGCCTCGGTAAGTGAGGATGGAGTCGTCATCCTGACATTCAACAACATTAATCAAAGGTGAATCCTCTTCGATCATGTCTGGATATAGAAGGGGAAGAGAAGATGGGTCCTCATTATCGCGTTGATAAGTGAGAGGACCTATGAAGATAGCATTTATGAAAAAAAAAGTTAGGAGGGATAGATTCAGGGTCCATCGATTCTGTGGGAGATGATGGCAAAGTGGGTGATGATGGTTCAGTAGGGGCGACGTCCTCTTCTTCCAGGATACAGCTGACAGGAGGTGTCTCCTGCGTAGGTGTTTCGAAAAAACCAAGACCACTGCGATCATTATGTTTGCGTGTGGTGATGGGGATGAGAGTATGTCGGCCTTGTTCGTAAAGGCCAAAACCAAAGCCTTTCTACGCACAGCGAGTCAGAAGGTGAGGGCGAAACGAACGATTTGTCAAGTATTGAAAAATCGGACTGGAAGGGAACCACACCAAGAGGAGGTTCATGGGGTAATGGAGGATGCGTCAACACCCCCATAGGTTAGGTTAGTGTGACAATGGGGTGGTCCGTAAGGGATTATCTCCCCCACGCGACGGTCGTAGGTGGGGTGTGCATGTAATTGTCCGTACTCCTGCGGGGTAGGGAAAGACACTAACGTATATAGGCGATACTCCCCCAGCGTAAGGCGATGAAAACGTCTACTAAGGGGTCGGAGGTTGGGATGTTAGCTGCGGGAAGAGAAGTGGTTTGTGCGACGGGTGGTTTCATCAGTTGTAGGTGCAGTTGAGGTGGACGGTTGAGGTATATTGGAAGGAAGATGGTTGGGTTGAATGTATGGGTGTTCTTAATTGGTATAAGCACATCGTTTGGGCGGTTATAACATATTACAAGTTTTGAAGGGGGGAGGATCAGCTTTTACAGTGTAGGACTTCCCCTCGTACTCAAATTTTATACATCGATGTAATGTTGAGGGAACGCATCCCATGGCCCGGATCCAAGGACGACCCCAAGCAATATATTATATTGGAACTCTCCTTCAAGGACATAGAAGAGTTTGGGCAAAGTACGTGGGCCTACGCGAATGTTGAGGATCACGGTGCCTAAGGTAGAAGTAATAGCGTCATTGAATGATCGCAACATGATGGGGTTGGCACACATGCAACTAGAAGGGATGTTCATTTGTTGGAAGGCTTTTGAAGAGATGATGTTTAGGCTAGCGCCCCTGTCAATCATAACCCGACGTACTCGAATGTCTCGGACGTAAGCGGAAATGAAAAGGGCAGGGTCAGGGTCTTCTGTACCAAAGTCGATAATTTCATCTTCCGAGAAACTAACCGCAGCGGCTTGTTGTTTTGAGACAGAAGTGGTGGGGGGGATGGATCGTTTGGTGAGAGAGGCAACGTGGTTGGGTGTTAGAATGGAGGTAACGGGTAGGGTTTCGTTGGGTAAAACCTCTATCCCTTGAAGGATCTCAACGAGAGCTTGTCGATGAGATTCAGAGGTCTGAATGAGATCATATAGTGTCATCTTTACGGGCGATTGATGAAGCTGTTTGATCATGGTTCGATGGGCAACTCCATTAGAGACGGGATAGGCGGGTCCGCGAATAACCACTTTAGGTGGTGGTGTAATCGGGATGGTTGAAGGAGAAAGAGATGCCGCAGGTGTGTTTTCTTTCGCTTTTCCATTGTTTTTTCTGTCCTCGAGTAGCGACACTAATCATATTAATCTCGTAAACCTGAGATGAAGAAGATGGTTGGGATAATTCATGGTCTTTAAGAGGTGGGGTTGTAATAATGATCGATCTTGGTGAGGCGGGGACAGATGGTTATAATAGAAGGAATTGACGCTAGAGGTCTCTCCCTTCGTAAGTTGTCTTTCTTAATCTTTCGATCCGGAAGAGGTGACTGGCGAAGGATGGTTTTTAGAGCTTTGCATCCTTCTACATCATGTCCAGGCGTGCGGTGATAGGCGCAGATTTTAGACTCATCATAATCCACAGGTCGGGGTTTAGACGGGTCATAAGGTCTAAGTGGAGGGTAGGGAGATGGTCGCATTCTCCACCAACATAGCAAGGATTTTGGCGTAAGATCCTTTGAGTGGGTCAAAATCAGAAGAAGATGAGGGTATTGATTGTGTGGGTTGTGGTAATGTTTGGGCGTGTTTAGTTCGTATGGTGGTGGTTTAGCCGAGGAGTGCTGACACATGTTTTTCACTAAACGTGGTTTCTTGGACACAGAAGTTGCGTTCAGCTGATTAGATGATGAGGCTACAGATGGTATGGTAGCAGGGAACAACCACGGAGAAAGGGGAGTGACAGAAAATAAATCCTTTGATGATGGGATTGGTTTAGGGTTGATAGGTGGACCGGATACGTGGGGTAACGATGTTGTGATACCCTTTGATCTCTGTATAGGTGTAAAAGGCGTAGGTCGTTTTGCAGAAAACAACGGAGGTATGATATATTGGTTGTAATGTGGAGGGATGAGGTCCCAATATGGAAGGTGGTGTGTGACGATGAGGGTTTTGATTGTGAGATAGGCACGGATTGCGTTCGTCTCCTAGGTGGTGGGGCGGGTTTATTTTTGGATAAATCGAGTCGCTTAGGCGGGTGTGTTAGACTGGGCATTGGTGAGGTCCCAAGCGTAGGGGAAGGTTTGGCTAAGTTAATAGAAGGGGCATTCGGTAGAGGTGAGGGGGGTGTGAAGGTGAAAACAGGGGCATTTTAAGCTTCTGTAAGCACTTCGGGTATATGGTGGAGACATCAGGATCAGTCATTTGCATTTGAGTAGAAAAGGGGGTACTCAAACGTTCCCATAGGGCCTGTCTATCTTTCGTGGAATGACAGTCTCCAGGTGTGATTTGTAATTTTGGTACGGAAGAAAGGTGGGTTGTAATTCCAGTCCATTGCGGGTGTGATACAGGAGGTAGATGAGGCACTGTATCAATAGATGTTAAGAGGTCGACTGGTCGTTGAAAAGATTTAGGCGATGAGGGACTAATAGGTAGGAGGGCGTGTTCGAGGAGATCTGTCATGTTAAAAGAATGTGGTGATGTTAGTGTAAGAGATTTCTCGTCTAAGGATGTCAAAAGGAGTGGTGAGCCTTCCTCTTGTGCAGCAAGAGTGGTAGAAGGGGACGTCTAGGAAATGGATAGATTAGACAACATCCGCTCGCAGTTTTGTAGGGATGTGGTGTAAGAAGACTCATTAATGGGAAGGGAAGCCTGGGCAGCTAACTCTTCTATGGGTAAAGGAATGATTTCGCTTTGGCTTGATGGTGGTAAAGGAGGTTCGGACTCCTGTGTTAGTGAAGAGGCTTGATTCAAAATTTTCTCGATAGAGGCCTTTGGCTGGGTATCGAATACTGCATGGATCTCATGAACACTCTCCTCAGCTAAGATATCTTGGTTTACGTTGCTGCTGGACGAGTGATTCGGGAATGGCTTGTTGAAAATTTTCAAATTTCGGTTAGCAGGGGTGTTAGGATTATCGAGTGTTATATCCCCTGCATCAACCATTTCCTGCACTATGTTTTTCAACATCTTGCAGTTTTCATGACTATGTCCTTTTACGCGGTGAAATGTGAAAGTTACAAAAGTCATTTTCTTTGTACCAGGAAGGTATTGCGTGGGTGGAGTCAAATCCAGAGTGAGGTTTTACAGGGGGCAAGGTGATAGCCCCAGCTTTGAGCAATTTCTCTAGGATGATGCCATAAGTTTCTCCCAAGGGAGTGTAATTGGTGGGCTCAGCTTTGTATTTATAGGTGGTTTTTGGTGGAGTATTGGACGGTGGTTGGGATTTGACCATCACCGCGTGGACAGCTCCTTTTGATTTAGAAGAGGTTGATGCGTGAGGAGTGGTGGTATTTGGTTTATTGGTAGAATCAGGAGTTCGGAAAGTGGAGTTCTTGTTGCGCAACCGCAATTTCTCTTCCTCTAAGGCTTGAATTTCTAATTTTTGAGCCATAGTAAAGGCCTCGTCGAATGTACGGAAAGTTTGAATTTGGAGGGTAGGGGAGATGTGCTTAGCGCATGCCCGCGTAAAGAGTTCGATAAGTTCGGTTTGAGGCAAGGCATACGTAAGTTGGTTGATAAGGCCCCGCCATCGTCCAACGAAATCTGCGATAGATTCGTCTTCGAATTGTCGGATGGCATAGAGGTCAGTGATAGATACTTTCTTGGCAATGTTAATGGAGAAATGATCCAAGAAAGATTGGGCTAGTTGGTTAAAAGAGAAGATTGAGTGCTGGGTTAAAGCACTGTACCACTCCAAGGCAGGCCCTGATAAGGACATGGGAAAGGTGCGGAGTAACAAGGCATCATCATGGGCAATCAAATAGCAAACATGTCTAAATGATCGCAAGTGTTGTTGAGGATCCTCTTTACTGTTAAAACGAGTAAACTTTGGCAACTCCCATTGAGGAGGATATGAATGAAGGGGGACAGAAGGGTGAATGGGCTCCCGACAAACTTGCTCATATGTCAAGGCGCTACGACTTCCTGAAACGGAAGCCTCCAGGTTTTGCATTTTGTCCATCATTTGCTTGATGAAATCTGTGGTTGGATGAGGTGATGGTGCCACAGAATAGGGATGTCCCATATAAGGTGTTGAGGTTACTGGATACGTGTATGGGAATGAAAAGGTAGGCGGAGCTTGAGAAGGAAAGCTCGTTTGAATAGGTGGCAGAGAGTAAGTCATGAATGGAGTGGTCTGAAAGAGAGACGAGATAGGGGCAGTTGGTGATGGCGATACGTGGGGTCCAAGATTAACAAAAGGAAAGCTAATCGGGGTCGTATGAACCTCTGCCGCTGTCGGATTGGGAGATGGGGCTAGTGATGCGGGAAGTAAGGTATTGTTATCAGGAGGAGTAGGAGCTAAATGAGCAGCTATACTAATAGGCATGCCCATAAGGAGCTGACCATCAGGCGCACGGTCAGGGGTATGAGACAAATAGTATTGTACAGCGCTGGGATTAGCATCCAGAAATTTGGCAAAGTCCTTGTCTCCTACAGGAATTTGGGGGATCTCACTGGTGTCCGTAGGGTTTCCTATAGAATGTGAAGGGGGTGATTCAGGCAAAGAAACAGAGCAAGCGTGTGAAACCATGGCGGCGGCTTGTTTCCGAGTGATGACAACCATAGACCAGAACACACAGGAAAGTTTCAATCTATCAAGGACAAAAACAACCTCAGAATGGTAAATTTAGCAAGTTGCTGGTTTGTCAGGGGCTGAGAGAGACAGTAACCGATATCGGTTTGGTAACCGGTGTCGGTCACAGGGCAAACGACGTCGGTCCCTTAACCGATGCCGGTGTCAAAAATCTGGAATAAGAAGATACAAAGGGGTTGCTAATTTGATTTTTAGCAACGTTGAGTAGTTTAGCAACTTATGATCACAGAAGACAAAGTATGACAGAGAAAACAGGATTTGAAAACAAGCAAGATGCACACGTAAACCCAGAGATTAATCCTAGGGTTAATTTTAGTTATCGTGGGCTTATGCCTTTAGACGTAGAATGATGTCAGAATCCTAAACAACAAGACTTAGGGGAAATGTCAAGTTTTTTTTGGCTTATAAGGTTACCTCAATCGGGTGGAGGAATACCGCGGAAAAGGGGGGATGTTTGAGATGTTGTGTTAATTGTGAAGTGCTTCAGTATGTGTTGTGCAGTGAAACTAAGGTTAATTTCCTGTCAATACCGTGGATATCACCCCCACGTGTACGACCTGTTACTTAATCTATGTTCACTAGAATTGAAAAACCACAGGCAGGAATGTAATGCATGTATTTTAAAACCCAAATCGAAAGTGATATTCGATGAAGCAAAAGAGATGACTTTTACTAATGCAAGATGCAAAAACAAAGCAAGTTCTTTTACCAGAATAATAAAATACCCTGTGAATATCTCTAGAAGAAGAAAACAGCAAGTATGCTCCCTATAAGAAAAGCAAACAAGAAATAAAGAAAAACCCAAAATGGGTCCCACCGGGCGTTGCCAAAATGTTTCACTCGGAAATGCTTCGTTCCTTATAGAAACAGATAAGGTTAGGGTTAGGAGGAATACCTGTAGAATGTCGAGATGGTGTGCGCGTACCGTAGAGAAAGATCAGGTTGACTGCGGAGAGCTCCTTTTTGTCTGGGAAGGACTACCTGCAAATAAGAACACAAGACCACAAGATTTGATTAAACAATAAATGAGGAAACTGCCTTGGGCCCAGGAAATGTAAAACTTCCCTTCGAAGGTGGTCAGTTTCCCTGCTAATATGAATTAACACAAAAATACTGTAAAATATCAATCAAATTGCTTGGCTGAACTGGGTAGGGGAAAGGCTGTTTTTCCTGGTTTTGATCAAAGGAACCGATGCCGGTTACCTATAACCGATGGCAGTTACTGATAACCGATACCGGTTGGTTCTAGGATCTTCTGGGCCGGTTGTGGAGTTTGTAAGGGCTGATTTTTGGGACGATATTGGGAAATGGGATGGTTAGAAGGTAAGAAATGATAGTTAGAGGCAATGGTACGTTGGATAATGGATTCAGGAACGGATTTGGGAGGACTGTAATTCCAAAAGCATAAGGAATGTTATAATGGAGGATATGCAAGATGTAACTTACTGGTTTTTGACGAAGATGCCAGTTGATCTCCTTGGCTGCCAACTCTTCTGGCTTCTTCACTCGTCTCTGCTTGGTCAAGTGAAGTTCTGGACTCTGCTGATCGCTTTGGACTCTCCTTTGATTAAAAATCCTTCGACTGATCTCCCAAAATGAAATTCCGATCCGTTGTTTTGGTGTGGGGAGCCCATTTACAGGGAACCGATGGCGGTTGCGTAACCGACGGCGGTCGAGTAGGAACCGGCATCGGTTAGGAAAAAGTAGGCTATTTTTAGTAAAATAGCCCACCTTCCCTGCTTTTCTCCCGAGAGATCAGTTGCGGGCTTTGTCAAGTGGCTAGAAGGTCGGCTTTGGGTGCGAGTAAGGAGGCATTAGTTATGGATGTGAGTCTAGACCAAGTCATCGGTCTTAATTAGGTTAGTTTAGGGTTAGGGCTAGGTCATGGTGAGGTGGCCAAGTGAGGTGGTAGGTAAGGCGATGTGGATTTATCAATTACAAGGTAATTAATAAATGATTGTGTGAAGTTTAGGTAATGAGGTTAGGTTGCGAAATGGGATGCGGGTCACAAGGGGTCGTGAGACACGAATTTGGTGTCTACACCATTTACAGGGAACCGATGGCGGTTACGTAACCGACGGTGGTCGAGTAGGAACCGATGTCGGTTAAGTCAAAGTGGGATATTTTTAGTAAAATAGCCAACTTTCCCTCCTTTTCTCCCAAGGGATTAGTTGTGGGCTTGGTCAAGTCATTATTAGGTTGGTTTTGGTGCGGATGAGGGGTAATTAGTCATGGGTGTGGATGTAGACCAAGTTATAGGTCTTAATTAGGTTAGTTTAGGGTTAGGGCTAGGTCATGGTGAGGTGGCGAAATGAGGTGGCAGGTTTGGAGATGTGGATTTATTAATTATAAGGTAATTAATAAATAATTGTGCAAGGTTTAGGTGGTGAGGTTAGGTTGTGAAATGAGATGCGGGGTACAGGGTGTCGTAAGACACAAATTTGGTGTCTACATTAGCCCCTTGTTATCGTGTAGCTTGTCTTGTAAAGCTGCACTGACAATTAATAAGAAGTGGTTACTTGCGTTAAGGGTATAGGTAATCCCCCTCAAATCTATCATAGATGGAGGTGACGTGAAATCAGGGATAGGGTTGATAAAGGGTGAATGGTGTTGAGATGATGGTAAGATGGTGGGGTAAGTTCAAGGAAGCAGACGCACATTGAAATGTAGTAGTGCAACCAGGGTACATGATTTGAAGAGAAAACAAGCAATTCATAGGAAAAGGTCGATAGTTTATCCAAACAAGGGTGATATAATCCTGGTATCCAAGGCATAGGAAGTAGCTCCAGGGGATATAATGGGTAAGGTACAGGAACATTTAGGCATGTTCGGCAGTACCAAATGGCTGGTTTGGTTGAGATAAACGTCACGGTCTCGGTCTAGGCAAAGTTGGTCGACTGATCAAGTCAAGTACCCTAATCATACTAAAACACAAACAGGGGAGATCGATTGAATAAAAAGCTATATGATGGGTGGATAAAATTGTAATTTGTGGGTTTTGGGTGAGGTACTTAATTGGTGCGGCCTTCGGTCAGGCCGATTGATTAGTGAGGGCCTTGGGTCAGGTCTGATTGGTTAGGTGCGGCCTTGGGTCGGGCCTAATTGGTTGGGTACAGCCTTGGGTCGGGTCAGATTGGGTGAGTGCAGCCTTGGGTTGGGCCTGATTGGTTGGTTGTGGCCTTAGGTCGGGCCTGATTGGCTAGTTGCAGCCTTGGGTCGGGCCGGATTGGGTGAGTGCAACCTTGGGTTGGGCCTGATTGGTTGGTTACGGCCTTGGGTCGGGCCTGATTGGTTGGTTGCGGCCTTGGGTCGGACCTGATTGGTCGGTTGCGGCCTTGGGTCGGGCCTGATTGGGTGGTTGTGGCCTTGGGTCGAGCCTGATGGTTGGTTGCGGGCTTGGGTTGAGTCAAATGGTTGGTTGTGGTCGTTGGTCGGGCCAAATGGTTGGTTGTGGCCATGGGTTAGGCCGATTGGAGTCAAAATAAGGCAAGTCAGCAAAGCCAGGGGTAGGTGATGGGGGAAAAAGTGGAGATTGGTGGACAAGGGCAAGAGTTAGGTGAAGGAAGTAGGGAATTGATATCGGTTATGTATAACTGATGTCGGTTAGAAGACCGATACCGGTATTCTAGGGCACGAAATAACCGGTATCGGTTATAGGCTAAAACCTATAAAAAGAAAAATACGGCATGTCATTGTCACTTTGTGAATTTGAGCGCCCCATTCTAGCTGTCTAAGGTGTGAAGTGAGATTGTTTGAGTTTGTGGGCTGAGTTGGCACCAGTTAAGTGGAGGAGTGATTGATTGGTAGACCCCAGCGAGTAGGAGGTAGAGTTTGATTGGTTGAGGACCCAGCTAAGGAGATTTGCAGCCAGGAGGAGTAGGAGGATTCCTCTAGATCACGTGCGGTGATAATTTGGATTTGTTCAGGATATACCCATGGCTTATAGACCATACCTGAGGAATGACGCCGAGGCATCATTCTCACCTCCCTGGCTGACACCTCCAGAAGGACCAGAAGAGATAACAGCCGATCGCAGGGTAATGGATGCAGGAGCAACAGAGGCTTATAGATTATGGTGGGTAGCAGAGCTGCATGGTTTACATGAGAGGGCCAATCATCCTGACATATCTGTGATTACAGCAGAGAGAGATTGCATGCAGATTTTAGTTTACCAGCTTCAAACGCAGGTGAATGAGACAATGGGATTGTTAGCGGTTGCGCAATCACGAGTGGAGAGACTAGAGGCGAGATTCCGTCATACGAGAGGGTGTATTCATATGTTACAGGAGAGGTTGGCAGATCGGTGGGAGGAACCAATAATAGTGGCACCTTTGAGGATGGAGAGGTCAGGTGAGCGGCGTCGACGATCTAGTTCGGGATGAGGCGCAAGGATCTAAGTGAATTTCATAGGGGTAGAAGAATAAATAAGGATGCTAACCTATGCGTCGATGATAGAGAAGATGTATTTGTTTAATCATCTAATTAAAACTGAATATGTATGTTGATTTGAGTTATGATAATAATAAGAATGGTTGTGTTTTAAATGTTTTGTTTTGAAAAAGGATAAAGATGAATGTGATCAAATAGAAATACAGAAAAAATATTTATATTTACAACACATGATAGGTTATGGTAGGGGATGATTGAGCTAACCTTGGGAGACCCCATGTCTCCTAAGTGTTGCCTACATAGCCCATTGCACAAAGAAAGGAGGGGCCTCAGACCGATGTAGTTCTCCCTTAGGACCAGGGAGAGGTGAATTCAGGCAATTTTTTGGTTGGTAAAAATATTGATATTGGTAGGGTAATGTTGTTGGTGTTGGTAAGGGATTGGCGTTGTTGGTGTAGGTATAGGTGAAGCGAAAGTTCACTTACCCAAGTAGTAGGGAACCGTGTCCTAATTAAGGTCAACACAATCCTAGATTCGAGTAAAAAGAGGCAAAAGTGTCCCGTAGTTGAGAAGAGCTAAAAAAACCACATATTAACGTAGGATGAGCTTGAATCCCTAGGTACCTTGCAGATGTGAGAAGTCGATACGTGAAAAGAGTTGTATAATCACAATATATTGGATATACGGCACGTCCCTTGAGTTTTTTTGCTATGACGAATGGTGAGGTGAGGTGGCTGGTAGAGTTGGGTAGCAGAGAATTTGTTATAAGGTGATCATGCTGACAAAAGAGAACCAAACCTAAATAGACAAGTCCATGACTCAAAAGTGCTTTTGAATACTGCTTTTATTTTTATGAATATAGACTAATCAATGCGGGAAGTCTACATGGGATATGTATTTTTGTTGTTCTTGAGGTCTTCATGAAGCTGATCAATCCGAGAAGCTTCTAATAAAGGCTGACTTTGTATAGCTGTCCTTCAACGGAGCAGTCTATTTATAGTAGCAGATGCGGCTTTTGTGTATAGTTGTCCTTCGGGGGAGTAGTCTATTTATAACAGAAAATGTGGCTTTGCATGTAGTTGTCCTTCGAGGGAGCAGTCTATGTATAACTTAGAGGTCTAGATGTTCGTTTGGCATGAAGCATCTAGTTTTGTAGGAAGTTTGACTCAAGAATATCCCATAAGCTTATAATTGAGAATGTGTTATTTTGATACTTTTAAGTCATAGACTAGACTAAAAAGGGGAAGGCATCTTTAAGAGGAGATGATGACCAAACCATGTGAGATTTATTCTATTTTGAGTTGCATCAAAAAAAGTGTATGAGGTGGTAAACGAGCTCAAGGGACGAGCACAAGGTAGATAAGAAGTGATATAACACTAAATTCAACAATACAATGGCCGAAGATGTAAGGCATTAAGGGGTTCAGGCTCAGGTTACCATTAAGCGAAGCTAAACGATAAGTGCCTGATCCATAAGTATGAGTGATAATGTAAGGCCCAATCCAATTAGGAGCAAATTTTCCACGTTTGCTCTTTTCTAGTTTGGTTACATGTTGATTCTCTTTGAGGACAAGATCACCAACCTTAAAGGTATGCTCATGAAGTCACTTATCATAAGCACGCTTGATGCACTTTTGATAGATTTGAAGGTGGTCAAGAGCTATAAGATGACACTCGTCAAGAAGCTCCAATTGGGCTAACCGCTCCTGGAGGAAATCATCATTAGTGAGAATATCCTGAAGAGATATTCTAAGGGAGGGTATTTTTATTTCGAGAGGCAAGACAACCTCGGTACCATATACAAAATAAAATGGGGTGGCATTAGTGGAGGTACGAATGCTGGTACGAAAATCCCAAAGGTCAAAGGGGATGTGATTAGGCCAATTTTTTCCAGAATCATTAACGACTTTCATGAGAAATTTGGTCAAGGTTTTGTCAGAAGATTCAGCCTGACCATTTGCTTATGGATAGTAAGGTGATGAAAAGCTAAGTTTGATACCAAGGTTGTCACAAAGGTCTTGTAGCAACTTATTTTTGAAAGATTTTCCATTATCTGTTATCAGGCGATGAGGAACACCAAAATAACAGATAACGTGATGGTTGATGAACTCTACAATTTTTTCCTTTTTTGGTTGAAATGAGTGGAATGGCCTCCACCCATTTAGTGTAATATTCGGTTGCTGTGATTATTCAATGGTGACGTTGTGAAGAGGGTGGGTGAATCTCACCAATGAGGTCTAAACCCCATTGTGAGAAAGGCCAAATATCTCGTGCGACCTGTAGGGGATGGCTAGGAGTATGTTGAAGGTTGGCATGTTGTTGACACATAACACAACACTTAACATATTTGTAGCAGTCGTTATTAAGAGTAGGCCAATAATAGCCTAGGCGAAGGATCCGTTTGGCCACGGCAAGACCACTAAAATATCCACCACAAATACTGTCATGGACTTGTTGGATGGTATAGGTGACCTCCGTGCCGGTTCGACATCGAAGGAGGATGCCATCAAAGCCACATTTATAGAGGGGTCCCCTCATGGCGACATATTGAGAAACACTTTTAAGAAAAGCACGTTTTCCATTACTAGTAAGGTCAGGTGGGAGAACAGAGGTTATAAGGTAGTTGTGAAATTGGTGATACTAGGTATCCTACGAATTAGCAGACACATTATTTATCATACAAACATTCGGGGCTGAGTAAGATGGGGCAAAGAGTTGTTGGACCAAGACAAATATGTCAGAGTCAGTTGGTGAGGAAGGAATTTGCGAGGCTAAGCAAGGCATAGTATCCGCAAATTTATTAGTTGAGCGGGGAATGGTTTGGATAGAATAATGAGTAAATAAGGTCAAAAGTGAATCCACGTAATGTTTTTACTTTTGAAGTTCCTCCTTTTTACATTGGTAGATGCCCATAACTTGATTAACGACAAGTTGAGAGTCACCAAAAATGTTAATAGATTTTACACCTAAGTGTAACGCAACCTGGAGACCCAAAACAAGGGCCTCGTATTCCGCTGTATTATTAGTGCAGGGGAAATTGAGCCGGAATGAAAGAGGCATAGGCTCAGCATCAAGAGGAATGAGAACAATGTTGGCCCCTCTACCATGCTAGCATTTGGATCCATCGAAGAAGAGAGTCATTGGATACGACTCCTCACTGAGTGAAAGAGTGGCAATGAGTTCGTCAGGGAAAGTAAAATTGGTAAATTGTTCCCCAGGTAAAGGCGCTTCCGCGAGTTGGTCTATGATAGTTTGTCCTTTGACTGATTTCTGGTGTACAAACTCAAGGTCGAGGTCGGCGAGAAGCATAAGCCATCGGGCGATGCATTGGTTTAGATGTGGTTTGGCATACATATAATGGATGGGGTCCACATTGGTGATGATAAAAGTTTTGTGATTCAGGAGGTAATGTCAGAGTTTGGTGGCCACGAATGATAGGGCAAGGCACAACTTTTCTACATGTGTATACCTAGTCTCGTAATCCACAAGAGTATGGCTTATGTAATAAATGGATTGTTCTCGATGCTTGGAGTTACGATGGGCTAGCATGGCTCCTACAGCATGGTCGGTGGCGGAAAGGTAAAGGTAAAAAGGACGATTGTCCTGAGGTGGGATAAGCACATGTGGCTACAAGAGATAGGCTTTAAGAGCCTCAAAGTATTGGTGGCACTCTTCACTCCATTGAAAGACAATTTCCTTTTTAAGGAGATGATGGAAAGGTTGACATCAATCCGAGAGTTGTGAGATGAAACGCCGGATAGATTGGAGTTTTCCTTGCAAACTACGCAATTGTTTGAGGTTAGTGGGTGGGGGCATTTCAAAGATAGCTTTGACTTTAGCTGGATCGACCTCAATGCCATGCAAAGAGACAATAAAACCAAGGAGTTTTCCCGAAAGGACACCAAAGACACATTTCTTTTGTTGAAGATGAACACAATATTGTAACAGGTGATCGAAAATAATGGTTAAAACAACGAGATGTTCACTGCGATGTTTAGATTTTCCAAGAAGATCATCGACATAATCCTAAAGGATAGTGTGCATAATGTCATTAAAAATGTAAGTCATAGCCTGCTGATAGGTCGCACCAGCATTCTTAAGGCCGAATGGCATGACACGATAGCAGAAGGTTCCCCAAGGAGTTATGAAGGTGGTTTTATGTTGATCAGCCGGGGCTACCAAAATTTGATTATATCCCGAGAAGCCATCCATGAGAGAAAGCATCTCATGTCCCGCAATGAGATCAACAAGTTGATCAATACTTAGTAGGGGGAAGTCATCCTTTAGGCAAGCGAGGTTAAGGTCCCAAAAATCTGTACATATCTGAAGTCCCCCTGTTGCTTTAGTAACAGGTGCGATGTTAGAAATCCATTGAGGATAGTCAATAGGTAAGATGAAGGAAATAGAAAGGAGTCATTGAAGCTCTTCTTTGACCAAGAGGGCAATGCGTGGATGCATTTTTCTTAGTTTCTGTTTAACTAGTTTGGAATCAGGTTTCAAGGTAATGTTATGGACAACAATGTCAGGATCAATTCCTGGCATGTCAGCATAGGACCAAGTGAAAGCTTGGTTGCGGGCATGGAGGAAGGTAGTGAAGGCTGTTTGTTCTGATGCATTAAGGGATTGTCCAATCTTCAAAATGTGAGGATTGTCCTCTGTGTGGATGTTGATTTCTATAGTCGACTCATTTAACATGGTTTGAGTTTCAGATGGTAAGGCGCATTGAATATAAGAGTCATCCGCACCAAGGTAAGTGAGGATGGAGTCATCATCTTGGCACTCAACAACATTAATTGAAGGTGAGTCCTCTTCGATCATGTATAGATATAGAAGGGGAAGAGAAGATGGGTCTTCATTATCACATTGATAAGTGAGAGGACCCAGGAAGATAGTGTTTATGAAAAAAAAAATTTAGGAGGGATAGATTCAGGGTCTATCGACTCTGTGGGTGATGATGACAAAATGGGTGATGATGGTTCGAAAGGGGTGACTTCGTCGTCTTCCTTGATACAATGGATATGTGGTGTTTTTGGTGTAGGTGGTTCAGAGAATACAAGACCACGACGATCTTTGTGTTTACGTGTAGTTATAGGAATGATCGTATGTCGGCCTTGTTCATAAAGATCGAAACCAAAGCCCTTCCAAGCACAACGCATCAGGAAGGTGAGAGTGAAACAACGATTAGTTAGATATTGAAAATTAGATTGGAAGGGAACCACGCCAAGGGGAGGTTCAGGGGTGACAGGGGATGTATCGACACCTTCATACGTTAGGTTGGTGTGACAATTAGGTGGTCCATAGGAGATTACTTCCCCCACACGACGGTCTTAGGTAGGATGCACATGTAACTGTCTGTACTCCTGTGGGGTATGGAAAGTGCTAATGTTATATAGGTGATACTTCCCCAATGTAAGGTGTTGAAAAACATCTACTAAGGGATCTGAGGTGGGGATGTTTTTCGCGGGAAAGGAAGTGGTATTTTTAGCGGTATCATTGGTTAAAGGTGTGTTGTCCACTCAGAATTCCCTGCTCTGATAAAAGTAAAATTTCAAAATTTTGAGTTATTGAGTGTTTTTCCCTAAAGTGCCTAAGTCGTGAAAATTGAGAAAGTCTGTGTTTTGGGTCATTTTGTGTGATTTTCGGGCCTGTCGGAACTTTTTGTCCCAACTGTCCCAAGTACGAAAGTGCATTCTGTTCCCCGATCGGCCGAAATCCCCGAAGTTGTTCCATTTTCGGGCCCGTCGGAACTTTTTGTCCCAAGTGTCCCAAAAAAATTTATGCGAGATGTTCCATTTTCGGTCGACACACCCGAACCACGTACTTCGCACTTTCCTGTTCCAAATGTCCCAAATCAAAAAGTGTAAGTTGTTCCATTTTCGCCCAAACCGGCCGAGTTGCGTACTCCGGAACTTTTTGTCCCTAATGTCCCAAGTCCAAACGGGCCCTTTGTTCCATTTTCGGCCGAAACTCCCGAATTGTGTACTTCGCGCATTTTCGTCCCAAATGTCCCAAAATGCATTTGTGCATCTTCTCCCTATTTCGTCCGAATCGGCCGAGCCGCATGTTTCGTGCATTCGCATCTCACATGTCCCAAGCAAACCAAAAGCCATTCATACTTAGTTTTTCCCGCTCTACCCGAATATGCTATTTTTTTTAAAACTAAAATATGAATTTAAGTTGCGGCTCTGATACTATCAATCTGAAGACCAAATTCCAAGGACAGCTGGTAGAAGGATGAAACTTCTGAGACATAGCTGAGGCGTTAAAGAAATTCAGGCAGTGGATTCTGAAGTCAGTGGGTCCCTCTCAGTGACCGGCCACCTGTCTTCTTCCCCATGCGTTTCTCTTCTTCCCTTTCTTTTTCAGTTTTCTTTGTAATAGGTTGAGGTACTGCAATTTGGCGGTCCTTAACTATTCTTTAGTTAAAGGAAACGGTTACGAAGAGTAACTGAATTGTAAGCTATATAATGGCCTTCTTAACACCATTTTCAAGGGAAGAAGAACTGGGCATATTTTCTGAAAGTGTAAATAGATCAGAGAGAAATCAATACAAAAGGGCTTTCCATTCATTGTCTATCTAATCTGTGTTATCTCTGCGTTTTCATTTAATTTCGTGAAGATCATTTGTTTATAGTTCGTTAGTCTCACTTATTGCATATTTTCAAATATTGCGAGTATAGTGATCTTGTACAACCAAGAAGGAACTTTGTGTCCTTGATTAATGAATCTGAAGAAGGTTATTTATAGAACTTTGTGTCTGGTAATCTCGTCTTGTTCATCCAATGCAAACGATCTTGTTTTAAATTCACTGCAACTCCGCATACATAAAGGATTATTCTGCTATCTATAATCTTGCATGTTGCTCTTCTGCTCATATTCATATTCCCTTTCCTCGGTCCTTTTGTAACTGATGATCCTTGTGGAAAACACTTTTGTAATATCCAAGTTCAACCATAAAATCATGTTTTGTATATTTGTAAATAAGTTCGTTTCTAAATAAGGGAACCTTTCCCATTAAAGAGGAGGGACTTCTTGTCCCCTGATTGTTGCTTTTCTTAAAAGTCCTATTTGACGACCAACAGTTTTTGGCGACTCCGCTGGGGATTTTCCAGTTCTATTATTATTGATCATCTTTTGATCTGGCGACTCCGCATTTCACTCGAGGGAGAAGGGCCCTTGGTATTGAAGATTCTCAGTTTCAGATTTTAGAGCGACAAGGTTTTCCTCTCCTTTCAACTTCAACAAGAGATAGAAGGACTCGTTCGACAAGCACTCCACCTGTTCAAGATAGAATTCCTACGGGTGGTATTCCTTCCGAGCCTGCTAGTCCCAATCTACGAGCTTTGATCCTCGTTGGTGTTACAGTTCCTTCCCAAGCCATATTTCCAAGAATGGCGGCACCATTGCCATGGGGTCAACGTGTCGGGCCCCTGGCCCTTACTCAGCCTTTACATGAGTTACCCAGAGGTAACCGAAAGAGCTTCCCAAAATTCAAAGGTGATGGCAAAGTACATCCTAATGAACATATTGCGGCCTTCATAGTTGCATGTGGAGTTTTGGGAGTCGAACATGAAGACGTCTCCATAAGACTGTTCGTGGAGACGTTACAAGATAATGTTGCTGATTAGTTCTTTCACCTTCCGGCTGGTGCTATAACCGACTGGGACACAATGAGAACCCAGTTCGAGAATCGTTTCAAGCCGGCAGAAGATGTCCATGCCTTGCTAGCCCAAATCTCTCAGATAAAGAAAGATTCACAAGAGCCCATGAGAGAATTTGTGGCCCGGTTCAATAGGTTGATAAATAAAATTCCAACAAACACTCGACCTGTTGATCGGATTCAAAAATGTTTCTTTCTAAATGCCCAATCACCTAAATTTAGTTATGCACTAAAAAGGGCTAATCTCACAACATTAGCTCTAGATCAAGAACTGGCTGTTAGTGTCAAAGATGACTTGATCATGTCAGGGAAGTTAAGAAGATACCCTCCCAAATCTAAGTCTGCTGCATCTTCCTCTTCCACCCCTATACCTAACACTGATCCGTTAGTTCAGAAACTTGCGAATGATCTTATTGCTATAAAGAAACAATTGGCTCAGCATGCCCCTTATGCAGATGTTCCAAGAAGAAATTTCCAGCCCAGGAATCGTTTTCCTGCTTCTCAAACAAGACTAGCACTTGAAGGACCTCCTATTAAGGTTCCTGTGAAGTTGAAGAGCCGGATGATGATGAGGCTAATAAATCTTGCGAGGAATTTGTGGAGGAATTTGATGATGAAGCTAAAGAACTTGAGGGATCTCGAGTTAATTTCTTTACCACCGAGGGTATTGATGATGGAGATGATTATGATGAAGTGGTAGCTGACATGAATAGCGAATCATTTGCTGTCATGACTTGAGAGCAGACACGTCAGAGGGAGAAAGTGACACAGCCTATCAAGAAATCCAAGGAGCAGTCGACAACCATTCCCGTGATTACAAAAATAGGATCTCCTATCCCTACTTCGTCTACACCAAAGGTGAGTCCTATCAATCCCGCTACCAAAGTTGCTTCTTCTCTTTCTCCTAAAGTTGATAAGCCTAGAATTTCAAATGATGATGGCCCATCCACTTATGGGTCTTTTGATATTGTTGATCACCTGAAAAAGACCAAGGTCCAAATCTCAGAAGCTGAATACTATCGGACCCATCCCAAAGCTTTTGCCAAGATGATTCAATTTGTTAATTCCCATTCCAAGACCACCTCTAAAGGCCTTTTACCTACTCCTCCTTCTGCACCACAGCCCAGTCTGGTAGCTGTTGTCACCTCGCCTGGTGACAAAATTAAACCATTTTATGTAACACTTCTCATAGCTGGCCATAGACTCAGTAATTGTGTCATAGATTCAGGAGCCTCAGACAATGTCATGCCAGCTAAAGTAGCTCATGCTTTAGGCTTAACCCTAACTCGTACTTATGGATCTTGCTACTCTATGGATAGTAAGGAAGTGCCTCTGGTTGGAAGGATTAAAGATGCACAAGTGGCTTTTGCTGCCTTGCCTGAGAAGAAAGTGTTGGCTACCATCTTAGTAGCAGATATCCCTCCTTCATACGGGATGTTGCTAAGTAGGAACTTTTGTAAAGATGTGGGTGGGGAAATTCAAATGGATTGGTCACATGCCCTTGTACCGGTTAATGGACAAATGAAGAAGCTGCTACCTGAGAAACAATCTGAGTATATTGTGCAAAAGACGGATGATCCTAAAGCACAAATACTCTATGAGGATATGGGTCATGGTAATTACATGATTATGTCCCCTAATGAAATCCCACCCCCAAAGTGTCTCCTAGAGATCCTAACGGGGTTTGGATTTTAGAATTTGATGGAAGTTGTTCCTCAGCTGAATCTGGAGCTGGTGTCCTGCTAGTGTCACTTGAAGGAAGCCTACACCCCTTTTCATTCAAGTTACAGTTTGAGAATACTAATAACATAGTAGAATACGAGGCTCTCATTCTCGGATTGCAGGTGGCCAAAGAACAAGGTGTAAATAATCTCCTGGCTCGTGGTGATGCAGAGCTGATTGTAAAGCAAGTCAGAAACCTCTTTCAGGTAAAAAATGGGAGGCTGAAGCATTACCGGAATCAAGTTTGGGATTCCATTGAGTTCCTTGATGCTTTCTCTATTGAAGCAATACCTAGGGAAAAGAACAGTAGGGCTGATTCACTAGCTGTCTCAGGGTCACTGCTGATTCCTCATCCTGATTTATCTCAGGAAAAATTCACCATTGAAATGGTCCATCAGCCTAGTGTACCTAACAACACCAATAACTGGCAGGTTTTCAATAATGATCAGCATTTGCTTTCCTTCCTGGAACTCAAAGGTAATTTCGAACAACTATATTTTGAGGGAAGTGACAACTTGCCTCGTGAAAGTGTGCCCTTTGGAAAAGCTGTCACCCAAGGAGAAGAAACAGATCAAGATGGATGCATCAATCTCAAAGGAAACAAGATTCCTAAAGGGTTGGTAAGTTTGGAGGAACTATTTGATAAGCATGACAGGTATGTGAAATCTAGAGCTTCTTCTGGGCCTCAGCAATCAGGTGAGTATGATAATATTGACATTGGGAGTCCTACTGACCCTAAGCTAGTAAATATTGGGAAATGTTGCACAACGGATGAGAGGAGAAAAGCAATTGATCTTTTGAAAAGGTATAAGGATGTTCTCGCTTATTCTTATGAAGATTTGAAAGCTTTCAAGCCAAAAGATATGCAACACTCTATTCCTCTTAAGCCTGGAATTAAGCCTTTCAAGAAGAAATAGAGACAATACAACCCCAAAGTAGCTGACAATATCTTTCAGGAGATACAGAAGTTGTTGAAGGCTAAAATCATCTTTCCCATTCACATTCAACATGGATTGCAAACATTGTTCCTGTTAGAAAGAAGAATGGTGAGATCCGCATCTGTGTTGATTTCAGGAACCTGAATTAGGCTTCTCTGAAAGATAATTATCCTTTGCCTATGATGGATCAAGTATTGCAAGCACTAACAAGATCGGAAATGTTATCTATGCTTGATGGATTTTCTGGATATAATCAGGTAGAGGTTGATATTGCAGATCAACACAAGATAGCCTTCACTACTCCTTGGGGCACCTTTGCTTACAAGAGGATGCCTTTTGGGCTCATTAACGCTGGTGCCACTTTTCAGAGAGCCATGGATCTGGCTTTTGGAAGCTTGAAAGGGAAGTGTATTGTCATATATCTTGATGACCTGACAGTTTTTTCCAAGACAAGAGCGGATCATTTTGATCACCTAGAGACAGTTCTGCTAAGATGCAGAGAGCGTGGAATTTATTTGAATCCTAAAAAATCTGTTTTCTGTGTCACAGAGGGAAAACTATTAGGGAACATTGTCTCCAAGGATGGCATTAAGATTGACCCTGAATGAGTACAAGCTATCCAACAAATTCCTCTCCCAACTAGTAAAAAGGGTGTGCACTCCTTCTTCGGTAAGATCAATTTTTTAAGAAGGTTCATCCCTGATTTTGTAGAGTTAACTTTGAATATTTCTCAAATGATGAAAGGGAAGCAAACATTTTGTTGGTATTCTAGAGGAAAGGAATCCTTTGAGGGTATCAAGAGAGCTATCGCTAAAACTCCAGTTTTGGCCTGTCCTGATTTCAGCAAATATTTCATCATCTATTGCTATGCTATAGATAATACCCTGGCTGCTGTCTTAACTCAAGAAGACTCTAATGAGCATGAACTCCCAATTGTGTTCATGAGCTATATTCTAAAGGATCACGAGTTGAAATACACCATGATGGAGAAGCATGCTTTTGCAGTGGTCAAAGCTGTGAAGCAGTTTCGTTTTTATATCCTCAACTCTCACTCCATGGTGCTGGTTCCAGATACAACTATTAAGTCGATTCTCACACAACAAGAATTTGGATCCAAGAGAGGGAACTGGGTTGCTAAGGTCCAAGAGTACGACATTGATATCAAACTGACCAAGTTGGTTTGTGGAAAAGGTCTTTGTGAGCTCATTGCTGAAGGAGCTAAACATGAGTTGCTGGAGGAGAAAGCTGACATTCCTACTGTTTTGTTCCTTAGCTTAGTCGATGAATGGTATGCTGACATCACCCATTATCTCACCTATGGGGAATGCCCCTCTCATTTAACTGCCAAGGAAAAGAGGACTATTAAATTGAGGTCAGCGCAATATGTATTATGGGAAAATGCTTTGTTCAAGCGCGGCTTAGATGGGAGATTTTTGAAGTTTGTGGACAAGGAACAACAAAGAAAATTGCTCTCAGTTTTTCATGATCAGGCATGTGGAGGGCACTATTCATCAATGGTCACTGCTCACAAGATACTCCGTGGAGGATACTACTGGCCTTCCTTGTTCAGAGATGCATTCAAGTGGGTGGATAAATGCGAGGCTTGTCAGACTCTTGTGGGAAGACCTAAACTGGTATCGTTACCTCTCAAGCCAGTTGTGATTGAGGAACCATTTCAACAGTGGGGTTTGGACTTCATTGGTGCACTTAATCCTGCTTCTAGTGCTAGTCACACTCATGTGCTAACTGCCATTGACTACTTCACCAAATGGGTGGAGGCTATTCCAGTCAAGAGCACTACTTCTGAAGTGGTATGCAGCTTCATCAAAGAGAACATCTTGGTTAGGTATGGTGTACCTAACAAGATTGTAACAGATAATTCTTCAAACTTCTCCTCAACTGAGATAATGGATTTTTGCTACGGGTATGGCATCTCACTGGCTCATTCTTCAGATTATTACCCCCAGGGAAATGGGCAAGCAGAATCCACCAACAAAAATCTGGTGACAATTATAAGGAAGTTGGTCAATGAGTCTCAACGAAACTGGCACAAGAAGCTCTATGATGCTCTTTGGGTAGATAGGATCACACCTAAAAGAGCCATTGGAATGTCCCCTTTTCAAGTGGTGTATGGAGTTGAGGCTCAATTGCCAGTGACAGTGGAACTGCCAGCCTTGCACCTAATGAAGGCCATTGAGGATACTAGTTTCAGTGATGCTCTGGATAAGAGAATTATGTACCTGCACAAACTGAATGAAGACAGATTGATGGTTGTTGATAGGATATTTGTTCACCAGCAAAAGGTAAAGGCCCTGTTTGACAAGAAAGCTAGGTTCAGAGATTTCCAAGTTGGAGACACTGTGTTGCTATGGGATAAAAGACATGAACCTTGTGGCAGCCATAGAAAGTTTGATTCCCTTTGGCTCGGGCCTTTCAAGATTAGGCACTTTGCTGGTAAGAATTCTTTCTATCTTGATTACATGGGCGTTTCTCCCCTCCCACTTCCTTATAGTGGGTAGTACCTCAAGTTGTTCAAGTCCTAGGTGACTAGGAAGTCCTTTGTATATTCTGTACAGTGTTTTTGCTTCTCTGCTTTTTGTGTGTTTTCCTTTTGTTGTTTTGGTGTGTTGCCCTTTGTATCGGTGTCCTTTTTGACTCCGTTGCCCAATGGATAAGGCACTGGTCTACTTTCCCCAAGTTTTTCTAAGTTCTTGCCTTGCCTCATTCCTTGAATTTATGCCAAGCCATCCCCAGAAGGAGCCAGCTGTTGTCCACTCAAAATTCCCTTCTCTGATAAAAGTAAAATTTCAAAATTTTGAGCTATTGAGTGTTTTCCCCTAAAGTGCCTAAGTCGTGAAAATTGAGAAAGTTTGTGTTTTGGGTCATTTTGTGTGATTTTCGGGCCTGTCGGAACTTTTTGTCCCAACTATTCCAAGTACGAATGTGCATTCTGTTCCCCGATCACCCAAAATCCCCGAAGTTGTTCCATTTTTGGGCCCGTCGGAACTTTTTGTCCCAAGTGTCCCAAAACGTTTTGTGCGAGATGTTCCATTTTCGGCCGAAACACCCGAACCGCGTACTTCGCACTTTCCTATTCCAAATGTCCCAAATCAAAAATTGCAAGTTGTTCCATTTTCGCCCGAACCGGCCGAGTCGCGTACTCCAGAAATTTTTGTCCCGAATGTCCCAAGTCCAAACGGGCCCTTTGTTCCATTTTCAGCCGAAACTCCCGAATCGCGTACTTCGCACGTTTTCATCCCAAATGTCCCAAAATCCATTTGTGCGTCTTCTCCCTGTTTCGCTCGAATCGGCCGAGCCGCGTGTTTCGCGCATTCGCGTCTCACATGTCCCAAGCAAACCAAAATCCATTCATACTTAGTTTTTCCCGCTCTACCCGAATACACTGTTTTTTTTTAAACTAAAATATGAATTTAAGTTGCGGCTCTGATACTATCAATCTGAAGACCAAATTCCAAGGACAGCTGGCAAAAGGATGAAAATTCTGAGACATAGCTGAGGCGTTAAAGAAATTCAGGCAGCGGATTCTGAAGTCAGTGGGTCCCTCTCAGTGACCGGCCACCTGTCTTCTTCCCCATGTGTTTCTCTTCTTCCGTTTCTTTTTCAGTTTTCTTTGTAATAGGTTGAGGTACTGCGATTTTGCGGTCCTTAACTATTCTTTAGTTAAAGGAAATGGTTACGAAGAGTAACTGAATTGTAAGCTATATAATGGCCTTCTTAACGCCATTTTCAAGGGAAGAAGAACTGGGCATATTTTTTGAAAGTGTAAATAGATCAGAGAGAAATCAATACAAAAAGGCTTTCCATTCATTGTCTATCTAATCTATGTTATCTCTGTGTTTTCATTTAATTTCGTGAAGATCATTTGTTTATAGTTCGTTAGTCTCACTTATTGCATATTTTCAAATATTGCGAGTATAGTGATCTTGTACAACCAAGAAGGAACTTTGTGTCCTTGATTAATGAATCTGAAGAAGGTTATTTACAGAACTTTGTGTCTGGTAATCTCATCTTGTTCATCCAATGCAAACGATCTTGTTTTAAATTCACTGCAACTCCGCATACATAAAGGATTATTCTGCTAACTATAATATTGCATGTTTCTCTTCTGCTCATATTTGTATTCCCTTTCCTCAGTCCTTTTGTAACTGATTATCCTTGTGGAAAACACTTTCGTAATATCCAAGTTCAACCATAAAATCATGTTTTGTATATTTGTAAATAAGTTCGTTTCTGAATAAGGGAACCTCTCCCATTAAAGAGGAGGGACTTCTTGTCCCTTGACTATTGCTCTTCTTAAAAGTCCTATTTGACGACCAACAAGGTGTAGGTGCGATTGAGATGGATGGTTGAGGTGTGGTTAAAGTAGATGGTTGGGTTGGATGAATTGGTGTCTTGACTGGTACAAGCACATCATTAGGGCGATATAACATATTGTAGGTTTTAAAGGGGGGAGCGTCAGCTTTAACGGTGTAGGATTTCCCCTCATACTCAAATTTTATGCATCTATGTAAGGTGGAGGGAACGCATCCCATAGCCCAGATCCAAGGGTGACCTAAAAACATGTTGTATTGGAATTATCCCTGAAGGACATAGAAGATTTTAGGTAAAGTACGTGGCCCTACACGAATGTTAAGGATCAAAGTGCCTAAGGTAGAAGTAATAACATCATTGAATGAACGCAACATGGTGGGGTTGGCACACATGTAGCTAGAAGGGATATTCATTTGTTGGAAGGATTTGGAAGAGATGATGTTTAGGCTAGCGCCTCCATCAATCATAACACGATGTACCCGGATATCTCAGACATAAGCTGAGATGAAAAGAGCGGGGTCAGGATCTTCTGCACCAAAGTCAACAAATTTTTTTTCAGAGAAACTGACAGCAGCGGTTTGCTGTACAGGGATGGAAGTGGTAGATTGTTTGGTGAGAGAAGCAACGTGGTTGGGTGTTAAGATGGCGGTAATGGGAAAGGTTTCATTAGGTAAGACATCTATCCCTTGAAGGATTTCAATGAGAGATTGGCGATGAGATTCAGAGGTTTGAATGAGATCATACAGTGTCATTTTTATAGGTGATTGGTGAAGTTGTTTGATCATGGTTCGGTGGGAAAATCCATCAAAGACGGGGTAGGCAGGTCCATAAATAACCACTTTAGGTGGTGGTGTGATCGGGATGGTGGACGGAGAAAGAGAGGCTGCAGGTGTGCTTTCTTTAGCTTTCCCATTGTTTTTCTGCCCTCGAGTAGCAACACTAATCATGTTGATCTCGTGAACATGAGAGGAGGAAGACAGAAGGGATAAGTCATTGTCTTCGAGAGGTGGGGTTGTAATAATGATAGATCTTGGTGAGGTAGGGACAGGTGGTATAGGAGAGGGGATTGAAGCTAAAGGTTTCTCCCTTCATAAGTTGTCCTTAACCTTTCTATCCGAGAGAGGTGACTGACAAAGTATGGCTCTCAAAGCTTTGTATCCCTCTACATCATGTCTTGGTGTACGGTGGTAAGCACATATTTTAGACTCATCATAACCTATAGGTCGAGGTTTAGATGGATCATAGGGTCTAAGTGGGGGTAGGGAAATGGTCGCATTCTCCACCAACATATCAAGGATCTTGGCGTAAGATCCTTTGAGCGGGTCAAAGTCAGAGGAAGATGAGGCTATTGATTGGGTGTGTTTTGGTAATGCTTGGGTATGGTCAGTTCATGCGGGTGGTGGTTTAGACAAGGGGTTTTGATAATTGGATTTAACTAAATGTGGCTTCTTCGGTGCAGAAGTTATGTTTAGCTGGTTAGATGATGAGGCCACAGATGATGTGATGGCGGGAAACAACCACGGAGAAAGAGGAGTGACAGCAAACAAATCCTTTGATGATGGAGTTTGTTTATGGTTGATAGGTGGACAGGATACTTGGGGTGACGATGTTGATACACCCATGGATCTCTGCATGGGTGTAGAAGGTGCAGGGCATTTTAAAGAAAATGCAGGAGGTATGATGTATTGAGGCAAGGTGGAGGGGTGAGGTCCCAATATAGAAGGTAGGTGTGATGGCGAGGGTTTTAGTTGTGACAGAGGCATAGATTGGACTTGAGGGGATCAGGTTTGTCTCTTAGGTGGATGGATGGCTTTATTTTTGGATAAATCTAACCGTTTAGGTGGGTGTGTTAGGCTAGGTATTGGTAAAGTCCCAAGCGTAGGGAAATGTTTGGTTAGGTTAGTAGCGGTGGATGAGGTGTTCGGTAGGGATGAGGGGGGTGAAGATAAGGACATAGGCATTTTGAGGTTTTGTAAACACCTTGGGTATATGGTAGAGGTGTCTGGATCAGTCATCTGCATTTGAGTAGAGCATGGTGTACTCAAACGCTCCCATAGGACTCGTCTATCTTCTAAGGGATGACAATCTTCATGTGTGAATAGGAACTTTGATATGGAAGAGAGGTGGGTTGTGATTCCGGTTCACTGTGGGTGTGATATAGGGGGTAAATGAGTTGCTGTATCAATGGGTGTTAAGAGGTCAACCGGTCGCTGAAAAGATTTAGGCGATGAAGAACCAATAGGTAGGAGGGCATGTTTAAGGGGATCCGTCATGATTAAAGAATTTGGTGATGTCGGTTCGAGAGGTTTCTCTTCTAAAGATGATAGAAACAATGGCGAGCCTTCATCTTTTACAGCAAGAGTGGTAGAAGGAGATGTTTGGGAAATAGATAAGTTAGATAACATCCGCTCACAGTCTTGCAGGGATGTGGTGTAAGAAGGCTCATCTGTAAAAAGAGAATTCTAGGTGGTTAATTCCTTTATGGGTAAAGGAATGGCAAGGATATCGTCTTGTCTTGATGGTGGTGAAGGGGGTTCGGATCCCTGCATTAGTGAAGAGGCTTGATTAGGAATTTTCTCGATAAAAGATTTTGGTTGGGAGTTGAAGACCGCATGGATTTCATGAACACTCTCCTCGGCTACGATATCTTGGTTTATGTTACTGTTAGATGAGTGGTTTGGGAATGGTTTGTTGAAGATTTTCAAATTTTGGTTAGTAGGGGCATTAGGATTATCGAGGGTTATATCCCCTGCATCAACCATTTCCTGCACTATGTTTTTCAACATCTTGTAGTTTTTGTGACTGTGTCCCTTCACGCAGTGGAAGTTACAGAAGTCATTTTCTTTGTACCAAGAAGGTATAGCGCGGGTGGAATCAAACCTAGAGTGAGGTTTAACAGGAGGTAAGGTGATAGCTCCTACTTTGAGAAATTTTTCTAAGATGACACCATAAGTTTCTCCCAAGGGAGTGTAATTGATGGGTTCAGCTTTATACTTATAGGTGGTTTTTGGTGGGGTATTAGACGGTGCTTGGGATTTGACCATCACCGCGTGTATAGCTCCTTTTGATTTTGAAGCAGTCGATGCATGATAATTGGTGGTGTTAGGTTTGTTGGTGGAGTCTTGGGTTTGAAAATTAGGGTTTTTGTTGTGCAACCGCAATTTCTCTTCCTGTAAGGCTCGAATCTCTAGTTTCCGAGCCATAGTAAAGGCCTCATCAAAGGTGCAGAAAGTTTGAATTTGGAGGGTAGGAGAAATGTGCTTAGCGCAGGCCCACGTAAAGAGTTTGATAAGTTCATCCTTAGGCAAGGCATAAGTAAGTTGGTTGATGAGGCCCCGCCATCGTCCAACAAAATCTGCGATAGATTCATCTTCAAATTATTGGATGGCATAGAGGTCGGTGATAGATACTTTCTTGGCAATGTTAATGGAGAAATGATCCAAGAAAGATTGGGCTAATTGGTTAAAAGAGAAGATTGAGTGCTGGGTTAAAGCACTGTACCACTCCAGGGCGGATCCTGATAAGGACATGGGAAAGGTACGGAGTAGTAAGGCATCATCATGAGCAATCAGATAGCAGGCATGTCTAAATGATTGCAAGTGTTGTTGAGGATCCTCCTTACTATTAAAACGAGTAAATTTTGGTAATTCCCATTGAGGAGGATAGGAATGAAGGGGGATAGAAGGATGAATACGCTGCCGACAAACTTGCTCGTATGTCAGGGTGCTACGGCTTCCTGAAACAGAAACCTCCAGATTTTACATCTTGTCCATCATTTGTTTGATTAAATCAGTGGTTGGATGAGATGATGGTGCGGTTGTCATAAACAGAGGAGGATTGGGCCAAGGGCCACCACTAGACAATGATGGGGTTAAATGTTGATAAGGTATTGAGGATGAATATGTTGAAGTGACTGAATAAGGATGTCCTATATAAGATGTTGAAGCCACCGGATAAGTGTGTGGAAATGAAAAGGTGGGCGGAGCTTGAGAAGGAAAACTTGTGTGGATAAGTGGCAGAGAATAGGTTATGAAAGGAGAAGTCTGCGAGAGAGATGAGGTAGGAGCATTCGGCGGTAATGATATGTGGGGCCCCAGATTAACCAAAGGAAAACCAATCTATGCCATATGAACTCCTGAAGCCACTGAGTTGGCAGACGGGGCTAAGGATGAAGAAGGCAAGGCGGAGTTATCAGGCGGGGAAGGAGCTAAGTGAGCAAAATGTTTCACACGGAATGTTTCAACTTTTGGGAATAGAGTTGCTTCTATCCTTTCATTCCTTTGAGAAACAGATAAGGGTTAGGGCTAGGAGGAATACCTATTGAATGTCGAGAGGATGTGCGTGTACCGTAGAGAAAGATCAGATCGACTACGAAGAACTCCTTTTTGTCTGGGAAGGACTACCTGCAAGTAAGAATACAAGACCACCAAATTTTAATTAGTAAATAAATGAGGGAACTTCCTTGGGCCCAGGAAATATAAAAATTCCTTTCGAAGGTGGTCAATTCCCCTGCTAATATGAATTAACACAGATTCTAACAAATAAGCTATTGTTCAATTACAATTTGTTTACCTTGTTAGAACAATAGATAAAGGGTTGGTCTTGGTTTAGAATCACGGTGATAGATGCTGGTCACTGTAACCGGTACTAGTTATTGGTAACCGATATCGGTAGGGGCAATGTTTTAGGGGCTTTTGGTGAAGGTTGGTTGTAAGGTGGTTGTGTTATTTTATAAGGATGATAAATGGGTGGGGTTGGGTAATGGGGTGATGAGAAGGACTCAGAGAATATGGGGGGTGTTCTTGGGGTAACGTAAGGGTGGAGGAATGACAGTTAGATGTAGTGTGTTGCTGGGTAGTAGATCTAGTAATAGGCTTATAATGGCTGTGATTCAGAAGTTCAAGAAATTTTATTAAAAGGACATACAAGATATTACTTACTGATTATTGATGAGGATGTAGGTCCAAGAACTATGATGATGACGAAATAACTTAGGTAGGATGACCTGACAATTAGGAGATGAGATATCTTCCCTCCCGACGAATAGATGAGTGTCACAAGGCTCTGGTTACTCAGTTACAGTTTTTGGGCTTGATGTCCTTCTCTGCAAACTCTTCTTGTTTCTTTTTTACTTGTCTTTGTTCAGCCAAGTAAAAATCTGGATCCTTCCAATGACGTCTGATTTGGATCCACGAAAATCCAACCCTTTGTTTTTGGTTTGGAGTGGTCATTTACAGGGAACTGATGGTGGTTACGCAACCGACGGCGGTCGAGTAGGAACCGGTATCGGTCAGGTCAAAGCGGGCTATTTTTGGTAAAATAGCCAGCTTTCCCTCCTTTCCTCCTGAGGGATTAGTTGTGGGCTTGGTCAAGTCATTATGAGGTTGGTTTTAGGTGCGGGTGAGGAGTAATTAGTCATGGGTGTGGATGTGGACCAAGTTATAGGTCTTAATTAGGTTAGTTTAGGGTTAAGACTAGGTCATGATGAGGTGGCGAAATGAGGTGGCAGGTATGGCGATGTGGATTTATTAATTATAAGGTAATTAATAAATAATTGTGTAAGGTTTAGGTGATGAGGTTAGGTTGCGAAATGAGATGCGAGGCACAGGGAGTCGTAAGACACAAATTTGGTGTCTACATTAGCCCCTTGTTGTCATGTAGCTTGTCTTTGTTAAAGCTGCACGGACAATAATAAAAAGTGGTTACCCCTGTTAAGGGTATAGGTAATCCCCCTCAAATCTATCGCAGATTGAGGTAGCATGAAATCAGGGATAGGGTTGATAAAGGGAAATGGTGTTGAGATGATGGTAAGATGGTGGGGTAGGTCCAAGGAAGCAGATGCATGTTGAAATACAGTAGTGCGACCAGGGTACATGATTTGAAGAGCAAACAAGCAATTCATAGGCAAAGGTCGATAGTTTATCCAAACAAGGGTGATATAATCCTAGTATCCAAGGCATAGGAAGTAGCTCCAGGGGATATAACGGGTAAGGTACAGGAATGGTTAGGCATGTTCGGTAGTACCAAATGGTTGGTTTGGTTGAGATAAACGTCACAGTCTTGGTCTAGGCAAAGTTGGTCGACTGATCAAGTCAAGGACCCTAATCATGCTAAAACACGAACAGGTGAGCTCGATTGAACAAAAAGCTACATGATGGGTGGATAAAATTGTAATTTGTTGATTTTGGGTGAGGTATTTAATTAGTGCGGCCTTGGGTCGAGCCAAATGGTTGGGTGCGGCCTTGGGTCGTGTCAAATGGGTTGGTTGCGGCCTTGGGTCGAGCCAGATTGGTTGGTGGCGGCCTTGGGTTGGGCCAAGTGGTTGGTTGCGGCCTTGGGTTGGGCCAAATGGTTGGTTATGGCCTTGGGTCAGGCCAAATGGTTGGGTGTGGCCTCGGGTTGGGCCAAATGGTTGGTTACGGCCGTGAAGTGGGCCAATGAAGTTAACAAAGGGTTTTCAGAGAAGGAGGATATAGGCAATGTTGTGAGAAAGGGCGATTAGTAAATAAGGGCAGAAATTGGGGAAAAGGTGGGATTAAACCGATATTGATTGTCTATGACCGGTATCAGTTAGATGACCGATACCGATTTTTTAGGGCAGAATATAACCAGTATTGGTTATAGGTCGAAAACCTATAAAAATAAAAATACGGCCTGTCATTGTCATATTGTTAATTTGAAAACCAATTTTAGTTGCCTGAGGTCTTTTGGCAAGATTGTTGAGTTTATCGGCTGATTATCAAATCAAATCACATGGTTTGATTATCACCTCCCCTTAAATATGACTTCCCCTTTTTAGTCTAATCCATGACTTCAAAATATCAAAATGACACATTCTTAATTAAACACTTATGGGATTTTCTTGAGTCAAACTTCCTACAAAACTAGATGCTTCATGCCAAACGGACATCTAGACCTCTAGAGTTATACATAGACTACTCCCTCGAAGGACAGCTATGTGCAAAGCTACTTCTACTATTATAAATAAACTGCTCCCTCGAAGGACAGCTATACATAAAAACCGCATCTGCTACTATAAATAGACTGCTCCCTTGAAGGACAGCTATACACAGTCAGCCTTTATCAGAAGCTTCTTGCATTGATCAGCTTCGTGAAGACCTCAAGAGTAATAAAATACATACCCCTTGTAGACTTCCCACATCGATCAGTCATTACTAAGCAAAATAAAAGCCGCATTCAAAAGCAATTTTGAGTCATGGACTTGTCTATTTCAGTTTGGTCCTCTTTCATCAGAATAATCACCTTGTAACAAGCTCTCAGCACCCCCACCTATATCAACAACCTCACCTCACCATTTGTCAAAGCAACAAAACTCAAGGGATGTGACGTATATCCGATATATTGTGATTATACAACTCTTTTCACCTATCGACTTCTCGCCTATGCAAGGTACCTAGGGATTCAAGCTCATCCTACATTAATATGTGGTTTGTTTAGCTCTTCTCAACTACGGGACACTCTTGCCTCTTTTTCTCAATTCTAGGATTGTGTGTTGACCTTAATCAGGACACGATTCCCTACTACTTGGGTATGCTAACTTTCGCTTCACCTATACCTACACCAACGACATTATCCTACCAACATCAAATTTTTACCAACCGAAAAATTGCCTAACCACAACCAAATTGCCTGAATTCACCTCTCCCTGGTCCTAAGGGAGAACTACATCGGTCTGAGGCCCCTCCTTACTTTGTGCAATGGGCTATGTAGGCAACACTTAGGAGACATGGGGTCTCCCAAGGTTAGCTCGATCATCCCCTACCATACCCTATCATGTGTTGTAAATATAAATAGTTTTTGTGTATTTCTATTTGCCAACATTTATCTTTATCCTTTTTCAAAACAAAAAAAAACAACATCCAAAACACAACCATTCTTATTATTATCCTCACTCAAAACAACATACATATTTAGTTTTATTTTAGATGTTAAACAAATACACCTTCTCTATCATCGACTCGCAGGTCGGCATCCTTATTTATTCTTATATTCCTATGAAATTCACTTAGACCCTTGCGCCTCCTCCTGAATCAAGTGGTGATCATGATCGTCGATGCCCCTCAGTTGGCCTCTCCATCCTCAAAGGTGCCACTGCCATTGGTTCCTCCCACTGATCCACCAACATCTCCTGTAACATATGAATACATCCTCTCGTGTGGAGGAATCTTGCCTCCAGTCTCTCCACTCGTAACTATGAAACCTCTAACAATCTCGTTGTCTCATTCACCTGTGTTTGAAGCTGGTGAACTAAATCCTGCAGACGATCTCTCTTCGCTGTAATCATAGCTATGTCAGGGCACTCACGTGCACCTCGCAGCTCTGTTACCCACCATACTCTATAGGCTTCTGTCGTTCCCGCATCCATTACCCTATGATCGGTTGCTATCTCTTCTGGCCCTTCTGGAGGTATAGGCCAGGGAGGTGAGAAGGCTGCCTTGGTGTCGATCCTCATGTATGGTCTATATGTCATAGGTATATCCTGAACGAACCCAAATTATCGCCACACGCGATCTAGAGAAATCCTCTTGTACTCACCCGGCCTGTGCCCTGCGATCCACCTCAATCGCTCCACACCCCTTAACTCCTCAGCTATGTTCTCTGTCACCATATAGTTCCCGTAAGGCCTCCAACAAATATCCACAATCGTCACCATCTCCCATACCTGTCTATAATACTCGATGTCATCTATCACGTCCTGGGATCTCGCTTCTTGTTCTGTCTGGACCCATCATCTGAATCCCAACCTTTGCACTCCTGCCTCTCCCGACTCGATGGGTCAGCCTATTGGATGCACACAAACAATGTGCTCATAGGCCCAACAATTTAATAAGTACGAACAATCTAGTGTCGTCCTGTGTTTTCACTTGCTCGCCCATAAACCCCTATATAACTCTGCCAGATATGCAGGTGCCCATGCGAAAGTCACACTCATTTCTATCATTTCCCAAATAACACTCATCAATGCTTTTGGAAATCTTCCACCCTCCGCCCTCGGTACTGCATAATACCCCACCGCTATCATTAATAGCACAACCAACCTTGTTTCCTCAGGGTGTGTTGCATACATTGTACCATTCGTAAATGTTAAACCTCACTGTGTCAAATCTCATGCAGCTAAACCAAATACTACTGTTATCGCTGCCCGCCCCGCTCTAGGAAACGCCTGATACACTGTTTTTCCTATCATTGGGAGCCTCAAAATATGGAACACATCTTCCAATGTCACTGTCATCTCCCCTGTTGGCAGATAGAAGGTATTCTTTTCTGGATTCCATCTCTCAATCAACACCTGCAACATAGCATGGTTATGTGGGATTCGTGAATAATAGTAGATTCCACTTAACCCCAAAGGATTTATCAATGCCCATTCAGCTGGTGTTACATCCGCTCGGATTCGTGACAACAACACTGGCACAGTATCATTCATCCTTAACCCTGCTTCTGCCTGCATACATCAAAACAACACATAATTATTCAATAGAACAAATCTCCACGGGTTTTTTCTCAAATTCTGGAAACTCCTACAGTAACCGATATCGGTTATAGATAACTGATACCAGTTATCTCTAAACGATACCGGTCAATGTCAAAAATATACACCCTACTTAAAAACATACACCTACGATAATTAGTTTGCCTGTTTACTCTTATATATACCTAAAAACACACGAGAACACCCTGCTTACCTACCCCATAGCACTCACCCCATCTCAAACCCTTGCCTATCACCTTTTCTTTCTCATATTTACCCACTTACTCTCTCTCATCCTATTCACACAAAACATGCAAGAATCAAATTACAACCAAACAATTTACCTCTCAGGATGCAGCAGCTTGACGTGGAACTTGTCTTCCCCCTCGTCCCTACTTGTTGGATGCTTCTCCTCGTTCAGCCATGTTCACCACCCTCTTAAAATATAACTTGTCTTTTTGCCTTCTGAATCTCAGTCCACGCTCACTTCACCGGTCTCTTTCCTCCTTATCACTCAAATTCTTTCATGTAATTACCTGTATTAGTCATCAAACAGTGTTGCATTCGCGTATTTAACTTGTTGCATGACTATAAAAATAAGAATGCTAAAAATAAGAACTTAAGTTTCCAACTAAGCAGTTCTATTTTTAGGAAATATAATTTCGAAATAACCGATATTGGTTACATAACCGTTATCGGTCGCATAGCTACCGACATCGGTTACATAACCGATATCGGTCATGTGTCCACTTTTTGCTTAAACCTAAGCCGTTTCTTTGTTTTTGCAAATTTTTGTGGCACCCGCCTCTTTTTCCTGCATAACAACACCATTATCAATATTTATCATCCAAATCACATATATATCCTCATAATTTCAGCAACATCATCCATATACATTATAACAACCATCGACAACATACATACGACATCATATATACATCAAACCCATTAGCATACACAACATGTGAATTAAACTCATCATCTATATATACATACATTCCATTTCAAAAAGCCATCAACAAAAGACATCAACACCATCAATATATAAACCATGTGGATCAAACTCATCATACATTCAATTTCACAAACCATCAACAAAATACTTAAAACATCATGATATATATCTATATATCAAAGGTTTCAAATATACAACTTACCCTACATAGGGGCCTCTGTGATCTCATAATAATACAAAGCTGGCATGCAGGCTGCAATAACTATCAAACATCTCGACTCGGCTCGCATGCCGGTCTCTCATATCAAAAATATACTTGGCTCGCACACCGGTATCAACTGTACAACCCGTACTCGGCTCGCAGGCCGGTATATACAATAAATGAATAAATGAATAAATGAATAAATGAATAAATGAATGGATACATCATATGTGGGCACGCAGGCCTCTATAAACATAACCAGTTCACAGACTAGTGCCTATATCTAATGTACACACAAAAACATCTAACTCTGACCCAAGGATGTCTCAACTCTCCCACTGCCCTCAGCACCTCTCCCTGCGGGTCTTGGCCCTGGCTCCCGCCTCCTCCCTGTCACCGGCCCACCGGCTGTAGCTGCACCACCCTGGGATCTCTGACTCCACAAGGTCTCCGCTCTATGCACCGCATATGGCTGATAGTCAGTCCCGATACCATCAAGGACGTCCTGATAGTACCGGGCCTCCGCTCTCGCCTCCATATAACCGGCCCGTGCCATCATAGCTGCTGGGGCTCATCCCCCAATTCCTAATAACAATGGCCCCTATCCTACCAATACATCCTGTGCCTATGGCTGTGATGGTGCTGGTGGCGGTACCTATGCTTGTGGCTGCGCCGGTGGCGCTACCTGTACCTGTGGCTATACCGGTGCCGCTGGTGGTGCCTATGGTGGTGCCTGTGGTGGTGCCTGTGCCTGTGCCTGTACCTACGCATGGGCTAACTGACCGTGTAGGACACCTATATGTGCTTGTGCAGTAGTAAGTTGCCCTTGTAACAACTGTACTTGTCCCCTGAGCTGGTCCCTCTCTGCTCTAACAGCCGCTAAGTCTGGTTGTGCGGGCTGTGATCTCCTCGCGGCTCTCTCCCCTGCCCACCATACCAAAAATGCTCCTGTGCAGCCGATGTTGTCTACAGTATCATCTGCTGGCCTCTCGGCTATCCAATCTGGGTCCATGGGCTGTGGTGTAGGTAGTGGGGCCTCTACATCATCTCTCTGGTACTGAGGGAAGGGAGGTGGCTCATCATGTCGTAGCCCAATCTACCGTCATACCCTCTCCAGGGGTATCCGCTCATGCTCTCCCAGCCTCCATCCCGCTATGCAGAATGTATACTGGATCCACCACAACTGTGATTGGGCTCCTCCGCGAGGCTGATGACCTCTGTAAGGCCTCCATACAATATCCAAGGTAGTCACACCCTCTAATACATGTCGGTAATACACTACATCCCGTCTGGTGAGAATTGCTCGTGGCTGGCCCACGACCCCCAGCCACCTCTGAAAGCCATATCTATAGATCACCTGTGGCCCTGGCTGCTAGGGCAGCCCTACTGGTCGAATGCATATGATATGCTCATATGCCCAGCAATGTAACAAGAATGTAGAACAAATCCCGAATCGCCTCATTCGGCGGTAGCCCCACAGCTCTCTGTATAACTGCACCAGGTATACTGGTGCCCAAGCATAACATGTATGCTCCTCCACCATCTCGTGTAGTACCCCCATCAGCACCCATGGAAATCAGCCTCCCTCTAAGTCCGGGAGGGCGAAGCATGTGATGCCAATCATCATCAACACGGCAAGCCGTGTCTCATGTCTATGGGCATGATACATGTCCCCATAGGAAATGATCGCACTGTGATAAGTCAATAGCGTGGTTGCATCCCTGAATACCTATAAAATGCTATCTATGGCTGTCTCTGCATCCACCTGGAAGACTACCTCTCCATCGATCGGTAGTCTAAGTATGCGATACACATCCTCCAATGTAATCGTCATCTCTCCCGTCGGGAGATGGAACACATTGGTCACCGGATCCCATCTCTCGATGAGGGCAACCATCAAACTGTGATACCTATCTATCGCCCTATAACATTGGACTCTGCCGAGTCCCACCTCACGCATGATGGCCCACTACACTGCGGACACGTGTGGCTGCATCCGTCTCAACAACGGGGGCATCCTATCCCGCATTGTCAGGTGCTGACGTTCTTGCACAACCAACTCACTACATTAGCCCTACTCTTTATCAAAACATCTACTTATACCCTCTACAACCCACCTATCTTACCCTAAAAACCTCTACGATATCCCCCTCCCTCTTCACACCCAAACAAAAACCTAAACCATACCAAAACACTCCAACAATACCCAAACACCCCCACCACAACCCAAAACCATATCAACATACCCAAACAATACCAAAACACCTAAACAATACCAAACCACCTAAACAAACCACAACACTCCAACAATACCCAAACATCCCCACCACAACCCACACCATATCAACATACCTAAACAATACCAAACCACCCTAAACAAACCAAAACACCTAAACAAACCAAAACACTCCAACAATACCCAAATACCCCCAAAAAATAGAAAATCTAGTCATAGAGTTTAAAGTTCAAAAAAGATGTCAGATATTGTTGAAAAGGCTAAGAATATGGAAATAAAGATTATCAAACCTAAATATGATACAAACAAATAAGGGTTATTATCCCTAATTGAGAAAAAGTCAGTGAATGAGGATTATCATGAGTGTTTAATAGTTCTTCAATCGTTTAGGTTTTTCAAGAAGATGGTTTGAAAAAGGTATGAATGCATGAATTTCTCCATATGAAATATACTTGTGAATTCTTAGAGAGGTATATAAGGTTTCTATTGATATTTTATAAGTGGTGGTAAAGTTTGAAAGTTTCTTTGGAGGTGTTTGAGATCATTTATCTCAAGGATGGTTCTTGAGAGCCATGACTTTGTTTGAGTAGTTTCAAAGTTGCATGATTTATGGAGCCTTAATCCTTGTTGTGGAGGTTTAAGTGAGGTATTTATGATATAAGACGCTAATATATTTACATCCATATGGTACGTTTTCCTTGGTTAATATTTTGGAGTTTTTAACAATCTAGATTATGAATGCCTAGTTTTGAGACCTTGAAGCTAGTTTGACAAATGTTAGAAAAAAACCAAATTTGGAGTCTTATGCCATGAGCTGAAGGTTGTAATGAGGTGAATGAGTTAGTTTATAATAATAAATTATTTTTAATAAATTAAACTTTCATTTGTGTTATGGTGATGAGTTTGTTATTCTAAGTAATTCACTTTTTAGGGTAACTTTCAGGTGCTCAAGACCTAGACTGATTTTTTTGCTTCTTGGTATGCTTCATGGTGTTGATAGTTGGTGCAAATATTTTTGTGCTTGTTGATGGTTTTTATAGGATGTTACTAACTTCTTTTGATTTGGAGTAATCATGGTGAAGCTATAGTTTTCTCTTGATGTTCATAATGCATTCGACGGAAGTGATAGCTTGTGTTTTAGGCCTAATTGTGGTGCATGGTTATGTCTATGCCTATGATGACCAATATGGGTCTCTTAGAGTGATTTTATATGATAAAGTAAAGTGTTGCCATGTTATTATGATAGAAATAAATGGTTTTGGTCAACCCATGGTTGATGATATGATGATTCATGTATATAAGTGAGTTCTAATGAATCATACATGTGTCAAGAGATGATGGGGATGTGAGAAACCTATAGAAGGTGACATAAGATGTTAGAGGGGTTAATGGTAGAGTTGAGAAGAGGAATGAATAGTTTAGAAAATTTTAAGAGTAGGTATTGAAGGTCGTATGACCTAAACAGAAAAAGAAGGAGCATAATTGAGAGAAGTACGAGAAGAGAGAGTTTGAGAGAATTTGATGTGCTTGGACTTGAAATGGTGATCACAATATGTTAGAGAAATAATATATCAATGATCTTATTCATCATATGGTTAAGTGGGTGCTTGATCATCTTAGTGGGTTATAGCCTCCATGTATCAAGCGTGTTATACTAAATAAGGGTTGGTGTTCCTTGTGCAGTAGGTGCCTCGCTAAAAATATCTTGTGTGATGTGTAATATTCATGAATGTATTTTGGATTGAGTAATATATTCAAAAATTTGAGTGGTTTTTATTCCCGTTGAGGGTTCCCCACTTCATAACTAGTTTCTATGTGTTTTATCTTATCTTTTGCACTTGTGAATGGTTGATACACACTTAATAAGCTTACAATTGATCATGTATGTTAAATGGTTGATTTGAATGATGAATGTATGTTATGGTAAATATAATTATAAATATTTGTAAGATTAATTTACCCACCCCCCTTATTCTTTGTGCTTATAACATGAAACTCCTAATTGTATACTCAATAATCTCTCTAAGATACTTTGCATAAGTATCGAGTGCATATGATTATACCATATACATCTTAGGATAAGAATGGGGAATGAACATTTATAAAGTACATGGGCTCAATGTAATGAAAGAGTATTGAGGATCTATATAACTATGGTGGTTGAGCAATAAATGTCTAGTCATCTAGTTGTGTAGATTTGGAATACATATGCACATAAGGAGGAACGATGGTTGAGAAAATATTTATAGGGATTTAGATCAAGTTATGGATACAAGTTTCCATATTATTAAAAAAGGTGTACTAGATAGTGTTGTTAAAGGATCCTTTAATAGGATGTGTGTATAGGTGCTAAGATACCATGCCCAATGTGTTCTCCCATATGAAAATATATTTAAGGTTTGGATACATTGAGTATTTAAGTTACTTGTATTGTGGTTTTTATTTAATGTAATGGATGAGATTTGGTTTTGAATCTTTGTGCCATATCACACATCTTGACCCACTAATTAAGTAGGTTGATAGGTTTGCATAGTAGATAATTATTTAATAATTACAAATAAGGTGGAGATGATATCATTTACTGAGGATTAGAGTTTTTTACTACGTTAATTGTTGATATTGTTTTCAATATGGGAGGAATGATACCCCTCTATAAATTTATTAGGATATACATTATTATTTGTTTGTGCATGCTTAGCTATAGGTTAGATCAGTGTGACATCATCATTTCAAAAGGTATTAGTGTAATCATTGCAACTTTTTTAATTATTCATCTATAAGACAAAGTGGGTAATCAATTTGGTCAATTTTAGAAAAGTTTTCATTTTACAACATTTTCAGCCTAATTTTTGTTGTATACATGACTTTCATGTAGAAGTTTCTTTCACCTATAAAACTCATGTTATTTCAATTATGCTTACCATATTGAAAAGTATGAGGTTGGTTAATCTCTTTTACCTATGCATTAAATGAGGGTGTTGGGATATAGTTAGAGGTGTTACACAGTTAATAATTCTATGAATGGTTATCTACCCACCTAGAGAGGGATAATATTGGGATTGCATTTGAATATAATAAGCCTCAAGACCCAAAATGACCCTATGAAATTCCCTACTTGGCCTATTTATGGGTGCCTAAATACAAAAAATAATGGGAGATAAAGAAGGTGGAATGTAATAAAATAATTAAATAAAACGAGAAGAAAATAGTTCTTCACACTGTGCTCACTAGGATTTATACTTATGAAAAATGACATGACTAACTTATGTATGACTTCTTAAGGTCAAGCCATGACAACTAAAATATGAGAAAATGATGTAACATGGGGGTATATAATGTTGATTAAATTAATGGATAATGGTAAAACCATAAAAGTTTAGATGGATAATTATTAAGATGGGGTAGGTAATGTATCCTCTACTAATGGATTTGTGAGTATGCAACTTGTTGTTCTACAAGGAAAAAGATCCTATTTATATTTTTGCATGAGATAATGAATTTAAGGAGAATGGAGATACACATACCTTGATGTATGTTATTGATATGGAATAAGAATTTTTTGATTGAAGGAAAAATGTTTTTTTAATGGGATCCTACCTAGATTATAAGGGGAACTGCAGAACCATAGAAAAAGAGATGTAAAACCCTAGCAATACCAAAGCCTATTAATTGACCTCTATTACCTCAGATATAGCCCCCACCTCTTGATTTTAAAGGATTTCCCTTAGACGCTCCATCAAAATTAAGCTATTAGTAGGTATATATTCAAATAAAAAGTTTGTTTCTCTCAAGGTTATCTCCTTCGAAATGTTTCATACAATTAGGCATATGAAATTAATATATTGAAATATTGATTTGCATTCGTAAGTGGTTCTCATTAATCAAACCAATAGTTTTTAGTAGCATTAAGATTCTCATTTAATGCCTCTAAATGGTTGATGATAAATAAATTTTGATACAGTTTTTTTCCTCTTCCTCGTCATGTGATGATAGTTATGCTGACACACAATTTCTTATTTCCATCCCTGATGATGAGGATTGGTTTTCTATTTTTTATGATGAGAGTCCTACTGAGGACTCCTCTCCCCCTTCTCTTGAGCACCTTCCAGAGAATTTTGACACTCCTCCCTTCTCATTAGACATCGAGAAGTATTATTCCCAACCTTATATTATCCTTGCATCTACCTCCTTTCTAATTTCATTATGCAAGGACCTTTCCACTTCTTCTCCTTTAGTTTATGATTCATACCTATCAGTCATCACTCTTATATTTATCAATCCATCCTCTTATGTCTAGTATGTGTGATACCTTCGAAATCTCTTTACAGTTCCTACTTGTGATACAGTATAGAGAGTTTCTCATCCTTCTATAAGTGTTTCATAGGAGTACTTCTGTTTCACTCAGAATGTTTCAGTTCCTTAGAATAGAGTTGCTTCTATCCTTTCATTATTTTGAGAAACAGATAAGGGTTAGGGCTAGGAGGAATACTTGTTGAATGTTGATAGGGTGTGCGTGTACCGTAGAGAGAGATCAGATCGATTGTGAAGAACTCCTTTTTGTCTAGGAAGGACTACCTTCCAGTAAGAATACAAGACCACCAGATTCTAGTTAGACAATAAATGAGGGAACTACCTTGGGCCTAGGAAATATTAGACTTCCTTTCGAAGGTGGTCACTTCCCCTTTTAATACGAATTAACAAAAATGATAATAAAGAAGCTATTGCCAAATTACAATTTAATTTCCTCGTTAAAACAATAAAGGAAAGGCTGGTTTGGGTTTTAAGTCACAGCGACCGATGCCGGTCACTGTCACCGGTACCAGTTCCTAATAACTGATATCGGTAGGGGCAGTGATTTAGGGGCTTTTAGTGAAGGTTGGCTATAAGGTGGCTATGGTGTTTATTAGGCTAGTAAATGATTGGGGATAAGTAATGGGGGTGATGGAGAAGACTCAGAGAATATGGGGGGCTGTTCTTGGGGCAATGTAAGGGTAGAGGAGGTACAGTTAGATGTAGGATGTTACCGGGTAGTGGATCTAGGAGTAGACTTATAATTACTATGATTCAAAAGTCCAAGAAATGTTATTAAAAGAACGTACAAGACAATACTTACTAGTTCCTGATGAAGATACAGGTTCAAGGAATGTGATGACAAAGTCAGGGTTCAGGTAGGATGATCTGACAATCCAAGATGAGCTATCTTCTCTCCCAAAGCTTGGATGAGTGTCACTGAGCTCTGGTTACTCAGTTGTAGTCTTGGGCTTGATGTCCTTCCCTACAAAACTCTTCTCTTTCCTTCACTTGTCTCTACTCTGTTAAGTGAATTTTTTTTCAGATCCTTCCAATTACTTCCAGATCCCCTTTTTTTGGTTTGGGGAGGTTATTTACAGGGAACCAAAAAATGTCAGTTAAGTCAAAGTGGGCCTATTTTTAGTAAAATATCCAACCTTCCTTCCTTTTCCTCCCGAGGAATTAGTTGTGGGCTTGGTCAAGTCATTATTAGGTTGATTTTGGTGTGGGTGAGGAGTAATTAGTCATGGGTCTCAAAAACAAATGCAAAAGACCTTAAATCAGCAAGAAAAGTACAACAGGTAAAAATGACATGTAAAATTGGGCTATTTATAAAACCATAACATTTATTACACTTCACCTGACACGTGTGTCAACTACCTAACAACTCAGCACTAATTCCATGTCATCATGCTTGGAGTAGCTTGTCTTGTAAAGCTACACTGATAATTAATAAGAAGTGGTTACTCCCGTTAAGGGTATAGGTAATTCCCCACTGGGCGTGCCAAAATGTTTCGCACAAAATGTTTCAGTTCTTGGAATAGAGTTGCTTCTATCCTTTCATTCTCTTGAGAAACAGATAAGGGTTAGGGCTAGGAGGAATACCTGTTGAATGTTGGGAGGGTGCACGCATACCGTAGAAAGAGATGAGATCGATTGCGAAGAACTCATTTTTGTCTAGGAAGGACTACCTGCAAGTAAGAATACAAGACCACCATATTTTAGTTAGACAATAAATGAGGGAACTGCCTTGGGCCTAGGAAATATTAGACTTCCTTTCAAAGGTGGTCAGTTCCCCTCTTAATACGAATTAACACAAATTCTAACAAAGAAGTTATTGCCAAATTACAATTGAATTACCTTGTTAAAAGCAATAGAGGAAAGGCTGGTTTTAGTTTGAGTCACAGTGACCGATGTCAGTCACTGTACAACCGACTGCGGTTATACACCAGTACCAGTTGCTGATAACCGATATCGGTAGGGGCAGTGATTTAGGGGCTTTTAATGAAGGTTGGCTATAAGGTGGCTATGGTGTTTATAAGGCTGGTAAATGATTAGGGATAAGCAATGGGGTGATGGAGAAGATTTAGAGAGTATGGAGGTTGTTCTTGGGGCAATGTAAGGGTATAGGAATGATAGTTAGATGTAGGGTGTTACTGGGTAGTAGATCTAGGAGTAGACTTATAATTACTGTGATTTATAAGTTCAAGAAATGTTATTAAAAGAACGTACAAGACACTACTTACTAGTTCCTGATGAAGATATAGGTCCAAAGACTATGATGACGAAGGCAGGGCTCAGGTGGGATGATCCGACAATCAAAAGATGAGCTATCTTCTCTCCCAACGCTTGGATGAGTGTCACTAAGCTCTAGTTACTCAGTTGTAGTCTTGGGCTTGATGTCCTTCTCTGCAAACTCTTCTCTTTCCTTCACTTGTCTCTGCTCTGCCAAGTGAATTCCCGATCTTTTCAATGGATTCCAGATCTTTTTTTGTCACTGGGGGAGGCCATTTACAGGGAACCGATGGTGGTTATGTAACCGACGGCGGACGAGTAGGAACCAATGTCGGTTAAGTCAAAGTGGGCTATTTTTAGTAAAATAGCCAACTTTCACTCCTTTTCTCCTGAGGGATTAGTTGTGGGCTTGGTCAAGTCATTATTAGGTTGGTTTTGGTGCGGGTGAGGGGTAATTAGTCATGGGTGTGGATGTATACCAAGTTATAGGTCTTAATTAGGTTAGTTTAGGGTTAGGTCTAGGTCATTGTGAGGTGGCAAAATGAGGTGGCAGGTTTGGAGATGTGGATTTATTAATTATAAGGTAATTAATAAATAATTGTGCAAGGTCTAGGTGGTGAGGTTAGGTTGCGAAATGAGATGCAGGGTACAGGGTGTCGTAAGACACAAATTTGGTGTCTACAATAGGCCCTGAAATTTTCTTTTGATATCTGAATTTCTTGGGTGTTGTGTGTCAAGTTCCAAGTCATGATTCCACCAACACCTTTTCTTAGATCACTTTGTTCAGGGATATCCTCGCAAGTGCAAGTGAATCATTGGAACCTCTGTGGGTTAGCTTCCTTTACAGAGAAGTGTGTAATAACTTCTCCACTAAAGTGACAAGTTAATAAGTTCTTCGCCCTCCACTTTTGAAAGGTATTATCATTTAAAATTTTTGGATGAGTTCCATTTCCACCTGTACGTGGAATTAAAATGTTTCCATTATTTGCAACCTACTTTGGGTTTGGGACCCATTTGTGTTGAGGTTTTTGTAAAAGCCAAGAACATCTCTAGGGTCCCTGTTTTCCTTGCATATTTTAAAATTGCATCGGGTTGAAATGTGGTGCTTTTCACAGATTTTATATCTCTCCTCAGGACTCATTGTATATTAATACGAGGAGCCTCTCCTTGGTAGGACCTTTATTATTGACTCCACTTATAATTCTCGCAGGGTTTTGGGATTTTCTTTCTCCCTTTCAGTTTTTGAAATTACATCGGACCAATACATGGCACTCTCTATGGCTCTTCTACTTCTCTAATTTTATAATAAGACTCATTTCGAGATTCAAATTTTCATCATGATTTGGCTAATTCTTCTCTTATATTTCCAAGGGCTTTAATCTTTTTACATTTTCTCCAAGAATATCAGAGTTATCTTGATTAACTAACAGGAATTTACTTGTTATCTAATTTCAACAAGTGGTGGAGGAAATTTGATAACACGTACCACTATGGAGATGAAGCCGAGTAGAGGTATGATACTATATGAATCCTTCAATTGATTTGAAAAGATTGAAATCATTTGGTTTATTGTGGGTTAATTTTGGCTAGAAAGTTAATTTTGAAAATATGTTTAAAATTAATGAAACGGGGGGTGGGAAAGTCCAATGTAACTTAAATAGGGTTGGTAATGAAGGTAGGATAGGTTTGGGTGGGTTGGGGTAAGTATTTAGGTTGTTTTGGGGTAATTTTTGAGAATAGGGAATGGTGGTTTCAGTTTTTTGCTGAAACAATGACTGACGTTGGTCAAGGGTTGGCTGATGTCGGTTGGATTTGGCCAGAATCAGTCAAGGTTTGGGTGACCTACATTGGTCAAGATGACTGATTGTGGTCAAGGCAACCAATGTTGGTCATGATTAAAAGGCACAGGGTGAAGGAAGGGCTAGGTAGGAAATTTAAGTAGACAAGGAAGGGGTAGGTGAATACTTATGTAGGTGGAAGAGGGTACAACAATAGTGTGTCAATGTGTGTTAGGTATGTAGGTGGAATAAACTAAGATATTGTGTAAGTATGATAAGGGAGACATTAAGTATTTAGATGAAGTGGGTAAAGGGGTTTGTATTGGAAACTAGGTGAGGGGGAGGTATGATATATGTGGTTTGGGTATGAGATGTGGGTAATAGGAGATTTGAAAGGGTCAGGTCTTTACAATGTGGTTGTGGATGATGCATGTGAGAGATCAACTAACAATGAGGGATAGAGCACCACCCCTGTTGGTACATATGCGGCCTATCATGATAGTGGAGGAGTGGAAGCACATGGCCGATGTTGGACTTAGTTCCATCAAGTGCTATAGGTATATAGGTCGAGATCCTATCTTGATGGCCATTCTCATCGATAGATGGGACTCCATGACCAATACCTTTCATTTACTAATGGGTGAGATGACCCTCACCTTAGAGGATGTTTATAGGATCATGCAAATTACTATTTTTTGGGAGCCAGTGTATTGGATTTCTTCTTAGGCATCAATGGAGCTGATAGTGGTAGTATTTGGTGAGGTGATGGGCCTATTGATCTATCACAGTGCAAGTCTAAGCTATGGAGATATATATGCGGTATACCCACAGGAGACCAGACTATCTGTGTTGATGATGGTGGCAGTGGGATATTTTGCAATCCCTAAATCTAAGGGTGGGATATTCCCATGATCATTGATGGGGGTGCTCCAAGACATGATCGAGGAGAAGATACGCTTTGCTTGGGAACCAACTTATCTTGTTCAGCTGTATAGAGAGCTATGGGCCTATGGTAGGTTGAGGAGGTTTGGTATGTGTTGCACATTATTGTTACACTACTAGGTGTATGAGTACATTATGTTGTGTACATCTAGTTGGATTTAGGGTTGGATTGTAGAGAGTAGGATTCAACAGATGGGTACTAGCAGGGGTACAGCCAAGAGGGGTCAGGGCTACGTATAATGTTATATACTATAGATGACTATTAGAGGGCATATCAGTAGAAAATATCATATGGTGGTAACATGTTGATTATCCATCATACAAAGGCATGGATGAGGAGTTAGAGGAGCTGCAATCACTAAGTTTGATATATGAGTGAGGTTTTAGGGAGCATGATATGATACCTATGGATAGGGTTAGATGACAGTTTGGACTGCGGTAGGATGTGCTCCCACCTTTCCCATAGTACCGTAGAGAGGACATGGATATACCCATGTCTCCACCATATCTAAGTGTTCCCACATGGTAGGAGGAGTAGGTGCTAGATAGATGGATTGATGATTCGGGCGTTACTGATGGATACAGATAGTGGTAGGTGGCACAGCTACGGGTGACACTGCTGAGGCCAAGGAAACCTGATTTAGCGATCGTCATAGTGCAGAGGGATACATTACAGGGTTAGGTGACCACCCTATAGGCACATATTACAGGTTTATATGGACATTAGATAGGGTCACAAGCATAGGTGAGCACCTTGTAGGCACAGGTGACTACACTACAGGCCTAGGTAGCAAAGGTATAGGCTCTCGCATAGGGTGGAGATGGGGATGAAGTGTAGGTAGCCATCCTATAGGCACATGTGGCTGGATTAAAAGGATATATGTTCACTTCACATGCACATGTTGTGGTCCTGCAGGCCCAGGTAGCTGCACAGGCACTAGTACAGGCACTAAGACAAGGTCCCGTAGTTTAGGCACCTGCACCAGGAAAGGGTACACTCTTGGTCAGGTAGAGTTCACAGGGGGTAGTTAGTCCCATAGCACCACTCTAGACCATTTCCATCATGATTTTTAAGGATTCCCTGAATGAGGATCACTATTATCAAGACTAGCTAGCCACCGCAGGGATTCATGTGTTTGCATATGCTAAGTATCGAGCCTAGAAAGAAGCCAGTGAGTAGAATAGAACCACAACTCATGGTTATGGTAGTACATGGGGTTATTGACCATAGAGATAGGGTCATGGTGAGGTTACTAGCTCTCAGAATCCAGGTCTGGAAGAGGGCCAAGGGAGGAGATAGGTGAGACTAGAGAGGAGGGCATCAGGTGGGGGTGATTTGTCACTATATGTGATAGGGTACCATTATTTTGATTTTTGTTATATAAATCAGCCTATGTGCCGAAGACATGAGATTTTACATGAGAGTTTTGAGATATTGATATTTATTTATATATGTGTATATATATATATATGTATGTATGTATTTATACATAGACACTCCCATTATATAGTTGATAATGTTTACTAAATTGATGATGTACTTGTTAATTTCCATTTTTATTGTGTATTATGGAAACTAGTTGAATTAGGCATGATTGATTCAGTGTCATATATGCATGATGGATCCAGGTATAGGCATGGTGGAGTTTAGGTCATTTATGCATGGTTAAGTTTATCTGAGTTAGACATGTTGGATTTGAGGTCATATAGGCATGGTGGAGTCTAGGTCATTTAAGCATGGTTGAGTTTAGTTCATATAGGCATGGTGGATTCGAGGTCATATAGGCATGGTTTGGTCACGTTTTTGCATTTGATTTAGTTTCCAAGTTATTGGTAGTATGGAAAATAAATGATGATGTATATGTATGTTGTGGTTTAAATTTCCAAATATTTGATATCATGGAAATGCTAAATGATTGATGTGTGATATGGTGGATGTTATAAAATGGTAGGTATGTATGATTATATGATTATTTAATTTCCAATTTTTGTGTAAATGGAAACTAACTAGGGTAGGATGTGAATGTAAAAAAAGGGAAAATAGATTAGGGGAAAAGGTGTCTGAGTTAACCTCCAAGGACCCCATGCCCTCGGAGGTTTTTCTACATAACCCCAATGAAAAGGGGTCTCAGGCTGATGTATTAATCCTATAATCTAGGGAAGAATTGGATGAGGATAGATGAATGGGCTGGTAGGTTTCAGGCATGATTGAGTCTAGGTCATTTTAGACTTGGTTGAGTTTAGGTTGAATATGCATGGTTGAAATTAGATTATCTAGGTATGGTTGGGTATAGGTTGAATAGGCATGGTTGAGTGTAGGTTGAATAGGCATGGTTGTCATCTATGTTGAAGGGTTGTACGTAATTTTGGTGGAATATGAATTCCCATAATGTAGGTGTCAAAGGTCCAGTCCTATGAAAGAGGATCAATAATTAATAAAAGAGTGAGTGGTAAGAGAATAACAAAAACCACGTAATTGGTAAGAACCAGTACGAGTCTTATCATACCAAAGATTAGCTTATGAACATAAAACCATAAAGGAGTTAAATGATTGACTGTTCTAAGGGTAAAGAAGTTCACATGATCACAAAATTTTGCATTTGTAACACATCTCTTGAGTGGGTAGAATATTAGAAAGGAAATGTTGTGAGGTGAAAGAGGTTGTTGTAGCATAACCTGGTGTAGACACCAAATTTGTGTCTTACAACCCCTTGTGACCCGCATCTCATTTCACAACCTAACCTCATCACCTAAACCTTACACAATTATTTATTAATTACCTTGTAATTGATAAATCCACATCACCTTACCTGCACCTCATTTTGCCACCTCATCATGACCTTCGTCCGAACCCTAAAACTAACCTAATTATTAACGACCTATAAACTATGGTCTATACACCTACACCCAATGACTAATGACCCCTTTCTCACACCAAAACCGACCTTCTAGTCACTTGACCAAGCCCGCAAACATAATCCCTTGGGAGAAAAGCAAGGGAAAGTGGGCTATTTTACTAAAAATAGCCTACTTTTTCCTGATCGATACCGGTTCCTACTCGACCGCCGTCAGTTACGTAACCGCCATCGGTTCCCTGTAAATGGGCTCCCCTAACCAAAAACAAAGGGAGAAGGATTTTTGGATAAAAAAAAAAAGGAGGATCATCAGAAACGATCAAGAGAATCCGGATCTTTACTTGGCCGAGCAGAGACAAGTGAAGAGACAAGAAGAGTTTGCAGCAAAGGAGATCAAGCCAAAGACTACAACTGAATAACCGGTCCTGTGACACTTAGCTGATCATCGGGAGGGAGATATCTCACCTTCTGATTGTCAGGCTATCCTACCTAATTTCTACCTTTTGTCATCACACTCTTTGACTGCATCTTCGTCATAACACTAGTAAGTTATATCTTGCATGCCCTCTTTAGTATAGTTTTTTTTTTTTTTTTTTCCTTAGACTTTTGAATCACAGTCCTCATAATCCATTCCTAATCCACTACCCATCACCATATTACATCTAACTACATCATTTGCCTCTCATCATCTCATTACCTAATTCCACTCATATACCAACCTTAAAATAACACAACCCCCCCACAACCCCAAAAGCCAGCCTAAAACCCCAGGGGCCAAAAACATAGACCAGACCATATCGGTTAATCATAAACTGTATAGGTTTACGTGTGACTCCAAACCAGAACCCAGCCTTTTCCTCTACCCGTCTCAACGAAGCAATTAAATTCTGTTATTTTGCAATCGTTTTGTGTTAATTCATATTAGCCACGGGAACTTAACCCCTTCCAAACGGAAGTTTTATATTTCCTGGGCCCAAGGCAGTTTCCTCATTTATTGTCTGATAAAAATCTTGTGGTCTTGTGTTCTTATTTGCAGGTAGTCCTTCCAAGACAAAAACGAGTTCTTCGCAATCATCCTGATCTCTCTCTATGGTACGCGCACACCATCTCGACATTCAACAGGTATTCCTCCTAGCCCTAACCTTATCTGTTTCTAAAAGGAATGAAAGAATAGAAGCAACTCTATTCCCAAAAGCCAAAACATTCTGAGTGAAACATTTTGGCACGCCCGGTGGGACCCATTTTGGCTTTCTTTCTTTCTTGCTTGCTTTCATATAGGGAGCATACTTGCTGTTTTCTTCTTCTAAATATATTGACAAGATATTTTATTGTTTTGGTAATAAGAACTTGCTTTGCTTTTACATCTTGCATTAGTGAAAGTCATCTCTTTTGCTTCATCGAATATCATTTTAGATTTGGGTTTAAAACACCTGCATCGCATTCCTGCTTATTGTTTTCAATTCTAGTGAACATAGATTAGTAACAGGTCGTACCCGTGGGGGTGATATCCACGGTATTGACAAGAAATTAATCTTACTTTCACTGCACAACACATACCGAATCACTTCACAATTAACTCAACAGCTCAAAAATCCCCCCTTTTCCGCGGTATTCCTCCGCCCGATTGAGGTAACCTTATAAGCCAAAACAAAATTGACATTTCCCCTAAGTCTTTTGTTTAGGATTTTGACATCATTCTACGTCTAAAAGGCATAAGCACACGATAATTAAAATTAACCCTAGGGTTAGTCTCTGGATTTACGTGTGCATCTTGCTTGATTTCAGTTCTGTTTTCTCTGTCATACTCTATCTTCTGTGATCACCTCAAAATAATTTGATAAGTGTACTAAACGTTGTTAAAAATCAAATTAGCAGCCTTTTACATATTTTTATACCAGTCTTCTTACACCGGCATCGGTTAACTGACCGACGTTGTCTATGATCTGACCGACATCGGTTATTAGACCGATATCGGTTACTGTCCTTTACAGCCCCTGACAAACCAGCAACCTGCCAATTTCACCATTCTGAGGCTGTTTTTGTTCCTGATAGATTGAAACCTTACTGTGTACTCTTGTCCATGGTTGTTATCACTCGGAAGCAAGCCGCCACCATGGTTTCACATGCCTGCTCTATGCCTTTTCCTGAATCACCCCCTTCACATTCTATAGGGAACCCTACGGACACCAGTGAGGTCCCCAAAATTCCTGTAGGAGATAAGGAATTTGCCAAATTTTTGGATGCTACTCCTAGCGCTGTACAATACTATTTGTCTCATGCCCCTGACCGTACGCCTGATGGTCAACTCCTTGTTGGCATGCCCATTAGTATAGCTGTTCATTTAGCTCCCACTCCGCCTGATAACACCGCATTACTTCCTACATCTCTAGCCCCGTCTCCCAATCTGATGGCTTCAGAGGTTCATATGACACAGATTGGCTTTCCTTTGGTTAATCTTGGACCCCACATATCATTACCTCCGACGGCTCCTACCTCATCTCTCTTGCAGACTGCTCCGTTCATGACTTGCTCTCTGCCACCTATCCACATGAGCTTTCCTTCTCAAGCTCCACCTACCTTTTCATTCCCATACACGTATCCAGTGACCTCAACATCCTATATGGGACATCCCTATTCGGTTGCCTCAACATATTCATCCTCCATACCTTATCAACACTTAACCCCACCATTGTCTAGCGGAGGCCCTTGGCCCAATTTTCCTCCGTTTACCACAACCGCACCATCATCTCATCCAACCATGGATTTCATCAAACAAATGATGGACAAAATGAAAAATCTAGAGGCTTCTGTATCGGGAAGTCATAGCACCTTGACATATGAGCAAGTTTGTCGGGAGCCTATTCACCCTTCTGTCCCCCTTCATTCATATCCTCCTCAATGGGAATTGCCGAAATTTACTCTTTTTAATAATAAAGAGGATCCTCAACAACACTTGCGATCATTTACACATGCTTGTTATTTGATTTCTCATGATGATGCCTTGTTACTCCGCACCTTTCCCATGTCCTTATCAGGACCCACCTTGGAGTGGTACAGTGCTTTAACCCAGCACTCAATCTTCTCTTTTAACCAACTAGCCCAATCTTTCTTGGATCATTTCTCCATTAACATTGCCAAGAAAGTATCTATCACCGACATTTATGCCATCCGACAATTCGAAGACGAATCTATCGCAAATTTCTTTGGACGATGGCGCGGCCTTATCAACCAACTTACATATGCCTTGCCTCAGGCTAAACTTGTCGAACATTTTACGCGGGCATGTGCTAAGCACATTTCTCCTACTCTTCAAATTCAAACTTTCCGCACATTTGATAAGGCCTTTACCATGGCTCGGAAACTAGAAATTCGAGCCTTAGAAGAAGAAAAATTGCAGTTGCACAACAAAAACCCCAATTTCCAAACTCCAGATTCTACCAATAAACCAAACACCACCACTCCTCACACATCCACTTCTTCGAAATCAAAAGGAGCTATCCACGCGGTGATGGTCAAATCTAAAGCACCGTCTAATGCCCCACCAAAAACCTCCTATAAGTATAAAGCCGAGCCCATCAATTACACTCCCTTGGGAGAAACTTATGGTGTCATCTTGGAAAAATTTCTCAAAGCCGGAGCTATCACCTTGCCTCCTGTTAAACCTCACTCTGGGTTTGACTCCACTCGCGCTATACCTTCTTGGTACAAAGAAAATGACTTCTGTAACTTTCACAGCATAAAAGGACATAGTCATGAAAACTGCAAGGTGTTGAAAAACATAGTGCAGGAAATGGTTGACACAGGGGATATAACCCTCGATAATCCTAATGCCCCTGCCAGCCGAAATTTGAAAATCTTCAACAAACCATTCCCGAATCACTCTTCCAACAGTAACGTAAACCAGGATATCTTAGCCAAGGAGAGTGTTCACGAGATCCATGCAGTCTTCGACTCCCAGCCAAAAGCCTCTATCGAGAAAATTTTGAATCAAGCCTCTTCACTGACACAGGGGCCCGAACCTCCTTCACCACCATCAAGCCAAAGCAAAATCATTCCTTTACCTATAAAGGAGTTAACTGCCCAGAGTTCTCTTCTCATAGATGAATCTTCTTACACCACATCCCTCCAAGACTACGAACAGATGTTATCTAACCTATCTATTTCCCAAACGTCTCCCTCTACCGCTCTTGCTGAACAAGAGGAAGGCTTGCCACTTCTCTTGTCATCTTTAGACAAGAAACCCCTTGCACCGACATCACCAAATTATTTAACTATGACGAATCATCTCAAACATGCCCTCCTACCTATTAGTTCTTCATCTCCTAAATCTTTTCAGCGACCGGTGGACCTCTTAACGCCCATTGATACAGTGCCTCATATACCCCTTGTATCACACCCACAGTGGACCGGAATCACAACCCACCTTTCTTCTATACAAAAGTTCCAATTCACACCTGAAGACTGTCATTCTCCAGAAGATAGACGAGTCCTATGGGAACGTTTGAGTACCCCCTATTCTACTCAAATGCAAATGACCGATCCAGACACCTCTACCATATACCCGAAGTGTTTGCAAAAAATCAAAATGCCTATGGCCTCATCATCACTCCCCGCATCTCTACCAAGTATCTCATCCACCTCTGTCAGCTTAACCAAATCTTCCCCTACACTTGGGACCTCACCAATACCCAGTCTAACACACCCACCTAAGCGACTAGATTTATCCAAAAATAAAGCCGCCCCGCCACTTAGGAGACAAACTCAATCCATGCCTCTATCACAATCAAAACCATCATCGTCACACCTACCTTCCATATTGGGACCTCATCCCTCCACCTTACATCAATATATCATACCTCCTGTGTGTTCTTTAAAACGACCTACGCCTTCTGCACCCATACAGAGATCTAAGGGTATATCAACATTGTCACCCCACGTATTCTGTCCACCCATCAACCCTAAACAAACTCCATCATCAAAGGATTTATTTTCTGTCACTCCCCTTTCTCCGTGGTTGTTTCCCGCTACCATGTCATCTGTAGCCTCATCATCTAACCAATTGAATGTATCTCCTGCGCCAAAGAAACCACGTTTAGTGAAAACCACGTTTCAACACCCCTTGGCTAAACCACCACCCGTATGAACCAAACATGCCAAAACATTACCGAAATCTGCTCAATCAATACCCTCATCCTCCTCCGATTTTGACCCGCTCAAAGGATCTTACGCCAAAATCCTTGCTATGTTGGTGGAGAATGCGACCATTTCCCTACCACCACTTAGACCTTATGACCCGTCTAAACCTTGACCTATAGGTTATGATGAGTCTAAAATCTGCACTTACCATCGCACACCAGGACATGATGTGGAGGGATGCAAAGCTTTAAAAACCATCCTTCGTCAGTCACCTCTCTCAGATAGAAAGGTTAAGAAAGACAACTTATGAAGGGAGAGACCTCTAGCTTCAATTCCCTCTCCTATACCATTTTTCCCCACCTCACCAAGATCTATCATTATTACAACCCCACCTCTTGAAGCCCATGATTCGTCACTACCATCTTCCTCCTCTTGTGTTCATGAGATCAACATGATCAGTGTTGCTACTCGAGCGCAGAAAAACAACGAGAAAGTGAAAGAAAGCACACCTGCATCCTCTCTTTCTCCGTCCACCATCCCGATTGCACCACCACCCAAAGTGGTTATTCGTGGACCCGCTTACCCCGTCTCTAATGGAGTTTCCCATCGAGCCATGATCAAACAGCTTCACCAATCACCCGTAAAAATGACACTATATGATCTCATTCAGACTTCTGAATCTCATCAACAAGCTCTCGTTGAAATTCTTCAAGGGATCTAGGTCTTACCTAATGAAACCCCACCTGTTGGTTCCATTCTAACACCCAATCATGTTGCTTCTCTCACCAAACAACCCACTGCCCCAACCACTTCTATCTCTGTACAACAAGCTGCTGCAGTCAGTTTCTCCGAAGACGAAATTGTTGACTTTGGTACAGAAGATCCTGACCCTGCTCTTTTCATCTCAGCCTGCGTCTGGGATATTCAGGTACGTCGTGTTATAATTGATGGGGGCACTAGCTTAAACATCATCTCTTCAAAAGCCTTCCAACAAATGAATATCCCTTCTAGCTACATGTGTGCCAATCCCATCATGTTGCGGTCATTCAATGACGCTATTACCTCTACCTTAGGCACCGTGATCCTCAACATTCGTGTAGGACCACGCACTTTACCCGAACTCTTCTATGTCCTTGAGGGAGAGTTCCAATACAATATATTGTTAGGTCGCCCTTGGATCCGAGCTATGGGATGTGTTCCCTCAACCTTGCATAGATGCATTAAATTTGAGTACGAGGGGAAATCCTACACTATAAAAGTTGATCCTCTCCCATTCAAAACCTGCAATATGTTATATCGCCCTAATGATGTGCTTGTACCAATCAAGACACCCGTTCATCCAACTCAACCATCCACTTCAACCACACCTCTACCATTCACTTCAATAGCACCTACACCTTCAACCCATGAAATCACCGTCGCAAAAGCCACTTCCCTTCCCGCAGCTAATATCCCAACCACAGACCCCTTAGTAGATGTTTTTCAACGCCTTACGCTGGGGGAGTATCTCCTATATAACGTTAGTTCTTTCCATACCCACAGGAGTACAGACATGTACATGCACATCCTACCTATGACCGTCATGTGGGGGAAGTAATCCCCTACAGACCACCTCACTGCCGCACTAACCTAACATATGGAGGTGTCGATGCATCTTTCGTTGTCCCTGAGCCTCCTCTTGGTGTGGTTCCTTTCCAATCTGATTTTAAATACCTGACAAATCGTCGTTTCGCCCTCACCTTCTTGACTCGCTGTGCTTGGAAAGGCTTTGGTTTTGGTCTTTATGAACAAGGCCGACATACAATCATCCCCGTAACTACATGCAAGCACAATGATCGTAGTGGTCTTGGATTTCCGAGAACACTTACACCGAAGGAACCTCGTGTCAGTTTTCTTCTAGAAGATGACAACGTTACCCCTACCAAACCATCATCACCCATTTTTCCATCGTCACCCACAGAGTCGATAGATCCCGAATCTATCCCTCCTAATTTTTTTTTTTCATAAATGCTATCTTCCTAGGTCCTCTCACTTATCAACGTGATAATGAGGACCCCTCTTCTATTCCCCTTCTATATCCAGACATGATTGAAGAGGACTCACCTTCAATTAATGTTGTTGAGTGCCAGGATGATGACTCCATCCTCACCTACCTTGGTACGGATGACTCTTATATTCAACGTGCCTTACCATCTGAAACTCAAACCATGTTGAACGAGTCTAATATAGAAATCAACATCCACACAGAGGAAGATCCTCACATTGTGAAGATCGGACAATCCCTTAACACATCAGAACAAGTCGCCTTTACCACCTTTCTCCATGCTCACAACCAAGCTTTCGCTTGGTCCTACGCTGACATGCCTGGAATTGATCCTAACATTGCCGTCCATAACATTACACTGAAACCCGATTCCAAGCCAATTAAACAAAAACTGAGAAAAATGCATCCACGCATTGCCCTCTTGGTCAAAGAAGAGCTTCAACGACTCCTTTTTGTTTCCTTCATCCTGCCTATTGACTATCCTCAATGGATTTCTAACATCATACCTGTCACTAAAGCGACGGGGGGACTTCAGATATGCACGGATTTCCAGGATCTTAACCTCGCTTGCCCTAAGGATGACTTCCCCCTACCTAGTATTGACCAACTTGTTGATCTCACTGCAGGCCATGAGATGCTCTCTCTCATGGATGGCTTTTCAAGATACAACCAAATTTTGGTTGTCCCTGCCGATCAACATAAAACTGCCTTCATAACCCCTTGGGGAACTTTCTGTTATCGTGTCATGCCATTTGGCCTTAAGAATGCTAGTGCAACCTATCAGCGGGCTATGACCTACATTTTTCATGACATTATGCACACTATCCTGGAAGATTACGTCGATGATCTTCTTGGCAAATCTAAACATCGCAGTGAACATCTCGATGTTTTAACCATTATTTTTGATCACCTGTTATAATATTTTGTCTGTCTTCAACCAAAGAAATGTGTCTTTGGTGTCCTTTCAGGAAAAATTCTTGGCTTTATTGTCTCTTTGCGTGGCATTTATGTCAACCTAGCTAAAGTCAAAGCCATTCTAGAAATGCCCCCACCTACTAATCTCAAACAATTGCGTAGTTTACAAGGTAAGCTCCAATCTATCCGACGTTTCATCTCCCAACTCTCAGATTGATGTCAACCCTTCCATCACCTCCTTAAAAAAGACATTGACTTTCAATGGAGCGAAGAGTGCCACCAAGCCTTTGAGGCTCTCAAAGCTTATCTCTTGCAGCCACCCATGCTTATCCCACCCCAGGACGACTGCCCTTTCTACCTTTACCTTTCCGCCACTGACCACGCTGTAGGGGCCATGCTTGCACATCGTGACTCTGAGAATCGAGAACAAGCCATTTATTATATAAGTCGTACTTTGGTGGACTATGAGACTAGGTATACACATGTAGAAAAGTTGTGCCTAGCCCTATCATTCGTGGCTACCAAACTCCGACACTACCTTCTGAATCACAAAATTTTTGTCATCACCATATGGACCCCATCCATTACATGTATGCCAAACCTCATCTAAACTAACGCATCGCCCGATGGCTCATGCTCCTCGCCGACCTCGACCTTGAGTTTGTCCACTAGAAATCAATCAAAGGACAAACCATCGCAGACCAACTTACGGAAGTCCCTTTACCTGGGGAACAATTTACTAATTTCACATTCCTCGATGAACTCATCACCACTCTTTCACTCAGGGAGGAGTCGTATCCAATGACCCTCTTCTTCGATGGATCCAAATGCCAGTGCGGTGGAGGAGCCAGCGTTGTTCTCATTCCTCTCAACGCTGATCCTATGCCTCTTTCATTCCGACTTGATTTCCCTTACACTAATAATACAACGGAATACGAGGCCCTTGTTCTGGGTCTCCAGGTAGCGTTACACTTAGGTGTCAAATCTATCAATATTTTTGGCGACTCTCAATTGGTAGTCAATTAAGTTATGGGCATCTACCAATGCAAAAATGAGGAACTTCAAAAGTATAAACACTACGTGGATTCACTTCTAGCCTTATTTACTCACTATTCTATCCAAACCATTCCCCGCTCCACTAACAAAGTTGCGGATACTATGGCTTGCTTAGCCTCGCAAATTCCAGCTTCATCAACTGACTCTGACATTTTCGTCTTGGTCCAACAACTCTTTGCCCCATCTTATTTAGCCCTGGTTGTTGGTACGATAAATACGGTGTCTGCTAATTCGTAGGATACTTGGTATCACCAATTCCATGACTACCTTACAACCTCTGTTCTCCCATCTGACCTTACTAGTACTGGCAAACGCGCGTTTCTTAAACACATTTCTCGTTATGTCGTTATGGGGGGACTCCTTTATAAACGTGGCTTTGATGGCATCCTCCTTCGATGTCTCACTAGCGAGGAGGTCACCCATACCATCCAATAGGTCCATGACGGTCTTTGTGGTGGACATTTTAGCGTCCTTGCCGTGGCCAAACGAATCCTTCACCTAGGTTATTATTGGCCTACTCTTAATAATGATTGCTACGAATATGTTAAGCGTTGTGTTATGTGTCAAAAACATGCCAACCTTCAACATACTCCAAGCCACCCGCTACAGGTCACCCAAGATCTTTGGCCTTTCTCACAATGGGGTTTAGACCTTATTGGTGAGATTCATCTGTCCTCTTCGCAACATCACCGATGGATAATCACAGCAACCGAATATTACACAAAATGGGTGGAGGCTATTCTGCTCATTTCAACTAAAAAAGAAAAAATTGTAGAATTCATTAACCACCACATTATCTGTCGTTTTGGTGTTCCTCATCGCCTGATAATAGATAATGGAAAATCTTTCAAAAATAAGTTGTTGCAAGACCTTTGTGACAACTTTGGTATCAAACTTAGCTTCTCATCACCCTACTATCCACAAGCGAATGGACAAGCCGAATCCTCTAATAAAACCCTAACCAAAATCCTCATGAAAGTTGTCAGTGAGTCCGGAAGAAATTGGCATGATCACATCCCCTTTGCCCTTTGGGCTTATCGTACTAGCATTCGTACCTCCACTAATGCCACACCTTTTTCTTTGGTATATGGTACCGAGGCTGTCTTGCCTCTTGAAATACAAATACCCTCCCTTAGAATATCTCTTCAGGATATTCTCACCAACAATGACTTCCGCCAAGAGCGGTTAGCCCAATTCGAGCTTCTTGACGAGCGTCGTCTTACAGCTCTTGATCACCTTCAAATCTATCAAAAATGCATCAAGCGTGCTTATGATAAGCGACTTCATGAGCGTACCTTTCAGGTTGGTGATCTTGTCCTTAAAGAGAATCAACATGTAACCAAACTAGAAAAGAGCAAACGTGGAAAATTTGCTCCCAATTGGATTGGGCCTTACATAATCACTCACAGTTATGGATCAGGCACTTATCGTTTAGCTTCGCTTAATGGTAAACCTGAGCCTGAACCCCTTAATGCCTTGCATCTTCGACCATTCTACTGTTGAATTTAGTGTTATATCACTTCTTATCTACCTGCCGCTCATCCCTTGAGCTCACTTACCACCACATACACTTTGTTTCCTACACCTCATAATAAAAATCAAGATCACATAGTTTGATTCTCACCTCACCTTAGCAATGCCTTCCCTTTTTAGTCTAGTCCATGACTTCAAAGTATTAAAATAACATATTCTTACGGGTTTTTCTTGAGTCAAACTTCCTACCAAACTAGATGCTTCACGCCAAAAGGACATCTAGCTATCTACATTATATATAGACTGCTCCCTCGAAGGACAACTATATGCCAAATCACAGCTATTACTATAAATAGACTGTTCCCTTGAAGGACAGCTATACATAGTCAGCCTTTAGCTGAAGCTCCTCGCATTGATCAGCTTCGTGAAGACCTCAAGAATAAATACAATCAATATCCCTTGTAGACTTCCCGCATCGATCAGTCGATATTCAGTAAAATAAAAGCCTCATTCAAAATAACTTTTGAGTCATGTACTTGTCTATTTAGGGTAGGTTCTCTTTCATCAGAACACTCACTTTGTAACAAGTTCTCCGTACCTCAGCTATACCATCCACCTCACCTCACCATTTTTTTCAACTCAAGGGACGTGACGTATACCTGATATGTTATGATTATACAACTCTTTTCACCTATTGACTTCTCGTCTATACACCGGTACCTAGGGGTTCAAGCTCGTTCTATGTCGTTATGTGATTTGTTTAGCTCTTTTCACCTATGGAGCACTCTTTCCTCTTTGCCTCGCATCTAGGATTATGTGTTGATCTTCATCAGGACATGGTTCCCTACCACTTGGGTAGGCTAATTTTCGCTTCCCTTATACCTTTTACAACACCAATTCATTACCAACACCACCAATTCATTACCAACACCAACAACCTTACCTTACCAATATTAATATCAATACTTTTACTAACCAACCAATTGCCTAACCATACCAAATTGCCTGAATTCACCTCTCCCTAGTCCTAAGGGAGAACTACATCGGTCTGAGGCCCCTCCTTGCTTTGTGCAATGGGCTATGTAGGCAGCACTTCGGAGACATGGGGTCTCCCAAGGTTAGCTCGACCATCCCCTACCATAACCTATCATGTGTGGTAAATATAAATATTTTTGTGTATTTCTATTTAATCACATTCATCTTTATCCTTTTTCAAAACACCAAAAGTCAAAATGAAAACATTCTTATTATTATCATAACTCAAATCAACATACATATCCAGTTTTATTTAGATGTTAAACAAATACATCTTCTCTATCATCGACACGCAGGTCGACATCCTTATTTATTCTTATACCTTGCTAACATTTAATTAGACCCTCACGCCTCATCCCGAACCAGGGGATGATCATGATCGTCGACACCTCTCGCCAGGCCTTTCTATCCTCAAAGGTACCACGGCTATTGGTACCGCCCACTAATCTACCAATCTCTCCTGTAACATATCAATACACTCCCTCGCATGGAGGTAACTCGTATCTAGTCCCTGTGCTCGTGACTCCGTAACCACTAACAATCCTCTTGCCTCATTCACCTGTGTTTGGAGCTGCTGAACTAAACTCTGTAGACAATCTCTCTCTATTGTAATCATAGCTATGTCAGGATGATCACATACACCTCGCAGTTCTACTACCCACCATAATCTATAGGCCTCTGTCGTTCCTGCATCCATCACCCTGCGATCGGCGGCTATCTCCTCTGGCCCTTCTGGAGGTGTTGGTCAGGGCGGTGAGAATGCTGCCTCAGCGTCGATCCTCATATATGGTCTATAAGCCAGGGGTATGTCCTGCACAAATCCAAATTGTCGCCGCACGTGATCTAGAGGAATCCTCTCATACTCACCTGGCCTGTGCCCTGCGATCCACCTCAATCGCTCTACACCCCTCAGCTCCTCCGCTATATTCTCTGTTACCATATAATTCCCGTACGGCCTCCAACAGATATCTAAAATCGTCACCATCTCCCATACCTGCCTATAATACTCCATGTCACCCGTCACGGCTTGAGATCTTGCCTCTTGTTCTGTCTGGACCCATCGTCTGAATCCCAACCTCTGTACTCCGGTCTCTCCTGACTGGATGGGTCAGCCTATTGGTTGCACACAAACAATGTGCTCATAGTCCCAACAGTGTAATAAAAATGAACAATCCAGTGTCGTCCTGTGATTTCACCTACAAGCCCATAAACCCCTGTATAGCTCCGCCAAATATGCAAGTGCCCATGCAAAAGTCACGTTCCTTTATATCATCTCCCAAATAACACACATCAATGCTTTTGGGAATCTTCCCCCATCCACCCTCGGCAACGCATAATACCCTACCGCTATCATTAATATCACTGTTAACCTTGTCTCCTCAGGGTGTGCTGCATACATTATACCATACGTAAATGTCAAACCTCACTGTGTCAAATCTCGTGCGTATGGACCAAATACTGCTGTTATCGCTGCCCGCCCCGCGCTAGGTAATGCCTGATATACTGGTGTTCCTGTAATTGGGAGTCTCAAAATACGGAACACATCTTCCAATGTCACTTTCATCTCCCCTGTTGGCAGATAGAAGGTATTTTTCTTGGGATTCCATCTCTCAATCAATGCCTGTAACATAGCATGGTTACGAGAAATTCGTGAATAATAGCGGATTCCACTTAACCCCAAACAATTTATCAATGTCCATTCAGCTGGTGTTACATCCACTCGGATTCGTGACAACAGCGTTGGCACACTATCATTCATCCTCAACCCTACCTCTGCTTGCATACGTCAAAACAACAAACAACCATTCAATCCATCAAATCCCCAAAGGTTTTTCTCACATTCTGGAAATCCCTGCAGTAACCAGTATCGGTTATTAACAACCAGTAACAGTTTTGTAACCGATATCGGTTATCCCTAACCGCTATCGGTCACTGTCAATTATGTACACCTTGCCAAAACACACCACCTACGATGATAATTTGATTGTTTACTCCTCTCTGTACATACAAACATACCCGAAAACCCCTGATTCCATACCCTATAACACTTACCTCATCCATAACCTTTGCTATCACATTTTCTTTCTCATATCTACCCACTTACACTTCTCTCATCCTATTCACAAAACATGCAAAAATCAAATTACAACCAAACCGTTTACCTCTTGGGCTACAGCAGCTTGAGGTGGCACTTGTCTTCCCTCTCGTCCCTACCTGCTGGATGCTTCTCCTCGTTCTGCCATGTTCACCACCCTTTTCAAATTTGCCTTTCTACCTTCTGAATCTCAGATCACATTCACTTTCCCTTTCTCTTTTCTCCTTATCACTCAAATCTCTCATGCAATTACCTGTCTCAGTCGTCAAAAACCGTCACGTTTGCGTATTTAACTTCTTGCATGGCTCTCAAAATAAGAACTTCAGTTACCACCCCCGCTTTTCTATTTTTAGAAAAGCTGTTTTTCTAAAGATAACCGGTATCAGTTATCTAACCGATATCGGTCTATTTACTACCGACATCGGTTATATAACTGATACCGGTCATTCACCTACCTTTTTCAAATATAGTCCTTTTCTTTATTTTCTACCTAATTTTTTCGTGGCGTAGTCCCTTTTTCCTGCATAACAACACCGTTATCTATAATCATACATTAAATCCACATCTCATTACAATTTCATCAATAACATCTATCTACATTACCAAAACAAACAAATCATCAAAAAACGATATCAAAAACCATTAATTTATACACCATTTGGATCCAACTTACCAGCTACATACATTCAATTTCACAAAACCAAAACATACAACATTTCATAATATAACATGTCAATTAAACTCATCATTTATATCTATATACATCCCATCAACAAAATACATCAACATCATTAATACATAACACCATGTAAATCAAACTCATCATACATCAAATATCACAAACCATCGACAAAACACTCAATACATTTTACGCATAGCATGTGGGTCAAAACATCATATCTATATATATCCAAAGTTTCAAATATACAATGTGCCCTGCATAGGGTCCTCTGTGATCTCATAATACAACAAAGCCAGCATGCAGGCCGCAATAACCATCAATAATCTTGACTCGGCTCGCAGGCCGGTCTCTCATATCACAAACATACTCGGCTCGCAGGCCGGTATCAACTGTACAACCCATACTCAGCTCGCAGGCCGGTATATACAATAAATGAATGAATAAATGAATAATATGTAGGCATGCAGGCCTCTATCAACACAATCGGTTCGTAAACCGGTGCCCATATCCAATATACAAATACAAAAACAATGCAGGGATCCCTCAGCTCTCCCCACCGCCCTCAGCACCTCTCCCTGCTGGTCCCTGTGGTGCCTCTCGCCTCTTGCCTGCAACAGACACACCGGCTATGGCTGCACCTCCCTGAGATCTCTGACTGTGAGAGGTCTCTACTCTATAGGCCGCATATGGCTGATACTCAGCTCCGGTACCATCTAGAACATCCTGATAGTACTGGGCCTCCGCTCTTGCCTTCATATACATGTCCTGTGCCACCATCGCTGCTGGGGCTGGTCCCCTAACTCCTAATACCAGTGCCCCCTGTGTCGGTGCTGGTACCGCTGGTGGTGCCTGTGGCCGTGGTGGTACCTGTACTTGTGCCTGGGGCTGTGGCTGTGCCGCTGCTGGTGGTGGTACCTGTGCCTGTACCTGAGCCTGGGCTAGCTGCCCCTATAAAACACCTATCTGTGCCTGTGCAGCAGCAAGTTTCCCCTGTAATAACTATACCTAGCCCCTGATCTAATCCCTCTCTGCCGTCACAACTGCCAAGTCTGGTTGTGCAGGTTGTGCTACCCTCGCTACTCTCTGACCAGCCCACCAAACCATATATGCTCCCGTACAGCCGGCGTCATCCATGGTGTCGTCTGCTGGCCTCTCTGCAACCCAATCTGGGTCCACGGGTTGTGGTGCAGGTAGTGGGGCCTCTACATCATCCCTCCGATACTGAGGGAAGGGAGGTGGCTCATCCTGTCGTAGCCCCATCTGCCGGTGTACCCTCTCTAGGGGTATCCTCTCATACTCTCCCGGCCTCCGTCCTGCTATCCAGAAAGTATACTGGATCAAGTGTAACTGTACTCGGGCTCCTCTGCGAGGGTGATGACCTCTGTAATGTCTCCATATGATATCTACCGCTGTCAGGCCCTCTAATAAATGCCTGTAATAAGCGATGTTCCGCCCTGCAAGCACTACTCGTGGCTGGCCCACGACCCCCAACCACCTCTGAAAGCTGTATCTATATATGACCTGTGGCCCTGGCTGCTGGGGCAGCCCTACTGGTCTAAGGCATATGATGTGCTCATATGCCCAATAATGCAACAAAAACGTCGAACAAATCCCGAATCGCCTCATCCGGCGATAGCCCCAAAACTCTCGATACAACTGTACCAGGTATACTGGTGCCCAAGCATAACAGGTGTGCTCCTCCACCATCTCATGTAGCACCCCTATAAGTGCCCATGGAAAGCAGCCTCCCTCTGAGTCTGGGAGGGCAAAGCAGGTAATCCCGATCATCATCAACACGGCAAGCCGTGTCTCATGGCGGTGCGCACGGTACATATCCCCATACCCGATGCTTGCGCTGTGATACGTCAATAGCGTGGCTGCATCCCCAAATACGTGTAGGATGCTATCCAAGGCTTTCTCTGAATCTACCTGGAAGACTGCCTCTCCATCGATCGGCAGTCTAAGGATGCGATATACATCCTCCAATGTGATAGTCATCTCCCCAGTCGGGAGATGGAACACATTGGTCGCCGGGTCCCATCTCTCGATGAGGGCGACCATCAAACTATGATCCCTATCAATCGCCCTGTACCTCTGAACTTCGCCGAGTCCCACCTCGCGCAGGATGGCCCAGTGTGCTGCGGATACGTGTGGCTGCATCCGTACCAACAGCGGGGGAATCCTGTCCCGCATCGTCAGCTACTGACGTGCCTGCAAAACCAACCCACAGTATTAGCCCTACTCTTTATCACAACATCTACTTATACCCTCTATCTCCCCGACCACAACTCGACTCTCTAACAAACCCCTCTACCCACCTATCTTCTCCACTATCCCCCTCCCTCTTCACACCCAAACCAACAACCTACACAATACCAAAACACCAAAACAACCAAACCAACAACCAAAACAACCCAAATCATACCAAAAAAACCTCCACCACATCCCAAACCATACCCACAACACCCAAACCAACAACCTACACAATACCAAAACACCAAAACAACCCAAATCATACCAACAAAACCTCCACCACATCCCAAACCATACCCACAACACCCAATTGCAAGGACCGGTATCGGTCCCTTACGACCGATGCCGGTCAAAGACCGACCGACTACGGTCAACTCCAAAACTCAACCTACCCCAACATTTTGCAACCGATGCCGGTCGCTTAGTGACCGACATCGGTCGCTGTAACTTCCCGGAGCCAAACCCCGCGCGCCCCCCCCCCCCCCCCCCCACCTACATTTTTTTCATTTTTCCACTAATTTACCCACCCAAATACCCTAAAAACCTACCCATCCAGCCGCCTTGGCTTATTTCATCTATCTACCCTCTCCCTTTGTCAAATCATTTCCATTTTCTAATTATTTCCTAAAAAATGTACATTCCTACCCAAACCCCAAATATAGCATAATGCAATAAAATGCACACAATGAGGGGTTTCGAACCTACCCGTATGATGACACGTCGTCGTGGTGGGATGGGTGGTGGTGGTCCAGCTGGTCCAGCCCCTCCTACTCCTCCTAGTTGTGCCATGGCTCCAAATGTCCTCTTCTGGGTCATCCACCAATCAACTGCTGCCTCCTCCTCACTCGGGCCCACTAACAACTAACTCCTCCAGTCAAATAGCGCCACCTCACGCAACAAATGCTCCAATCTCAACTCTCCACGTCAGACAACTCAATTTGGTTTTCAAATTGCAAAAGTGACAATGACAGGCCGTATTTTTCTTTTTATAGGTTTTTCGCCCCTAACCGATATCGGTTTTATTATGCCCTAAGGAACCGGTATCGGTCCTTTAACTGATATCGGTCATGTATAATCGACATCGGTTTTATTCCAACTTTCCCCCAATTTCTGCCCCTATTTACTAAACGCCCTTTCTCACAACATTGCCTATATCCACCTTTGCTGAACACCGTTTGTTAACCTATTTGGCCCGACCCAAGGCCACACCCTAACCATTTGGCCCGACCCAAGGCCGTACCCCAACCATTTGGCCCGACCTCAGGCCGCAACCAACCTATTTGGCCCGACCCAAGGCCGTAACCTACCCATCCGGCCCGACCCAAAGCCGTAACCTACCCATCCGGCCCGACCCAAGGCCTCACCCCAACCATTTGGCCTGACCCAAGGCCGCAACCAACCTATTTGGCCCGACCCAAGGCCATAACCTACCCATCCGGCCCGACCCCAACCCATCTGGCCCGACCCAAGGCCTCACCCTACCCATCCGGCCCGACCCAAGGCCTCACCCTAACCCTTTGGCCCGACCTAAGGCCTCACCCCAACCATTTGGCCCGACCCAAGGCCGCACCCCAACCATTTGGCCTGACCTCAGGCCGCAACCAACCTATTTGGCCCGACCCAAGGCCGTAACCTACCCATCCGGCCTGACCCAAGGCCTCACCCTACCCATCCGGCCCAACCCAAGGCCTCACCCTACCCATCTGGCCTGACCCAAGGCCTCACCCTACCCATCCGGCCCGACCCAAGGCCTCACCCTAACCATTTGGCCTAACCCAAGGCCTCACCCCAACCATTTGGCCCAACCCAAGGCCGCAACCCCACAACTTGGCCCGACCCAAGGCCGTACCACTTCGATACCTCGCCCAACATCAACAACATACACTTTTATCCACCCATCATGTAGCTTTTTGTTTAATCGAGCTCACCTGTTCATGTTTTAGCATGATTAGGGTTCTTGACTTGATCTGTCGGCCAACTTTTCCTAGACCTAGACCGCGACGTTTATCTCAACCAAACCAACCATTTGGTACTGCCGAACAAGCCTAAACGTTCCTGTACCTTACCCGTTATATACCCTGGAGCTACTTCCTATGCCTTGGATACCAGGATTATATCACCCTTGTTTGGATAAACTATCAACCTTTGCCTATGCATTGCTGGTTTGCTCGTCAAATCATGTACCCTAGTTGCACTAACACATTTCAACGTGCGTTTGCTTCCTCGGACCTACCCCACCATCTCACCATCATCTTTACACCATTTACCCTTTATCAACCCTATCCCTGATTTCATGTTCTCTCAATCTGTGATAGATTTGAGGGGGATTACCTATACCCTTAATAGGGGAAACCACTTCATATTATTGTTTGTGTAGCCGTACAAAACAAACTACACGACAATAAGGGGCTAATATAGACACCAAATTTCTGTCTTACGACCCCTTGTGACCCGTATCTCATTTCACAACCTAACCTCATCACCTAAACCTTACACAATTATTTATTAATTACCTTGTAATTGATAAATCCACATCACCTTACCTGCCACCTCATTTTTCCACCTCATCATGACCTAGTCCTAACCCTAAAACTAACCTAATTAAGACCTATAACTTGGTCTACACCTACACCCATGACTAATGACCCCTTTCTCGCACCCAAAACCGACCTTCTAGTCACTTGACCAAGCCCGCAACTAATCCCTCGGGAGAAAAGCAGGGAAAGTGGGATATTTTACTAAAAATAGCCTACTTTTTCCTGACCGATACCGGTTCCTACTCGACCGCTGTCGGTTACGTAACCACCATCGGTTCCCTGTAAATGGGCTCCCCTAACCAAAAACAAAGGGAGAAGGATTTTTGGATATAAAAAAAAGGAGGATCATCAGAAACGATCAAGAGAATCCAGATCTTTACTTGGCCGAGCAGAGACAAGTGAAGAGACAAGAAGAGTTTGCAGCAAAGGAGATCAAGCCAAAGACTACAACTGAATAACCAGAGTCCTATGACACTCAGCTGATCATCGGGAGGGAGATATCTCATCTTCTGATTGTCAGGCTATCCTACCTAAGTTCTGCCTTTGTCATCACAGCTCTTGGACCTACATCTTTGTCAATAACCAGTAAGTTATATCTTGCATGCCCTCTTTAATAATATTTCTTAGACTTTTGAATCACAGTCCTCATAAATCCATTCCTAGATCCACTACCCAGCAACATATTACATCTAACTATCATTCATTTGCCTCTCATCATCTCATTACCTAATATCACTCATATACCAACCTTACAAACAACACAACCACCCCACAACACAACCAGCCTACAGTTCCAAAAACATAGACCATACCGATATCGGTTATCAGAAACTGGTATCAGTTACTGTGACTCAAAACCAGAAACCAGCCTTTTCCGTTGTCGCCAAATCACTGCACCCTCCGAATGGCCATGATGTGAATAGGACGTTCGGTGTGATTGGGACACATGGGATCACCTCTCAAGCTGTGGGACTTGGGTTCGAGGTGAACCTCTGGAGAACGCCGGTGTCCTCTTCCTAAACTAAGTGTTGTACTACTCCTAGTGTAACAAAAATGATTATCTAATCCTACGCTAACATTTTCATGGGGTTTTAGGGAAAGAGATTTACAGAAATGAAACTATACTAGGGATGGTGATGCACCAAATAAAGGGTGTCTTCAGACTTCAGGAAGGGTTAATTTGAAGAGGGTGTGTGCACCACAGGTCAACTTCACCTACTGCAACTTAGAGAGGGTACAGGATACCACAAACTAAGAGACACGCGTTCCCTTTGTTAAACTTTATCAGACCGAGAAATATACCAGTTTCCCAGTGAAGAAGGATGAACTCAAGAAGGGTGAACAGACACCACAACTCAACTGCATGCAATACTTCACCACTCGATAAGCACAGAACTCCAAGAACCTGCAATAGAACTTAAACTTGCACAGTGTACCTGCAAGTATGAGAAAGGCACAAAGAAGCACAAAAGGATGAAAGGACCGAGATTAGTCACAAAACACACACTTTTATTGCTTCAATAACATGCACAATGCATCATACATTCAGAAGAGGCAATAGTTGCCATTACAGTCTTGAAGAGGAGGCTTGAAAGTTCTCTCAACACACAAGAACAACTTGCAGAAGAGAGAGGATTCTTGAAAAGTATACACTCGCCTGAGATATCTAACTGTCCAACTTGTCTGAACTGTTGGAACCCTTTGAAATGAGCTTCCAACTTACATTTATAGAAGAATATGTGAGAAAGAAGAGGAAATGGTCATAATTACATTCCTAAAATGAAGGCCCATGATGTATTTATTACAGTTAGTTGAACCACCTGAGAAGGTTCCATCATGGGTCATTAATTGCCTGATGACCTAGTCTTCTCAATTAATTAAAAGAATATTTAAATAAAATATTTAAATAATAATAATAAATATTATTATTAAAATATTTAAATAAAAATATTAATTTAATTAACATAATGTTGGGACCCCCCCGTTGACCCGTTTGACTTGAAGAGGAGGGGGGTCCATGTGGATAGAGTCTGCACAAATCTCAACTCGGTGAGCTTCGAATCCTCTAACTCGGTGTTGCAATTGATTTTGAACCCCACACCAACTCTTTCCTTGTCTTGGTAATCGGGCTCTTTTGCATTGAGTCCTTCGAATGGTGAGCTATCAAACTCGATTCTTATCATTTTCCTCTGTTAACTCGAATCCATTTATGCATTCCACGTTCAAACTTCATGAAACATCACCACGAGCTCCCTGTGAAGTCACCGAGCTCTTCATCCAGCAAACGATCTTACCTTTCCTGGGCTCAAACTCACTTGAATACCGAGCTTAACCCAATATTTCTAAAAAGAATGGTTTTACCACAATGCTCACGGTTCTTCCTTATCATATAACACTTGTAGTAAGAATGTTTTGGCTTTTCCATAATAAGCACAATTTGTACCTTCCAAACGATGAGAAAATGCCATTATCAATAAAGACCTAGTGCTGCCATGATGATGACCCAGGCTCATGCCCGTAACATGTCGATAGACACCCTTAAGACTGATTTTTGGACAAAGAGCCCTTCGGTATTTTGGCAGTGCACTCTGCAATCTCGGCTCCAATCAACAATTATGCCACTATTGGGATCTTAGTATGGCATAGGTAGCTGTGAGCTACACAATATACTCATTTTTCCAGAAACTAAAAAGATCCTTTATGTTACAATCTGCAACACATAAAATAAGCCCTTCAAAAAAAATACATTGAACAACTAGGGCAACCAAGAGGACCTTGGAAAAATGTACAGGTAACAACCATATGAATTCTTCCTTAGTCGTGGATAAAAGCAAATAGAAATAAAGCTAGATAAAATTAGCTTGAAACTACAGTATAATCATCCATTGTTAAAAACAAGTTTCTCTGAACCTGGTAAAAGGAATACTTTTATTGTCTGATTGGACGTACATAATGGAAGGGTATAAATATTGCCTACTGCCCACAGAGTTTCTCAAAGAGACCATTTACAAGTGACAAGGATGTAGCATGCAAAACGGCCGACCAGGTATTTCAGAGTTGACCTTCACATTCAATTCGTTTCTAGGAGAAAACATGCTGAGCAATATGAATCATTTCATTCTGCACCGTTTTAAACTTCCATCTCCTGACTCGGGAAAATTTTATGAAGCCTTGAATAGTGTGACTCCAATCCATCATATACGGTAGTGAATATTTGTTTCCTAGCTGTCTGCTTGAAGATAAGCTAAAACGGCTTCTACTATATTGTACTGCAACATGCCTGCTGCCTGTGCGTGGGATTTTTCTCGCGACCACCGAATGCTCAGAACTGTACAGAGGACGAGGAGAAGGTCGTGGCAGCTGGGAGAAGTATGCTGGCATAGGTGAACTGATCAGGTTGGAAATCTGTTTGTTTCATTTGGTGAAACAGTATCAACGTTTCATGAGGAAACGCGTGTCTTCTGTAAGCTGCAATTATGGTATTCCATGAGAAGGCGTCTCTTTCATGTGAAAGCATATTCCTGGAAATGCAGGTCCACAATAGTTGAAGATATGTAGATGGGTTTACAGGGATGTTATGCGTGGTAAGCAGAATGTGTGGAGCCTGAAACTTCAACTGTCTCATTCCCACGTTCCCCGACTTACCTTCCGAGTGACTCGCACAAAGACTCGGATCCTGTTTAAACGGCCCATGCGGAAGTATCATGTTGGATTGCCATCGTCAAATCTCCACGCTTGGCAGTTTGATCTGATTTCTCCCATTTTTTGGTAGTAGACCCAAAATTTCCACTTCGGTGCTCTGAATCTCCCCCGCGTGGAATTTCTTCCTTGGCTTGCCATCCACGAAAACCCACTTGGCATTGCTCGCCTTATTTCCCACGTCCGGGATTGGAGTGCGGGGTTTTGTTATCATTTGGCCATATTTCATTTTGGACAGATGGCCACCGACTTCCACCTTTCCACTCAGCGTGAGGAGACATCATTTTCTCGGTGCAAACATTTCAGCTGTAGCTTGTAAGGTGTGATAATTCCGACAGAATCCTTTATGCTCGCCAACTTAGTGACTCGTTGAAGATGCTCATATAATTGCAAAGCAAATTATGCTCCATGAATATTCTGATATGAAACAGTTCCACCTCTATGAGATCCACTTCCATGAGTTGCATCGTAAAACAAGTAAGGTCTCGATAGAGAATCTTTGTAATAAATTTAATCAAGTCTCCCGGTAACACTCTCACTGTCACTTAATCGATTTTCATAAAAATATCTTGAGGGAAAATCCTGAATTTGAGGATGCATTCGATGCTGAACAGATAAAAACATAGTTGGATGACTTTCTTGTTGGAAGTGCTCAAAAAGGCTTCTACTATACTGCAACATGCCTGTGCATCGAATGCTCGGCCGCTTTGAGCATAGAACTGAAATTCTCCTAGGAAAGTGTCGTGAGGAAGTAATTGGCTATTCCGAACAGCTAAAGGGTAGAGAAGTAAACTTATCTCAGAAAATGAGTGGCCTCCAGAGAGAGTTGATTGCGACAGCTACCGCAGGGTGATCCCAAGGAACCGTTGGTGTTGATCCTGATGTTCTGGTTGCATGCGACCACAGTCATGATCAGTTGTTGTAAAATCTTGCCGCTGTAGTAGAAGAACGAGATAAAGTTTTAGTTGAGTTGTCTCACCTTTTCATTTTGGAAATTCTCTTCCATGGAAGAAGCTCGACCAAATCTTGAGGCAGCTATTGTCTCCGTCGAGTCATTAAAACTGAATTCATATTCCAACAAGGAAGCATCAATCTCTCCATGTTGAATTAAATCGGGTCGAACTCATCATTTCTCTGCCTCAATGAGCCAACCATCAAAACATCCTCCGCTCCTATCGAGACTCTTTTATGACAAGCCAAACTTGGTTACTGAACTTACATTTCCTACTCATGAACTCGTCTAAGGCTTGTGATTTGAGTTATGACCGAGTTAGGACAAGGCACGAACTCCTCTGATGACTCGTCTCTTTATTCCCGATTTGACACTGTTTTAGCTCGACCGAGCGAGATAAGCTTATCGAACTCCTCGATGGCTCGCATTCTTGGAAAAAATGAGCGATCTCACCTGATGACCAGAAGTGGGTCCCTGGGACCAATGTCGTGATTTGATAGTAATAAGGCCCTGTTTTCCAATTTTTCCATGTGCGTAAAATTGGATAACATTTTTGGCAACCTCTCGGGGATGATTGCCTGCTAAGCATGATTCCAGTAGCCTTAAGTCATCCATTGGGCATGGAGTCTATGTGGAATCCTGAAAGTAGTATGATTTTCTTTGACACATCTTGAAATCCCCTTGAGCATTGTTGATATCCTGGACCTCCCTAGAATGCTAAGAATGAAGTATACTGAATCTGTTGAATGCTTGACATCCATGGAGCACTGCAAAATTTTGAATGAAGAAAATTTTGAAACTCTTATGGAAACCTTGAACCTTCTTCTCCTTGACACCTTCCAATGATGAAACAATGTGCAGAACAACACAAAACACAACAACAAGGAAAGAAAAACAACAACACACAACAATGTGCATAAGCACTTGGAGGAAAACACCTAATTTAACTATACAAGGGGTGGAACGCTTCTCAAAAACAAGCTTTGAGATGTATCCCATTCACATGAATGGGTAGTTCTTCTCCATTGAGCCTAGATAGATGGAACGAATTTTCCTCTTTGCAACTTGTGATGATGTATGGCCCACTCCAGAGAGCGTCAAACTTGGCATGCCTGCCTGGTTTGGCCCTGTCTTCATCCCATTTGAGAACTAAATCTCCCTCTTGAAAACACCTGTTGGATGCCTTCTTATCAAAATATTTCTTAACTTGAGCCTGATGCTGCTCCAAAGTTTTCATAGCCTTGTCTCGTACTTCCTCTAACTCCATGAGTTCAGCAAACCTTACTGTCAGAGGATCACTCTCTATAACTTCAAGTTGATGAGCTAACTCCAAAGAAGGTAACTCCAATGAGAGTGGGAGTTTTGCCTCTCTTCCATATACAAGAACGAAAGGAGAATTTCCGATGGCCCTTTTAGGTGTGATCCGATCTGCCCATAAGGCAGTCTTAAGCTGTGTATGCCAAGTCCTCTTGTTAGTCTCCATTGTGCGCTTAATAATCCTTATGAGGTTTTTGTTGCTAGACTCAGCCAATCTGTTTCCTTGAGGATAGTAATTGGAAGAAGTTTTGAGGTATACCCCATTTTTAACAGCCCATTCACTCAATTTCATACCAAGAAAAGCCAGCGCATTGTCTGAAATGACTGTAAACGGAACACCGAACCTCGTCATTATACCCTCCAAAAAATCTAGAACTACCTTTTCATTGCTCTCTTTTAATGCTACTGCCTCTGTCCATCGAGTAAAATAGTCTGTTGCGGTAAGGACCCACTTATGTCTGTCACTGGATGGAGGATTAATCATTCCGATGAAGTCCAACCCCCATTGAACAAAGGGTTGATCCACTTGAATTAGATGCAATGGAAGAGCTGCCAGCTTCTGCTTACCTATGAAAAAGGCACATTCTTTACATTTCCTTACCCAGAGATGGGCATCCTTGAATAAATCTGGCCAATAGTAGCTAGCTCGCATGATCTTGGTAGCTGTTGTTTGTGCGGAATAATGTCCTCCAGATAGGCCATTATGAAATTCTTCTAGTATCTTACTGACTTGTTCTGGTCCTATGCACCAAAGGAGGACGCCATTCAATCTTTTCGAAAGAGAACGCTATCTACCAAAACATATGGGATAGATTGAAGACGGAAAGTTCACCTTTGGTTTTTATCCATGTTTGTCGGGTATGCTCCTGAGAAGATGAAATTCTTCATTTTGGATAACCAGTCAGCTTGATCAACATCCTCATCAGTATTTAGGAGTGTCACGTCCTCATTACTTTTTGATTCCATGTCTGTTGCAAGTTGCTAACATAAACCCTTACCTCTGACAAGTTTAGTGACTTTGATGTGCACGTCATACTCCATTACCTTTGTGATCCATCCAGCATGCTTTTCGTTCATTTATTTGTTCAGCAAAAACTCCTTGACACCTGGGTGAGACACCATTAGATGAATCTTATTGTTGGACAACATGTGCTTGAATTTCTTCAAAGCTTGAATAACCGCAAAGACTTGCTTTTCAAAGAATGATTATTTGAACTCGTAGTCTTTGAGGGATTGACTGAAGAAAGCCATTGGTTGCTCCATGAGGTTGTTGTTTTGTTGGGTGAGGATCCCTGAAATGCTCTCTTGACCTAAAAAAGCATAAAGGATAAAGTCTTTGTCAAACCTGGGGTTCACAAGCGTGGGAGCTTGAGAAATGGTTGTTTTGATGGCTTCAAAGCTTTCTCATCCTTCCTTTGTCCATGAGAATGGCATGTTTTTCTTTAGCATGGCTGTCAGTGGTTTAGCCAATGTTGCAAATTGAGGGATGAATCTCCACACGAAATTTATGGTTCCCAGAAAACTCTGGAGGCCCTTCTTGTGACTTGGGAGAGATAAGGACATAATCAAATGAATCCTAGCTAGATCGATTGATAATCCTTCTGTTGAAACAACATGCCCCAACAATTTTCCCTCGTGTACTGCAAAAATACATTTCTTGGGGTTAAGTGAAACCCCAAATTCCCTACACCTTTGGAAAACTTTCCTTAGATGCGTGATGTGATCTTCTGCATGCTTAGAGTATAAAGTTATATCATCAAGGTAAACTAAAATAATATTGTTGATTAGTCCCTTAAATGCCATGTCCATGGCTCTTTGGAAAGTAGCCCCGGCATTGGACAATCCGAATGGCATTTTATTGTAGGCATACGTGCCCCACTTGGTAGTGAAAGCCGTTTTGAATTGGTCGGATTCTTGGACTAGGATTTGATTGTAACCTGAATATCCATCGAGCAAAGAAAATCTTTGAGCTCCTGCCACCGTTTGAAGGATCTGCTCCATCGATGGAAGAGGATAATGGTCTTTTAATGATGCACGATTCAAATCCCTGAAATCTACGCATAACCGGATCTCTCCGTTCTTCTTCCTCACGGGCACCAAATTGGCTACCCATGAGGAATGCTTGATGGGAAAAATTATACAGGCCTCGATGAGCTTGGTTAGCTCCTTTCTCATTAGTGGCTCAATTTTGGGATTAATTGGTCTCTGTTTCTGACGAACTGGCTTAGCATTAGGATCCAGTTCGATGGTATGTTGTGCTAGACCTGGATCAAAACCACACAGATCTTTATAGCTCCATGTAAAGATGTCATGATACTCTTGACAAAGTTTGATGAAATCTTCTTTCTCTCCAGAAGTACACACTTTTCCGATCTTAAGAAATTTTTCATTTGATACTTCAACTTCCTCAAAATATTCTTCTCTGACCACCATGTTAGGGCTTTGTCTTGTGGCTTGGTCATCTGAATTGAAAATGGATTCCAAAGTGACTAAACCTTTTGGTAACTTGTTGCTTTTCAATTGAATAATTTTCTCACCATATGACTCCTGCAACTTATCTTGATTCTTTGTAGCAAACTCCGCCTCTTCTTGTAGGAAGAGGACAATTTGTTTGTCACTATCAAACACTTGCCAACTACTCACATTATCAGGGACTGCTGGTCGAACCACCATTTTAACAAATTGCTGCCATTCTTTCATGATATCAACTGGTATGTTGTATTGTGAACCAATTGTAGCAAGCCTATCTGCATCTTGATTTTGATTTCTAGGGATTGCATGGATTCCAAAAGCTTCAAAATCTTCAATCAGGTCCCAGACTCAGTTCTTATATGATCTTAAAAGATCATTTTTGGATGCACTACATGCCGAAACTTGATGAACAACTAACTCACTATCTCCAAAAACAGTCAGGGCCTTGATTCCCTTCCTTTGGGCTAGCTGAATTCCTTGCACAAGAGCCTCGTATTCAGCAACATTGTTAGTGCAACTGAACTGCAACCGGAAAGATGAGAAGTACTTATCTCCCTCTGGAGAAATTAACATAACACCAGCACTGGATCCATTCTTACTTCTTGAGCCATCGAAGAACAATTGCCACAATCCTTTAGAATCACTTGGTGTTTTGACAAGTTGTGGTATGATCGTATCTTCTTCATGGATACAGTAAGTACCTAATCCTGTTTCTTCCAAAACCAGCAAACCAACTTCTTCTTCTACTAATACATCAGCGTAGGGATCGTACTGATGATCTCTACTTACTTCATCTAGCAAAGTATCAGGGACTTCTTCAACAAGGGTGGTTGGTTCATGATCGGCATCTTCCTCTTCGGGATCGCCGATGGTGTAATTTCCATTTATGGGACTAGCAGTGTAGGGTTCTACATGATTATGGCAGATTGGTTCTGCCCTTATAGTTACTTTGGTTCCGTATCGAGTCCTGAGAATCATATGCGACCAATCGGCTGATAGGTAACCGCCCATCTTGGCAGTGAAATCCCGTGATAGGAAGATGGTAAAGAGGGGAGGGAGATCAATGACCGATATGTCTTGGGTGAATGACAAACTTGGGCATGCATGAATGGTAAGTTGAAGTCCTTTGATAACCCCAACAGTCTTAACAGCTGTGCCATCCAGCTGAACAACCCCTCTTGTAACTGGCACATATTGTATGCCTAGTACATTTGTAATTTGTTTCGGCATGACAGAGCTACTGGCACCAGAATCGATCATGCAATTATGTACCAGGTGGTCTCCAATGTTCAGGGAAATGTAGAATGGTGGTGGTTTTGTTTGCCGTAGGAATGATTTTCCCTTCCGGTTGACACAAATTTGTAGCATTTGTCACTCCATGGCTTGGTGATCTGCTGGTTGTACTAAAACTGTTCAGAGCTTCTCGCAATAGGTTTCTTTGGGAAGGGATTGAGAGTGTGTCCCACATGGTAACGCTCAGATTGGTTTTCTTCATTTGTTCTACTATGCTGAAGGGAATTGCTCCAACTTTGATGACACTTTTTTGGGCATTGGGGTCCTCCTTTGGAAAATGTTTGTTGGGTACCGTGATGCCTGGAGAACCATCTTTCCCTGCGGTGTGGCTAGCCGGTGTTTCTAGTGATTTCTTTCCCACATTTTTATCAACTGCCATTTGTAACCCAGGTTGAGAAGTGGATGCTAGATCAGCTTCGAGAGGTTGAGGCTCCATTGCTCTCTTTTTGGAATGAGTGTTTGCTGCCACTGATGAAGAATCTATATTCAATCCGCAAAAATCTTCTACTTGCCAGTTTAGCAAAGCGGATTCTTCAGGTGCCTGTGGTTGATCTGCTGCTTCTTGCGTAGATGAATTGTTTGTTAACTCTGAAGGGGTAGATACACTTTGAACCATAAGGGCCTGGCTAAGAACCCCATTGGGACAAAGATTTTGATTGTGAGGTTGAGAGCAAGGATAACACCATTCGTAGTCTTGAACTAGATTATTTTGAACAGGTACTATAGCTCTAGATGAGCTAGCTACAAGAGGGTTCTGAAAGTTCAAGGGCCTGACATTTGCAACTTGACTTGTAGTTTGATTTTGAGGTTGATTGTTCCCTTGAAAAGGAGAACGGTTAGCTTGATACTGCTGATTTTGTGGCTGATACGGACGATTGTATTGAAATTGTTGCCTTTTGAGTGCAACGAGCTCATTTCCAAAATTTTGCAGTAGTGACTTGACTTCAAATAGGTCATTTGAAGAGGCAGGGGAAGATTGAGATGGTTGCTTGGAGTCTACTGGAATAGGAGCAATGATAGGCTGATGATTCGTAAGATCTGGAGAAAAGGGCATTGGTGGTCGCGGAGCTATCTTTCCAGCCAGAATCAAAGAATTCTCTGCACTTATGGCAACTTCGTAAGCATCATGAAGTGTAGTCCCTCCCATGGACTGGATCATAACTGCTACATCGCTATTCAAGGCTCGCAAATAGTACAAGAATGCATTATGCGCAGAAGGCTTTACGAGCGCCGGAATCCTATTCCAAGTTCTGTGGAATCAGAAGTTGAAATCACTCATGTATTCTTGGGAAGCTCTCTTTATGGTAGTAAGTTGTTCCAAAAGTGATAGGTGATCACTTTTGTCTTCAAATTGTTTACATAGCTTTTCTCCCAACTCGTCCCAAGTGGTTATAGTGCCAACACCTAACCCGCGAAACCATTGAAGTGCTTTTCCCTTGAAAGAGGTAGCAAGAAGTCTAACTACAACGTTGTCTTCGGTGATATTATGTACTGCACAGATGCTGGCTACATCAAAGATATGCTCCACTGGAGTAACGTGAGTTTCCCCCATGTAGAAGGGTAAACTTTTGAGTGCCGCAACAGGTATCGGGTCACGTTGAGCCAACATAAGAGGACTGCTTGCATTGAAAGGGGGAAAAACTTGGTTCCTCGCCATAGCAACGAAAGGTTGATTGTTCCTGGGTGGAGGAAATCTTCCATAAGGAGGAGTTGAATGACCCCTACTAGGTAAATCTGCAACTGGGGATGTGGAAATGCCTCTTCTGCTTCTCTTTGGAGGAGACAAGGAAAGTTCGATATGCTGATACTTTCCTTTCTTTGAAGAAGCTCTTGTCTGAATTCTTCGCATAAGTTACTGCACTGAGATTTGGAATCCAGAGATATAGAGTCGCCAGGTACTTTGACTTGTGTAAGTGAGAAGAGAAGTACCAACTCTGTGTGCCAAAAACTGTTGTGTGTGGTCACACGGTGGCTTAAGATTTCCTGTTTGATAATGAGACACCTCTGAAAGATGGAACTCTAACTTCTGTGATGTCCCACCGGGCGTGCCAAAAACTGTTGTCGCCAAATCACTGCACCCTCCGAATGGCCAGGATGTGAATAGGACGTTCGGTGTGATTGGGACACATGGGATCACCTCTCAAGCTGTGGGACTTGGGCTCGAGGTGAACCTCCAGAGAAGGCCGGCTTCCTCTTCCTAAACTAAGTGTTGTACTACTCCTAGTGTAACAAAAATGATTATCTAGTCCTACGCTAACATTTTCATGGGGTTTTAGGGAAAGAGATTTACAGAAATGAAACTATACTAGGGATGGTGATGCACCAAATAAAGGGTGTCTTCAGACTCAGGAAGGGTTAATTTGAAGAGGGTGTGTGCACCACAGGTCAACTTCACCTACTGCAACTTAGAGAGGGTACAGGATACCACAAACTAAGAGACACGTGTTCCCTTTGTTAAACTTTATCAGACCGAGAAATATACCAGTTTCCCAGTGAAGAAGGATGAACTCAAGAAGGGTGAACAGACACCACAACTCAACTGCATGCAATACTTCACCACTCGATAAGCACAGAACTCCAAGAACCTGCAATAGAACTTAAACTTGCACAGTGTACCTGCAAGTATGAGAAAGGCACAAAGAAGCACAAAAGGATGAAAGGACCGAGATTAGTCACAAAACACACACTTTTATTGCTTCAATAACATGCACAATGCATCATACATTCAGAAGAGGCAATAGTTGCCATTACAGTCTTGAAGAGGAGGCTTGAAAGTTCTCTCAACACACAAGAACAACTTGCAGAAGAGAGAGGATTCTTGAAAAGTATACACTTGCCTGAGATATCTAACTGTCCAACTTGTCTGAACTGTTGGAACCCTTTGAAATGAGCTTCCAACTTACATTTATAGAAGAATATGTGAGAAAGAAGAGGAAAGGTCATAATTACATTCCTAAATTGAAGGCCCATGATGTATTTATTGCAGTTAGTTGAACCACCTGAGAAGGTTCCATCATGGGTCATTAATTGCCTGATGACCTAGTCTTCTCAATTAATTAAAAGAATATTTAAATAAAATATTTAAATAATAATAATAAATATTATTATTAAAATATTTAAATAAAAATATTAATTTAATTAACATAATGTTGGGACCCCCCGTTGACCCGTTTGACTTGAAGAGGAGGGGGGTCCATGTGGATAGAGTCTGCACAAATCTCAACTCGGTGAGCTTCGAATCCTCTAACTCGGTGTTGCAATCGATTTTGAACCCCACACAACTCTTTCCTTGCTTGGTAATCGGGCTCTTTTGCATTGAGTCCTTCGAATGGTGAGCTATCAAACTCGATTCTTATCATTTTCCTCTGTTAACTCGAAGCCATTTATGCATTCCACGTTCAAACTTCATGAAACATCACCACGAGCTCCCTGCGAAGTCACCGAGCTCTTCATCCAGCAAACGATCTTACCTTTCCTGGGCTCAAACTCACTTGAATACCGAGCTTAACCCAATATTTCTAAAAAGAATGGTTTTACCACAATGCTCACGGTTCTTCCTTATCATATAACACTTGTAGTAAGAATGTTTTGGCTTTGCCATAATAAGCACAATTTGTACCTTCCAAACGATGAGAAAATGCCATTATCAATAAAGACCTAATGCTGCCATGATGATGACCCAGGTTCATGCCCATAACATGTCGATAGACACCCTTAAGACTGATTCTTGGCCAAAGAACCCTTCGGTATTTTGGCAGTGCACTCTGCAATCTCGGCTCCAACCAACAATTATGCCACTATTGGGGTCTTAGTATGGAATGGGTAGCTGTGAGCTACACAATATACTCATTTTTCCAGAAACTAAAAAGATCCTTTATGTTACAATCTGCAACACATAAAATAAGCCCTTCAAAAAAAAATACGTTGAACAACTGGGGCAACCAAAAGGACCTTGGAAAAATGTACAGGTAACAACCATATGAATTCTTCCTTAGTCGTGGATAAAAGCTAATAGAAATAAGCTAGATAAAATCAGCTTGAAACTACAGTATAATCGTCCATTGTTAAAAACAAGTTTCTCTGAACCTGGTAAAAGAATATTTTTATTGTCTGATTGGACGTACATAATGGAAGGGTATAAATATTGCTTCTGCCCTCAGAGTTTCTCAAAGAGACCATTTACGAGTAACAAGGATGTAGCATGCAAAACGGGCCGACCAGGTATTTCAGAGTTGACCTTCACATTCAATTCGTTTCTAGGAGAAAACATGCTGAGCAATATGAATCGTTTCATTCTGCACATTTTAAACTTCCATCTCCTGACTCGGGAAAATTTTATGAAGCCTTGAATAGTGTGACTCCAATCCATCGTATACGGCAGTGAATATTTGTTTCCTAGCTGTCTGCTTGAAGCGCTAAAAATGGCTTCTACTATACTGCAACATGCCTGCTGCCTATGCGTGGGAGTTTCTCGCGACCACCGAATGCTCAGAGCTGTACAGAGGATGAGGAGAAGGTCGTGGCAGCTGGGAGAAGTATGCTGGCATAGGCGAACTGATCAGGTCGGACATCTGTTTGTTGCATTCGGTGAAACAGTATCAACGTTTCATGAGGAAACGCGTGTCTTCTGTAAGCTGCAATTATGGTATTCCATGAGAAGGCGTCTCTTTCATGTGAAAGCATATTCCTGGAAATGCAGGTCCGCAATAGTTGAAGATATGTAGATGGGTTTACAGGGATATGCTATGCGTGGTAAGCAGAATGTGTGGAGCCTGAAACTTCAACTGTCTCATTCCCACGTTCCCCGACTTACCTTCCGAGTGACTCGCACAAAGACTCGGATCCTGTTTAAATGGCCCGTGTGCGGAAGTATCATGTTGGATTGCCATCGTCAAATCTCCATGCTTGGCAGTTTGATCGGATTTCTCCCCTACGCGGAGTGAACAGCATGGTTTTCCATCCCAAAATTTCCACTTGGCGGTGCTGCTCCGAATCTCCCCCGCGTGGAATTTCTTCCTTGGCTTGCCATCCACGAAAACCCACTTGGCATTGCTCGCCTTATTTCCCACGTCCGGGATTGGAGTGCAGGGTTTTGTTATCATTTGGCCATATTTCATTTTGGACAGATGGCCACCGACTTCCACCTTTCCGCTCAGCGTGAGGAGACATCATTTTCTCGGTGCAAACATTTCAGCTGTAGCTTGTAAGGTGTGATAATTCTGACAGAATCCTTTATGCTCGCCAACTTAGTGACTCGTTGAAGATGCTCATATAATTGCAAAGCAAATTATGCTCCATGAATATTTTGATATGAAACAGTTCCACCTCTATGAGATCCGCTTCCATGAGTTACATCGTAAAACAAGTAAGGTCTCGATAGAGAATCTTTGTAATAAATTTCATCAAGTCTCCCGGTAACACTCTTACTGTCACTTAATCGATTTTCATAAAAATATCTTGAAGGAAAATCCTGAATTTGAGGATGCATTCGATGCTGAACAGATAAAAACATAGTTGATGACTTGCTTGCTAGAAGTGCTCAAAAAGGCTTCTACTATACTGCAACATGCCTGTGCATCGAATGCTCGGCCGCTTTGAGTGTAGAACTGAAATTCTCCTAGGAAAGTGCCGTGAGGAAGTAATTGGCTATACGCAGCAGCTACAGGGTAGAGAAGTAAACTTATCTCAGAAAATGAGTGGCCTCTAGAGAGAGTTGATTGCGATAGCTGCCGCAGGGTGATCCCAAGGAACCGTTGGTGTTGATCCTGATGTTCTGGTTGCATGCGACCACAGTCGTGATCAGTTGTTGTAAAATCTTGCCGCTTGTAGTAGAAGAATGAGATAAAGTTTTAGTTGAGTTGTCTTGCCTTTTCATTTTGGAAATTCTCTTCCATGGAAGAAGCTCGACCAAATCTTGAGGCAGCTATTGTCTCCGTCGAGTCATTAAAACTGAATTCATATTCCAACAAGGAAGCATCAATCTCTCCATGTTGAATTAAACCGGGTCAAACTCATCATTTCTCTGCCTCAATGAGCCAACCATCGAAACATCCTCCGTTCCTATCGAGAATCTTTTATGACAAGCCAAACTCGGTTACTGAACTTACATTTCCTACTCATGAACTCGTCTAAGGCTTGTGATCTGAGTTATGACCGAGTTAGGACAAGGCACGAACTCCTTTGATGACTTGTCTCTTTATTCCTGATTTGACACTGTTTTAGCTCGACCGAGTGAGATAAGCTTATCGAACTCCTCGATGGCTCGCATTCTTGGAAAAAATGAGCAATCTCACCTGATGACCAGAAGTGGGTCCCTGGGACCAATGTCGTGATTTGATAGTAATAAGGCCCTGTTTTCCAATTTTTCCATGTGCGTAAAATTGGATAACAATGCCTCTTTGGCAAGATACCCAAGATAAAAATAGGTGATTCCATGATGAAAAATTTATCTTTTTTCATTTTTCTTTTATTTCATGGACTGATCTATGTGGGAAGTCTATGTGGGGTGTGTAGACACCTATAATTTAGCCTAAACAATTTAAAACACTTAAATTGAGCTATTTATCCTTTTCCCCATGAATTGACGAAATATCATCAATAGTGCTCATCTTCTCTTCTATCATTGTTAATTAATTACAATAAGTAATTAATTAAGTCTTATATTCAACGAGCCCCTTAATTAGCGACCTTCCATTAATTAATCTTTCCTTCTATCTAGACTAATTAATTATTATTAATTAATTAGCTTCCCCTTTCATGAAACCAATAAATCATTATTTAATTGATTTACTTCCCTTTTATAGTCTAAACCATGCTAATATTCCTCTAAAAATCTTTTATAAGCTTGAACATCTATTAATTAAACATATTGATCAATTAATAAACCCCCTTTATCCATATGAGTCACTAAAGGACAAGTTAAACTCTCCTAAAGTTAACTCAACCCTATCTAAACCCCCCTTATCCATAACTAACTCAACATCTTTATTATCCCACATGTAAAGGGATGTAGAGATTGCTTTATCCATTGGGCTATATAAATATCCCTCCTCCTACCTTTACACTTACACCTAATTCTTGAGGAACTAAAGCAAGCATATAACAAATACACTATAAGCCTTTTGTCACTCTTGAGCAGTTCGCCATTAGAAGAGCTAAGCCTCATTTCTTGCATTGCATTCATCCAAGTTCTTAAGTCATATGGGAATAATCAAAGGGTTCTTGTAGCCATGCTTTGATGAGATCCCATTCCTAATTTATTGAAGATAAAACAATCAACTATTGATTGCCATTGAATCTACATAGGTCTATTTGATTTTGTTGTCAATCTAAAGAGTAAAGGTTCTTGATAATTAGCATGTTAGTTTGATTTATGATTCAAATTTCTAATGTAATAATGTTGTTGTCTAACCTTGCTTAACTCTTATCTTGATGGTGTTTTAGATTTTGATTTAGCTTTGTTATAGAACTATTTAGGTGTTAGTTCTCATTTTTCTAAATTAGCTAAACAAAACCATGCACACAGGGTGAATGGAATATCTCCTTGAGGTATTTTTGAAGCTGATCGATGTCGGAAGATTTGTAATATTTTTATTTTATTTTTTCAGGAATAGTCTTTTTTTTTACTATACTATGTACATTTGGATAGCTTTGTATAGTTTTCCTTAGAGGGACCAATCTATTTAGAGCAGCAAGATAGAAAGATAGATATCATTTTTTAGGGAATTATATTTTTCCTAGAGTTTGACTCAAGAAGTTTGAATTTTAAAATCATGTATATCACTTTTTAATTGTTTATGGACTTTTAGGTCATGGAAAAGACTATAGAGAAGTATAGGATTATTTTATGAAGAAAAAACCATAGCACATAGGGGTAGCTATAAAAGAGAGGTTTTAAGTGATGAATGACCATGCGATTCCACCTTGAAAAGGATGGAAAGTATCCATGAGAATCATGTCATGAGTAGATCTATGGTTCTCATACTGAACATAAGGCTGGAGGGTTTTAGAAGGACTGTGTTACGCACCTAAAGACAAGGTCTCGGGACTTAGCCATATTTGGCGTATCAAGAAGGACATGATAAAAGCATGACCCAAATGTGCATGTGGAGTGGATAAGGTGCCAACCTAGTGACAAGTTGGCCTAGGAAGGAATATGCCCTGTGATGGAAGCTTCTAGAAGACATCATGGAAAAAAGTGGAGAGCTCAGGCCTGGAGGAGCATGCTCCCATGGAGGACTACATTAAGACACTTGGCATTGGATATGAGGCAGTAGAAGGATGATTTGGCACTTTGGGATGCCTATATATATAAGCACCCGCATAAGAAGAAAAAGGGGAATCACAGATAGACAGAGATCAATAGAGAGCGGAGATCTATAGAAATTCTACAAGGAGTCATATTGGGTTGGGTAGATGAAATATAGGAGAAGGATGTATCAAGGGATTGGGGTTTAAATTTATTTTTGAGAACTAAATGATAAGGATCTAGCTATGATGCATGACTTCAGTCTGCCATAATGTGGTGATTTGTAGTAATCCTAATGAATGTAATGAGGTTACCAAGTTAATTGAATATAATCCTTCTTGGTTTAGATTCATACATGATTCTTCACAGTTCCTTTTCATCTTAAGTCTATTAAAGTATCTCTGTCTGTAATGATTTCAATGATCTAGAGCTGTTCTGAGCTCTATGACGTTCACATGTTTCATTCCCACTCAGTTCCTTTAAATTTTGGATCATATATGATGTTTTCCCACTCAACTAACATAAAAGAGAGACTCCGCACCTGCGTGTGCCTCGGGTGAGTTCCCAATGCCCGTTGGGTGATAGGTTGACGCACATGGGATTCCCTTATTATTTGGTGGGTGTAAAAATGACTACATCTTGGTTCTGTATCCGAGACTCTCTTGTCAAAGTTGTAGTGGGAAATGGCATACATCATGATCTGTGCAATGAGTGATGAAAGAGAATTTAACTTTGGAAAGTATTGAATCATGGTTCAAGAGCATGGAGGATGAATTTTATAAGAGATTCATCATTGGACCTGATTTTGATGTACATAGATGGGTAGAAGAGAACCTCTACCATGATTTGTATGATATTGTTTTATGTTACTTCCCAGTAGAGCTGTATGAATTTCTCTCGACATATGTATCTAGATCAAGCTGGTATTGTAGATCACATGCATGGACCCAAGAAGAATAACAGAGGTTGCAAGATGTAGATCTGATGTGGAATCATGCTGTAGATCATTGGTGGAAAGGATTACTAGCTAGCTACACTCTAGAGTACGCTATTTCTACATATTATTCTCCAGAAATTACTAATTTTGAATTTATGTGGGAGCCCAGAGGATGATTTATACATGTTATTCCTCTGGCAATGAATATCTTGATTGTTACCTTGAGTTTAGAGGCATTTCCGATGGGCAGATAAACCATTCTGAGTGCTAGACGAGGAAGCTAGTGTGGAGGAAGATGGAAAACATTACAATGGAGAAAGAAAGGGAGGAGAGATGAATCAAGCATAGTGAAATGTGTGAAAGGGATATTTCTAGACAACAAAAGGTTACAAGTGTGATGGATCTATGGAGGCAGACGTTATGGGAAGGAGTTGAGGTTCACATGGAGGACGTGGAACCTGAGCAGTCTATGCTACCCCATCTTGGCAAGCACATAAGAGAGACCCCTTTGGCTTCTGATGAGAGTTCATTGCATGGAGAGAGAAGATTCGTTGGTATGCATATAAACCCACCTAGTGACCAAACCATAGTGCTTGGTTTTCCAAATCAAGGAAGGAGTATCCCTGACCCAGTTGGTTTCAGTGGAAGTGACAGATCTATGCCCAAGAGATACAATTTCTCATTTCCCACTTCTATGGCTATGCATACTATTCTAGTATTCAGAGGAGTTTTTAGACAACGAGAAAGTACACAATCCTTTAGTCTCGCATTTGGGAGTGGTTCAGGGTACACTAGAGGTAGTGGGGCATTATCATAGACTTTCAACATGTAGTTTAGTGGAAATTTGGGGACCCTTGTCACGACCACTACAGGACCTGGTGGATATCGTGGATTTGGTGGGTCAGGAGGAATAAGACCTGGTGAATCTAGTGGGTTAGGAGGAACAAAACCTAGTGGATCTGGTGGGTCAGGAGGCATAAGAACTGGTGAATTTGGTGGATCTGGTGGTGGGGGAAACACCGGAGGAAACCAAGGCTCTAGCTCAAAAGGACAAGGGCCCCAACCACCTCCTCAAGTCTTCTTTGATATTTCTTTGCATTTTCTAAATTATAGAGGTATTGGAGATGTTGCAGAACATGTTCACAAGTGTGATTTGCTATGGTGTGCGAAGGGGATCACAACCCCAGAATGGAAGGCTAGTTAGTTTGCAACAACATTGGAAGGGTGCGCACATAGCTGGTATAGGAAATATGACCCTCATCAAATGGTGGTGTATTATACTACTTTAAAGAACACCTTCTTGGAAGAATTCCACATACCTGATTTTTTACAGAAGAGCATTAGCACCCTGAAGGATATTCAATAGGGAATTACAAAGAGTGTGTGGGAGTATGACACATGTTTTAAGACTCTCATGTTAAAATTTTCATATGACATTCACCCTTCACAACATGCTCAATGGTTTTTGTGGGAGTTGAGAACAAATTTTAGAAGATATTTATCTCATAAGACTTTCATAGACCCACACAAGGCATTAGAAGCTTCTCTATGTGCCGAAGCTATTGAAAGTGTTTATGCTGGTGTTATCCCATTTCTGGAGGCTCAAATCACTACTATGGCTAAGAAGCTAGAGAAGTTGTCTATGAACTCAGCTCATGAGACTTGTAGTGGTATATGGTGTATATATTTTCAATTAGAGGGGCATATCAAGGATAGTTTCCCCTGGAAGATAGTATGTGCCGTAATAGTAGACTGTGAAATTTGTCATGGGGACCATGATGCAAGTAGATGTCCCTTGTTACAACGTTTAATTCGGAAGAATGTTTCTTTCTACTATAATATATTCACCTCTACGACCTATGACACTAAGGATTGTAGGCTTATTGATCATATCCATAAAGCCATTGATTTTTGTGTGCGCCAAACTAGCCTTGCTAGTAGTTCTAAGAATGATGACCACCATTATGAGGAGCGCGCAAATGGAGGTGCGTACAGAATGGGATTTCGTGGAGGATTTTTTGGTCATGGTAACCACAGAGGAGGAAGAATTGAATTCCCATGTGGAACCTATTTTAATTGTGGGTCTATATACCACTCAAGTGAGAGTGCCTAGACTTATTGCAGTGCTCATGGTGCGGGAAGAAGCACAAGTATGAGGAGTGCCCTGAGTTTTTTGAGCATATAAATCAGCAGCACTAGAAAGACAAGGGCACTACAATGGTAAACATTAAGAAAGAGGACACACAATGGATGCCATGGGTGACATGTGATACAATCTTGGAACCAGTTTTTGTAACAATAAGAGCAGAGGCCACATGCGCAAAGGAAATACCAAGGCAAAAGAACCTAGTTCCAAGGGAAGAAGTTGTACATGGAAAGTACCTAGACCCTGCATAATCAAAAGGAGGTATATCAAGAAACCATGGATGTCATTCAGAGTTTACAAGGATAAATCAAGTGTCTAAAGGAGTATTCTTGGAGGGAGGAGCAAAGAAGGAAGGTCGAGGAGCTAAAGGATGACCTGGATGAGGTCAAGGAAGTATGTAAAATGCTAAGGCAAGAGAATATTATTCCATTTCTAGGAGCATGGTTGAGAGAGAAGGTACCACGCGCTGAGGAAGAGAATGAGAGGTAAGTCTTGCATGTAAAACTTCCCCCTCAAAGCCTTGACTATGATAGGGAGATCACGTTAAATGTGGTTATAGATGGATGACTCCTTAGTAATATCCTCATTGACATAGGCATGGAGATCAATGTTCTTAACTTAGATGCATGACATCATATGGGAAGGCCTGCATTACAGCTACCTTCGAATGTGTTGTATATGGAAAATAAAAAAAAGGCAATTCCCATTAGTATCTTAAAATATGAAGCCAACGCCATTCAAGGAGCTAAGTTTACTGGGGACTTCGAAGTCTTGGTGCTCGTCGAGGCAGACAATTTCCCAACACTACTTGGGTGCCCATGGTGCTTTAAGAACAATGCAGATCTTTGGTTCAAAAAGGGATACATAAGCTTTGAAAATGAGGAGGAACATATCATCATACCCCTGGCTGATGAGAAATCACCACCCTATAATAAACCTTTGAGAGAACAGGTCCTAGATAGAATATATGTGCAGTCAATAAGAGATCTGGAGATAATTCATCCCACTAAAGGAGTTATCTAGTTTGAGGATGCTCTGTCCCTAAGTGACACCACCAATATAGTGTGTGATAATTGGGTGCATGGAACCTATGAGTTGATCAGATGGCATTTGAGAGGATTGGTGACAAAGGTGATAAAGGCACGTACGGTCCAACACCTATGAGGAAAGGATCTACCTAAGTACTCAGGAGGAGCCTTCCATGAGGTCTTTTTGTAGGAAATGGGAGCTCACTGGAAGGAGGAAAATGAACGAAGGGGGATTTTAAGTTACGTCCTACTCAGAACTGCTACGCACTGGTGGGAAACACATCTGGATAATCTCTTGGAATGGTGCGAGGTGAAAATTGCCTTCTCTGTAAGGTTTTACAGGAGCAACGCACCCATAGCTATAAAAGATTACCATGGTAAAGTAACTACTTCTTTCCATATCCAAGCATGTGATACAGCCTGGATGGGAAGCACATAATCATTTCCACCCTACAAGGTTGTGCACGTGCATGGTACATTCATTCTGAGATAAGCCATCAGACAAGGAATTGGAAAGAGTTAATGGATGATCTCATTTAAACATTCGAGTATTGGAGTACGAAACCCTTGGTCGATAAGGAATTACAGGTTGTTTAGCACCTTACCATTGGGGATAGTGCCATGGCAAAAGATAGGCTACTAGAGTTGCTAGGTGAACCTGACCTAGAGGTGCACTTTCAGGAAGAAGAAACAAAAGAGATATAGGTTGAGCGTGTGTGTTTGGAAAAAGAAAAAGGGAAGATGGTATATGTTATTAATGGGGAAGAAGCAAAAAACTTAGATGTTGACCATTTTGTAGGGACACATGAGGTCATAGACAGTGCTGATGAATGGGCACATGCCTATCATGATCCTTTAAAGAAAAATAATGTTAACATTGACTCAGACGAAGAGCCTAAGGAGGCTATCATTGGAGACTATTGGTCAGAGAAGGAAGTCTATAAGATCATTGATCTTTAATGTGAGTTTAAGGATTTATTCCCATGTGGGTATCATGAACTCAAAGGCATCCACCATTCCTTGGGGGAAATGAGAATTAAGTTGAATGAGGGTGTGTGTCTGGTTCGGAAGAGACCATACCGAATGAATCCTAACCTGCACATGAAGGTCAAGGAGGAAATAGATAAGACGATAGTGTCAGGTATTATTGAAGCTGTTGAAGAGTTAGAATAGATAATTCCAATGGTAATTAGCATCAAGAAGGACAGAATGATTAGGATATGTGTTGATTACAGGTACCTAAATGTAGTGTGTATCATTGATCCTTTCCCAACTCCATTTACTGAAGAAATTTTAGGAGTGGCAAGGTGTGAGGTCTATTCTTTCACAGATGGATTCTCGGGCTATCACCATGTAAGGATCGCCAAGGAGGACCAAAGGAAGATAAATTTTTCCACTAAGTGGGGAAATTTTACCTATACGGTCATGTCATTTGGATTGAAGAATGTACCTGTTGTGTTCTTGCACATTGTCATACAAGATTTCCAGGACTTTATCCATAAAGTCCTGCAAGTCTACCTAGATGATTGGACAATATATGGGTTAGTAAAGGACCATTATGAAAACTTAAGGATGATGTTTGAAAGGTTTTGGAAGTTGAGGATATCCCTTAACATTAAGAAATGTCTCTTTGCTACCCCGTTTAGAACATTATTGGGGCACATCATATGTAAGGAGGGCCTACTAGTAGATCTCACAAAAGTTGCAGTAATTATGGGATTAAGGGAGCCTACTAGTCAAAGTGCAGTGCATAAGTTTCTTGGGCATATAGGGTACTACAAGAATTTCATTAAGGGATATGCCAAGATCACCGCGTCTTTAGAAGAGTTACTTAGACAAAAAAGTGCCTTTCATTAGGGAGAGGTGCATCAGAAGGCATTTGACACTTTAAAGGATAGGCTTGCCACCGCACCCATCCTATGTTTCCATGTTCATGTGGCTGCCTCAGGAACCACCATTGCAACAGTACTTACACAACCTAGTGAAGGGATTTTTGATCATCCTTTGTTCTTTGTAAGCAGGAAATTGACACCAACAGAGAAGAATTACACTACGACTGAGTGTGAAGCATTTTCAATGATCTACGTGCTTCATAAATTTAGATGGTATTTTTTGGTAACCCCTTTTATATTTTAAATTAACCATATGGCATTGAAATAATTCATGAACAAGCCCATTCTACAAGGGCGCATATGTTGGTGGGTACTATTGTTCCAAGTATTTCAGTTCACGGTGGTTGTCAAACCAAGAAAAAGTAATTCTGGACCTGATCACTTGTCTAGGATTGATTCAGGGGAGGACACAGAGTATTGAAGAGACTATACCAAACATGTAACTATTTAGGTTGCAGCACATTCCCTTGTATTTGTAAGATATTATAGTATTTCTCAAAACCGGCGTGGTACTCGATGGAATGAAGGCCTTAGAGAAGAAGAAGTTTTCTATACACATCGTGCCCTACATGATAATTAGTGGATACCTATACAAAATGGGTCATGATGAGGTTCTGCAACGTTGCTTGCTAGAACATGAGTGCATTGCAATTATGGAAGAAGTGCATGGTGGGATTACAGGAGGTAAATATGTGGGAAATGTAACCGTCTGGAAGATTCTACTTGCAAGGTTTTGGTGGGAGACCATTCATTAAGATTGCATCGAGTTTTGTAAGGTCTATGACCATTTCCAGTGCCTTAAGAAACCTAGAAAAAGGGATGAAATGTCCTTGCAACCAATAGCCAGCACAGAACCATTTGAGAAGTGGGCTATTGACTTTGTCAGACCAATCTTGCTAGTGGCACAAAGGATTGGTTCGTGGTATATCCTCACTTGCACTACTTATTTGACAAGGTGGGTAGAGGCAGCACCTACAAAGGATTGTACAGTGGCTACCACTGCTAGATTTTTATGGGAAAACATAATTAGCAGGTATGGATGCCCATTAATTTTGACAAGTGATAGAGGTACGTACTTCCTCAATGAGACGGTTAGGATTCTATTATCAAAATTCATGGTGGCCAATCAAAAAACTAACCCTGTCACCCTCAACTAAATGGAACTACTAAGGAATTTAAAAAAATACTTAGCCACACGTTGACTAAAATATGTTATATTGGTAGACAGGATTGGGATGAAAAAGTATCAGCCATTCTTTGGGTGTATAGGACAACCTACAAAAGGTTGAATAAGGCCACAAAAGTTCAATTAGTGTTTAATGCGGAGGGTGTCCTACTAGTTGAATTCATGTTACCTTCTCTGCATATAGCGCATGTAAGAAGATTTATCGATGAACAAGTGATGGAAGAAAGAATTGACAAGCTAATGCAATTGGATTAAAGATGATCACTCGCCAGGTGGAGCCAAAAGCTATAAAAATCAAAACAAAAGGCATGGCATGATCATCACATTAAGAACAAGAAGTTTGAGGTTGAGCAAATGGTCTTACTATATGATTCAAAGTTTTTGTGCCATCTTGTGAAGTTAAAATTGCATTGGTTGGGTCCCTACATCATATCGTACATCCTTGATTCAGGTGTGTGCTAGTTACAAGCACTGGATGGGACGAGAATGCTAGGACACTTCAATGGGAGTAGGTTGAAGCCCTACCATAAATAAGTCTTCTTGGTGTTTGTAAATAAGGCATTATTTCTAGTTAGTTTAGGATTTCCTTTAATGCATTTTCTTTTCTTGTGTTTCCCTTTCTCGTTGTTGTTTTATGTTGCTCCTTGGGTGCTATTAATCTCATTAATTTTTGAAGATTGTAACTATGCAGAGGACCGCACATAATTTTAATGTGGGGTGGAGTAAGATGGGAGAAATTGAAGTGTGAATCACCAAGAAGGATTGCATTAGAAATCTCGGTTGAAAGGCCCTATAAAGGAAGTGCATGCAAGGAAAGGTGAAAAAGGATGGTTGGTGTCAGGGTAAGGATACATTAGGAATCCATGTACAAGAGAGGAATAATCACAAATGCAACACGAGGTAGGTGAGAGAAAAACAATCATGATAGAAGAAGTGACTTCAGCAATGGTTACGTATGCGCAAGAGTTTCCTGTCAAGATGGATTGGTTACACGTCAGAAGGTTGGGGAATTTTCGATGTAAGGTTGGGCGTGTGAGTTAAGGTGCTAAAGTCAAACTTGGGTTAAAAATACGTATTAAGTGTTGAAAGTACAATGGTAGTTAAGATAGTAGTTAATGTTAAAAAGTGGGAAAAACTATAAATAGAAGGTTGGGAACTTCATTATTTACTTTGCAATTACGAAGAAGAGCTTTTGCGAACTAGGGTTTCTAGAGTTGATCCGTGAAAAGAAAAATTAGAAGATTTTAACCATGAGTGACTAGTTTGGATTTGCAAACTGAGGGGGAATTAATTCACGGGCATGGGAAGAGTTGTGGAGAAGCATTGTCTTGTGAAAATATATTCCAGTTATGGTTTGGTAGCTAGGGAAAAAGTTGGAAAAGAGTATTCTTCGCAGGTTAGATATTTGAACTTGGAAAAGATAGAAGAGTAGAGCCAGGAAGAGAAGTTCAAGAGAAAAACTACACAATGGCACCCAAGAAACCATTAGTAACACCTAAAAATGGAAAGGGAAAGGTAAAACAACAATAAACTACTGTACGTACCAACAAGGAATGGTATGTAGAAATACAATACCCATATAGGGTTTCACTTGGGATGGAATGGGAATCCCACTTCATAAAAATGACAGTAAGTGACTACAATCATCGCACGAACGCAATTGAAAAGGAAATGGATTTGGAGTTAGTGTGCCTGAATAACCAGAGAACACCTGAGGGGTTACCAATTTATAATGATGAAGTCAAGGTTAAGTTAGAGAAGGCGGGGTTATTGCAATTCTATGAGTTTCCCTACTTTAGAAAGCTAGAGAACCTCTATCAGTGGCTAATGTCACACATACATGAAGACAACTTTCACTTTGTGGGGTACAAGATGCACATAACCCCTTAACTAATTTCAAGATTCACAGGCCTTATCTGTGAGGGAGAAAGTTTAGAGGATGACATGTGTGATAAGGAAGTAGTTAAGGATATAGTGGCCGCATATGCATATAAGAAGGTGTCCAGGTAATTTGATATCGGGGATATCCAAGACCCAGTGATGAGAATGGTTGTGTGCCTGGTAACAAAACTGAACACATAAGAAATATGGATGTAGGTAAACAAGTCCCAGTTAAATGTTTGTAGAAAAATATCAGAGGGCACTATCTACAATTTTTCCACATACATTGTAGATGAAATTATTTCCAATGCACAGGAAGGAGACAAGATTCTCTTCTGTAATGTCCTCTTAACCATTGTGTTCTCAGAGATCGGAGTAGCAAATGCAGAAAATAAGTTCATTTGGGAGTACCTAGACGAAAATCCCTTGCCTGCAAAAATATTTGTGAAATACACTTGTGATAGCATGAATCCCATTCACAAGGCACGTCTTGAAAAATGGTATACCCACTTAAGGAATGTGTTTGGGGCAGAATGGAGAATATCGAAAAAACTACCAGCGATTACAGTAGGAGAAGTTGAGTTCATTGTATACCAAAAATTTTGTATTGGTAGGTTCAAGTTTACTAATGAGAACATGAGACCATGGTGCAAGCTCCCATTCACCTTCATAGCTCAATACTTCTAGGCAGGAGTTAACAGATTCAAGGAGTCCAAAAATTTAAAGCTTGACCTTGGAAGTTTGTACCGGGACCATAGGGAGATGCGCAAGATGTTGGTCTACCCCAGCAAGTGCGCATACATGGAAAAATATGTATTACATGAAGTCCAAATGGTAAAACCCCTAACTCTGACTATTACAGGAAGGTCTGCAGCACGTATATACCTTCGGATACGGCCCAAGTTTGAGAAGGGAACTTATCTATAAAATGAGATAGCTATACCTGACAACCTAACAGGTAGGAAGAAGACTGCGGCCAAGAAGAAGGAGATGGAGGAAATAAAGAAGAAGGAACCAAGTTCCCAAGATAAACATGCATTAGAAACCTCAAGAACAAGCACTAGAACAAGTACTTACACACACAGGAAGAGGTCCCTAGTCAAAGAGGAGGGGCCAGCATAGAGGAGAAATCACCAGAGGAAGAGGAAGAGAAAGTAAAGTCTCCTATACTCGAATCTCCAGTTAGGAAGAAACAGAAGGTGATAGAGGAAGCTGACTCAGAGGAGATAGAGAGCTTGGAGAAATACATAGGTGAGAGGGATGATGGTGAAGAAGATGATCTTGAAGGGGACCAAGAGCCACTTGTTTTCAGCATGCACAATTTAGAAGAAGAGGGAGGAGAGGAAGAACATGATTTCCTTTTTGTGCGGCGCAAGGGTAGCTAGGAGAAGGAAGGTGCCCAGGACATGGAAAGAAGTGAAGAAGTTGGCACGTAGGATCAGAAAAATCCAAGCCTCACAAAGGAGAAAATAAATGAGGTGGCATAAAGAGAAGCAATGAAAATCATCGAGGCCTTGGTAGAACATGAATTGGAGTGCAGCGCTGATATAGTGATGGAAGAGGACAAGGAAGAAAGCATAGGGAAAGATCACAGCAGTGTGGGAGGCCCCAGTCTATCGGTAATGGTTCCTAAGGGCATGCACATAAGGGGAAAATGCATGGAGATCCAGAGGAAAGGAATGAACTACATTAATGATCCCAGTAAGGTGTTGTGTGAACGCTTCCAAAGCACCATCCTAACAGATCAACTCTTGGTAATGAATTCATTTGATGAAGAAGGTACATACCCTTGGAGGAGGAAGATTCTCTCTTAGGCAATTGAGTCCCACATCGACGAACCATAGTTTTAGGTAAGCGAGGGGGCACTAATGAAAATTCCAAAGTCAAAAGAATACAACACCTTGGTAAATTATCAGCAACTTTCAGATAAGTAGTTATGCAATGCGCTCAACAATGTCTCAGTTGAGATTGAAGCTAGGCTCTTTAGACAAAATGAAAAGATAAGATTTCTAAAATTAGAACTAGAAAAGGAGGGAGAGCTAGAAGAGAAGGAGAAAGACCTAGAAGAGAAGGCCAAGGATTTAAAGTAGGAGACATTAATTATCACTCAGCTAAAGTGTGAGCTCAGGGAAGAAAAGGAAAGGGTGCACAAAGTACATAAGAAGGTATAATCCATCACAGATGCCATTATTTTGAAACATCTAGACCTAGCACCACCTGCACAAAAGTATGGATCTTCCCTTGAGTTCCTTGAAGACCTAACACACATCCTCACAATGGGAAGGCAACCTCTATCCCTAGAATCTACGAAAGAAGTAGCAGAGTGCTTGGAGAAGGAGGATAAGTTAAAGGTAGTAGCAATCATGGCTGAATACAAAAAATTCCATGCTTATGTAAAGATTTCTTCCCATACTACTGAGGTTGCATATGACAACTATGCAGACAGAGATAAAGTGGCAAGTATTCTGGTCACCAACTATGAAGCAGAGCTTAAAGAGTTCCAAGAAAAGAAGAAAGGGAATAGAGAAGAGTGGGATATAATATTGGCCAAGGTTGAAAAGAAGTCAGAAGCTATTGAGGCCCTAAGGGGTATAATCAAGAACTAGCTAAAGGAGCTGTTGTCAAAATTTCACCCCCCCTGGGTAAATTTCGATAACATGCATCAGATTCTCAAGTCCCAGGCACATTGATTGATTCTGAGCAAACATCATGTTGCTAGGATCCCCCTCATATTTGTCTAACTCCCCAGGCCGAAAAAGAAAAGAACAAGCTCTGAGAAAGTGCGGAGAAGGTTGCAGAAAGCAAGTAGTTTGGGCCTGTAAAAAATGGTGAAAATCGGCTAAGTCCTAGTCCAAGGAGCAATGGGACAAGTGGGACAGAAATGCGCGGATCGGCCGAAAAGCCTCCAGGCGGTCCAAGTGCCAAATGGGACAAGTGGGACAGAAGTACGCGGCGGGCGCGAAAAGCCGATCCAGCCGAGGAAAAAAATTGGCTAACTGCTGAAGAGGGTAGCATTCGGGACGAGTGGAACAAATGGACGCGAAATGCCCGAACCGGCCGAATCGGCCGAAATTGTCCCAAAAGGTCCAAAATCAAAATGGGACGTCCGGGACAAAAAGACCCGAAGTACGCGAAGAGGCCGAAGGAGCCGAGAGCCAATCAAAAGGCGCCACGTGTCTTTGGCCAAATGAGGGACAAGGAAGCCCATTTCGGGCGGATCAGAGGTTTTTGTCCCAGACAGCACTGGGACATCTGGAACGAATGAATGCGAAGTACGTGGAAGATTCGGCAGGCCCGAGAACCAACCAGATCACGCCACGTGTCTTAAGGAGAAGGACCAAAAAAGTCAAAGGCGAGTTTCCGAGCACCGAGCCGAATCAATAGGATCTTGCCACGTGTCTCATTTAGGGGCCCACAAGGAAATTTCAAAGGAAAGCCCGCCAAAAGGCAAGGAGAGAGAATTATGCAACCAATCAGAGTACGCCACGTGTCATCCAGGCGGCAGAGCGCGAGAAAGAATTCAAAAAAGGCGTTTTCGCCTGTTCCGTGCCCTAAATCTTCAGATTGCCATAACTTTTGATCCAGAGCTCGGATTTGCACGTTCCTTATACCAATGGAAAGATGGTAAAATTATCTACACGTTTCCAAGGCCAATCTTGTATTTTGGTTCATTTTGGAGGATGAAAATAAAGAAAAGCCTCTGGCGCGAATAACAAACAGAAGTGATGCGTCAACAAACAATTTTAATGCAGCAGACAGTTCGCCGCTCCTGTTAGGCAGCCCGCCGTTTCGCCAGGATCCGCCGCTTCTTGCCATGATGATGAGATGAGGTTAAATGCATTCAGGAGGTGGTTGGAGCAGATTTCGAATTCCTCTCTCTTTCTCTCTCATTCTTCCTATAAATTGTAAGGAGGGACTTCTTTCTAATGTTGGACATTTCTGTTTTGCGACCCCTCCCTTCTCTCCTGCTTGCAAGAGAATTCGTGGGAGTTTCCAAGCCTTCCCATATGGACTGTAATGTCATTGTGCCTCTTGGCCATTGCAATGTATTTGAATCATCCTTTGAGCAATATATATGTCTGTGATTGAATTAAATCCTCTCATGTATTCATTGTTGTCATTCTGATCTCCATTACATTTTCGGTTACCTGTGTATGATGTGGTATTGCATCTATATGGTCTGCTGTTTATGTTGCAAAGCTTATGTTCTTCATTCCTCGTGGCAATCACCTCCATAGTTTAGGTTTTATTGTACGCATTTCTCTCTCCCTGTCCCCTTGGTAGTTAGGTTAGTTTTTGGGTGAACCTCTGCGTTTTATTGGTGCATCTGAACAGAGGAATAGGAACCAGCCTTTCTCTGGAGAATCCTTTTCTCATTTTCAAGTCCCACACTTGGAGGAAGGATTCAATGTTATGTAATCACACTGGGTACATAAGTGATCAACCTAGAAAATTGATCTGTATTCAGGGGTGCTATGATTTTGCATCAACAGTTTTGGCACGCCCGGTGGGACCTTAGAGGTCTTTCACTTCATCTTTTGCAGGTTGATGTGTTCCTGTGAAGTTTTCAGCCTTTGGAGGCACTTACAAACACATCTGGTGACTCCATCTGGTCAACAACCCATCTCTGAAGTTGCAGACCTTCCTTTCCATTCGTTTCCATCCATTTTCATCCATCTTTCTTTCCATCCCTTTCATTCTTTTCCATTCTATGAAGTTGTGCAATCATGACTTCATTTCCATCATGGTATTCACATCAACAATAGCAGTATATCACATCTCCAACACATTTTGCAAATCCTCCAAATCAGCATTTTGAGCAGATCCAAGATCAGTATGCATACCCATATGAGCAGCAGCACCAAAGTCAGTTTGGCTATGGAGCTTTCCAAGAGCAAGAGTATGCATACAATGAAGACCATCAGATCCAAGATGCTGGTCTGTTGGAGAAAATTCAAAAGATGGAGGTGGGGATGGTGCAGTGCAGAGCAACAGCTCAAATGAGAGCTTTCAGAATTGGTTGCAGGACTCCTTGTCCATGGGGAGGCCTTTTTCCAAGACACTTCAGCCCTCAGGAGGAAGCTGGACTTCATGATAAAGATGCTGCCCCAACTTGCACAATGGATAGCAGAAATAGAGGCCTATACACTTGTTGTTGAACAACCTGTGTCAATGGGGTAGGTTCTACAACCATCATCTGGTCTTTCTCTTTCTCAAGTTGCACCATCTCATTTAAACTCTCCATCTGCTGTCCCAAATGTGAATCCATTTCTCCACCCCCCAGTCTTCCACCTCATCTCGATTCTTCTTTCCTTTTCCCTTCCAAACAGTCATCCCCTCCACAAGAGCTAACAGAAATACCCCCTCCTCCAAAGAAACAGAGTTTCACCTCCTCCACCACCACAAAAAATTTCAATCAGTTGAGTTTCAACCATCCCTCCTCTTGCATTCCCCAAATCCATGTTGGGAGGATGAAAATCAGAATGCCAGTCAAGGAAACAACAGCAAAAAGAGAGTGCCAACAAAGATGAAGAAAATTCAAAATCTGAAGAGTTGGGCTCTTAGATTTGGGATGACAAAGATCCCCTTGATGGTCAAGCCTACAGAAGAGGCTAAGGTTGAACAAATGGTGGTCAGGACTGATTTTGTTGCAGCAGAAGAAGAAGATCTTGCAGTCCCAACTTGTCCTCTAGCGCAGACAGATTGAAGAGTTTGACTTGACAAAACTTCATGCTGGAGGAGGAGTTCAATCAAGAGCAAGATCGTCTTCAACATTGGAGGAAGAGAAGCTGCTCCAAATCCAAAAGAAGAGGAGCACATTCTAGCTGTGGAGGAGAAAAGTGCAGATTCCAAGGGCTTTGAGCACAAAGCAGGTTACAGAAGAACCTTCAGTTCTTCTTTCCACTTCATCTCTCTCAAGTTCTAGTAATGAAGAGGAGTTTGATCTCTCAAACTCAATATTGGAGAGTGAAGCAAACCATGGTGGTCAGGTTGCAGATCAAGAGGACACCATGGAGGAAGTTGAATACGAGCAGCAGCACAGCAATGAGGCAGTTTACCTGTCAGATTTGGAGGAATGTTTTGATGGAGAAGGGCCGGTTGAGCTTTCACCTTTCTCTCTTTCATCATCCACATTCCAAACACAAGAGCCTTCTGCCATGAAGGAGAGCTTTCATTTGCAGCAGCCTGCATCTTATAGCAGCCCTTTGAAATCAAAATTGGAAGATTTAAATCTTCCATGTTCTTCATCGGAGGAAGAGAAAGGACAGAAGAATTCCACCTTTTCTTCCACACCATCCATTCAAGGTCTACAAGAAGACTCCATTCTTGGAGTTGAAAATCAGAGCTATGGGCATATCAAACGGATCATACCTTGCCCAATCAGGTATTTGGCTTCATTGGAGCCAAAGGAGAAGCCACAACCAGTCATGCTTGCTTCTGAGCATGAGGATGATATACAAAGTACCAAGGATCAGCTGCCATACCTCTCCATCCAAATGCAGAGCAACCAAACGAGGTATTGGATTTTTTCAGTTGATACCTTGATGATTTAGATAGAAGACCAGCTTCTTGTTGATTTTTCCATCCATCCAGACGCCATGATCAGTGCCAAATCAATTGACATGGATGCCAATTTTGAAGAAAGGAAGCTATTTCTCACAAACCAGTTGCAAGGGTTTGTTTAGCTTGCCTTTGCTTCTAGTTAGATTAAAGTAGGTAGGTTGCTTTCGGCAGAAGAAGTTCTTGTGGCACACTCTGCATGTTCCATTTGGGGCATGTATGATTTTCAGTCTGTACATAGTTTGTGGTGTTGCGGTTCTGCTCTGCACAGTTCATTTCAGTGGCATCTTGGTGAAGACACTCTAGGTTCAATGGGTTTCCAAGTGGCTCAGAGGGAGGTCTTCAAGGTTCAGATCAGTTTTAAGGCTTGCTTCAGGCTACTGGTCTTTTCATCTAGCAGGCAGATGACCCCGCTGAGTCGTCAAAACTGTTGTCAAAATTTCACCCCCCCTGGGTAAATTTCGATAACATGCATCAGATTCTCAAGTCCAGGCACATTGATTGATTCTGAGCAACATCATGTTGCTAGGATCCCCCTCATATTTGTCTAACTCCCCAGGCCGAAAAAAGAAAAGACAAGCTCTGAGAAAGTGCAGAGAAGGTTGCAGAAGCAAGTAGTTTGGGCCTGTAAAAAATGTGATGAAAATCGGCTAAGGACTAGTCCACAGAGCAATGGGACAAGTGGAGAGAGCAGAAATGCGTGGACGGCCGAAAAGCCTCCAGGCGGTCAAGAGTGCCAAAGGGACAAGTGGGAAAGAAGTACGCGGCGGGCGCGAAGCCGAATCAGCCCCGAGGAAAAAAAATTGGCTAACTGCTGTTGAAGAGGGTAGAATTCGGGCCGAGTGGACACAAATGGAGCGAAAATGCCCGACCCGCGAATGGCTGAAATTGTACTCCCAAAAGGTCCAAAATCACAATGGGCCGTCCGGGACAAAAAAGACCGAGTACGTGAAGAGGCCAGGAGCCGGAGCCAATCAAAAGGCGCAACGTGTCCTTTGGCCAAATGAGGGACAAGGAAGGAAGCCCATTTCGGCGGATAGAGGTTTTTGTCCCAGGCCAGCACTGGGACATCCGGAAACGATATGAACGCGAGTACGCGGAAGATCCGGCAGGCGCGAGGAACCAAGAGGAGAACCAACCAGATCAGCCAACGGTCTTAAGGAGAGGACCAGAAAAGTCAAGGGCGAGTTCCGAGACGAAGCCGAATCAATAGGGATCTTGCCAAAGTGTCCTAATTTAGGGGCCAAAGGAAATTTTCAAGGAAAGCCCGCAAAAGGCAAGGAGAAAGAGAATTATGACAACCAACAGAGTACGCAAGTGTCATCCAGGCGGCAGAGCGTGAGGAAAGAATTCAAAAAGGCATTTTCGCTTCGTTCAGTGCCCTAAATCTTAAGATTGCCATAACTTTTGATCCGAGCTCGGATTTGCAACGTTCCTTTATACCAATGGAAAAATCTGGTAAAATTTCTACCGTTTCCAAGGCCAATCTTGTATTTTGGTTCATTTGGAGGATGAACGCAAGAAAATCATCTGGTGTGAAAAACAAACAGAAGTTTGATGCGTCAACAACAATTTTAATGCAGCAGACAGGTCGCGCTACTGGTAGGGACCCGTCGGTTCGACAGGATCCGCCGGCCTTCTGCCATGATGAGATGAGTTAAAGCATTCAGGAGGTGGTTGGAGCAGATTTTCGAATTCCTCTCTCTTTTCTCTCTCATTCTTCCTATTAAATTGTAAGGAGGGGCTTCTTTCTAATGTTGGACATTTCTGTTTTGCGACCCCTCCTTCTCTCCTGCTTGCAAGAGAATTCGTGGAGTTTCCCAAGCCTCCCATTATGGACTGTAATGTCATTGTGCCTCTTTGGCCATTGCAATGTATTTGAATCATCCTTTGAGCAATATATATGTCTGGTGATTGAATTTAAATCCTCTCATGTATTCATTGTTGTCATTCTGATCTCCCATTGCATTTCGGTTACCTGTGTATGATGTGGTATTGCATCTATATGGTTTGTGTTTATGTTGCAAAGCTTATGTTCTTCATTCCTCGGTGCATCACCTCCATAGTTTGGGTTTTATTGTACGCATTTCTCTCTCCCTGTCCCCTTGGTAGTTAGGTTAGTTTTTGGGTGAACCTCTGCGTTTTATTGGTGCATCTTGATAGAGTGAATAGGAAACCAGCCTTTCTCTGGAGAATCCTTTTCTCATTTTCAAGTCCCACACTTGGAGGAAGGATTCAATGTTATGTAATCACACTGGGTACATAAGTGATCAACCTAGAAACTTGATCTGTATTCAGGGGTGCTGTGATTTTGCATCAACAGGAGCTATACCCATAGATTACTAGAAGGATGGATGCACTTGAGGAATTCGGTAAGGAGTTGGAGAAATTTGTTTACACTATGAACACTAAAGGAGATGGACTGTGTTTTGGGGAGGTAAGCACCCTAGTTGGCAACCTTTGTTGGAGAGTGCAAAATGAAGTCGATGCCTAGAGCAAGTTGGAGGCCGACTTGCAAAAAATATTTTCCTAGTGTGTTACAATAATGCCATCACTTCCCCATTCTTTATTCTTTCCCAAATTCTTCATCCTCTTATTCTTTTCCCAAGAAATAAGTCTACTGTGATTATTTATTCATTGGAGAAGTGTTCCCACAGCAAGAGAATAGGTGTTCTATGGGGTGATGTTTGGCCCCTAAAATATTAGCTAAGTACACAAAGACGCATGGGCGTTCAAGTCCTAGGTTGAAGGATGGGTGTACAAGGCTAGGTTCTAGGAGGGTTTAGAAGGGCCATGTTGCAAACCTGAAGACAAGGTCTTGGGACTTATCCATATTTGGCATATTGGGAAAGAATCGCAAAAAGTGTGACCCAACTGCGCATGTGGAGTGGATAAGGTGCCAGCCTGACAACAGGTTGGCCTAGGAAGGTATATGCCCTACGATGGAATATTCTAGAAGAAATCATGGAAAAAAGTGGAGAGCTCAGGCCTAGAGGAGTATGATCCCATGTGTAACATTCCCCAATTTAGTACATTAGAACAAGAATTTTTTTTTTTTATAAGTGCTTCCTAGTTCTAAATACATAATTTAGAACTCATAGATCAAAACAATCATTCTTATAACAGATAATCATATGCAGCTATAATGACTCGGTATACCACCGATCTATTCATTCCATGACTCGGTAATCTACCGATCTATTCATGGGTATCATAGAGTTGGCATTTTTATTTTAACACCACACTCTTGTGGTTCTCTTCCCTAAATAGGGATTTCAGAATGCTCTGCCCAAGGAACCTATCTGAATAATTGTTACCATTATTTATCGGCATCATGTCCCTTAAAATAGGTGACATAGGACAACGCAATCAGCAGCTTGCAATACTTTGCCCAAAGATTTTAAATGTATTGTTTATGTCTCGTATTCCTTGATGACATACTCGTCAATTTGGAATACATCCTTCACCCCACTCCGATGTTATATAGAATGTCTTACACTGACTTTTGTCAGCCTCCCCTATTCCAAGTCATTCACTCAAGAACAGATTAATAACATGTCCACGTTATAAGGATGCTCTCGAGGACTAGGGATAAGTTGACATACTGGGTCAACCCTAGTTAACCCTGTGTGTCAAGGTACCCCGAGTCTCCAAGGAAGCCTCATAACATGACCATGTTCCTTACTAGATCTAGAGTAAAAAATTGTTTGAGTTTAAGGTGTAAATCTTAACGATCAATGCAAAGGGTGCCACCATAAGTCACCTGCATTGTTGTATCCTCGAGAAGATACTAATATTCTCGAAGGTACAACCCTATAGTTGACATGTTCCGACATCTTACAAAACCACCTCGGAAAGATCTACTTAACTTAAGGTGTTGTTACTTATGTTGAGTTGAAATTATACTTTAAGACTCTCCTTTCTGGGTAGTCTTTTCCCAACCCCTGCGTTCCTCACCTTTGAGTTGCCTTACTTATATAAGATCCATTTCACAGAGAGAAGTTTAATAAGATTTGAGATCTCATCAAGGAGTTCATTGACTCACATTAATCTTAACCAACAAAATTGGCAGTAGCCCCTAAGCCCTCTCATAAGGATGCTAACTATACCCCTATAAGTTTATATCAGTTCTCAAACTGAAATATATATCTTACTCATTGTTGTTAAGGTATAGTGTTTTAAAATCATTAGTTGTCTTGACTTAGATCATGGATAGGGAGTATTAGATTACCCTTCCTGTTTTAACTACCTATAAAGGTGTAGTTTAACCTTAACTTCCCGTAAATAGTGGACTAATTTTTACAATTTAGCCATATTCAAAACATAAAAGAATTACTAATCATTTACAAGTAATCATTCATATAATCATTACAAGGCCTACTTAGAGAATAAAAATATCTCCAAGGTATACAATAATAAAATGCACTTAAAAACAATTGAACCAAAGAGGATCAATCCATCACAATACAAATGCAACCACATAGTAACAATCCCCTCATTTCATTTATTTCTAAGCTAAACAATTACAATTTATGTATTCAGCATATTTGATACAATACTCAACAGCAAAAGAACAACTTTCTTCATATAGTACAATTAGAGAAATCAAGTTGGAATTCATCATAAAACCAAATTAAACAATCTGATTATCATATCAGGTCTGCGTGCCTTTACCACTTACAACAACCATCTGCAAAAATTCCCAACACGAGTCAGTTCGGTGAACTGAGCATGATAAGCACTAATTCTTAAAACAATTGCATTCCACCAATTGTTCTCATTAAATAATCTGTTTAAATGAAATCATTTCTTCAAATACTTAACATAAATCATTCTAATCATCTTTCTGTAATTCTAACATGACTTTTTAATGCATGACTCATATTATAGCTACCAATTAACCCTAAATACCCTTCAGATGATTCATCATATATATTAGAGACTAAGAAGAACAAAATGAATCCAAAACATCCATCCATCTAAATCCCAAGGACAACAATAATCCAACAAATTATTCCATTCAAAAATGAATATCCTATCAATTCGTGTATCCAACAGGTATGTTTTTTTTTAACAATTCCTCAAACGCAGATTATAACTTTCATCAAGTTCAACTGACGAGATTCCTTTAAAAACATTACATTATTTCAATGGTATTGTCTAATATACCAACTTTACTGCAATATATTTTTATCAGTCTCTCCCTATAGTTTAACAGTCTTTCCTTCTTAAGCTCGTACTGTAGAGTTCACATAAGGAATACAAAATAAGAAAGCACTCAGAGTTTCTAAACAAGGAGAGAATATTTTATTATTCCTACAGTTATATATATCAACATATACTTTACAGCTGAGGAGAAAGAAACATAGACATTCAGACTTCCATTCCAATCATGTTCAGGACTGTACCGACTCCTCAATAATAATGCAATTACATTATACGCATGAGACTAAATCAGTCGAGATAACAAGAAGAAACTACAATTTCATCAAAATTCAATTATAAAAATCACCTGTAGCTATTAAGCAATACAAGAGCTCCCGTGACAAAGCAATAATAAATAATCCGACCATAATAGACTCAAAAAATCTTTCCATATCATTCATTAAACATGAAAAATACCCAATGCCATCGCCTAACATGGCACAGCTAGGAACTCTTTATCTCAGTCAAACCAAAGACTAGATAACACCATAAATAGAAGACGTATCCAGATGCAAACACAACGAAATTTCCACTGAGTCGAAACACATACATACATAAAAAACATTCAACTGAGTCTAATCCCTACGAATATACAACAAGGACTTTTAAAAGAAGCCGAATTCAAGAAAGATAATCACAACAAGGACTTTACAGAAGTCACCTCCATAACATAAGCTCATCAAAGTTTTAACCGAAGTCGAGCTAATATGAAAATAGAGCAGGGAATCTAATAGAGTCGTGTTTGTAATGTAAACCTAGCACACATTTCCACAGAATCAAACTGAATATAAACACAACAACATTTAGAAAGAGTCAAATTAATATGTATGCACAACGAGGACTTACATCAGAAGTTGAGCCAACACGCAAACACATCAAGGACTTCAACATGAGTCGTGTTCACATGGGAATACTACAAGGACTCCAATGGAGTCGTATCCAACAAGTACTCACAACCAGGGTTTAGATTGAAGTTTAATTCATATGAAAATATTTCAAGGACTCCAACAGAGTCAATACCAATAAGTATTCACAACAAAGCTTCTACAGAAGTCGAAAGCATAAGATGCATTTCAAGGACTCCAACAGAATCAATACCAATAAGTATTCACAACAAAGCTTCGACAGAAGTTGAAATATAAGATACATTTCAAGGAATCCAATAGAGTCATTTTTATATATGTATTCCTTACAAACTTTCAACGGAGTCTAACCAAAATTGAAAAAACAGTAAGGACTTCAACAGAAGTCACGTTCAAGTAAAATAATCACAGCAATCATTCCAATCAGAAGAAACTTTAAGTATACCCAGCAAGATTCAACAAGATTCAACAACATGATAACACAGCCGCGTCTTCAGCCGAAAATGAATCCAAAAAAGAAGAAATAAATATAGTAAACATTTCAACAGAGTCTTCACATAACCAGAGATTCCTAAATCCACAGGAAAAGAAGAACCAATACATTTCTTCAAACCAACTGTACTAAAATCACCTGAACAGATTTGTTTTAATGAAAGCATTTGAAGGAAAACAAGATTTTTAAAATTTAGGGCCTATCATGCCTAATAGTTTCGCTTAAAAATCCAAAGAATACCTCTGAATGAGCTCATGCCTTCTCTTCTTCTTCCACGATAGATTAAACAACAATAAATTGTTACCTTCATGCCTTATAAACTTTCCCCGATAGAGAAAAGAGCTAGATATTCTCAAAGTTTCCATGCAACACAGAGTAGACTGGTTCAAAGAACCAGTGATCAACCAGAGAGAAAAACGGAATGCATGGAAAACCAAAATACCAACCAATCCGCACTCGGGAACCGAAGTTCATCAATGGAATTAACTCCTAAATTCCCGCCTATTCTCCATTGCCACCGACCGCCAAATTTGGTGATTGCCAAATGAAAACAAACAACCATTCCCAAATTTGGTAATGCTGCCACGTCAGGTCACAATAGCAGTTTGCAACCTCTGCCAAATCCCAAGTCCTTCATCCTTATCCATCTCATAAATTCCATGGAAACCACCGCCCATGACTCACGCCCCTTCATAGGTCCCCTTCCATCCATTATCATTAGTTAAGATAGGTTAGATACATAGGTTAGATCATAAGGTAAGACATTAGTCTTACTTCCATAGTGCTAGGTGTAGCTAACCTTAGGAGCATTAAGCTTATAGTTTTAGGGCTAGGTTAGATTAGCAATAATTCAACCAAAAGGTTATAGTTTAGGTTAAGGTTATTAACCTTAACGAACCCAGTCTAGGTCTCCCAAGTAGGACCGATTAGTATTAGAACCAATCAGGGCATAAATTTCCTGTAATGGATTCTATCCGGCATTGAAAATTAAGCTTGCAGTATACACCAGAATTTCTTACCTGGCTCAAGGTCTACGCCTTCCTAATATTACGATATCTGGAACCAAATTCATTTAACATGATTAGCCTGAGTTAAACTCTGGAATTGCTCATTCAACTCATTCAGACCTTACAACTTTCGTAAGGTCAAATTTTTTTGTTCATCCTGAATAAACTTAAAACATCTCTTGGATCAATGCAACTGATCCAAGGTTGAGTCATAAGGATGGATAAATCCACAATTCATCCCAAAATCAAATTGAACTCAGGTGCTAAAAATGAAGAAATAAAAGAGTCCAAGCATATTATGACTCAATCAAAGATCTTCAAGAGCAAAGAAGATACAATCCATATCAAGCATGACTTCTCAATCAAAGGAACACGTCCTTATATAGAAGAAATCATATATCAACACTTGAATATGTAGGAGGAAGTAACAATAATTCAGGGTGTTACATGCTTCCATCCTAAAAGATTCATCGTCCCGATGATTACATATTTTGATTTAACTTCAGGTCAACCAATTTATTAGTTCACAATACAAAATACTATTTCCAACTTGAATAATTCCATAAATCAATGTCATGATACATTTTATTCAACCTGAATAATGTTTGCCTCAATCTGGCTTTCATAAAGACATGAAAAAGATAAGTTCATATATATTTTTTTGGTCAACAGATTTCATTCTGTTAAAAAAGAAAGGAAAAAACAATTTTCATCTCTTCCAGATTTTCCCAAGTTGCACTTTCTTCGTTAAACTGGTCCCACTAGACCTTACATTGCTGTATTTCATAATTTCTCAAATGTAATTGGTGAGTTTCTAGCACTCGTGTGGGTTTAACCACGATTATTGTTGGGTCTTGGACCTGCAAGGAATTCCAATTTAAAACATGTGACAAATCTGAAACATATTTCTTAAGCAGGGAAATATGGAAAACATCATGAATGCAAGACAAAGCAGGTGGTAATGCTAATCGATAAGCTACAGGATTGATTATTTCGACAATTTCGAAAGGTCCCACGTAACGAGGTGACAACTTGGTAGCCTTGCCAAAAGTTATAGAACTCTTTCTGGGTTTAACATGAAGAAAAACCTTTTCACCAAGTTCAAACCTTCGATCAACCCGCTTAAGGTCAGCATAGCTCTTCTGCCTATCTGTTGCTTCCTTTAATCGTTCACGAATCATCTTTACTTGATGTTCCATTTCAATGAGGATTTCTGGCCCAATTACCACTCTATCCTCAATACTATCCCAACTAACAGGGGTTCTGCACTTTCTTCCATAAAGTGCTTCAAAAGGTTCCATTTTAAGAGATGAGTGATAAGTGTTGTTGTATGCGAACTCAACTAATGGAAGATACTCTTCCCATTTATACTGTTGATCCATGTAATACATTCGCAACATATCTTCCAACACTTGATTTACTCTCTCCGTTTGTCCATCTGTTTCCAGATGATATGTAGAACTGAAGTTTAGTTTCATTCCAAGAGCTGTATTAAGCGTTTTCCAAAATTTTGACGTCATTCTAGGATCCCTGTCAGATATAATTAATTCAGGTACTCCATGCAACCTGAAAATTTCGTGTACAAACCTTTTTGCTAACACTGGAGAATCGTCCTTCAGATTTCCAGCGATGAAATGATCTACCTTTGTTAGTTTGTCTACAACTACTAAGATAACATCATGCTTATTCCTAGACATAGGTAACCCTTGTACAAAGTCTATGATTATTACTTGCCATTTGTACTGCGGTATGCTATGGGGATATAATAGTCTAGCAGGGTGCATATGTTCTGCCTTAACCCACTGACATTCCAGACAATGAGTCACAAAATCTATAACATCCTTTTTCATACCTTTCCAAAAGCATTGTTGTTTTAGATCAGCAAGCATTTTTGTGATACCCAGGTGTCCAGAGAAGGGTGAATTATGAAATTCAACTAGCAACTTCCTTCTCAAATCATTTAGCAAAGGTACGTATACTCTGTTTTCATAACGTAAGATTCCTTCATTATCAAAATGAAAACCTTTAAACCTTTCATCATTAGGTTCTGCAGCAAGCGCTGCTTTTACTTGCTGAAAGTATATATCAGATTTTGAGGCACTTTTTACCTCATCTTTAAACTATGTTCTTAATGTTATAAGAGTAGAAATGTGTCTCCTACAACTTAGAGCATCTGCTACTCTATTATCTTTCCCTTTAATGTAGCTAATATCAAAATCATATTGAGATAAAAACTCTAACCACCTTCTCTGTCTGGCATTTAGATTAGGCTGAGTGAAAATATATTTCAGCCCTAAGTGATCAGTTTTCAACTCAAAAGGTTTGCCAAGTAAATAGTGTCTCCAGACTTGAAGCGCCTGAAAAATGGCAGCAAGCTCCAAATCATGAGGGGCATAATTCAGCTCATGTAACTTAAGTTTTCTACTTTCATATGCTATGACTTGATCATTTTGTAACAAAACACCACCAAGGCCTTCCCCAAAAGCATCCGTTACAATAGTAAAGCTCCCATTAGGGTCTGGTACAGCTAATATAGGTGCTGAAGTCAATTGGCTTTTCAAACTTTTGAAAGCAATTTCGCACTTATCATTCCAAATAAATTTCTTATCCTTCTTCTGCAATGAAGTTATTGGTGCAGCCACTTTAGAAAAATCCTTAACAAATTTTCTATAATATCCAACAAGACCCATGAAGCTTCTTACTTCATGTACATTCTTGGGTGTAGGCCACTCGTTTATAGCCACTATTTTTTAAGGATCCACTGCAATTCCTTCCTTGCTAATGACATGACCCAAATAGTGAACTTCAGTATCAAAGAAAGAACATTTGGATAACTTACCGTATAACTTTCTTTTTCTCAAAATTTCCAAAACTATCTTCAAATGCTCTTTGTGCTCTTCGACACTTTTAGAATATATGAGAATATCATCCAAGAATACAAGTACAAACTTGTCCAAATATTCTTGAAAGATATTATTCATTAAGTTCATAAAAGCTGCGGGTGCATTATTTAATCCAAAGGGTAGAACCGTGAATTCATAATGTCTGTACCTAGTTTGGAAAGTTGTTTTATGAATATCTTCTTCTCTAATCCTTAATTGATAATAACCAGATCGAAGATCTATCTTGGAATAAACCGCTACCCCACGCATATGATCAAATAGATCATCAATCCTTGGAAGTGGGTATCTGTTCTTAATTGTTGCTTTGTTTAACATCTGATAGTCAATACATAGCCTAAGTGTTCCATATTTCTTTTTTACAAATATTACTGGCTCTCCCCAAGGTGAAACACTTGGTTTAATCAATCCCTTAGACAAAAGTTCTTACAATTGTACCTTAAGCTCGACTAACTCTATAGTAGTCATCTGATAAGGTGCCTTGGAAATAGGGTCCGTTCCTGGTTTGATTTCAATAGTGAAGTCAAATTCCCTTTTGGGTGGTAAACCTGCTAATTCCTCCAGAAATACATCCTTGAAACTTTGCAACAGAGGGAATCGTTTCATGGAATCACCATCTTCTTATGAAAATTCAGACATCTTTACTGCATATAAAGTACATCCTTTGTTTTTAGCCTTTTTAAGTTGCATAGCTGACAGTTTCCTAACTGAAATTTCCCGTTTCACTCTTTGTATCTCTGTTGTTTTCAGCCAATCATCTAAACATCTTATATTCTTTTCAAAACAGTCTACTTTTGCTTTATGATCAGCTAACTAATTAACACCGATGACAATGTCATAGGATCCCAAAGGTGCAACATAGAGGTCAAATTCAGTGGAAAAGTTAGGTAAGTCAAGGACTGCCCCAAAAAGACACATACTCACTGTATGAATAGAGTTATTACCATACTGTACAGTCCAAGGTTTATCCATTTTTCCAGCTTTTCTTTTGAGTTTAGAAGCAAGTTTACTAGAAATGAAACACTCAGTAGCTCCTGTATCAAAAATAATAGTGACAGGTATGCCAAATAACTTACCTGGAACTTCTATAGGTGTCACTTGCTTTTCAGCTTGCTTGTCTGCTACTGCAGCATGTATCTAATGTTGTTGATTACGATCATCCTTCTTCAAAGGGCACTGATTTGCATAGTGGTCTTTGCCACAATTATAGCAACCTCCTACAGGTCCCTTTTTAGGCTCAAAATTACTTCCAGCCTTAAAATTATCACGTTGTCCTCCATAGGGCTTCTACCCATTGTTATAATTTTTGGCAAAACTATCCCTTACATTTCCAGCAGGCTTATTTGCTATCGTTTTCTTACTATTATCCCCTAGAAACTTACTTTTGTTTCCAAAATTTTTCCATGGCCCCTTCTTGGGTGCAAGTGAAGTTGAAGAAGGGTTTACAATCTTCTTCCTCACTTCCTCTTTATGAGCAGAAATAGCCTTTAATTTCTATTATTGCCTTATGGCCTTTTCAACAACCCCTTCCATAGTGGTTGGGCTGTGAACATCGACCTCTCCTCCTATCACAGGATTTAGTCCCATGATAAATTTTCATATTCTGAACTTCTTGTCAGTTTGATATTGCGGTACGTACTTGAGGAGTTTCGTAAACCGCTCCCAGTATTCAGTTACCATTAGCTTCCCTTGAGATAAGTTCTGGAATTCTGTCATTTTCTGATCATAGAAAAGTTGTGACAGCCAACGTTGCCTAAAATAGCCCTTAAATTGATCCCAAGTGATATTGGTCTCATCAATATTTATCTCAGCTTTACAGCTATCCCACCATGAAGATGCTTCGTGGGAAAGTTGATAGGCTCCCCAAATAGCTTTGGTTTCCTCAGAGAAGTTTCTTATTGCAAAATACTTTTCCATTTCACTGAGCTAGTTATCAGCTCCATCTCCTAATGTGGTGCCATCATATTTAGGTGGACTTATCCTTTTTATATCATTAGTGAGTTCCGCTACCAACCTGTCCTTTTTGTTTTCTAGTTGGACAGGTACATTTCCAGTGTTATTATCAACACCCACATCAGGGTTGTCCTCAGGAGGTAGCTGATTATTGTTACCAGCTTCATCATCCTCCTCATTTCCCATTACTTATTGTTCAAGTACAACCAAACAATCTCTTGTGTCCAATAGGGCAGCAAGGATCTCATCAAGCTTTTGGGTTGTTGCCGCCCCTCCTTCAGGTGGATCATTATTCGCAAACGTTCCCCCTTGTTCTAACCATTTTTCGTTACAAGAAAATTCAAGTTTTTATCAGATTATAGACACAATAGGTCCAAGAGCTACAACCTTTAGCTTTGATACCAAGATGTAACATTCCCCAATTTAGTACATTAGAACAAGAAATTTTTTTTTTTTATAAGTGCTTCCTAGTTCTAAATACATAATTTAGAACTCACAGATCAAAACAATCATTCTTATAACAAATAACCATATGCAGCTGCAATGACTCGGTATACCACCGATCTATTCATTCCATGACTCGGTAATCTACCGATCTATTCATGGGTATCATAGAGTTGGCGTTTTTATTTTAACACCACACTCTTGCGGTTCTCTTCCCTAAACTGGGATTTCAGAATGCTCTACCCAAGGAACCTATCTGAATAATTGTTACCATTATTCATCGGCATCACGTCCTTTAGACTAGGTGACATAGGACAACACAATCAGTAGCTTGCGATACTTTGGCCAAAGATTTGAAACGTACTATTTATGTCTCGTATTCCTTAACGACATACTTGTCAATCTGGAATACGTCCTTCACCCCACTCCTATGTTATATAGAATGTCTTACACTGACTTCTGTTAGCCTCCCCTGTCCCAAGTCATTCACTTAGGAACAGATTAATAACATGTCCACGTTATAAGGATGCTCTCGAGGACGAGGGATAAGATGACATATTGGGTCAACCCTAGTTAACCATGTGTGTCAAGGTACCTCGAGTCTCCAAGGGCAGCCTCATAACATGACCATGTTCCTTACCAGATCTAGAGTAAAAACTTGTTTGAGTTTAAGGTGTAAATCTTAACGATCAATGCAAAGGGTGCCGCCATAAGTCACCTGCATTGTTGTATCCTCGAGAAGATCCTAATCTTCTCAAAGGTACAATCCTGCAGTTGACATGTTCCGACATCTTACAAAACCACCTCGGAAAGATCTACTTAACTTAAAGTGTTGTTACTTACGTTGAGTTGAAATTATACTTTAAGACTCTCCTTTCTGGGTAGTCTTTTCCCAACCCCTGCGTTCCTCACCTTTGAGTTTCCTTACTTATATAAGATCCATTTCACAGAGAGAAGTTTAATAAGATTTGAGATCTCGTCAAGGAGTTCATTGACTCACATTAATCTTAACCAACAAAATTGGCAATAGCCCTAAGCCCTCTCATAAGGATGCTAACTATACCCCTATAAGTTTATATTAGTTCTCAAAACTGAAATATATATCTTACTCATTGTTGTTAAGGTATAGTGTTTTAAAATCATTAGTTGTCTTGACTTAGATCATGGATAGGGAGTATTATATTACCCTTCCTATTTCAACTACCTATAAAGGTGTAGTTTAACCTTAACTTCCCGTAAATAGTGGACTAATTTTTACAATTTATCCATATTCAAAACATAAAAGAATTACTAATCATTTACAAGTAATCAGTCACATAATCATTACAAGGCCTACTTAGAGAATCCAAATATCTCCAAGGTATACAATAATAAAATGCCCTTAAAAGCTTAGAACACCTAAATCCATCTCTCTATAGGGTACACTTTCGAGAGATAACAGGGGGTAATTGTTAGCATAATTTAGCATAGGCATATTTATTGCATGTTATTGCATTGTCTTTTATATAATAATGTGCAACATGTGCACTCTAGTCTAGTGACTTGCATTCAATATTGTTATGTTGGATAGCATTCAATATTGGTATTAATAGAAAATTACATGTGCATGTGAGATGGGTCTTATCATCTCGTACTTGGTGTCCTGATAGGGTGTCATGTCTATCCATATGAGACTATCTAATATCTATAAATATTATAGCTCTTGCATTGTTATGTAATATGATTTCATGATCAATAATATTTGTGAGGCTTCCATCCCTCTTTGGTCATTAAAATCTAATTCTATTCTATCATTTGGTATCAGAACTATACCATTGTTATCATTTGGTATTAGAGCAAGTTCTATCCAAGCAAGGTTGAAGAAGAGCACTATTGGAGAGGATCCATTGGAGAAGAAGATCTGCATCAAAGGAGAGCCATTGAAGCATCCCGCAGCCTCCATTCCTTCCAAGCATCCCTCAACTAAAATTTGACCTATCCACTTATTTGGAAGGTATTTTTTTTATTATTCATTGGCATAGCCAATTGATCCAACATATTGGTAGAATATTTCAGATTTGGAGATCTTTAAAAAAAAAGATCTTGAGAAAAAAAAAGATTTGTGAAAAAAAAGAGATCTTAAAAAAAAAAAAAGATCTTGAAAAAAAATTGTAGATCTAAAAAAAGAGTGAAAAAAAAAGATCATATCTAAAAATAAAAAAAATCAGATCTGAAAGTGGAGGTGTGAAGAACTCGGGAGCAAAGGTTGAAGCAGTCCCGCCAACAAAATTCTAGCAAATAGCTCTTAGAAAAAAAGACGTAACTTTTTCATACAATGTCAGATTGATATGATTTGTTTTTTATAGAAATATAAGAAGTAGGTGCATAACTTTACTGTTTACATTATCTTCAGATTCTGCATCTACATATAATGAAAAGTCTATACAAGTTGGATCATTTTTTCTGAAAAAAAATCAGATCTAGCTAGTAAACTGGTAACATCTCAAAAACCAAGATTCCTATTCTTCTAAAATTTTATGGGTTTCAAGAAAAATATTGTATGATATTTCTGTCAAAATTTTAGAAAAACCCAGATCAGAGTTTGTGAGAAAAAGTGAAAACAATATTCAAATTGTTTGTTTAGATCTTGGGAACAAACAGGTCAGCGGTTCAATTCCCACTCTCTCCATAATTTTTATTAAATTTTTTTAAATTTTTTTTTGGATAAATTAGTAAATTTTGGGAGATTTCCAAATTTAGAAGCTCACCAAACACATTTAGAGCCACTGCTAAATTTAGCAGAAAAACACGTATTGGGGGGTAAAAAATAGTTTTGGCCTAAATTGTGTATTTTGTGATTTTGGACACATTTTTGTAAAGAGGGGGAACACAAATACTTCATTTTGATGTACTTTTGGAGAATTTTGTACTAATATTGGTGCATAAAGTGAAAAAAAAGGGTAAAAAAAAGGTGCAAATTTTTTATTCTATGTTTGGTTCTATCACACGAGATCTTTGATCTCATAGCAGCATTCGGTATATACGGTGCCTCTGGGAAGAGGTTACGGGTGATGCCATCATAACTACTACTGCAATTAATGCCTAACATAGCTGCTTAAATGTCATCTGGGCATCGACCCTATAAAATCAATGGGGAGTAATAAAGACACAATACACACACATTTGAGCCCTCCCATCCATTTGTGGTTGCACAAACCCCTCTCCGTACTATCTACATACCACATACTAAATTATTTCACGTGCGTTAACACATCTTTCTGTACTGATGGGTATATTGAAAGGGTGATCTTCTTCCACGTACCGATGGGTATATCAAAAGGGAGCGTATATAGAAAGGTTTGGTATATCGACCTGACGGTATATTGAGAGGGAGACCATAAACCTAGAGTGATAAGAGCCTTACCCTTTGTCAAAAATTCATAGTTTTAGAAATTCAGATTGTAGAAATGGGTGCACAAGCACCAAAGTTCTTCTTTCCAAATTCACAACTACTTAGAGGAGATAATTATGCTGCACAGAAACCAAAGATCAAGATGTTACTTGAGTTTGAAGACCTATGGATAGTTGTAAATGGAACAACAAGATCACTTGATGATGGAAGACAACAATTTCAATTTGACAGGGCCAATCAAAATGCCAAGTTGATCATCTTGTTTGGCATAACAGATGATGTGCAACCCCACATTAGAGATGCCAAATCGGCCAAGGATACATGGGATAAGTTGAGCACAGTCTATGAGGCAAAGAACAAGAATGCCATCCTCAACCTACTATCACAACTACATACTCTCAAGTTCAAGCACAATTAGAAGGTTAAATTTTTTTTGAGATGAGTTTCTACTTTGAGGGCATCTCTATTGGCATTGGGAAAAAAAAGTGATGAAGACCTCATACCAATTATGTTGCGAGCACTTTCTCCTTCCTACAGAATCTTTGTGACAACTATCAATATGAGTGAACACATAGTCACCTTTGAGAAGTTGGTCAATCTACTCCAACAAGAAGAGGCAATTAATAACAAAGATCATGAAGGTGAGCAAGCACTATCTTCCAATCATAAAGAAAAGGGGAAATTTCAGTCCAATCACAAGAAGTCCCAACACAATCAAAGTCAACAAAGGGACCAAAGTCAACGAGACAACACCAAGAAGTGTCCCATTTACAATAGAGGGGGACATGACATCAAAGATTGTTGATAAAATTCCTACAAAAATGGTTCATCAAGTAATTCAAAACCTAATAACCAACAGGTAACAAAAATTCAAATCAAGGGAATTCCAACAACAACAACAATTAAGGGTAGAAAAATGGTAATTGGCAAAGAAAACCCAAACAACAAGGGTACATTACCAAACATGAGGATGATTCAAATGAAGGGCACCACATGTATTCTACTCAATTTGATGAAGAAACCAAGTCCACACAAGATACCTGGTATGTTGACTCAGGTGTAACTTGACACATGACTGGATGCAAGGATTGGTTCTACACGCTACGTGACTCACCTAACAAGAACCATGTGTCATTAGGTGATGACTCATCATACAGTGTCAAGGGATTGGAAACATTTCACTACCTCTTGGAAAGCATGACTGTAAAATCACAGATGTATTGTATGTACCTGGGTTGACCAAGAATTTGCTATCAGTTAGTCAACTCCTTGATCACAACTTGAAGTTAGATTTTGACAGTAATAATGGAGAAAAAGTGTTCTTGATAAGAGATAAGTCAAGAGGTTCCAAGATTATAGCAAGAGCCTCCAATGTGGGATTCATGTTCCAACTTGATTTTGTCCACAAGGATGATCAAACTCTAGTGGCCAAAGACACATAATCTACAAAACTATGGCATCGCAGATATGGTCACATCAGTTTTTACTATCTCCAAACACTTCAAAAGGGCAACATGGTGAAAGGATTGCCTACACTCAAGCACAACACTAACAAGTGTTGCAATTTCCTAGCTGGAAAGCAACACAGAGTACCCTTCCAGAATAACACATATAGAGCTAAGGGAAAGCTTGATTTGGTGCACATTGAGATTTGTGGGCCCATGTAACCAAGTCATTTTAGATGTCAATACTTCATGCTTTGTGTTGATGACTACTCAAGAAAGATGTGGATATATTGTCTCAGAAACAAGATTCAAGCGTTTGAGACATTTCAAAAGTTCAAAGCACTTGTTCATAATGAAGGAGTTATGAAGCTTGTTTGCAATCCAGTATTTCATGAGAGAACCAAACATATTGAAGTACAGGTTCATTTAATACACAAGCATGTCTTGAAGCACAACATACAGCTCCATTTATGTCCTACAGCTGAATAAAAGGCATATTTTTTCACTAAGTCACTTTCACGTGAAAAATTCACACTGTTCAGAGAGTTCCTCTCCACTTCATTAGAAACTATGCAAAATTAAGGGGGGGGAATAAGGGGGGGAATGTTAGCATAATTTAGCGTAGGAATATTTATTACTTTTTATTGCATTGTCTTTTATTTAATAATGTGGAACATGTGCACTCTAGTCTAGTTACTTGCATTCAATATTGGTATTAGTAGTAATTACATGTGCATGTTAGATGGGTTTTATCATCTCGTAGTTGGTGCCTGATAGGGTGTCATGTCTATCCATATGAGCTTGTCTAATATCTATAAATATTATAGCTCTTGCATTGTTATGTAATCTAATTTCATGATCAATAATATTTTTGAGGCTTCTGTCCCTCTTTGGTCATTGTAATCTAATTCTATTCTATCATTTGGTATCAGAGAGATACCATTGTTATTAGTAAGTTGTCCAAATGTTATTTCTACGAGACAAAAGTACACTATCTGGGACATGTCATAAGTAAATATGGAATAGTAGTAGATCCATACAAAAATGTTGCAATAACTGAGTGACCTACACCTAAGAATGTACATGAAGTCAGAAGCTTCATGGGTATTGTTGGATACTATAGAAAGTTTGTAAAATACTTTTCGAAGGTTGCTGCACCAATAAATTTGTTGCAAAATAATGATAAGAAATTTTTGTGGAGTGAAAAATGTGAATCTATATTTAAGAATCTAAAGAATCAACTTACATCTGCACCTATTTTGGTTTGTACCTAATCCAAGTGGAGACTTTATTATAGTAGCAGATGCTTCTGGGGAAGGGATTGGAGGTATTTTTTTGTAAAATGAGCATGTTATAGCATATGAAAGTAGAAAACTTAAGTTACATGAACTGAACCATGTTCCCCATGACCTAGAGATTGATGTCATTGTTCATGCACTTCAATTATGGAGGCATTATCTTTTAGGGAGACATTTTAAATTAAAGACTGGCCATATTGGGCTGAAGTATACTTTCACTCAGCTAAATCTGGATGTAAGAGAATGAAGGTGGTTAGAAGTTCTATCTTAGTATGATTTTTACAGAAGTTACATATAAGGAAAAAAATAGATTGGTAGATACACTAAGTCACAGGAAACATATTTTTGCACTTATAATGTTGAGAACTCAGTTTAAGGATGAAGTAAAATGTGTTATGGAATCTTATTCTTACTTTTTAGTAAGTGAAAATAACACTTGTTATAGATCCAAATGATGTGAGATATAGTGTAACATCCTCAATTTAGTACATTAGAACAAGAATTTTTTTTTTTGATAGATGCATCCTAGTTCTAAATACATAATTCAGAACTCTCAGATCATAACAATCATTCTTATAACAGATAACCATATGCAGCTGTGATGACTCGGAGTACCTCCGATCTATTCATTCCATGACTCGGTAATCTACCGATCTATTCATGAGTATCAAAGAGTTGGTGTTTTTATTTTAACACACCCCTCTTGCGGTTCTTTTCCCTAATCTGGGATTCAGAATGCTCTGTCCAAGGAACCTATCTAAATAATTGTTACCATTATTCATTGGCATCTCGTCCCTTAGACTAGGTGACATAGGACAATGTAATCAACAGTTTTGCGATACTTTGTCCAAAGATTTGAAACATACTGCTTATGTCTTGTATTCCTTGATGGCATACTCATCAATCTGGAATACGTCCTTCACCCCATTCCTATGTTATGTAGAATTTCTTATACTGACTTCTGTCAATCTCTCCTGCCCCAAGTTATTCACTCAGGAATAGATTAATAATATAAAAATGATATAAGGATGTTCTCAAGAACTAGGGATACGCTGACATACTAGGTCAACCCTAGTTAACCCTTTGTGTCAAGGTACCCCGAGTCTCTAGGGTAGCCTCATATCATGACCACATTCCTAACCAGTCCCAGAGTAAAAAAATGTTTGAGTTTAAGGTGTAAATCTTAACGATCAATGCAAAGGGTGTCGCCATAAGTCACCTACATTGTTGTATCTTCGAGAAGATCCTAATCTTCTTGAAGGTACAACCCCATAGTTGACTTGTGCCATCAACCTTCAAATCCACCTCGAAAAGATCTACTTAACTTTAAGTTGTTACTTACTTTGAGTTAAACTTATACTTTAAGACACAGTCCTTTTAGGGTAGACTTTTCCCAACCCCTGGGTTCCTCACCTTAGAATTTACTTTCTTATTAAGACCCAATTCACAAGAGAAGTTAATAAGATTTGAGGTTTCATTAAGGAGTTCTTTGTTACACAGTGATCTAAATCAATGAAATTGGGAAGTAGCCCTAAGTCTTCTCATAAGGTTGCTAACCATACCTTATCAGGTTTATATTAATTCTCAAAACTGAAATATATCTTACTTATTAGTATTAAGATATAGTGTTTCAAAATCAAATTAAATGTTTTCTTGACTTAGATCAAGACTAGGAAGTAATAATTTATTCAACCCGTTCAGCTTCCTCTTGAGGTTTATTTTAACCTTAGCTTCTCGAAAGACAGTGATCTAAATTCCAATTTACCTTTAGATAGAACATAACAGAACTACTAAACATTCACAAGTATTTAGTCGCATAATCTTTGCAAAGATTACATAGAGAATCCCAAATGTCTCCAAGGTATACAATAATAACAATGCTCTTAAATTCATTTGAATCGAAGAAGTTCAATCCATCAATATATGAATGCAAACACATAAGTAACGATTACCTTATTTCATTCATTTCTAAGCTAATCAAATACATTTTATGCATTAAGCATATTTGATACAATACTCAACAGCAAAAGAACATCTTTCTTCATAGTAGTAAATTCAGAGAAATCAAGTTGGAATTTCATCATAAAACCAAATTAAACAATCTGAACATCATATCAGATCTGAGTGCCTTTACCACTTACGCCAACCATCTGTAAAAATTGTCAACATGGGTCAGTTTGGTGAACTGAGCATGATAAGCACTAATTCTTAAAACAATTGCAATCCACCAATTGTTCTCATTAAACAACCTGTTTGTATGAAATCATTTCTTCAAATACTTAACATAAATCATTCTAATCATCTTTTTGTAATTCTAACATGACTTTTTAACACATGACTCATATTATAGTTACCAATTAACCCTAAATACCCTTCAGATGATTCATCATATATATTAGAGACTAAGAAGAACAAAATGAATCCCAAACATCCATCCATTTGAATCCTAAGGACAACAATAATCCAGCAAATTATTCCATTCAAAAATGAATATCCTATCAATTCGTGTATCCAACAGGTATGTTTTTTTCTAACAATTTCTCAAAGGCAGATTAAAACATTCAACAAGCTCAACTGTCTCAGATTCCTTTAATCATCATAACATTATTTCAATGGTATTGACAAGTATACCTATTTATACTGCAACACACATTTTATACCAGTTTCTCCATACAGTTTACCTCAATCTTATTCTTGTTAATCCCTTACCGTAGAGATCGCAAAAGGAATAGAAAAGAAAAAAGCACACAAGAGTTTCCTAGACTAGGAGAGAGAGAATTTTCCTATTCCTACACTTATTATACATCAACATATAAATTACAGTCTGAGAAGAAAGAAACAGAGTCAATTCAGACTTCCTAATTCCAATAATGTTCTGGACTATACCGAATCATTTAGTATAATGCAAATACATTATATGCATGTGAATAAATCAGTCAAGATTACAAGAAGAAACTACAGTTCCATCTAAATTAAATTATAAAAATCACCTGTAGCTATTAAGCAATACAAGAGCTCCCGCGACAAAGCAATAGTAAGTAATCCAACCATAACAAACTCAACAATTCTTTTTCATATCATTCATTCAACATGAAATATACCCATCACCATTGTTTAACATGAGCACAACTAGGAGCTTTTTATCACAATCAAGCCATGAGACTAGATAACACTATAAACAGAATGATGTATCCATATGCAAATACAGTGATATTTCACATTAAGTCTAAACACAAACATGCACAGCAAACATTCAACTGAATCTAATTTCTATGAATGTATAGTAAGGACTTTTAACAGATGTCGCCTCCATTACATAAGCTCATCCATAGTTTTAGGACTTTACAGAAGAGGCATCCATAACATAAGCACATCAGGGCTTCATCAGGAGTCGAGTTCACATACGGAAATACATGCAAGTGAATCCAACGGAGCCGTGTTCCAACAAGTAAACTCATAGCCCGGGTTCCACATAATCGAAGTCAATATAAACACAACGAAAATATTCAAGGACTCCAACTGAATCGAATATCAATAAGTATTCACAACTAAGACTTATATCAGAAGTTGAGCCAACACACATAGTTAAATTTCAAGGACTTCAACAGGACTCGTGTTCACATACCAACTACTATTCACAGGACTCCAAGCAGAGTCTTATCCAACATAGTACTGAGCAACCAGGGTTTATATTCGCAAGTCTAATTCATACGAAAATATTTCATAGGACTGAGCAACAATATTCACAACTAAGCAATAAGTATTCACAACTAAGCTTAGACAGCAGTTGAAAGCACAAGATACATTTTAAAGACTCTCAACTGAGTCGATACCAATTAGTATTCTCAACTAAACAACAGCATTCAAAACTAAGCTTAAGTAGAAGACGAAAACATACGAAACATTAAAAGGAATCTCAACTGATTTATTTTCGTATATATATATTCCCTGAAAACTTTCAACAGAAACTAACCCAAAATTTCTAACACAGTAAGAATTTCTACAGATATTCGCCTTCAAGTAGAATAATCACAGAAAGCATTCCAACCAGAAGGAACTTAAAGTATTACCCAGCAAGATTCAATAGAATTCAACAACAATGAAAAGCACAGCCATGTCTTCAAATGAAAATGAAACCAAAAAGGAAGAAATAAATACAATAAACATTCCAATAAAGTCTTTGACAAAATTCAGAGATTCCTAATTCCATAGGAAAAAAAGAACCAATAAATTATTTCAAACCAATTGAACTGAAATCATCTGAACAAAGTTGTTTTAATGAAAGCATTTGAAGGAAAACAAGATTTTTAAAAGTTATGGCCTATCATGCCTGATAGTGTTGCTTAAAAATCCAAAGAATACCTCTGAATGAGCTCGTGCCTTCTCTTCTTCTTCCACAATAGATTAAACAACAATAAATTGTTATCTTCGTGCCTTATAAACTTTCCCCGACAGAGAAAAGAGCTAGATATTCTCAAAGTTGCCATGCAACATAGAGTAGACTGGTTAGAAGAACCAGTGATCAAGCAGAGAGAAAAACGGAACGCATGGAAAACAAAAAATACCAACCAATTTTCCATTTGCATGCCTTCCTAAGAAATCCGCACTCGGGAACCAAAGTTCATCAATGGCATTAACTCCTAAATTCCCGCCTATTCTCCATTGCCACTGACCGCCAAAGTTGGTGATTGCCAAATGAAAACAAACAACCATTCCCAAATTTGGTAATGCTGCCACATCAGGTCACAATAGCCATTTGCAACCTCCGCCAAATCCCAAGTCCTTCATCCTTATCCACCTCATAAATGCCATGGAAACCACTGCCCATGACTCACACCCCTTCAATCCATTATCATTAGTTAAGATAGGTTAGATACATAGGTTAGATCATAAGGTAAGACATTAGTCTTACTTCCATAGTGCTAGGTGTAGCTAACCTTAGGAGCATTAAGCTTATATTTTTAGGGCTAGGTTAGATTAGTAATAATTCAACCAATAGGTTATAGTTTAGGTTAAGGTTATTAACCTTAACAAACCCAGTCTAGGTCTCCCAAGTAGGACCGATCAGTATTAGAACCAAACAGGGCATAACTTTCTTGTAATGGATTCTATCCGGTATTGTAAATTAAGCTTGTAGTATACACCAGAATTTCTTACCTGGCTCAAGGTCTACGCCTTCCAGATATTACAATATCTGGAACCAAATTCATTTAACATGACCAGCTTGAGTTAAACTCCGGAATTGCTCATTCAACTCATTCAGACCTTACAACTTTCGTAAGGTCAAAAAAATTTGTTCATCCTGAATAAACTTAAAACATATCTTGGATCAATGCAACTGATCCAAGGATGAGTCATAAGGATGGATAAATCCACAATTCATCCCAAAATCAAATTGAACTCAGGTGCTAAAAATGAAGAAATAAAAGAGTCCAAGCATATTCTGACTCAATCAAAGATCTTCAAGAGCAAAGAAGATATAATCCATATCAAGCATGACTTCTCAATCAAAGGAACATGTCCTTATATATAAGAAATCATATATCAACACTTGAATAATCAGGAGGAAGTAACAATAATTCAGGGTGTTACACCATGGAGGACCACATTCAAACACTTAGCGCCGGATTTGAGGCCACAAAAGAATGAGTTGACACTTTGGGATGTTGGTGTAGGTGGTATTTTTCTTCACTTATTTAGTGTTTTTCCACCTCATTGGGTGAGTCATCTCACTTAGGTGGACATGGATCTAGGTGTCATCTTAGTTATAACAAATTCTCTTATAGAATCTGTCATATGTGTAAGTGTGTCATAGGAGTTACATTCCCATTTGGGATAGTAACTCCTCTTCTCCATTATGGAGGAATATTCTCTTACATGGGAGTTACACATTCACTCCCCTCTTTATACTCACATCCTTTGATCTATGACAAGCCAAGCCAAGGCATTCCATTCCACTCCATTTTTCAAATCTTGAGCTCTCATATGCATGCACATTTATTTACAAAGCTTGCTTGCTTTAATCTCGCAACTCCTACACTTTGGTGAAGTGCAAATATTCGATGCATGTGTATTCCTTCCAGGTCTTCGTCATTCCTCTGACATGGTATCAGAGCTCAAGGAATAGAATCACATTGCTCACCATTGTTTCTCCACCATTTAGCCGCTTGTGTAAGCTCTCTTTTACATGTGCTCTACTTGCATATTTTGAGATTATTATGGTTATTTTTAGTGGTTTGTTTATGTTTCCTCACTGGAATTTGTAGGTTGAAGGTGTAGTGTTTTTCTGAGTTTTGAAGGTTAGAAGTAAGTTTTCAAGGACCAAATCAGCCCTAGCTCACCAAGATAAGAACTGAACTGTCCTTAATGCTCGCCAACTCATGCCTCTTCATTGACTCAGAAAATTTAGGTTTGCTTGTGCATGAACTTTTTTTGGTCCCCGAGTCATTTTGTAGGGGTTATTTGGAGGAGCTCATTTTTTTTGTTGTCTGATTGTTGATTACAGTTCAACCAAAGTACATGGGTGTTATTTTTTCCTGGGAAGGTCCTCTGCTGGGCACATCTACTCTCTTTATGTCCTCAATGACAGTTTTCACCTCATATAAGTGTTTGAACGTGTTGTTTGGTGGGTTCAATAGGCTATCTAGATCTCAAACGGTGGTTTATTCCATCATTCCAATGGCATCACATGTTTTCTTTCTCTTTTGAATGTGGACGTCATGCAGTTTGGTTTATGGGCTCCTGTCTGCGTTTTTCCACTTGGTTTGCGAGGCTCCTACTCAGGATTCATCCTTGCTGAGACGTTGGTGCATTATTTTGAACGTCAATTCACTGTGCATTCATCTTAGCAGCTCAACTTATGCATTTCATTCACCTGTGCATTAGAGCTCCCCACCTCCATTCTTGGATGACTTACATTCTTGATTGAGTCTCTAACTCAATCAAATCTTGTATTGTTTGTGCACTCTGCATTGAACTCACTTGGTCTACATGTTTGGAGTGATCTATTTGCTCATGCTATAGGTTTATTTCAATCTGCTCATGCCTTTCTTGGGATATCCCTTCACCATTACAACTCAACTACCGTTGGAATCTCTGCAACCCAGGCTCTACTCACTATTGATCCCTACAAATCATCAATTTCTAACTCTTCCTAATGGTTACACCTGCTAGGACTCTACACAATCATTTCACCCAACCACGTGGCTAACCCACGACACAAACTCAACTCTAACACGTGGACCTACTCCCTGCTTGGCATCGAATCAACCTTGACATGACTCAACAGTTGCTTCATCCAACTCAATGTCCACTCTCCCTTTTAGAACTTTTTTGGAGGTTAAAACAATCTCTTTTTTAATGTTTTAAGGTTAAAAAAACTCATTTTATGGCATTGTAATAATTTTAAGGGTTCTTTTTTCTTGTAAAGTATGCCCTTCCTACATGTGTTGAAGACGGAGGGTGAGGTCCGGGGTCGGCAGGAGGCTAATTCCCCCTTGCAATAAAAAAAAACTACCTAAAATTCAATTCCATTTCCAACAAGTACCCACACAACACCCTCTACACCCATTTCAGGTAATTTTCTAATCAATTTGCAAAGCTTATTGGCATTTTCCATCAGTTGCAGGAATCATTTTCTTGCTATAAATTTTGACTCACTGCTCAGTTTTGAGCACTTCCTTAGTCAAAGTTGCATGATTTTTCACACATTACGTGATGAAATTGTAAGTTTTGTAAATGCACTACTTTTTAAAGTGCCACATTCTGGGGGGTTCACTAGTACTCTTGGGTTTTTACACGCAGATGCATTATTGTCTGAGTCCAATGTCTTGCTTTTGTGTACCTTGCACTTTTGATTCCACATCATGGATAGTTCTCTTTCTAGACTTGAGCATCTTAGGATTTCCTTACAGCCTCTACCACTTATCACAGGGAGAGGGAACTATTTAGCTTGGCATGCTTCCATGGAACATTACTTCGCTCATGAGGGTCTTTCACCCTTCTTACTTGGGCTAGTTCCTACACCCACTGATCATCGTCATCTGGAGGAATTCCTTGAAACTTGCAACAATGTTTTTAGTCACATGATGATGCATGACTCTGGATCTCTCTAGTTTCACGTGGCAGAATCAGATCTATTCCACCGTTTCTGGAGCATTCTTTAGTCCCTCTATGGAGATCCTCCATACTGCTGCCATTTTTGTTGCTGTTGATTCAATGGTCTCCTCCTCTTCTTCATGTGATGATAGTTCCATTAACACAAACTCACTTGGTTCTACTTCTAATGATGATGATTGTGCACCTAATTCTAATGTTGAGAGTACTACAGAGGACTCTTCTCCTCCTTCTCTCACTATTCCAAAGAGTGTTGTCACCCCTCCCATCTCATCAGCTATCAAGCAGTCTCCAACTAGGCCTCATACAGTCATCACACCTGCCTCCTTTCCACCTTTAGTGTGTGAGGCCCTTTTCACTCCTCTACCTTCATTAGATGACTCATACCTATCTGACATCACTCTTCTGTTTGTTTAGCCCCCTCATTGGGACAAGAATCTACCTAACCTTGGTCATCTTTTCATAGATTACACTTGTGATGTACTACAATTTCATCATCCATAGACAGGTATTTCAGAGGATTTCATTATCTCCGTTGTTGGGAATGCTCCTTCTGGGATTCTTACCACTTCCACTTTTTCGGAGACCTTCATTGATCCACCCTTACTTGTGGATCCCTTTTCTGTTACGAGGGTTCTATTACCTTCACATCACTTGGACATCCTTTCTACAGGTGTTCACTCTTCACACTATGATAGTTCTACACTCATGACATTACCTTTGGTTCCTTTGTAGTCACTTGCTAGACCTATGTCACACTTTCGTGGACCAGACTCAGAGTTCTTTGTGTTGCTACCTTCAGTTTCCTTCATGGATTAGGTAGACTTCTAGCATGTCATTTCTATCCTTCCTAAGGGTAGGCACATAGTTAAGTGCATATGGCTCTTCTTCATTCTAGAGGAAGATGATCTCGTCATCGAAATTCTTCTAGGAGACTTCCTAGAGCTGCAGATATCAGATCCATCCATGGCATCTTCTACATTCCTCTTCTCTCCCTCTTTTGCTATCTTCTTCTTCTTTCTGAGAGATTTCCTCTTTGTGCATGGGTACCTTTACAGGCTCATCTGTGGCTAGGAGCCATATTTGGCATCTTTCTTAGATTAGAGAGTGGACTTGTCTATCTTTTGGGAGGGAGTTTTTATCACTGGGTTTTCTCCTTTTACTCCACTTTTCTAGAGTTTCTTGTACGTGGGTACCTCATAAGGATTTTTTTCAGGACCCATTTCTCATTTTTGACTTTCCACCTCATCCTAAGCTACGATGAAGGGGGGGTGTTGGTGTAGGTGGTATTTTTCTTCACTTATTTAGTGTTATTTCACCTCACCGGGTGAGTCATCTCACTTAGGTGGACATGGATCTAGGTGTCATCTTAGTTATGACATATTCTCTTACAGAATCTATCATATGTGTAAGTGTATCATAGGAGTTACATTCCCATTTGGGAAAGTAACTCCTCTTCTCCATTATGGAGGAATATTCTCTTACATGAGAGTTACACATTCACTCCCCTATTTGTACTCACCTACTTTGATCTATGACAAGCCAAGACAAGGCATTCCATTCCACTCCATTTTTCAAATATTGAGCTCTCATATGCATGCACATTTCTTTACAAAGCTTACTTGCTTTAATTTCACAACTCCTACACTTTGCTGAAGTGCAACTATTTGATGCACGTGTATTCCTTCCAGGTCTTCTTCATTCCTCTGACATGGGATGCCTATATATAAAATCACCCGTAGAAGAATAAAAAGGGGGGATCATGGATAGAGAGAGATCAATAGAAGAGGATCTCTATAGAAATGTTGCAAGGAGTCATATTGGGTTGGGTAGATGAAATATAGGAGAAGGATGTATCAAGGGCTTGGGGTTTAAATTTATTTTTAAGATCTAAATGATATGGATCTAGTTATGATGCATATATTCAGTCTGCCATAATGTGGTGATTTGTATTAAGTTTAATGAGTGTAATGAGGTTACCAAGTTAATTGAATATGATCCTTCTTGGTTCGGATTCATACATGATTCTTCATACTTCGTTTTCATGTATGTTTATAAGATGAATATGGATTCCTATACATATCCCTTTTTGTTTTGATTCAGTTCTTTAAAGTTTGTTAAAGTATCTCTTTTTGTAATGACTGTAATGATGTAGAGCTATTCTAAGCTCTATGACATTTGCATGTTTCATTCACACTCACTTCCTTCAAATTTTGGATCATAGATGATGTCTTCCCACTCAAATCACATAAAAGAGAGACTCGGTGCCAACATGTGCCTCGAGTGAGTGCCCAGCGGCCGCTGGGTGATAGGCCGGTGCACATGGGATTCCCTTGTTCTTTGGTGGGTGTAAAAATGACTATAGAATACTAGCGCGGTAAGCCCATAACGTGAAAGGAATTTGTGTATGTCAATCCTTGCTAGTATCGTCAACCAGATTCATAGAATTGTGTTTAAGGTTTTGTTGGTTGATATGGCCTCGCCATTTGTTTGAGGATAATAAGGTGAAGAAAAACTGAGTTAAATGTCGATATGGTTTTGTTTTTTAATTGTTTTGTGTTATCAGTGATGAGGTGGTGAGGAACACCAAAGTGACAAATTATGTGATGATTAATGAATTCATAAATTTTCTCATCTTTTGTAGAAATAAGAGGTACAACTTCCACACATTTAGTGTAATACTCGGTAGAGGTAATAATCCATTGATGACGTTGGGAAGAATGAGTGTTGATCGTTGTGACAAGATCGAATCCCCATTGAGAGAAAGGCCAAAGGTCTCGTGTGACCTATAAGGCGTGACTAGGGGTGTGATGAAGATTAGCGTGTTGTTGACACTTCACACAATGCTAGACATAGTCACAACAATAACGGTTTAGTTCTGACCAGTACTATCGAAGGTGAAGGATGCACTTAGCGAAAGCTAAGCCACTGAAGTGACCCCCACAAATCATGTCATGAACTTCCTTGATGGTGTATGGAATTTTGGAACTTGTAAGGCATCGTAAGATGATAGCATCAAATCCAGGTTTATACAAAAGACCACTCATGATGACATAGTGAGAGACACTTTTGAAAAAGTCTCATTGTCCATTACGAGTAAGATGTGGAGGTAGAATTGAAAGGGAAAGATAGTCACAAAACTACTTACACCAAATTTTTTGTCAGCCAGTTTCAATGTTTCCTACAAGGTTAACATCTAGGAATAGATAAGAAGTTGATTACAACCTTTGTATTGTGACAAATATTTTCAATTTGGAGGGAAAATTGGGGATTTGAGAAGGAATACATGCCATTGTGTCTGAAAATTTATTAGTGGAAAATAGGGTGGTTCAAATTTTATAATGGTCAAAGGTATTCAAAATTATGTCAACATGATGCTTATACTTTTGAATTATCTCGTTATGACACTGGTATATACCAATAACTTGGTTCATAACCAATTGAGAGTTGTACAAGATATTATTTTATTTAACATGTAAGGATATGGTGGTTTGAAGACCTAACACAACTAATTCATATTTGATGATATTGTTAGTACAATAAAAATATAGTTTGAAAGATAATGGCATAGGCTCACTATCAAGAGGAATGAGGATAACTCTGACACCACCACCACAATGACATTTGGAACCATCAATGAATAAGGTCATCTGGTAAATGATATCATCCAAGGAGAGGGTAGAAATGGATTCATTAGGGAAATCAAAGTTAGAAGATTGGTTTTCAGAGAGAGGTGTGTATGTGAGTTGGTTTGAAATGGTTTTTCCTTTGAAAATTTTTTGATGGATGAATTTGAGATCTATGTCTGTAAGAAGCATGAGCCAGCGTGCAACATGTTGATGTTGGTAGGGCTTAGTGTACATGTAATGTAAGGGTTCAGTATTGGTGATAACAAAGGGTTTTTTGTTGAGTAGGTAATGGCGAAGTTTAGTGGTGACAAAAACTAAGGCTAAGTAGAGTTTTTTGGTGTGAGTATATCTAGTTTCGTAGTCTAAAATGGTACAGATTATATAATAAACCACTTTCTCCCTATGTTGATTGTCATGATGAGAAAGCATGGAACCTAGGGAATGATCAGTAGTAGAAATGGAAAGGAAAAATGGTTGGTCATCCTTAGGGGGGTGAGTATAGGTGGTTGAAGGAGGTATTGTTTAAAGGCATTAAAGGATTTATTGAATTCATCATCCCATTTGAAGGAGACATTCCTTTTTAGAAGATGATGAAATGGATGGAAATAGTTGGAAAGATGAGAAATAAAGTGAAGAATATATTGCAACTTTCCTTGCAAACTACAAAGTTGACAAAGGTTATTAGGTGGAGGAATTTTAGAATAGCCTTGATTTTGATGGGATCAACTTCAATGCCATGCAAAGAAATGATAAATCCAAGGAGTTTTCTAGAGAGAACAACAAAGACAAACTTCTTAGGTTGAAGGTGAATGCAGTATTTTATGAGATGATCAAAGACAACCTTAAGGACTGCAAGGTGTTTGGCTCAATGTTTACATTTGGAAAGAATATAGTCAACGTAATCTTCTAATATGATATGCATAATGTCATGAAAAATATAAGTCATAGCTTGTTGATATGTAGCACCAGTGTTTTTAAGACCAAAGGGCATGTGATAATGGAAGGTGCCCCAAGGAGTGATGAAGGAATTTTTTTTGTTTATCTTTTGGGGCAAGTAATATTTGGTTATAACCTGAGAAACCATCCATGAGTAATAACATCTCATGGCCGGCGATGAGATCAACTAGTTGGTCAAAAGTAGGTAGATGAAAGTTGTTTTTGGGGAAAGCTAAGTTAAGTTCATGGAAATTTTTGTAAATGCGGAGTCCCCTTATCACTTTTGTAATAGGAACAATGTTAGAGATTCATTAGGGATAATCAATGGGTAAGATGAAGGAAACCGAAAGAAGGTACTGGAGTTCTTCTTTGAGAAGAAGGGAAATGTGAGGATGCATTTTTCGTAGCTTCTATTTCATGGGTTTGGCATCAAGAATGGTCATGATATTTTGGACCGTAATATTTGGGTCAATACCAAGTATATTAGCATAGGACCAAGCAAAATCATTTCTATGATCCTAGAGGAAAGAAGTGAAAGCTTCATGTTTAGTAACATCTAAATATTGGCCTATTTTTAGAGTGTATAGGTCACCCTGAGTGTGAATATTGATTTTGATGGTTAATTCATTTAATATGGTTTACATCTCAAAAGGCAATGACCAGTGAATATAATATTATTCTCCACCAAGGTAGTTGAGAATAGACTCACCGTCCTAACATTAAACACCGTTAATAGAAGGTGTATCATCATTGATCATATCATGATACAAGAAGGGAATAAAAGAGGAAGCCTCACCATCTCATTGATAACTCAGAGGTCCCAAGGAAATGGTGTTTATGAAAAAAAAAATTCAAGAAGGATGGATTTTATATCTATAGACTCTGTAGGTGAAGGTGGTGAAGTTGGTGAATGGGGTAGGGAATGTTTATCATCCTCAATTAGTTTGACTCGGGACTTTCTATAAGGTGGTTCAGAAAATCCAATACTATTATGGTGTTTATGCTTGAGAGTGGTGTAAGGAATGAGAGTATGGTGGCCTTGTTCATATAAAATGAAGCCAAATCCCTTCCAAGCATAGCAATGGAGGAAGGTTTAGGTGAAGTGGTGGTTGGTGAGAGATTGAAGGTCAGAGGAAAATGATAAAGTTTGGGAAGGGTGCTCAAGAAAGTAGGTAGAAGTATCAAGTTCCCCATATGTTAAGTTGGTATGAAGGTGAGGAGGACCATAGAGGAAAACCTTGTCGATGCGGTGATCATAGTGGGGATGTTGGTGAATTTTACTAGACTCTTTAGGAGTAAGGATTGTGTCAATATTATAAAGGCAGTACCCCCTAGAGTGAGGCATTTAAAAACATATTTTAAAGGATCAGTAGTGGGTATGTGGGTAGTAGGAATGGATGAATCATTGGTAAATTGGGGAGAAGAAACATTAGTTTTTTGAGAAGTAAATGGGTTGGTTGATGGGTCAATTGTAGAAGTTGTGGTAACAATGGGAATAGAGGAGATTGTTGTGGGAGAGGTAGCAACAACATTACTGGATGAGGTACTTGTTGAAGAAGAAGTGGTATCGGTGGTGGATGCCATAACTAGTATAAGGACATCATTGGGTCAATACAACATGTAATATGTCTTGAATGATGAAGGGTCATCTAGAATGGTATAGTTGTTCCCTTCATGTTCGAGTTTTAAATAGTGGTGTAAGGTTGAAGGAACAAAACACATGATACAGATCAAAGGTTGGCCAAGCACCATGTTGTACTAGAATTCCCCCTCTAAGAACAAAATCAAGCTCAGGAATGGTATGAGGGCCTACAAGAATGTGGGCACACTTATGGTACCAAGACACCAAGTCATGGCATCGTATGAATGATCACAACTTCACTGGGGCTTCAATCTCATGCAATCTCATTTTCGCATATGATGATCATTTGCATTTATACTCATGTGAATAGATGATGTTGATACTGGCAATGAGATTGACACATAATTCTTAGAGAGCATCTATATTATCAATCCCGTAGTCTGAAATAGAATAGGGTGGTATCAGGTTCATCTGGTGTGGTGAGGTACAATCTTTTGGCATTCTAGAAAAAACTTTGAGAGGCTTTTTTATGAAGAGATAATTTGTATAGTTCAACCAAATGAAGTGGTGAGAGAGGCCACTTGATCAAAACTGATAACCTGCATACATCTTGAAGTAGGGTCATTAGCCTAGAAGCTCAATAAGGTCTATGTTTAATGAGACTAAGAGGCTTGTACAAGGTCTTTCTTAGACATATTCGAGAGGAGCACCGGTGAAAATCTTAGCTAGGAATTTTCTAGCACATGGGAAAGTGACCATCAGAAATAGGAGCTATGGTGAGTCCATGAAAGGTGAATCATGATGTAGATTACAGATGGATTCAGTTAGGCAAAAGTGATGGGCATTCTAGCAGTTGGTTGTTTTCTCCTTTCCTTTGTCCTACAAAAAAAAGAGTGGAAGCAATAGAACCATATTGAATCTTTTTCTCAAAGGTAATGAGAATCTCACCTCCCATTTTGATTGGTGTACCTTATATGGTCTTTACCTAAATTGTATGATGAGGTGGCTCTCTCTCTCATTCACTTTTGTGAACCCTCAATGCAGCACATTGGAATTTTGACGGAGGTTTGGCTAGCTCTCTTATGCGTACCACCTATTGATGCTCAAATCATTTTAGGAGGATAGCCAGTGATTTTGGAGGGTTTCCCCTACTTCCGGTGAATCATTCCACGGTGTGCCTCTATTTCGTAGTTCATAGGTGCAAGAAGAATTTTTGTCCCTCTCTCATCAAGGATTTATCCTTTTCAAATCTAGTCAAAATGGCAGCACATAGACATTGGATAAAACTGGCTCCCTTAAGTTGGATTTGGAAGCCTTATACGGATGGCATATGGTTTGCACTTGGATGACGAAGTTAATTGTTCAAATGATTCTGACATCAAACCAAGATGGTTTAACTTTGATGATGACTAGGATGGGTCTAAGAGGTGGTAATGCGATGCAAAAAATTTTAAGGACCTAAAAGGTCAAAGCTAGGACCCCTTGCTCCCTGTATGACCCTTCCAAGGGTGAGTCCAACAATGTGACAGGATGTCTTGACCCCTATTAATGCTCAACTGTGAACATGAACTTTGAGTGCAATGAGGTCACCGTTGGTGTGATCAAAGGGGAAAAAACACTTGGCATGGATGATTTAGTTTGACCACATGTTTGGTAGGAAGTCATGGTTGTAGTTATGCGGCTACACTAAGTGGTTCACCTTTTTTCTTATATTGTTTCTCAGAAGCGTTGACGAAATAGATACTGTAACGAGCATAGGAGGAATACATGTTCAAATTCCAGTTGATGGGTTGTTGCATGCGTATGACTTTTGAATCCATAGCTGATGGTGAGAGATTCCTTTTTGCTAGGAGGAACTTCATGTAATGAAAATAATACCACTAGAAGGAATTAGACAACATGGGCAGTGAACTACCTAGCTTAAGCTAGATTTTGGGAAGTATGATACTTCATAAATGGTTTTCGGTCCATTGTCTTTAAACAAATAAATGTTGTAAACAAATTAAATGCTATTGTTATTTTAAAATTATTTAGGTATCTCACTTAAAAAACACAATAAGAGATAGATCTAATTCTAACATACTAATCTAGAATAGAATCCAAAGGTCAAATGATTGGTTCTGGGTTCTGCAGGTTTGGCAAAGGTCTCAGGTAGATCACAGGTGAATGAGGTTGAAGATGAAATTAGGTGGGTAGGTCTCTGTGTCTAGGCTATGTGGGAAAATACAGAGACTGGTGTCAGTTAGGGGTGATCAATGGTGGCTGGGTATAACCAGTGTCGGTTACTGTGAGATCTAGAAATGTCAATAGAACAGGTTGAGGTCTCTTTTTTGATTACACAGAAGGAATTTGGTTGGTTAGGATGAGGTATTGGGTGACTGGGGTAGGATTTTGGGAGGTTTTCAATGGGTATACGAGAGGTGAAAATATGGAGAAGGTCAATAGAGGGGAAAGATAAAGAATGCATGATAAAATGATGACAGAACTGAAAATAACTAGGAAAGTAAGATGTATTTACTTACTTTGATTTTGTTCCTGAATGTCTTGCGTGTGATGGATAGAGGTGGTGATGATGAGTTTGAAGGTTGCAAGTGATCACCAACTGAAGAAAATATTTTGCATGGGCTACATGTACACTCTTCTTTGCTTGGATAGATCAGATCATGGATCGGGACGGCCGTGCAGGAGAGGATACTCAATCTCCTTCCTTGGATGAGAGTTTTCACTGGAATTGGCTCTTTGAAGATGCGTTATCTCTCTGAGATGTTTTATTTCTCATCAAATTTCTCCCAAATTTGCTTCCAACTTTCAATCTTGAGAATAAGGTTTTTTTGGGGTTAAAAGAGGTAACTGACAGCAGTTCGGCTTAACTAGAAATGGTTGGGGGAAAATGACGTCAGTCAAGGTGGGATTTTCTAGGTTTAATAAACTAAGGAGATCCTCCTAATTTCCTTGGATCTCATGTCGTTATCCCATGGATTAGACTTAGAGACTTCTTGTGAGCATGTCAGGAATGTGGTTTAGGAGGGAAAGTAGGCATTGATTTTTAGGGTTTGGGTAAGTCTTAGTTAGTTATGGGAACTTGCTAAGAATAGGTCTTAGGTTGAGTTGGTTTGGTGAGGTGTCTAAGTGAATTTTATGTGTAGATATTATTTAAATAAGATATTTAATATAGTGAGGATATAGTGCAGGATAATTTAATTAAATTAATTAAATTAATATTAGTGGGGTGAAGGGGGTCATGACTAGGTAAATTTAATAAAGGGTGCTTATATGTCGAGGGACAAAAGGGGAGTGTGACCTAATTTTAGTGTCTACATTTTTCCCCTTTTTGTTGTGTAACTTGTATTGGTAAGTGATGCTAGACAAAAATAAGATGTGGTTGCCCCATGTGCGGGTGAAGGTGATCCCCCCTCAAACTAGGAACTAACGAGGCATCAAGTTGAAGTGGTGAGTGGTTTGATAAAAGGTAAATGTGAGGAAAAGGCAAGTGGATACAAAAGAAAAGGGGTGAAAGGTCTACTTGGGAAATCTAGGCAATGGGTTCAGGGTCACAGGTAGCAACATTTAAATGCACGGACACATGTATAAACTATAGCATGCTACCAAGATTGAACAACAGGAAAACTCTACATCATTTAAGGTCGATTAGGTTTATCCAAAAAAAGGTCGAAGTGAATCCAGTATCCAAGGTATAGGATATGGTTAGAAAACACAACATAGTTTAGGTGCATGAACATTTAGGTATGTTCTGGTACACCAAAGGTAGGGTCTAGGATAAATAGTCACAATGGAAATAGGCTCGGTAAGGTCATTTGGTTAATCAACATGGGTAATAATGCCGCAAGGTATAGTGAGCACATAAGGTTAAAGGTCACTAGCGATGGTCCAGGTCCAAATATCTGAGGTCATATCCTGGGTAAGGCCAAGGTAGGGGTAAAATTATGAGTCACCAAAGGAGGTCAAATGGAGGTAGTAAATGATGAGGTCATGAAAGGTAAGGTAAGGGGTTGGGTAAAGGGTGGGATGGGGGTAAAGGAGTAAGGTAGAGGGTGGCGTAAAATGGTAAAGTAGGGTCAATGTGTAGGTAAGGGTGACTGGTGGCGGTCATGGATAACTGACGTCGGTATTGTAAAACTGATGATGGTTAGGTAGGGCATGAGAACGATGTCGGTTAGGTCAGGTTTTGTATTAAAATAAAATTCCATGTTTTTATTATTCATTTGTGATTTGTAAAGTGAAGAAATGATCAAAAAGAGAGAAAAGTGAGAAAAGTTTCCAGAGGAAACAGGACAGTGAGTTTACAGTGTGATTAGATGGTGGTTGGGTTGGTTAGAAGTGAGTCCATGAGATCAGGGCAAGAGAGTTGAGTGGTTGCAGGTTGCACGTAGATATTTAGGGATGGTAGAGGTTGGAGAGGGATCAGGTGGACCACTGGCACAGTGGCCAAATGTGCCACCAAGATGGTGGCAGTGCGACGAGGTAAGTGCCCAACTCTATATTGTTGATTAAATAGATTATAGGTTATGGTTATTTATTATTTATAGGGTTTTGTGGGTGGGAAAAAGTGAAATGTGGGTATGGGGGGAATAATGGGCAAAAAAGAGGGGGGGGTAGTAAATTTTATAGGTGGGGTGGGTGGAGGTCCAGGGGTAGTTTTTGTAGGTGGGATAAAAGGGACAAGTGGGAGGGTTTTTTAAAAAAAGGGGTGTTTGAGTAAAACCGGTATCAGTCACCAAACAGGTAACCGATGCTGGTTTAAGGGTGACCGTGGTCGGTAAAGATGAACCGGTATTGGTCACCAAATAGGTGACTGATGCCAGTTTAAGGGTGACCGTGGTTGGTAAAGATGAACCGGTATCAGTCACAAAATAGGTGACCAATGCCAGTTTAAGGGTGACCGAAATCAGTTAGGATGAACCGGCACTAGTCAAGATTTTAGGCACAAGGGTCCAAAAGTGATGTAGGTTAGGTGGTTGAGATGGATAGGGTAAAAATAGGGTGGTGGGTAATGATAATTGGGGAATATAGTCATGGTAAATGTAGATTAATGTTGTTCTTGGATTGGTTTCAGGGGAGATTGTAGTTACATATGCGGGACAGGGTTCCACTGTTACTGGTTACATTATGAGGCTTAGCGACCCCTTTGGAACTACAACACATAGAGGAAGTGGGCTTGAGTGGGATTTGGCACTACCGACATGTTGTTCGGTAGACCAACTTGATGGTCACACTCATTAATAGATGGGAATTCACGACCAACACATTCCACCTTCCGATTGGTGAGATGACTATCACCCTAGAGGACGTGTTCTGGATTTTGCGGATACCCATATTCGGTGCCCAGGTTTACTCTATCTCCTTTGAGGCCTCAGAGGAGATGATCGGGATAGTTTTTGGTGAGGGGGAAGCGAAGGTGAGATTTCATACTACCAATTTGAGCTATGGAAAAATGTATCTAGCCCTTCTGGGTGAGACAAGGCTAGTGGTTCTATTAATGGAGGTAGTGAGCTGCTATGCACTACCAGATGCAGAGGGTGGACACTTTCCCTGATCACTAATGGGGGTGCTCCATTATATGATGGTGCATGAGACACACTTTTTCTGGGCACCAGCATTCTTGGTGCAGCTATACAAAGAGTTATGGGTGTATGGGCGGTTGCAAAGGTTTAGCCTGTGTTGTACCTTTATACTGCACTGTTGGGCCTATGAGCACATAGTTTATGTTTGACCTATAGGGATGCCTTGAGTAGATGCATTTCCCATGAGATGTGTTTGGGTGGGATATAGGAGATGGGTGCTGGTTGTAGGAGAGCAGAGATCGGATAGGCCAACATATGATGTGGCCCATTTCTGGTAGTTGTTGGAGGGGTTGTCTGGAGTGGACATTATCTAGAGGCCATATGTGGGATTCCCCTCATATAGGAACATACATGAGGAGCTAGCTAAGCTCTAGCTAGAGAGGTGGATACAAGGTTGCTGTGCTGGGGAGGATGAGATGATCCTAGTAGACAAGGTCCAACGACAGTTGGGGCTTGTATAGGATATTCCTCCGTCCTTCCCACATTATCAGAGAGATGACATGGAGAGGCCTCTACCTCTACCACAGCCTATAGTGTGTACAGGGGAGGAGATGTAGCCAATAGATCGGTGGATTGATGATGCCAGATGCACAGATAGGTATAGGAAGTGGTGGGTGGCTCAATTACGAGCCATACCACTTAGACTAGGGTAGCCTGACTTAGCTACTATTACAGTGTAGAGAGACGCCCTACAGGGGTAGGTAGCGACGCTAGTCACGTAAATAGGTATACTGTAGACACAACTGGAGGGGTTAGAGGTAGAGGTAGCAGATCTACAAGTACAGGTGGATATTCTATAGGCCCAGATGGTGGAGGGAGAAGGTGGAGGAGATGGAGACAAATATGGTCAGGTGGTAGCCTTACTGGCATAGGTTACAGGTTTACAGAGCCAGCTGGCCACATCCTAGGCATAGATTGGGGTCTTACATGCCCATATACAGGAACAGGGCCAGGGGGCACCACCACAGGCACAGGGACAGGGGGCATCACCATAGGCATAGGGACAGGGGGCACCACCACTGGCACAGGGAGCTGGTCCCAGTTCACAGGCTGGCGTAGGGCAGGTATAGGGGCCGAGACCTATGGGACCACCACAGACCATGCCTATATCTAGGTTATGGGATTCCCTAGGCGAGGAAATATATTATCAGGATCAGCTCATGGTGGCTGAGATAGACTTCCTATCCTACAGAGAGTACAGGGCAAAACAGGTCTCCAGTGAGAGGATGAGATTCCGCACACATAGTGTGGAGAGCATATGAGGTCAGTGAGCTCCGAGGCTTGATCAAGGAGAGGCCACCAACGCACAGTGACCAGAGCTAGGTGATGTGCCAGTAGGGCCATAGGAGGCTGAGGGTGCAGGTGACAAAGAGATGGAGGACATTCGGCGAGATGTCTGATATGCAGCCACCCAATTTTGGATGTATACTAGTGGTTATATATATATATATATATGCTGACCCGCATGCTGAAGATAGTTGTATTTTTTATCACATACTAGCCTACGTGTTGAATACAGTGAGATGTATGTCGTTGATTTTTTTGTATATTTTGAACATGTACCATCTTGTGTGCCAAAGGTTGTTTTTGTATTGATTCATTCATTCTTTTTGTATATATGATACCAGCTTGTGTGCCGATGGTATTTTTTATTGTATATTGGCCTACGTGCCGACATTTTGAGATGATGTTCATGATGAGATAGGCATTTATA